>JAQQTP010000041.1:2400000-3600000 GCA_029884605.1 Ormosia emarginata | reverse complement strand
GCTAGTAAGAAAGAAGGATGAAACTTCGCAATTGTGTGTGGACTATCGCCAGCTAAATAAGGTCACAATCAAGAATAAATATCCACTTCTAAGGATAGATGACTTGATGGATCAATTGAAAGGAGCAGTAGTATTCTCTAAGATCGATCTGCGAACGGGCTACCATAAAATTGGAGTAAAGGTGGAGGATATTCCCAAAACAGCTTTTCGTACCCGTTACAACCATTACAAATATCTTGTGATGCCGTTTGGGGTGACGAATGCCCCTGCCATATTCATGGATTACATGAATAGAATCTTTTGTCCCTACTTGGACAGATTTGTTGTTGTCTTTATCGATGACATTCTGATCTACTCTCAAAATCTAGAGGATTATGCTGAACACCTCAGTATAGTTCTCCAAATTCTGAAGGATAAGAAGCTATATGCCAAGCTATCGAAGTGTGAATTCTGGATGGAAGAGGTCAAGTTTTTAGGCCATGTAATCTCGAAGGAGGGGATTGTAGTAGATCCGTCAAATGTGGAAGCGATTCTGCAATGGGAAAGGCCGAAGACAGTGACACAAATTTGGAGCTTTGTGGGATTAGCTGGATATTATCGGAGGTTTATTGAGGGATTGTCTAAGATTGCAGGGCCTCTCACTCAGCTCACGAGGAAGAATCAAGCCTTTGAGTGGACTAATGCTTGCGAAGAAAGTTTCCAAGAATTGAATAGATGATACTTCACCAATGTTAGTTCTACCTAATTTAGGTGAACCCTTCGAGGTGTACTGTGATGCTTTATACCAAGGATTAGGGTGTGTGCTTATGCAAAACAGAAAACTGGTGGCTTAAGCTTCTAGACAGTTTCTAGTGCATGAGAAGAACTACCCAACACATGACCTGGAGTTAGCAGCCGTGGTATTCACTTTGAAGATATGGAGGAACTTTCTCTATGGAGCGACGTTCAATGTCTTTAGCAAACATAAGAGCTTGAAGTACCTGTTCGACCAAAAGGAGTTGAACATGTGGCAGAGGAGATGGTTGGAATTCTTGAAGGACTACGATTTTTAACTCCAATATCATCCTAGAAAGGCCAACGTCGTGGCAGATGCCTTGAGTAGAAAGATGATTAGTATATCTACTATGATGGTCAAAGAAAGGGAATTGATAGAGCAGTTCAGAGATATGTGGCTATCCGTTGAATTGGCAGCAGGAGGAATTCATTTGAACACGATCACTATCCTGAATGATTTACTGGAAGAAATCCGTGAGAAACAAAGAAGTGATGAATTTCTGCGAGAAGAAAGAGAGTGAATGAAGCATAGCGATGTGACAACAGAAGATGAAGGATCTGATGGAGTCCTGAAGTTCAAAGGTAGGATATGCATACCCAATGATCCGGAGCTCAGAAAGGCAATTCTTAGTGAAGCTTATAACAACAGGTTAAGTATGCATCCTGACATGACAAAGATGTACCAAGATTTGAAAATGTTATTTTGGTGGTCGGGAATGAAGAGAGACGTAGCTCAACATGTGTCATCTTGCTTAGTTTGTCAGAAAGCGAAGATTGAACATCAAAGACCTTTTGGAATGTTGCAACCTCTAGCTGTTCCCGAGTGGAAATGAGATAGTATTGCAATGAATTTTGTGGTTGGACTGCCGAAGACCTAAAAAAGTCATGACTCCATATGGGTAATTGTTAATCGGCTTACGAAGTCAACGCACTTCCTACCCATTAACATAAGGTATTCTATGGAGAAGTTAGCCCAAGTGTATATTAACGAGAGTGTTAGATTGCATGGTGTGCCTTCGAGCATTATTTCTGATAGAGATCCAAGATTCATATCAAAGTTTTAGAAAAGTTTGCAAGGAGCGTTGGGGACTAAACTTCAGTTGAATTCTGCTTATCATCCTCAAACGAATAGACAAACAGAAAGGACGATCCAATCATTGGAAGATTTGCTCAGAGCTTGCACCTTGGAATAAACGATAAGTTGGGATGGAATTTTGTCTTTGGTAGAATTCACTTACAATAGCAGTTTCCATTCGAGTATAGGGATGACACCCTATAAAGCTTTGTATGGATGAAGGTGTAGAACACCCTTGTGTTGGTATCAAGATGGAGAGTATCTCACGGTTAAACCTGATCTGGTACAGCAAACAACGGAAAAGGTCAAGATGATTCAGGAAAAGATGAGGACGACTCAGAGTCGACAGAAGAGCTATGCTAACAAAAGAAGAAAGCCTCTTGAGTGTGAGGAAGGCAAGCATGTGTTCTTGAAAGTCACACATACGACTAGGGTCAGTCGAGTTCTAAAATCTACAAAACTTACTCTCAAATTCCTCGGACCTTACCAAATTCTTTGCTGTATAGGTCCAGTAGCTTACCAAATAGCCTTACCACCTTTTCTTTCTAACCTTCACAATGTTTTCACGTATCACAATTACAAAAATATATCCCTGACCTGAGCCACATCATAGCACCGGACACAGTACAATTGAAAGAGAACTTAACTTATGAGACACCTCCTGTAAGGATTAAGGATAAGAGGGTAAAGCAACTCAGAGGGAAGGAAATTCCATTAGTAAAAGTAATCTAGAATGACACAACCAAAGATGCAATGTGGGAGTTAGAGGACAAGATGAAGGAATAACATCCGCAACGATTCTAAGGTATGAAAATTTCGAGGAAGAAATTTCTTTTTAAAAGGGGAGAGTTGGTAACACCCCAAAAATTGTTTGTTTTATGATAAATAGTCATTTTATAATATTTGTAATTTTTGTGAATTTTTATGAATTTTTTCGGAAATGTTGATTATTTTAATATATTTCTTGTTTTGTATGCGCACTGAGCTGGGTCGAAAAAATAAAACATTTTTCCTGAGGCCGAAAAATCTTGGACTGTGGAAACGTCGACAGGGGATCTTACTAAACCCGAGGCTGGACACAGTTTATGGAGTTTGTTTTTTGAGATTTATCTGATAAATAAAATCGTTGTACAATAAAATTATCTGATGAACAATAAATACTATTTTTATTAACTGTAACCTTTTTCCACTGGATAATAGCTTTAGTAGAGTGTTAGTTATCTTTTGTAGATAGCACTTTAATGACATCATCAAAGATGATATCATGCATGTGGCATCATCTTTTGACTTTTGAAAAGTTGTTCCAAAACTTGCTAAAGAAGCTTTGTACAAAGCTTCCAAAGGAAGCTTTGTTTTCTCTCTCCTCTGTCCCACACTCCACGACAATGAGGGCCTTTTTGGAGCCAAAAATGTGCTTTTGCTTTATCACTTTTTCACTCATTATTTTCAAATCACAAAAAACTATCACTTCCTTCTCACTTTATCTTTTTCTCTCATGTTCTTCTCTTCCTCTCTACTCCACGACACCCACCACCTTGGGAGCCCATCTTCACTAGCTTGTAAAATAATCTCATTTCTTGCTTCCTCTCATCATCCTAAGACTTTTCTCTTTGGTGATCATCTCCTAAATCTTCCTTTTTTATCTCCCACCATTGAAGCCCTAACTTGAAGCTCTAAGGTAAAGTTCTTGGCTTTTCTTTTCTTTTTTTTCTCTTTTTCGTTTTTCTTGGTCACCTATGTGACCAAGGACTCCTCTTTTCATGGTTTGAGTGAGGGTTGTTAAAGTTTGCTCACCTTAGGGTTCTCTTGAAGGTGGAGGATGAAAATTGCAACAAAGGGATCAAGAGGCTTGCTTTCTTGTGTTATCTTTTATAGGTAAGAGGGTGATGATCCTCTTCAACCTATCTTGGTGGTGAGGAAATGTTTTTGGTGTTGTTAATAAGGAATCCATGTGGGATTGCTCTCTTTGTTGTGTTTTTCTTCATGATTTTGTGACTATTTTGACTTGTATGAATCTATTAATTATCATTGTGCATCTTGATGGCTATGGAATATAGGTTTGATTGCTTGGATTGATATATGGAAAATTTAGGGCTCTTTGCCCCTTTTGGATTCACGGCCATGAGGCCAAATTTTCAGATGTTCAAGATTTATTTTTTGTTGAAATTGGAACTTAGGTGATTAAGTGTTAAAGAAGAAATTAATGCAATGGAAAAATTTTGGATTCTTACCCCTTGGGAGGCTCACGGCCTCTAGGGCCTTTTATGGGTCCAAGCATGTGATTTTTGTGTAACCTTGGAACTTAAGTAATTAAGTGTTAAGTAATTAACAATGTGATGGAAAAATTGGTTGGACTCTTGTCCTTGGGAGGTCACAGCCTCAAGGGCCATATTGGCTAAAATTCATGCATCAAACTAAGGCTTAGGTGATTTAAAAAAAAATTATTATGGATTCATAAGATGGAAGGAATGAAGGAAAGAAATTTATTTGATGACCTAGAGTGATTTTTGAACTTAAGGGAAGAACAAGAGTGTGTGTGAGGCTTGAGAACCTTAGAATAATTTTCTAAGTGAGTATGATTAATTAAAGTAAAGAACTTGGCTAATTAAGAGAAATAAAGATTGAATGAGAATTACAAGAGAATTCCTTTAGAGAGGCTTAATGATAAAGGTCTTGAAATAGAGACTTAGCTTTATGTTGAATTTTAATAAATATGTGTTACTCTTGAAAATTTGATGATGAGTTATGGTCGGTCCATATGTGGTACCAAGAATTGATTAATATGGATTGAGCCCTTTTGTAGCATGGAATTATGGAAAAATCATGCTATTGATGATTATATATATTTATATGCATTGAGTCATCATGCATTGTCGAAGTAAGGCTTTATGCCTAGGAGTTGAATCACACCTTAGTGAGGGTGCGAATAGACTAGTGTAGGTCACTTGTTGACCTTGGGAGCGTCGGGGTATGGGTGTCTCACAAAGGACAATTAGTAGTTCCTTTGGGCCGTGTGATAGACCGATGCAAACACACCGACGATTCGGACAGAGACACTGTCCTATATCACGATCTTATGAAGAATGCCGTGTATAAAGCCTTGTTGCACAAATTATTGATTTTCTGAAAGCACTTGATTTTAGGTTGATGAGATACTGACATGTCTCTTTGATCATTCTCTCCGATATTTTTGTCTAGCTCCATGGACTAGAATTTTTGGTACCTTGTGCATGTGCATTGTCCGTCACATACTTTACCTGGCTTGAATTTATATAATTGTAGAATTATTTCTTTTACTGATGCTATAATTATTTGAACCATTTAACTGCTTATTATCTGAGATTCTGTTGCTGTTTCTTTTATCGCTTGCTATTATTACTGTTGATATTGTTGCGGTGCTATGTGGGCGTCTTGCGTCATTCTGTTTCTTTACTACCATATTTAGTATTAAATGCTGGATGTCTCACCTCTTTTCTGTATTTCTGTTATTCTGTTTAATTATGTGATTCTTTGAAGACTTCGGCGAAGAAGGGGAAGTGCATGAATTCCCTGGCTTTTGGCCTGATCTTGATTAGTTGTTCTGCTTGGAAATGGCATCCCGTCCGTGTGGCTTTTTGGGTTATGTTAGATTGATGTTTCATGGAGGTCCGGACTGCTGATACATCAACATGAGTACGGATCATTGTATCTACCACAGAGACGTGACTGTGTCTCTGGCGTGGGGTCATCTTGACCCGTTTGTCTTTACCTTTAATGCAAGTGTACTTAGAGTTTTACTTGCCTATACGTGATATGTAGGGCGATCGTTACTATACTCCACAAGAGGATTCGTTCTTATCCTCTAAACGAGCCCCTGACCGTAATTCTGTTGTCCTGATGAGGATTTCCTCTGTCGAGGAAGACCTTGAGGATGATCCAATTACGGTTCATTCTTGTTAATTTTAGGGGCTGATACTATTTGTAGCCACTGATGGCTATCTGTCAATCTTTTGGGGGCCTGATGTTTTGTCTTTTTGGTGGGCAATAAATGTATAATCCTTTTGGGGCATGTAAATGTTCTGTTTCTTTTGTATAACTGTCGATGTATCAAAACAAGTATGATATATATATATATATATATATATATATATATATATATATATATATATATATATATATATATATATATATATATATATAATGTATGATTTACTTATCATGTTAATTTTTGTTGTACTTATGTTTTGTCATTTTCTTGCAAAAAAAAAAAGAATTCGCTAAATTATTACACGTTTACAAATGAACAGGCTATTATCTATATCTAAATGAACCGGGTCTTAGTTTATATTTGTTTACCGTTCGTGTTTCGGTGTGACGGTCCCTCTCCAAAAAAGGGTGTTACAAAAAGAGAAAACTAGAAAAAAAAACATGAAATCCCAGTTTAACTTCATTACCCAAAGGAGCTAAATCATGATTCTAGCACTTCTCATAGCTCAACCTTAACAAACAAGGGGGCATACATCACTCATGGACCTTAAACTCAAGTTTCTTCACAAAAGAGCAACTCATGCATAAAGAGGGGCAAACAATGCTAAATAAACTTAGTCTATTTGTATCTAGTACATCCTATCATCACATCTCAAGTGACATTACATGCTACACCACGCTTCTCAAGGAGCTAGATACTTACCTATGGCATTCCATAACCTTTAGATGCATAAAGGCTTAATCTTTTATAGATATACTAAGTAGTTATTTCATTTATGAAATATCCCTAATAGTGTCTTAACTCACACTAAAAAGTATGCATAAAAGATTCCATCCAATGGGGAACTCCATTCCCTTTATAAGAAACACATAAAGTTTTTCTGCCCTTTGGGCGCTTAAGCTACTAAGATTGGGTGCTCAGCCGCCCTAACACCAGAAACTCAACCTGTTTCTCTCAATCGCTAGTGCTAAGGTGCCCAATACTGGCGCCTAGGCACCAGGCTCATAGCCTCACGAAGAATTAATTCCAGGCAGTGGGCGCCCAACTCTGGTGCCTAAGCGCTAATGCACCATGTAACATCCAAATACTTAGAACCTAATATATCTACTATATAAAAGGTGCACAATACTAATTATGCTACTTCTAACCCAAAACAACAAACTAAATCCATATCATTCATTCACATAAATACTGTAATACATAACTTTGAATGACCTCAAAGCAGTAGGAAACAAATATATAACATATTTGATACAAGAAACTAAATTATCTACACTAGATCTTCTGCTTCCTTTTGCTTGTACATGGATTTACATGGCAACACACAGGGTGAGAAATCATAATTTCTCAGTATAAGCAACTAATACCAGCAGTTAATCATTTACAACAAAAAAATCAACTTAACGCATAAAAACACTCTATGTAATAGAATGTATGAAAATCAATAACATCAAAGAATCACCCATACAATCCTAAGATGTTATCGAACAAGTAACCAATCAAGCAACTAAGCGAGACAACTGGCCATACAATTGTCAACAATGCAATGCTTTATGTTAAGGTGTATGATTATGATCAAACAAAGTCCTAATATAAGGAATGTGCAATGCTAATGTAGGTTTTGGTTTTCAAAACACATGCCACTTACTTATTTCTCAGAAACCTCTGTTTCTTATATATACTAGGTAAGATAGGCTTTAAGCCCTGACACTACCTGGTGATGTGTAGACTCGTTCCCCTCACAAAAGTAAGAGTACTAATACTAACCCTATATATTGGTAACCCTGACCTCTTGAGCCTCTGCTCTGAGAATTCAGATTCAACACCTTGTCCTCAGGTCACATGGTTACGCACATTATCTCAGGTTAACATGGGAAACAACAAATAGCAAGTTTGAAAAGAAAATATGTAATGTATTTCACAAATACATACAATCATCACTAGGCCCTTCCTAACCAAATGATTGAGGAAAACTAGCAAACTAACCAATCAAAGGTCACGTTTTTAGCCCTCCCTATATCTCAACTTGGTCTCATAAGGGAGTAAATGCCATACATACATCTTTGGCCGTACTTTCTACACAAAGGACAAACCTATGTATAATAACAAGTACAACTTGCCAAGTAAACTTAGCATACTTTACCTAGAACCTTTACTCATCACTTCACAAGTGATTGAAAAGTCAACCTCATGTTGAACGAGGCTCTAAACACTACCTTATTGCAATCTAACTCGTTTGGATGTCTAAAGGTTTTCAAGGCTACCTTATGGTATTCCACCACATAATGGAAGCCTAAGGTTTTCCAACACATTACCCCTTGACACTTTACCTCACTTTGGGTGGCTAGGATCCCTCAAAACTATCCTAAGGCATTTCCCACACTTTGAATGTCTAAAGGTTCTCCAACCTCATCCTAAGGCAAATCCCCTCACATTGGGTGCCAAAAGATTTTCCAACTTCTCACATATGCAAAAGGGTAAATCCCTCCATGAAACACCTCAACAAGTTCCTCAACACACTTAGGAAAGCAAATATGAATGATCCCAACACTTAGGGAACTCCAAAACATCAAGAATACAATTTTTGAAAAACTCTAGAATTCACGCATAGGCTTGACATTTCCACGCCAAGGCGCGGCTTATATCCTGCCTCACGCCTAGGCTTGGTTTTAACACACCTAAGCATGGTGCTTTTTACCTCTCCTGGACCAAAAACTAATCAGTCCACACCTAGGCATGATCAAGCTGTGCCTAAGCGTGGTCAATTTTGTAGAAAATTCTGCAAAACCAAGCCACTGTTCCATTAGTGAATCTCATGAGATTCAACCATTCCAAAGCAGTTTCTAGGTGATTTCAAGTTCCTAACAAGTTCTCTAACACATGGGAATCATCAATCACTAACTAAAACCACCAAATTTGGATCCATGAACCAAATCAGTCATCCAAATCCTTATTTTCCTCACTTTGGCCTTCAAGGGGTTCAAAGGGAGAGTTCTAAGTTTCTAACTCAAACTCATACCATGAACAAACCATAAACAACCCTTGAAACACATTCCAAACACCTCAAAATCTCATTTTGAACTTTCAAACCTCAAACAAGCATCAAGAATCAAAACCCCTTTCCCAAATACGTATTTCTGACTTTTCACCACAAAGCATTCTATATAAATTTTTAGGGATCAATTCAGCCACCATGCTTAATCTAATCTCAATATAAGTTCTAATTTAAGTTCCCAAAGTGTTCAACTAACTCAAACCCTCAAGAAACACATAAGACCCCTTTTTCACCCATTTCAAGTATACCTCAAGCATGACAAGATAAAAACAAAGGTGGGAGTTAGGAGATGAGAGTAAGAACCCCTACCTCTTGTAGACAATATAAAGATCTTGAAGCCTTGATCTTGCTCTTGGATCTTTCCCCCTTTCCTTCTCTTTCTTTTCTTTCTTCGGTTTCTCTTCTCTTTTCTCCTTTTCTTTCTTCTATTTTTGGTTTCTGCCATGTAGCAAAATGAGACTTTGCTACTTAAAGGAACTTTACCAAAATTCCCGATCTGCTAAGAACACTTAGATTCCTCTAAATCTAGTTTTCTTACAACCAATAGATTTAAAATAAATCATAAGATTACTCAAAAATCTTGTTGTACCAAAACCACCATTTTCTATATCAGTTACTAGTCAAACTAGCATTAAAACATATAACCAGTATGCTTAAAACTTCCAAACTAGCTTTGATCATTCTCAGATTTTAACTGTAGCATAGTTCACACATTTGTGACCTAGAAATAAGGTCTCCATATTTATTTCCATTAACGGACCAGTTTAAGCCATTTTCAAAGCAATTAGCAACTATATCTCACACATAGTGTTACAACAAAGTAACTAATGATGCTCACAAAACCATAAAATTTAACACACATATTAAGCAAGTACTAGGCTACCTCTGCAACCATATACAAGTCTAATATGTTTATCTAAGGTGTTACATTCTCCCTTATATTTTAAGAATTTTGTCCCCAAAATTTAGATTACCACAAAATAGATACGATATCATACTCGAAAGGATCTTACTTTTCCTTAGTGATACCTCACTAAACTTAAACATGACTAACAACTCAGCTAGCATGCTACCTACAAGAATATTCTAATGAGTTCCAACATATGTCACACACAAAAAATACCTTGCATAGGGTTGGAAGATGAAGCCTCCGTTGTTTTGACTAGAGTATACACCCTTCCTGGAGCTTCCAGCTTTCAGTTGGGCATAACTCCTAGCCTCTGTGAACACCCACTAGCATAATGCCCTGGTTGACCTCACACAAAGCACACCACACAAGGTTTGTCGCCATATAGTTTTCCACACATAGGGCACTCAAGCTCTAAGGTTTCCACCTGAACTTGCTCATCTTCCTTCTCTTCTGAAGAACTGGATGTACAAACATTTTCTTCATCTTTGTCTTCGTCTTGTGGATAGCCAAGTGTAGAAACACATTCTTCATACCCATCATCCACCTTTTTCCTCTTTTAAAGGTCTGGTGATCCTCTCTCCTCTTGAGACTTACCATCACAACCTTCAACAATTCTGCATTTATTCATCAAGACTATGAAATATCAGATCTTAAAAGGCTAGATCACCTTCTGAATGTCTTCTCTCAATCCTTCCTCAAATTTAACACACTTCTGACTCTGGCTCAAGTTAAGTCTAATACAGGATTAGAACTTTGACAATTCATTGAACTTGGTCACATACTGACCAACAGACATGACGCCTTGCTCTAACTTCAAGAATTTGAATTCCTTTGTATTCTGCAGATTTTGTGGAAAATACTTCTCCAGAAATAAATTCTTGAAGATCTCCCATGTGACAAGAGTCCCCGACACCTCGAAAGACTTCTAGATATCTATCCACCAATGCTCTGCTTCCCCCTCCAACATCAAAGAAGTAAAGAGCACTCGTAGCCCATCCGAGCAAGCCATAACAGTGAAGATATTCTCCATCTCTTTTAGCAAACTCTCAGCTTTCACCGGGTCATACTCCCCCTTGAAGGACGATGGATTAGTCTTCCTGAACTCCAAGAGGTCTTAAAAAGTCTGATTTCTCCCCACTAGCACCTTTTGGTTCGGTTGCCTCGATTGATGTGGTGGTGGTGTATGCTGTCGACACTGGGTCGCACCCAACCTCTCAAACATCCGTGTAGTCACAACTATTTGCTCTTAGATAGCCTTAATAGTAGTGATTGTATGCTCCCACATTACATCAGCAATAGCTGCTGTTTGCTCCCTAAAAGTGTCCGCCATAGCCATAAAAAGCTCGAACCATATTCGGGCCTTCATTAGTTGAGTTCCTATTTCCTCGGGTTCACCTGGGAGATGCCATAGTTTTTTGTACACACAGAATAATACATATTGAGTAGGCCAGTCCTCAATATTATGTAGCTGTGTAATAGTAGCTAACAACAATCATACCATAGGTAAGTCATGCAATTCAATCAAATATCACACACAAGAGATAAAAAAAATGCACAACACAAAGAAAAACTCCTAAACTTGCCTAAGCATAGTCACTCCACAACTTAGCTCAATAGGATGAACTGCTATGATATTATAATATAACATCCTAATACTTAGAACCTGATATATCTACTATAAAAAAGGCGCACAGTACTAGTTATAACACCCCAAACTTCCTAAATAGTTGGCAGTAATTTTGACAGTTAATAGAATTCTACTGTTTAGTGATTTCTGTGTACTGTAAAATTATTTTGAGTATTCCGTCAGCGTATTTGATCGTTTTGAGTGATTTACTCCGTGTCAAGAAAATAATAATTTCCGGGCTGGGAAAAATTTTTATGTATTTATTTCTCTTGATTGATAATCATTTTTAACAATCTGACTTGATTTTCATACGTTTTCTAATATTTGTGATTTTTGTGGATGATTATAAATTGTTATATTTCTCTGATTGTTTTTGGGCTGTTTGTAGGCCCCAGTGGTCCTACGTGGGCCCGAGGTGAGTCCCAAAACATGAAAATTTTTTTATGTATAGAAAAATTTGTACTGTTGAGATGGAGATAGGGGATCTTACTAAACCTGAATCTGGAAACAGTTTTTAGAAAAAAAAATTTACTGTGTTTTGTATTGTATTTAATTATCGGGTGATAAAAATACAGTAAATATATTCTTTCGTGGGGTTTTAGCAGATAAAAATAGAAATTATACTGCTTAAGTCAACAATAGTGGTTATGATAACTTTTGACGGACCAATAGGAAACAAGTTTAAATCTTTTGACGGACTAATAGGAAGCAAGTCTAATATTGAAGACTTTGATATCAACCGTCGATTTAATCAACGGTGTAGGATTAGTCTAATAAAATGGCTATGACCATTTATAACCATTGGATTTAGATTTAAATCAAGGGTGGAGATTTGATCTTATAAAGTGGCTAGGACCATTTGTGATCGTTGGATTCAGATTAAATCAACGGTGGAGATGGATCAATTATGACCATTGGATTTGGATTTAATCAACGATGGAGATTTGGTCTTCTAAAATAGCAATGACTAATTATGACCCTTGGATTGAAAGTAAGAAGGAGTAATCTTGACCCTTCATTTTTGGAGATGGATCTAATGGCTAGAATTTCAAGGAGAAAGATCTAATGGCCTAGATTAAGTCTTCTAATCAAAAGTCTACCTTAATCCTAACCATTGATCTAATCAATGGCTTAAATGGCTCAAAATGGTGGCTAGAAAAGATGACAACATTATGGCATGCATGGATGGAGGGAGAGACGGTTTTTGTGTTGTTTAGGAGTTTAAGGAAAAAGTTTGAAGACATTATTAGATGTCTTGGTCAATTATGCATCATTATTGTTTATTTGCACTCTTAGGAGAAGCATGAAGAAGGGGGGGACGGTTTTTGGAGGCTTAAGTGTGTAGCAAAGTTCAAGACCATCATTATTGTCATTCTTGATCATTCTTGATCATTCCAAAGTCTAAGCTCATCAAAAATTTTCTCTCCATTATCTTCTCCTCTAGTTTCGGCCAAGCACTCTAATTCTACCCTCCATCACTCAAAAATTTCATCCAACCTAGTTTCTTGAATCCTTACCTTATTCTAAGAACATCTCTAGTTATGAGTTTTTACAAAATCATTCATCTTGAGTTTCAAATCCAAGCTTCAAGTTTCTACCAAAAATGGTAAAGTTCATATTTCTTCACCTAAGCTTTTAGTTTTGATTTTCAAAGCCATGCTTGAATCATGGTTTACCTATTCTTTCACTTGTTATTGATTTTAAGATTTGTTTATGATTTTTAGGGATTTTCCAAGGAGCTCTATAAAATTGATAGGAAGGGAAACCAAGTGTTTTCACTTCATTCTTTACCTTAACCAAGTTTAAGAAACCTTTCCCTCACAAAAATAAAAAAATTCTATCTTTGTTCTTCAAGAAGAACCATTCGGCCAAGATACCCAAAACCACTCTCCAAGCTCTTTTAATTTCATCCAACCATAGATCTTAAATCTACATGATATTCTAAGCAATTTTCATGTTGGAGATTTTCTTTAAATCATTCATCTTCAACCTTGTTCATCAAGCTACAGATTGAAGCTTTATTGGTGAAGTTTATTAATCTTCACTTTTCTTTTGATTTTCAGGGTTCTAAGCCATGTTTGATCCATGGTTTATCTTGTTCAAGCTTGATTTACTAATAATTATATGTTTTGTTTTGTATTTGAGAAGCCATTGATGGTGAAGGACTTGGAAAAAGAAGCAAAATAAGGAGCTTTTGAGGATCTTCAAGAGGTAAGAGGGAGATTCATCTCACCAACCAAGTATGGCAGTGAGAGATGGTTGTGTATTTGATGGATGCTAAATCCATGTGAGGATTCATATCCATGGTCATGTAATAATTTGTGTATGTTTATGTGCTTTGATTATTTGCCTATGCTTGGTATGATTTGCATGATTTATTGCTTTGATTATGGCATGTTTGTGATATATATTTGAATATGTATATGTGTGCCATGATTTGATGATGGAAAGGAAATTGATTTTTGGTTCCAAAGACCAAGAGGAATTTCGGCCAAGACACCTCAAAATAGGTGTTCATAAATTAATATTTTCATGAATGATAAAGTTGGATGATTAGAAAAGCAAGGAAAATAAACAAAGAGTTTGTTTTTCAAGAAGTATTGTTCATGGTTTTGAGAAGGATTTTTATTGATTTATTTTGTGTAAAAAGTTTCTAAGCATTTTACTAAACATGGGCAATGTTGATTTTAAGGATTTGCAAAGAAAGTGAAAATGGATTTACAAAGAAAGTGAAAATGAAAAATGAACAAATGATTTAATTTCAAAGACCAAGTGCTCATGGTTTTTGTAAAGGATTTTTAATGGTTTTGTTTGTGTAAAACCATATTGACTTAGAAGGAAAAATGTTTTGATGATTTCAATAGTCATGTCCATGTTTTTGAAGGCTTGTAATGCCTTGATTTTATGGAAACAAAATGGAAATATAATTGATTTAGTATAAGGAATTTGGAAAGGGAATCAGAGTGTTTTATCACTTGAGAAAATGAGATTTTTGTATAAGAATGGAAAAGAGAGGTTGAAAGTGTTTGAACCTCAATTTATTTTGAAGATAATTGATTTGAGAATTGATTTGAGAAAAATGGAGAATATAATAGTGATTTGATATTTTCTAACGTGTAACTCATCCTTTGGGTTTTGGAGAGCATTAGTAATTTTTAAAGTTAGAAACATTGATTTAAATCAATGGAATTGTGAATTTATGGAATATATTGTGAAAAGGATTTTCTTGAGTAAGAAAATGTGGAAAATAATGTGAGTAGTCATATTATTTTGAGAAAGGTTGAAATTAAATTTTTGAAGGTTGAGAAATATTTTTCGTAATGGAATTATGGTGAAAAATGATTTACGTAACTTAAAAATGTGATTTTTAAGCTACGTGATTTGAAATACGTTTAAATATTTCTACACGATTTGAAAAGCGTTTAAATATTTCGAAAATGATGGAAAAATGGTTTATGCGACTTGAAAGAATGATTTTTAAGTTACTCAATTGTGAAAATGGTGGAAAATCGCTACGCGATTTAAGTAACGTGTAAATATTTTTACGTGATTGAGAAAACGTTGAAAAATCAATACGTGATTTGAAAATGCAACCGAAGTGTTGTGGAATTATGAAAACGTAACAAGAATGTTGCGTGATTGGAAAAACATGACAAAAGTGTTTTATGACTATGAAAACACGATAATATGATTTCGCTGTTGAAAATACAGTATGATTACTGGTGGGCCAGTGTGTGGACCCTAATTTTGAGATTATGAAATTAAACTGAGAATGGGCCAATGTGGGGACCCTGAATATAAAATGATAAATTTTGCCTATAATTGGCATTGGTGCATTGAACATGCATTGGAAATAGTGAATTTTGTCTGTGATTGGCATTGGTGCATTTTATATGCATGAACTAGTGTATGGACACTGTATGAGAAAATGATGAATTTTGCCTATGATTGGCATTGGTGCATTGAACATGCATTGGAAAGGTCTGATGGACTGTATGAGGCTATTTGCCTAGGAGAGACGTACACCTCGTGAGTGGGTGTGATATGCATAGTATAAGTCACTTGTTGACCTTAGGGGCATCAGAGTGCAGGTTGCTTACATAGGTGGTTGGTCGCACTTCTTTCCATAGCTTAGACCGATGCAACGCACCGATGATCCTGACTAAGACACTATTCTTAATCGAGATCTCGTAAAGACTGTTGTGTATATGCTAGATGTACAAAAATCAAAATGAGGATTATAGCACTTGGTCTGAGGCATTTTGGTACAGACAGATCTTTCGGATTAACTTCTCCGAACTGAGTATTAGCTCCATGGAGTAGGAACATTAAGTCTATGTGCACATGCATATCATATGCATCATTATTGAGTATTGGTTATGATAATTGAACTGCTGAATACTTGAGGAATAATTGAACAGTTGAATAATACTGGATGATGATGATGATAAATAATGTTGAGGGCATTATCGTGTATATTGAATGATATTTGAACTGATAAGTGATTGGATGATGATAGTTGATTAATGTTGAAGGCATTATTGGAATTCTGGTATGATATACCTGTATGATATGTTGTTTGTATTATCTCTGTGCTACCATGTTGGTATTGGCGTAGGTGATCTCACCTCTTTGTTATATTGTTTTGCTATGTCTGTATTATTAAAAATTATATATAGATGGAACGAGATGTCTTAGACATAATGGGTGGCAGATATTCTAAAATTGGTGACAACATCAGAGAATGACCATTCCAGATTTGATAGAGTGCAGTGTTAACAAGGAACAGATGTCTGATGCATCCAGATGGATACAAGAAGGAATAAGTATGCTAAGTTTTCTCGTTAGTGTTGTACCGTGCTATTAAGTAGGACCCGTCATAGGGTTTGCTACTGTTAAAAAGAGAGAGTTTTCTGTTAGTTTTATATTTCTCTTTAAATTGTTAAATATTAATTGGTGTCAATATTGTATATTAAATATATTTTCAGTAATATTTATGGATCTCAGTAAGTTTATGTTTCAGTCTTTAATGAAAAGAAATTTTAAAACCCATCTTTTATAACTCAAACCTTGTTTATGAACTTCTTTACAGATTATGAGTTGGGAGTCGGAAATGTGATACCCTGAGGAGGGTGTTACATTAGTTGGTATCAAAGCACGGTTTGAGTCTTTTGGGGTTTGTGGTTAGGTCTGTTTTGCTTGTGCTGTGTTCTCTATGTGTTTGATTTCCGAAAGGAAACAATGTTATTTGAAATGGATGCCAGATCCATTTTATTTTGATTTGTCCGTCTTTGAAGAAAGGAAATGGCTCATGGTAGACGTACGCGTGTGGAAGTAGAACGTGACATTAACGTTATGGTTGCAGTTATGGGAGCAATGCGGAAGACAACTGATGTGACAGTATAACAGGAACAGAGGATCGCCGAACAACAGAAGCTAAAAGTTGAGGTTCAGGATCTGATGGAAGAGAATCAGTTTTGAAATACAAGAATTCGTAATTTTGGAATTAGGTATTCTAAAGGACGGATATTAGGAAGGTAATTGATTACAACAGAAAACATATTTATGACCATTGGGAATTCAACAGCAGAAAGATGAGTGGAAGAAGGTACTTAACAAAGGATTGTACGTCCAAAGAAACAATTTGTTTTAAGTGTGGAAAGTTTGGACACATTTTCAGAGATTGTGTTCCATTGTAAATAGAGTTTTCTGTTAGTAAAATCTCAGGTAGTAGGGAGAGTCGATATGTCAAATGGAACGAGAGTGTTCTGAGCTGAGGACATAAACAAGGGAGACTATATTGTAGAAGGTAATTCTTTACCTATTCTTTATAGCATATGATTGAGTAGATCAATTATATGTTGGTGTTATCTGTGTCTTCGTGATTTTTTGATTTCTTTATTTCTGTTTCCATTGCTAGCCTATCGTGTTACTCGAGTTATTTGAATTATTGTTATAGATCAAATTTTTGTGTTAGTTTGATCTGTTTATTTCTTTCATAAATAGATTTGATTTTTGAAATGGATTGGTTATTTTCCAACCATATCCTATGAGATTGTCTTAATAAAGTGTTAATAATCCAGAAAAATGCATTCCTGAAAATCAGGCAGCATCAAATTCTTGTTAGATATGTCTAGTAACGTATCAGATAGCTTCGCTACTTTCTTCTTTCTAAATCTCCATAGTTTTCTTTCATATATTGGAATTGCAAGAAAAGATATTCCTATTTATATCCATGTCATAGTATCAAAGTGACGCAGCGAAAACGTGGTAGATTCTTCAAAAGTTAAAAACGGTAATGGAAATCCGTAGAAAATTTATTGAGATATTTTCTAAGATCATAGGACTTCTTACCTAGCTTACTAGAAAGAATTAAGTATTTGTATAGACTGATGTATACAAGGAGAATTTTTAGGAGTTGAAATATGTTTGAGTACTTTTCTGGTATTAGTTTTGTCTAATCTCAGTAAACCATTGTAGGTGTACTATGATGCGTTACATCGGAGTTTAAGATGTGTGTTTAGTCAGAATAGAAGAGTTATAGTGTATTTTTCAAGGAAATTGAAGTCATCTGAGAAAAACTATTTTAGGCATGAATAGGGGATGGTAGTACTGAGTTTGTATTAGAAGTATGGAAATACTCTCTTTATGAAGTAGCACTCAACGTTTTCAGAATCATAGGAGTCTGAGATATCTGTTTGATCAGGAAAAGTTGAACTCGAGACAAAGATATTTCATTTAGTTAGAATCACATGGAATGACATAAGTAAAGATGTAACATGAGGACTGGAAAACAAGATAAAAGAGCAATATCCATATTTATTCTGAGGATGTGAAATCAGGTTTATCAAATTTCGAGGATGAAATTTCTTTTTAGAGGGGGAGTATTGTAACACCCCAAACTTTCTAAATAGTTGACAGTAATTTTGACAGTTAATAGAATTCTACTGTTTAGTAATTTCTGTGTACTGTAAAATTATTTTGAGTATTCCGTCAGCGTATTTGATCGTTTTGAGTGATTTACTCCGTGTCAAGAAAATAATAATTTCCGGGCCGGAGAAAATCTTTATGTATTTATTTCTCTTGATTGATAATCATTTTTAACAATCTGACTTGATTTTCATACGTTTTCTAATATTTGTGATTTTTGTGGATGATTATAAATTTTTATATTTCTCTTATTGTTTTTGGGCTGTTTGTGGGCTCCAGTGGTCCTACGTGGGCCCGGGGTGAGTCCCAAAACATGAAAATTTTTTTACGTATAGAAAAATTTGTACTGTTGAGACGGAGACAGGGGATCTTACTAAACCTGAATCTGGAAACAGTTTTTAGAAAATTTCTTTTACTGTGTTTTGTACTGTATTTAATTATCGAGCGATAAAAATACAGTAAATATATTCTTTCGTGGGGTTTTAATAGATAAAAATAGAAATTATACTGCTTAAGTCAACAATAGTGGTTATGACAACTTTTGACGGACCAATAGGAAACAAGTTTAAATCTTTTGACAAACCAATAGGAAGCAAGTCTAATATTGAAGACTTTGATATCAACCGTCGATTTAATCAACGGTGTAGGATTAGTCTAATAAAATGGCTATGACCATTTATAACCATCGGATTTAGATTTAAATCAAGGGTGGAGATTTGATCTCATAAAGTGGCTAGGACCATTTGTGATCATTGGATTTGGATTAAATCAACGGTGGAGATGGATCAATTACGACCATTGGATTTGGATTTAATCAATGGTGGAGATTTCGTCTTCTAAAATGGCTATGACTAATTATGACCCTTAGATTGAAAGTAAGAAGGAGTAATCTTGACCCTTCATTTTTGGAGATGGATCTAATGGCTAGAATTTCAAGGAGAAAGATCTAATGGCCTAGATTAAGTCTTCTAATCAAAAGTCTACCTTAATCCTAACCATTGATCTAATCAATGGCTTAAATGGCTCAAAATGGTGGCTAGAAAAGATGACAACATTATGGAATGCATGGATGGAGGGAGGGACGGTTTTTGTGTTGTTTAGGAGCTTAAGGAAAAAGTTTGAAGACATTATTAGATGTCTTGGTCAATTATGCATCATTATTGTTTATTTGCACTCTTAGGAGAAGCATGAAGAGGGGGGACGATTTTTGGAGGCTTAAGTGTGTAGCAAAGTTCAAGACCATCATTATTGTCATTCTTGATCATTCGTGATCATTCCAAAGTCTAAGCTCATCAAAAGTTTTCTCTCCATTTCTCTTCTCCTCTAGTTTCAGCAAAGCACTCTAATTCTACCCTCCATCACTCAAAAATTTCATCCAACCTAGTTTCTTGAATCCTTACCTTATTCTAAGAACATCTCTAGTTATGAGTTTTTACAAAATCATTCATCTTGAGTTTCAAATCCAAGCTTCAAGTTTCTACCAAAAATGGTAAAGTTCATATTTCTTCACCTAAGCTTTTAGTTTTGATTTTCTAAGGCATGCTTGAATCATGGTTTACCTATTCTTTCACTTGTTATTGATTTTAAGATTTGTTTATGATTTTTAGGGATTTTCCAAGGAGCTCCACGAAATTGATAGGAAGGGAAACCAAGTGTTTTTACTTCATTCTTTACCTTAACCAAGTTTAAGAAACCTTTTCCTCACAAAAATAAAAAAATTCTATCTTTGTTCTTCAAGAAGAACCATTCGGCCAACATACCCAAAACCACTCTCCAAGCTCTTTTAATTTCATCCAACCATAGATCTTAAATCTACATGATATTCTAAGCAATTTTCATGTTGGAGATTTTCTTTAAATCATTCATCTTCAACCTTGTTCATCAAGCTAAAGATTGAAGCTTTATTGGTGAAATTTATTAATCTTCACTTTTCTTTTGATTTTCAGGGTTCTAAGCCATGTTTGATCCATGGTTTATCTTGTTCAAGCTTGATTTACTAATAAATATATGTTTTGTTTTGTATTTGAGAAGCCCTTGGTGGTGAAGGACTTGGAAAAAGAAGCAAAACAAGGAGCTTTTGAGGATCTTCAAGAGGTAAGAGGGAGATTCATCTCACCAACCTAGTATGGCAGTGAGAGATGGTTGTGTATTTGATGGATGCTGAATCCATGTGAGGATTCATATCCATGGTCATGTAATAATTTGTGTATGTTTATGTGCTTTGATTATTTGCCTATGTTTGGTATGATTTGCATGATTTATTGCTTTGATTATGGCATGTTTGTGATATATATTTGAATATGTATATGTGTGTCATGATTTGATGATGGAAAGGAAATTGATTTTTGGTTCCAAAGACCAAGAGGAATTTTGGCCAAGACACCTCAAAATAGGTGTTCATAAATTAATATTTTCATGAATGATAAAATTGGATGATTAGAAAAACAAGGAAAATAAACAAAGGGTTTGTTTTTCAAGAAGTTTTGATGATTTCAATAGTCATGTCCACATTTTTTAAGGCTTGTAATACCTTGATTTTATGGAAACAAAATGGAAATATAATTGATTTAGTATAAGGAATTTGGAAAGGGAATCAGTGTATTTTATCACTTGAGAAAATTGGATTTTTGTATAAGAATGGAAAAGAGAGGTTGAAAGTGTTTGAATCAGAGTGTTTTATTTTGAAGAGAATTGATTTGAGAATTGATTTGAGAAAAATAGAGAATATAATAGTGATTTGATATTTTCTAACGTGTTACTCATCCTTTGGGTTTTGAATAGCGTTAGTAATTTTTAAAGTTAGAAACATTGATTTAATTCAATGGAATTGTGAATTTGTGGAATATATTGTGAAAAGGATTTTCTTGAGTAAGAAAATGTGAAAAATAATGTGAGTAGTCATATTATTTTGAGAAAGGTTGAAATTGAATTTTTGAATGTTGAGAAATATTTTTCGTAATGGAATTATGTTGAAAAATGATTTACGTAACTTAAAAACGTGATTTTTAAGCTATGCGATTTAAAATACGTTTAAATATTTCTACGCGATTTGGAAAGCGTTTAAATATTTCAAAAATGATGGAAAAATGGTTTATGCGACTTAAAAGAATGATTTTTAAGTTACGCGATTGTGAAAATAGTGAAAAATCGCTACGCGATTTGAGTAACGTGTAAATATTTTTACGTGATTGAGAAAACGTTGAAAAATCAATACGTGATTTGAAAATGCAACCGAAGTGTTGTGGAATTATGAAAACATAACATGAATGTTGCGTGATTGGGAAAACATGACAAAAGTGTTTTATGACTATGAAAACGCGATAATATAATTTTGCTGTTGAAAATACAATATGATTACTGTTGGGCCAGTGTGTGGACCCTGATTTTGAGATTATGAAATTAAACTGAGAATAGGCCAATGTGGGGACCCTGAATATGAAATGATAAATTTTGCCTATGATTGGCATTGGTGCATTGAACATGCATTGGAAATAGTGAATTTTGCCTGTGATTGACATTGGTGCATTTTATATGCATGAACTAGTGTATGGACACTGAATATGAAATGATAAATTTTGCCTATGATTGGCATTGGTGCATTGAACATGCATTGGAAATAGTAAATTTTTCTTGTGATTGGCATTTGTGTATTTTATATGCATGAACCAGTGCATAAACACTGTATAAGAAAATGATGAATTTTGCCTATGATTGGCATTGGTGCATTGAACATGCATTGGAAAGGTCCGATGGACTGTATGAGGCTATTTGCCTAGGAGAGACGTACACCTCTTGAGTGGGTGTGATATGCATAGTATAAGTCACTTGTTGACCTTGGGGGCATCGGGATGCGGGTTGCTTACATGGGTGGTTGGTCATGCTTCTTCCCGTAGGTTAGACCGATGCAACGCACCGATGATCCTGACCGAGACACTATTCTTAATCGAGATCTCGTAAAGACTGTCGTGTATATGCTAGATGTGCAAAAATCAAAATGAGGATTATAGCACTTGGTCTGAGGCATTTTGGTACAGACAGATCTTTCGGATCAACTTCTCCGAACTGAGTATTAGCTCCATGGAGTAGGAACATTGAGTCTATGTGCACATGCATAACATATGCATCATTATTGAGTATTGGTTATGATAATTGAACTGCTGAATACTTGAGGAATAATTGAACTGTTGAATAATACTGGATGATGATGATGATAAATAATGTTGAGGGCATTATCGTGTATATTGAATGATATTTGAACTGATAAGTGATTGGATGATGATAGTTGATTAATGTTGAAGGCATTATTGAAATTCTGGTATGATATACCTGTATGATATGTTGTTTGTATTATCTCTGTGCTACCATGTTGGTATTGGCGTAAGTGATCTCACCTCTTTGTTATATTATTTTGTTGTGTCTGTTTTATTAAAAATTATATATAGATCGAACGAGTTGTCTTAGACATAACGGGTGGCAGATATTCTGAAATTAGTGACAACATCAGAGAATGACCATTCCAGATTTGATAGCGTATAGTCTTGACAAAGAACATATGTCTGATGCATCCAGATGAATACAAGAAGGAATAAGTATGCTAAGTTTTCTCATTAGTGTTGTACCGTGCTATTAAGTAGGACCCGTCATAGGGTTTGCTACTGTTAAAAAAAGAGAGTTTTCTGTTAGTTTTATATTTTTCTTTAAATTGTTAAATATTAATTGGTGTCAATATTGTATATTAAATATATTTTCAGTAATATTTATGGATCTCAGTAAGTTTATGTTTCAGTCTTTAATGAAAAGAAATTTTAAAACCCATCTTTTATAACTCAAACCTTGTTTATGAACTTCTTTACAGATTATGAGTTGGGAGTCGAAAATGTGATACCCTGAGGAGGGTGTTACACTAGTCATGCTACTTCTAACCCAAAACAACAAACTAAACCCATATCATTCATTCACATAAATAAATATGCAGAGCCTGAACAACAAAGAGTAATTTAAATACATCATAACCTTACAAAGGTATATTGTAATACATAACTTTGAATGACCTCAAAGCAGCAAGAAATAAATACATAACATATTTAATACAAGAAACAAAATTATCTACACTAGATCTTCTACTGCTCTTTGCTTGTACCTGGATTTACATGGCAACACACGGGATGAGAAATCATAATTTCTCAGTATAAGCAACCAATACCAGTAGTTAATCATTTACAACAAATAAATCAACTTAACACATAAAAACACTCGATGTAATAGAATATCTGAAAATCAATAACATCAAAGAATCGCTCATACAATCCTAAGATACAATCGAACAAGCAACCAAACAATCAACTGATTAAGCAACTAAGCGAGATAACTACCCATACAATTGTTAACAATGCAATGCTTTATGTTATGATGTATAATTATGCTCAAACAAAGTCCTAATATAAGGATTGTGCAATGCTAATGCAGGTTTTGATTTTAAAAACACATGCCACTTACTTATTTCTCAAAAACCTCTGTTTCTTGTATATACTAGGTAGGATAGGCTTTAAGCCCTGACACTACCTGGTGATGTATGGACTCGTTCCCCTCACAAAAGTAAGAGTGCTAATACTATCCCCATACACTAGTAACCCTAACCACTTAAGCCTCTGCTCTGATAATTCAGATTCAACTCCTCATCCTCAGGTCACATGGTTGTGCACACCATCTCAGGTTACAATACATAGGAAACAACAAATAATAAGTTTGAAAAGAAGATATGCAGTGTATTTCATAAATACATACAATCATCACTAGGCCCTTCCTAACCAAATAACTAAGGAAAACTAGAAAACTAACTAACCAAGCTCACCTATCACATAAGGTGGAAGGCCACGTTTATAGTCCTTCCAATATCTCAACCTCATCTGACAAGGGAGTAAATGTCATACATGCATCTCTGGCCTGACTTTCTACACAAAGGAGCAACCTATGTATGATAACAAGTACAACTTACTAAGTAAACTTAGCATACTTTACCTAAAACCTTTACTCATCACTTCACAAGTGATTCTGAAGTCAACCTTATGTTGAACGAGGTTCTAAGCACTACCTTTTTGCAATCCAACTAGTTTGGATGTCTAAAGGTTTTCAAGGCTACCCTATGGCATTCCACCACACATTGGAAGCCTAAGGTTTCCCATCACATTACCCCTTGACGCTCCACCTCACTTTGGGTGTCTAGGGTCCCTCAGTACTATCTTAAGGCACTTCCCACACTTTGAATGCCTAAAGGTTCTCCAACCTCATTCTAAGGCAAATTCCCTCACATTGGGTGCCAAAAGGTTTTCCAACTTCTCACATATGTAAGGGGGTAAATCCCTTTATGAAATATCTCCACTAGTGCCTCAACACACATAAGAAAGCATATATGAATGATCTCAATACTTTGGGAAGTCAGAAACTTCAACAACACAATTCTTGAAAAATTCTGGAACTTATGCCTAGGCTTGACATTTCCACGCCTATGCGTGGCTTATGTCTTGCTCACGACTAGGCTTGGTTTTACCACGTCTAGGCATGGTGCGCTCTGCCAATCATGGACCAAAATTTGATCAGTCCACGCCTAGGTGTGATCAAGCTGCGCCTAGGCGTGGATAATTCTGCAGAAAATTTTGCAGAACTGAGCCACTGTTCCATTGGTGAATCTCACGAGATTCAACCACTCCAAAGTATTTTCTAGGTGATTTCAAGTTCCTAACAAGTTATCTAACACATAGGAATAATCAATCACCAACTATAACCAACAAATTTGGATCCATGAACCAAATCACTCATCCAAACCCTTATTTTCCTCACTTTGGCCATCAAAGGATTCAAATGAAGAGTTCTAAGTTTCTAACTCAAACTCACACCATGAACAAACCATAAACAACCCTTAAAACACATCCAAGCAAGAAAAACACTCAAAACACCTCAAAATCTTATTTTGACCTTTCAATCCTCAAATAAGCATCAAGAATCAAAACCTCTCTCCTAAATTCATATTTCTCACTTTTCACCACAAAGCATTGCATAGATATTTTAGGGATCAATTCAATCACCATGCTTAATCTAATCTCATTACAAGTTCTAATTCAAGTTCCCAAAGTGTTCAACTAACTCAAACCCTCAAGAAACTCATAAAACCCCCTTTTCACCCATTTCAAGCATACCTTAAGCATGACAAGTTAAAAACAAAGGTGAGAGTTAGGAGATGAGAGTAATAACCCCTACCTCTTGTAGACAATATGAAGATCTTGAAGCCTTGATCTTGCTCTTGGATCTTCTCCCCTTTTCTCCTCTTTCTATTCTTTTTTCGGTTTCTTTTCTCTTTTCTTCTTTTCTTTTTCCTGTTTTTGGTTTCTGTCGGGTAGTAAAGTGAGACTTTGCTACTTAAAGGAACTTTACCAAAATTTTCGATCTGCTAAGAACACTTAGATTCCTACAAATCCAGTTTTCTTACAACCAATAAATTCAAAATAAATCCTAATATTCATTAAAAATCTTGTTGTACCAAAACCACTATTTTCTATATCAGTTGCTAGTCAAACTAACATTAAAACATACAACCAGTTTACTTAAAAATACTAAACTAGCTTTGATCATCCTCAGATTTTAACTGTAGCACAGTTCACACATTTGTGATCTAGAAATAAGATCTCCACATTTATTTCCATTAACAAAGTAGTTTAAGCCATTTTTGAAGTTATTAACAACTATATCTCTCACATAGTATTATAGCAAAGTGACTAAAGATGCTCACAAAATCACAAAATTTAACAAACATGTTAAGCAAGTATTAGGCTGCCTCCATAACCATATACAAGTCTAACATGTTTATCTAGGGTGTTACAATCTCCCCTCTATTTTAAGAATTTTGTCCCCAAAATTCAGATTACCACAAAACAGATACTATATCATACTCGAAAGGATCTCACTTTTCCTTAGTGATACCTCACTAAACTTAAACATGACTAACAACTTAGCTAGCATGCTACCTACAAGAATATCCTGATAAGTTCCAACATATGGCACACACAAAAGAGTACCTTACATAGGGTTGGAAGATGAAGCCTCTGCTGTTCTGACCAGAGTATACACCGTTCTTGGAGCTTGCAGCATTGGGTCGGGCATAACTCCCTGCCTCTGTGAACACCCACTAGCATAATGCCCTGGTTGACCACACACAAAGCACACCATACAAGGTCTGTCGCCATGTGGCTTTCCACACGCAGGGCACGTAGGCTCTAAGGTTTCCACCTGAACTTGCTCATCTTCCTCGTCTTCTGAAGAACTGGATGTAGAAACACTTTCTTCATCTTTGTCTTCATCTTGTGGACAGTCGGGTGTAGAAACACATTCTTCATACCCATCATCCACCCTTTTCCTCTTTTAAAGGTCTAGTGATCCTCGCTCCTCTTGAGACTTACCATCACAGCCTTCAATAATTTTGCATTTGTTCATCAAGGTTATGAAATATCGGATCTTAAAAGGCTAGATCACCTTCTGAATGTCTTCTTTCAATCTTTCCTCAAATTTAACGCACTTCTAACCCTGGCTCGAGTTAAGTCTGATACAGGATGAGAACTTCGACAATTCATTGAACTTGGTCACATACTGACTAATAGACATGACGCCTTGCTCCAACTTCAGCAATTCCATTTCCTTTACAGCCCATAGATTTTATGGAAAATACTACTATAGAAATAAATTCTTGAAGATCTCCAACGTGACAAGAGTCCCCGACACCTCGAAAGACTTCTTGATATCTATCCACCAATCCTCTACTTCCCCATCCAACATAAAAGAAGCAAAGAGCACTCGCTACCCATCAGAGCAAGCTATAACAGTGAAGATATTCTCCATCTCCTTTAGCCAATTCTCAGCTTTCACCGGTTCATACTCCCCTTTGAAGGACGATGGATTAGTCTTCCTGAACTTCGAGAGGTCTTGGAAAGTTTGATTTCT
Source organism: Ormosia emarginata (assembly GCA_029884605.1). Classification (NCBI taxonomy): domain Eukaryota; kingdom Viridiplantae; phylum Streptophyta; class Magnoliopsida; order Fabales; family Fabaceae; genus Ormosia; species Ormosia emarginata. Next base: position 3,572,674 of record JAQQTP010000041.1, on the reverse strand, counting down.
CCCCACTAGCACCTCTTAGTTCGGTTGCCCCGATTGATGTAGTGGTGGTGTATGCTGTTGACGCTGGGTCGCACCCATCCTCTCAAACATCCTTGTAGTCGCAACTATTTGCTCTCAGATAGCCTTAATAGTAGCGGTTGTCTGGTCCCACATTACACCAGCAATAGTGGCTGTTTACTCCCTAAAAGTGTCCACCATAGCCATAAAAGCTCGAACCATGTCTGAGCCTTCATTAGCTGAGTTCCCATTTCCTCTGGTTCGCCTGAGAGACGCCATAGTTTTCTATACACACATAATAATAAATATTGAGTAGGCCACTCCTCAATATCATGTAGTCGTGCAACAGTAGCTAACAATAGTCATACTATAGGCAGGTCATGCAATTCAATCAAACATCTCACACAAGAGACAAAAAAATGCACAACACAAAGAGAAACTCCTAAAGATGCCTAAGCATAGTCACTCCACACCCCAACTCAACAGGATGACCTGCTATGATATCATAATATAAAATCCCAATACTTCGAACCTGATATATCTATTGTTAAAAAGGCGCACAATACTAGTTATGCTACTTCTAACCCAAAACAACAAACTAAACCCCTATCATTCATTCACATAAATAAATATGGAGAGCCTGAACAACGAAGAGTCATACAAATACATCATAGCCTCACAAAGGCATACTGTAATACATAGCTTTGAACGACCTCAAACCAGCAATAAATAAATACCAACATATTTAATACAAGAAACAAAATTATCTACACTAGATCTTCTGCTTCTCTTTGCTTATACCTGGATTTACATGGCAACACACGGGGTGAGAAATCATAATTTCTCAATAGAAGCAACCAATACCAGCAGTTAATCATTTACAAAATATAAATCAACTGAACACATAAAAACACTTTATGTAATAGAATGCCCAAAGAACAATAACATTAAATAATCGCCCATACAATCCTAAGATACTATCGAACAAGCAACCAAATAATCAACCGATCAAGCAACTAAGCGAGATGACTACCCATACAATTGTCAACAATGCAATGCTTTATGTTATGATGTATGATTATGCTCAAACAAAGTCCTAATACAAGGATTGTGCAATGCTAATGCAGGTTTTGGTTTTCAAAACACATGCCACTTACTTATTTTCCAGAAACCTCTGTTTCTTATATATACTAGGTAGGATAGGCTTCAAGTCCTGACACTACCTAGTGATGTGTGGACTTGTTCCCCTCACAAAAGTAATAGTACTAATACCAACCCCATACACAGGTAACCTTGACCTCTTGAGCCTCTGCTATGAGAATTCGGATTCAACACCTCGTCCTCAGGTCACATGGTTGTGCATACCATCTTAGGTTACAACACATAAGAAACAACAAATAGCAAGTATGAAAAGAAGATATGCAATGTATTTCTCAAATATATATAATCATTACTAGGCCCTTCCCAACCAAATGACTAAGGAAAACTAGAAAACTAACTAACCAAGCTCACCTATCACATAAGGTGGAAGGTCACGTTTCTAGTCCTTCCTATATCACAACCTCGTCTGACAAGGGAGTAAATGTTATACATGTATCTTTGGCCCTACTTTCTAAACAAAGGAATAACCTATGTATGATAACAAGTACAACTTGCTAAGTAAACTTAGCATACTTTACCTAGAACCTTTGCTCATCACATCACAAGTGATTCAAAAGTCAACCTCATGTTGAACGAGGTTCTAAACACTAACTTATTGCAATCCAACTCGTTTGGATGTCTAAAGGTTTTCAAGGCTACCTTATGACATTCCACCATACAATGGAAGCCTAAGGTTTCCTAACACATTACCCCTTGACACTCCACCTCACTTTTGATGGCTAGGATCCCTCAATAGTATCCTAAGGCACTTCCCACATTTTGAATGCCTAAAGGTTCTCCATTCTCATCCTAAGGAAAATCCCCTCACATTAGGTGCCTGATCAATCAATTTTGAGCCATTCATTATTGCTTCATATTTGGCCTAATTGATGTTAATTGTGTCCAATATTATGTTTGTAGATGAGTTTTAGATGATTGGTCTTCATTGAGCTTAATTGTAAAAACTTCATTAATTTTCGGATTTTAACTCATTTTGACCTTTCTGTCTTGTACAGGCCATAACTTGGGCTACAAATATCGTATTTGGATGATCTTGGAGTCCCCTGAAAGCTGAGACAAAGATATACAATATGGTGTATAATGCAATTTTTCTAATTCAGCTGGATTCAAGGCGAAATTGGGCCTCAAAGTCAGGATGCTGTTGCTGTCACAATGCTTGGACCTTTCCTCAATGATTTGGGCCTATCTCTCTCAATTTAAGCCCAATTAAGGCAAATGATATGTCTCTGAAAAGCTTATTCAGAGGGCTACAGTTTGGGCCAGGGGTAGATTAGGAATTACATAAGAACTTTCAGTTACAAATAGGTTTATGCAGATTTCGAATTGAGCTTTTTGGTTGTGATTCAGTTTTAACAGATTGAGCAGAAACCCTTTCTCTCTTTTCATCTTTTCTCTATTTTCGTTTTACTCTCTTCTCTGCATTTTCGTAATGGCCATGGAAGGCTAAAGCTCCAATCAATCCAAGGAATTCAATGATTGTGGTTAGAGTTTTGAGTTCTCTTGTTTAATTATAAATTCTGTTGTGTTCTTCCCTCTTCTCCTTCTACAATTGAATTCTGATTAGAATTTTGAAATTGAAGTTAGAATTAGGGTTGATTAATCTGAATCTAATGGAGAATAGATGATCGATTGATAATCTATGTTAATCCAAATTTGTTCCTAAATCAATCTTAATCAAGAATCGCGATTGTGATTCTGTTTTAATTGATAAAATTCTAGGTGATTATCTAGTTGATTTCGGATTAACAGAGGTGTAAACAATAGAAATTCATTCTCTTGAACAATGATAAATTCTGCCACTTGAATTGAAAACCTTGGATTAGTGTTTCCTTAATTGAACTTTCTCAATTTGAATTTGTTTTCTGTTATTGCAATGAACAAAACCCCCTACTTATTGATAACTTCTAACATGCTTGAGAAATCCGAATTGGTCCTTGGGAGATGACCTAGGTTATGCACTATGCTATATTCCATAAATCCTAGTCTATTTTGAGGCGAGTGCGACATCGCTGATCAAAATTTGGCGCCGTTGCCGGGGACCTATTTTCGGTTTCTTAAGTTTATTAGGAGTTCCTAATAGTTGTTAATTTCTCTGCATTCGTGATCAACTTTGCTGAAAGTCCTTAAGTGCATTTTACTATTTTTTCTGCTATTGTCCTGATTCTGCTACTACTGATCTTGCTGCATTCTGGTTGCTGCATTCTGCTTCATTCTGGTTGCTGCATTACACCAGTTACTGTTCCATTGACTCTTGTTTCATCTGCTACATAATTCACTTCACTTCTGCTGCATAATTCTGCACTTCTGCTAGCTGTATAACTCTGCTGCAGCTTTCTGTTTCTTCTGCATAATTCTGCAGAATTCTGCAGTACTCGGTTCTGATGCATAAATTCTGCTGCTTTGTTGTTCCATTGTGTTTTTCTACTGCAATATATCATTGATCAATTCTGGTATAAATCTGTGCTCCCCATTTTGTAGTTCATTGGATTTTTTTCGTTTTCACTATTCCATTGGATTAATTACTGTTCCATTGAGTTTTGCTGCATTTGATGACTCCTGTGAATGTGCATTGCTTCACTCAACACAGTTGATACTTATGTTGCACAAATAACACATTCATTTGCTGCAAAAATTCCTGCATAATCTGTTGAGCTGATAGCCTGATTTGTGCATAACTTTGCTGCGGTTACTGTTTCATTGGTTTCCTTGCATCACATTCGGCTTTTGCATGTAATCTTGTTGCATTTGACCATCCATATACTTCATTATTGATAATTGAAAGTTTTGATTTTCATTTTTGAGTTTCACCTCCACTTTCACTTTTGAGTTTCACTATGCTCCCATTTTTGTGAATCCAAAAAGGCACTAGTAGACAGGAATTGTACTTGCAATGGAGTCTTGACCTGAAACTTGGCCGCCAAAGGTAAACCATCATTCTAAGCAAAGAGATCCTAAAAGGATTATTCCTGCATAATTTGGCCAAATTCCATCATTTGGTAAGGGTTTTGAGCACATTTAGGTGAGACAATGACATTTTTGTAATTTTTAGGTGACCAAACATGCTCAGAATAAGCTGAAAATTGGTGGGTTGAAGGAAAATGGCATTCTCCACAAGGCTCACAGATTTGCTGTGAGCAACACCCTATCTTGCTCTAATTCCTTCATTTAGGCCACTTTTTCATTTTTTGAAGATTTTTTATTGCATTTTTGAGTTCCATTTTAGTGTAGTTTTAAGTGTGTGGTGGTTCCATATTTTTTAAAAATCATTTGATAGGTCAAATAGATTTATTTTGATGCATTTCTAGTGTTGGATACTCCATTTTGCTGCTTTGCTGTTTTTGAGTTTTGCATGTTATATGACTAGGTCCAATCCTGGTTATTTGCATCAATTTGATCCTGAGATAGATAGGACTTTTCATACCTTGCATAGGTTCAATAGAGTTGATTCTGTATCTGCTGAGCATATAGGAAGTAGAGGTTCTTCACATAGTTACCATACTAGTGATTCTGCTTCTGAATTTTCTGATTCTGAACTTTCTGTCACTGATCCATCTTTCAATTCTGATTCTGCTGAGCATACTGAGATTATGGATAACAGAACCTTGAAGGAGCTAGCTGCTCCTGATGTTACATACCAGTCTTTATGCTTTCAATATCCTGATGTTGATGTTCCATTTGAACTTAAATCTAGATTGATTCATTTGTTGCCTAAGTTCAATGGTCATGCAGGAGAAGATCCTCATAAGCACCTCAAGGAGTTCCACATTGTGTGTTCTACCATGAAGCCTCAAGGCATCTCAGAGGATCATATCAAACTTAGAGCATTCCCTTTCTCATTACAGGGATCTTTGCTAAGGATTGGTCAGTATTACTGCATCCGAGATCCGTGACTAGTTGGAATGATCTTAAGAGGTCATTTTGGAGAAATTCTTTCTGCATCAAGGGCTGCCTCAATCCAAAAAGAGATATGTGGCATCGAGCGGTTGTGACAGAGAACCATTGTCCGAATACTTGGGAAAGATTCAAGAAGATGTGTGCTAGTCATCCTCACCATCGATTAGTGATCAGTTACTAATCCAGTATTTTTATGAAGGTTTGCTGCTTATGGATAGGAGCATGATTGATGCTGCCAGTGGAGGAGCATTGGTAGATAAGACTCCTATGGCTGCAAGGGCAGTGATTGAGAATATGGCCACTAACTCCCAATAGTTTGGCACCAGAAGTAACTCAGTGGCATTAAGTAGAGGTGTCCATGAAATTGAGGCAACTTATGCTGCAGATCACAGGAAATTGGAAAGCAAAATTGATGACCTTGCTTCCTTGGTGAGGCAATTGGTTGTGACTCAACATCAACAACCTGCTGCAGTAGCTCCTCCCGAGTGTGTGGCATTTGTATTTTTGCTGATCATTCCACAGATTCCTGTCCTACACTTCAGGAGGTTGACACTGATGGTACTCCACAGGCCTATGCTGCAAACATCTACAATAATAGGCCTCAGCAGCAACAACACCAGAGCTATAATCTGTCTTCTAACAGATATAACCCAGGCTGGAGAAATCATCCAAATCTGAGGTGGGGGAATAACTCTACACAGCCTGTCCCTGCTCAATTTAGGCAAAGGTTTTCCTTCCAAAGGCGGCGGCAACGGCGGCCTCCCCTTCCAAATCCACTACGTAACCCGGCAGACCATACCAGCCACCTTTCATGCAGCAGCCAAATAATGCCCCTCCTAAATCTGAGCTAACCTTGGAGGAATTGATGAAACGATGGCGGTGAACAACCCGTGCAGTTCCGGCGAGAGGACGAAGCTACCATTCAGAATTTGGAGAATCAGATTGGACAACTTGCAAGTTCTATGAACCAATTACAGTCCCAAGATTCTGATAAACTTCCTGCACAAACTGTGATGAATCCAAGAAATGTGAGTGCCATCACTCTAAGATCTGGTAAAACTGTTGAAGAATTAGATAAGGAGAAGCAAGCCATACCAGAAATTCCATGTAGCAGCCAAAATAAGAAAACTGATTCTGGCCCCATTCCTGTAGTCACTGCTGAGCAGTCCATCCCACTACCATTCCCTTAGAGAGTTGTGTAGCTTAAGAAGACTCATGAGACTGATACAGATAGGGAGATCTTGGAGACATTTAGGAAGGTTGAGGTGAACATTCCTCTCATTGAAGCAATCAAGCAAATTCCAAGATATGCCAAGTTTCTTAAGGATTTGTGTACTCATAGAAGGAGACTCAAGGGAAATGAGAAGATCAGCATGGGAAGAAATGTGTCTGCACTTATACAGCCTACAATGCCTCAAAAATGCAAGGATCCAGGAATTTTTACTATTCCATGCACCATAGGCAGTAGCAAATTCGAAAATGCCATGTTGGATTTAGGTGCTTCAATTAATGTTATGCCTATGTCTGTGTTTCAATCTCTTGCCCTTGGACCTCTACAGAATACAGGAGTCATCATTCAGTTGGAAAATAGGAGTAATGCATACCCTGCTGGACTCATTGAGGATGTCCTTGTTAGAGTTAATGATTTGATCTTCCCTGCAGACTTCTACATTCTGGATATGGATGGAGAATCCGAATCTAGCAGAGCTCCCATCATTCTTGGTAGACCATTCCTCAAAACTGCCAGAACCAAAATTGATGTCCATGCAGGCACTCTTTTCATGGAGTTTGGAGATAACGTGGTTCGATTTAACATCTTGGATGCCATGAAGCACCCCATAGAAGAACATTCAGTTTTCCATATAGAATTGTTGGCTGATATAGTTGATGATAGCTTTTCTGAGCTCTTTGCTGATGATCTTCCATTCTTTTCTGATTTTATTGATACCTACACATGTGATGCTTGTACTGTTTCAGAAATGTGCAGTGTTTGTACTGAGATTGCGTCCTGTTTACATGGTGATTCTGATACAAATATGGGGTCTGATCAAATAAATGGTGGTGAAGCTACAGAATTACTGGAACCAGGTACATCGCAATAGTTTGATTACGACAAGTACCTCTGAATCGATTTCGTTGAATTGCGGTCAAACACAACTACTTCCACCAGATACTTCCATCCGTAGTGCAGCCACCTACACCGGGAGCTTAAGCCACTCCCGAGCACCTTAAGTATGCATACTTAGAGGAGGATCGAAGCTTCCGCTTATCATTTCCACCGCCCTCCATGCGACCGGGAGGAGAAGGCTGCTGCAAATACTGAGGAAGCATAAGAAAGCTATTGGGCTGGACCTTGGTGACCTTCCTGGCATTAGTCCTTCTATGTGCATGCACAGGATACTACTTGAGGATGGTGCTAAACCAGTGAGACAACCACAGAGGTGACTCAACCCCTTGATCCTGGATGTGGTGAAGAAAGAGGTGACCAAGGTTTTGCAAGCAGGCATCATCTATCCTATCTCAGATAGTGCTTGGGTGAGTCCAGTTCAAGTGGTTCCAAAAAAATTAGGAATCAAAGTAGTGAAGAATGATCAAGATGAGTTGATTCCTACTAGAGTACAGAGTAGCTGGAGAGTTTGTATTGATTACAGGCGGCTTAACCAAGCGACAAGAAAGGATCATTTTTCTTTGCCCTTTATCGATCAAATGCTTGAGCGCTTGGCTGGAAAGTCTTTCTACTGCTTTCTTGATGGCTTTTCTGGATACTTCCAGATCCATATAGCACCAGAGGACCAGGAGAAGACCACCTTCACTTGCCCTTTTGGCACTTTTGCCTACAGGAGGATGCCTTTCGGCTTGTGCAATGCTCCTGGTACCTTCCAGCGATGCATGGTGAGTATCTTTATAGATTTTTTAGAGGATTGCATTGAGGTGTTTATGGATGATTTTACTGTTTATGGTTCCTCTTTTGATGCATGCTTGGACAGTTTGGATAGAGTTTTGCATAGGTGCATTGAGACTAACCTTGTTCTTAATTATGAGAAATGTCATTTTATGGTAGAACAAGGCATAGTCTTAGGCCATATCATCTCTCAGAAGGGTATAGAAGTAGATCCTGCTAAAATTAATGTTATTTCCCAGTTACCTTACCCCTCTTGCGTGCGAGAGGTTCGTTCTTTTCTTGGCCATGCAGGTTTCTACAGGCAGTTCATTAAAGACTTCAGCAAAAAGGCCCTTCCACTGTCCAACTTGTTGCAGAAAGAAGTTGTTTTTGATTTTGATGGCAGGTGCAGAGAGGCTTTTGATTGCCTTAAAGGAGCTTTGACCACTACTCCCATCATTCAGCCACCAGAGTGGACACTTCCTTTTGAACTCATGTGTGACGCATCTAACTATGCATTGGGATCTATCCTTGCACAGAGAGTTGGCAGACAACCTCATGTCATTTCATATGCTTCTCGGACTTTAGATGCTGCGCAGGCTAACTATACTACCACTGAGAATGAGTTGCTTGCCATTGTATTTGCACTTGATAAGTTTAGATCATATTTGCTTGGCTCTAGAGTGGTTGTCTTTACTGATCATGCAAAGCATTAAAATTCTTGTTGAAAAAGGCGAATCGAAGCCGAGATTGATTAGATGGATCTTTGCTTCTCCGGGAGTTTGATTTGGAGATTAGAGATAGGAGTGGCGCAGAGAATTTGGTGGCGGATCATTTGAGCGAGAATAGAAGGAGTTGTTGACCCTTCTCCTATCGAGATGACTTCCCGGATGAGCGGCTCATGCACCGTACATGATACCACACTTTTCCTTGGTTTCTTGATTTAGTTAATTTCTTAGTTGTATTTGTTTTCCTCCTCATGCATATAGATCACAAAGCTAAACTTAGGAGTGATGCTAAATATTATGTGTGGGATGATCCATATTTGTGGAAATTTGTAGTGACCGGGTGATTTGCGGTGCATGCACGACCATGAGATCCGCCGGTTCTTCACTTCATGCCTCTCCGTAGGAGGACACTTTGGACCACAGCGGACAACTAGGAAGGTGCTGGATTCTAGATTCTATTGGCCTACCATTTTCAGAGATGCATATCAGGTTTTCAGTACTTGTGAGCAGTGCCAGAGAGCAGGAGTGGCCATCACTCGGAGGCAAGAGATGCCCCAGCAGCCCATTCTATTTTGCGAGGTTTTTGATGTTTGGGGTATCGATTTTATGGGCCCTTTCCCTGTTTCTTTTGGTTTTTCATATATTGTACTTGCAGTTGATTATGTTTCTAAGTGGGTGGAAGCTAAGGCCACCAGGACTAATGATGCTCGAGTTGTTGTGGATTTTGTCAGGTCTAATATATTTTGCAGGTTTGGAGTGCCCCGAGCTATCATTAGTGACCAAGGGACTCATTTCTGTAACCGGACTTTGGATGGTTTGTTTCGGAAGTATGGGGTTGTACATAGAGTGTCTACTGCATATCATCCCCAAACTAATGGGCAGGCAGAGATTTCTAACAGAGAGATCAAGCAGATTCTAGAGAAGATGGTGCAGCCGAATAGGAAAGATTGGAGCCACCGGTTAGAAGATGCTCTTTGGGCTCATCGTACCGCTTACAAGACACCTATAGGGATGTCTCCTTTCAGGGTTGTCTTTGGTAAACCATGTCACCTTCCGGTGGAGATAGAGCATCGTGCATACTGGGCAGTGAAGAGTTGTAACTTAGCATTTGACCAAGCAAGTTCAGAGAGGAAGCTTCAATTGCAACAGCTGGAAGAACTCCGCTTGGAGGCTTATGAGAATTCCAGGATCTATAAGGAAAAGACTAAGCATTTCCATGATAAGATGATTTCTAGAAAGGAGTTCTCCATTGGCCAAAAGGTGCTTTTGTTCAACTCTCGCCTTAAACTCATGCCCGGTAAGCTCCGTTCTAGGTGGGATGGTCCTTTTGTTGTCACTAGCATCTTTCCTTATGGTGCAGTGGAGATTTCGAATGAAGCCACCAACAAGAGTTTCAAGGTTAATGGCCACCGTCTTAAGCCCTTTCTTGAGAGCCCCACAAGCCCTGCAAGCCCAGCATCTGTAGAGGAGCTCTCCTTGGCAAAGCCCACCTTTCCTCAAGTGCAAATCTTCCCACCATGATGAGGGTGTTCTCTTCCCTTACTCTTTTATTACACATGTCTACTTGTCTTTTGCTTTGTGTTTCATTGAGGACAATGTATGATTTAAGTGTGGGGGAGGGAATTTTTGCTGAATTTTTGCTATTTTTTTTTTTCTCATTGTTTCTATTTTCCTATTTTCTTTTTATTTCTGCTTTGTTTCTATTTTTTCTGTTTTGCTGAAATTGCTTATTTTTGTTGTTTTAATTCTGTTTTGATCCATTTTTGCATGCCTTTCATTGAATATCTTGGTTTGTACAGGTTGTGAATAAATTCATCATTCTTAGTTAGAGGTTTCATGACATGATGTGAATAATTTTCTTGCATTTTTGGTTTAGCAAGCTGGCATTGAGAATTAAAGTGTTGCATCAATTATGGTAGGCTTGTCCTTGGTGAGATTTTGGACCTTATACATGGATGGATTGCATTATGCCATTCTCTTTTCTTTCTTGTGTGATCTCACTCATGATTGTTGGTGCTCTAGAACTTGACTTGATTCTTTTTGAAGCTTCTTGTTCACATGCATGTATTGAGATGATTGAGGCCTTCTTTCTTTGTTTAGCTACTTTGGCCAAATAGCCAACCTTGCATCATTTTCCTTTGATTACCCCCCTTGAGCCTAATTGCCTATTCTTTGCTTTAGCTCATTTTATGCCTTTGTGAAAAACCATGATTTTACCGTACCTTAGGGAATGGGAGAGCATTGGTTCATTTCATTTGAGGAGCTCTTTTGACTTGTAGGCAGTTAATAGTTTAAGTGGTGTGGTTATACAAATTGATGTGTATGTATGCAAGGTTATCAAAAAACAAAATGAAAAATAAATAAAAAAAATTGAAATAAAAAGAAGAAAAGAAAAAAAAATGGTTCAAGAAAAGTTGTAAAAGCAAAAGGAAAGGTGATCAAAGTAAAAGAATGTGCATTACTTGTCTTTTAAGATCCTCCTCATTGCTCTTTTATTCTCTTGGGTGCTAAACTTGTCATATCCATTTTGTTCCTTCCCTTACCTTGGCCCCATTACAACCTTGAATAAAGTCCTTTTGATCTTTATTTGCATGTGTTTCAAGTGGTGGAAATTAGAGACTTGTCAAGCTTATGGTAGTACTTGCTTTCATGGGTGCTTTGAGTGTAAATACAATCCTAAACACTTGAGAGTAGAGTATGCCTAGTGAGGATCTTATCACTTTTGGTTCATCATTTGATTCAAGTTGTCTTCTTGCTTGCTTGAGATGTTGAGAGATATATTCATGTTTGTCTTGATTCCTTGATACTTCGGATGTTTGAATCTTGATCACTACCTTGCATTCTTGCAATTCATTGGAAGGCATGTCGATTTTGTGTTCTTATGGTGAAACCCCTTTTGGTTCAATTTTGAATGTTGCCCAGGAGTGCAAAGCTTCAAGTGTGGGGGATTTTGATCAATCAATTTTGAGCCATTCATTATTGCTTCATATTTGGCCTAATTGATGTTAATTGTGTCCAATATTATGTTTGTAGATGAGTTTTAGATGATTTGTCTTCATTGAGCTTAATTGTAAAAACTTCATTAATTTTCGGATTTTAACTCATTTTGACCTTTCTGTCTTGTACAGGCCATAACTTGGGCTACAAATATCGTATTTGGATGATCTTAGAGTCCCCTAAAAGCTGAGATGAAGATCTACAATCTGGTTCTAATGCAATTTTTCTAATTCAGCTGGATTCAAGGCGAAATTGGGCCTCAAAGTCAGGATGCTGTTGCTGTCACAATGCTTGGACCTTTCCTCAATGATTTAGGCCTATCTCTCTCAATTTAAGCCCAATTAAGGCAAATGATATGTCTCTGAAAAGCTTATTCAGAGGGCTACAGTTTGGGCCAGGGGTAGATTAGGAATTACATAAGAACTTTCAGTTACAAATAGGTTTATGCAGATTTCGAATTGAGCTTTTTGGTTGTGATTCAGTTTTAACAGATTGAGCAGAAACCCTTTCTCTCTTTTCATCTTTTCTCTATTTTCGTTTTACTCTCTTCTCTGCATTTTCGTAATGGCCATGGAAGGCTAAAGCTCCAATCAATCCAAGGAATTCAATGATTGTGGTTAAAGTTTTGAGTTCTCTTGTTTAATTATAAATTCTGTTGTGTTCTTCCCTCTTCTCCTTCTTCAATTGAATTCTGATTAGAATTTCGAAATTGAAGTTAGAATTAAGGTTGATTAATCTGAATCTAATGGAGAATAGATCATCGATTGATAATCTATGTTAATCCAAATTTGTTCCTAAATCAATCTTAATCAAGAATTGCAATTGTGATTCTATTTTAATTGATAAAATTCTAGGTGATTATCTAGTTGATTTCGGATTAACAGAGGTGTAAACAACAGAAATTCATTCTCTTGAACAATGATAAATTCTGCCACTTGAATTGAAGACCTTGGATTGGTGTTTCCTTAATTGAATTTTCTCAATTTGAATTCGTTTTCTGTTATTGCAATGAACAAAACCCCCTACTTATTGATAACTTCTAACATGCTTGAGAAATCCGAATTGGTCCTTGGGAGATGACCTAGGTTATGCACTATGCTATATTCCATAAATCCTAGTCTATTTTGAGGCGAGTGCGACATCGCTGATCAGTGCCAAAAGGTTTTCTAACTTCTGACATATGCAAGGGGGTAAATCCCTCCATAAAATACCTCCACTAGTGCCTCAACACACTTAGGAAAACACATATGAATGATCCTGATAACTCCATAAATTGTAGTTATTTGTGTCCTATATTTGTGCTATATTGATGGTTTAGTCCTTGTTATGATGTATGATTAGAAGACTTTAGCTTCGTGTTCATATAATTCAATTTCAATGTCTTCCTTCACGATTCTGAGAAAATATTTCTGATTCTTTGATAGATTGAGTACATTTGCATTGGTTAATGAATTGATGATTTCTCTATGGCAGGTAGGGTTCCAACCAAGTGAAACTTAAAAGATTTGGACCAGCTTTGCAAGAGAAATCCAAGATCAAGGATCAGCTTATCACGCCACGGCATGACATATGAATGCCGCGGCGTGAGACATTCCCCTGTTCAGGCAGAGATCTACACATTTTGAACACTACAGCGCAAATGAATGAATGTCGCGACGTGGTGACCTAATTGTATACGTGCCACGGCATTCGAAGTTGAATGCCGCGGCGTGACTCTATTTTCTGAGCCCTATAAATACTGTTGCATTAAATTTCTATGGGGAGTTAGGTTATTTTTAGAAAGCTGCAGCCATGGTTTTATATTTTACACTGATATGAAGCAAAAATGACCAAGATTGAAGGTTATCTTCATCTTGGAGGAGGATTGGAACTTGAAGGATCATCCCATTGTGCTTTTTCTTCTCTTTCCTTCACTTTCCTCTCTTTTTATTTGCATGAACATGATTTATTGTGATATTTTCGTAGGGTTCATGGCTGGCTAACCTGTTTATAGGGTTTTTCTTTGGATCCTCCTGTGGATATTGATTAATCTTGTAATCCTTTGAGTTTATATATATGATTTGGTTTTTGTTCAATCATATAGTGCTTAATTCTTTAATAGTCTGATAAGCTTTCAATTGATTTGCTAAAATCTAATGAATCTAGACATACAAATTTGATTTAAGATCGTATGTATGATTGATGTAAGTTCTATTTCATTCAATTAGTTTGGATGCGATGATTCGTTAATAAGATAGAAATATACCTATTGGCCATGCATAGTAATTAATTGGGAATATATCTTAATGAGTAGATTTACACTAATTCTCATGAACACATAGTAAATTAGGTAATAGAAGCATGGTTAGTTGACCTAGACATAGACTTTTAACTAATTTAGATTCCTAAGCTAACCTAATCATTTCATTTATATTGCTCATACAGATTACTTATTATCAATGGAAGTAAGAGGTGAAAAAGAATTCCCTATTATCTAATCATCAACTTAATCTAATTTTACAGTTTATAAGATCTTTTAATTAATTCACATACTCTTTCTCAATTTATATATCCTTGAATAGAAATACTTGAGTTATTGATTTATATTTAGCACTGGTTTTAACCATTGTCCTCATGGGAACGATATTTGACTCCTAGCTACACTACAAGTGCAATCCGTGCACTTGCGGTAAGAGCGAACAAGTTTTTGGCGCCGTTGCCGGAGACAACAGATTAAATTCAGTAGAGCTAATATTAACGAGTTTAAGTTGTTCTAGTTTAAGTTTTTGTTTATGCCTATAGATTTAATTCATTATTTCTAAATTGTTTTAGGTAAATATAAGATGGCAGAAGAAGCTGCTACGCACGAGGTGGAAGACGAAAGTCGCACAAGGCCATTGAGGGAGTTTGCAACTCCTCAGATGGATAATTTGCAATCCAGTATCAGACATCTTACCATCTGGGCTAATAATTTCGAGATAAAGCCGGCGATCATTCAAATAATCCAAACTTCTGTACATTTTGGCAGCTTATCTAAAAAGGATCCCAACGCACATCTCTCAAATTTCCTGGAGATTTGCGATACTTTTAGGCATAATGGAGTATCTGAGGATGCTATTTGCCTAAGGCTTTTTCCTTTCTCTTTAAGGGATAGAGCCAAAAGCTGGTTGCACTTTCTTCCAGTGGGATCCATTACAACATGGGCAAAGGTATGTACTAAATTTTTTAATAAATGCTTCCTCCTTGCCAAGACTGTGGAGATGGTGAATGATATTGCATCATTCACTCAGACTGAGTTAGAATCCTTGCATGAAGCCTGGGAAAGGTACAAGGATATACTGAGAAGGTGTCCACATCACGAAATACCACCTTGGCACTAAATCTACTCATTTCATAAGGGTCTGCTACCGCACCATCACCAAATTGTTAATGCTGCAGTTGGAGGGTCTTTACTCAGTAAATCTTTTGATGAGGCCTTCTAGCTTTTGGAGGAATTAGCTGCTAACAGCTACCAAAGGCCGACAACAAGAAACACTCCATGAAGGGTAGCTAGAGTGCATGAAGTAGATGCATTAACCTCGCTATCTACTCAGATGGTAGCGTTAACAAGTAGGATGGACAGTATAGGTCAGCATTCACACCAGAGCCCATTTGTTCTGTGTGAAAGGTGTAGAGACACTCATTCAAGTGACTGATGCCCTTCTCTTATGGAAAGTGTGCAATATGTCGGCAATTATTGGCCGCAGCAAAACAACCCCTATACCAGCCAATATAATCCTAGATGGAGGAACCATCCAAATTTCTCATGGAGGGACAACCAAGGACCCTCTTCCTCCTCCAATGCTCCTGGAAATGAACTCCAGTACAACCCTCCTAGATTCTCAGCCCATCCAAGACAACCAATGCAAGAAAGGAAGCTTGCATTAAAGGATATGTTCATACAGTTAATGGTTAAGAATGACGCTTTCATCAACAAGATCGACTCCTACATAGCAAGGACTGATGCTCACTTATCAAAGAATGATTAGATGATTCAAAGCCAAATGGCTTCGATGAGAGCATTGGAAACTCAAGTGGGATAGTTGGCTAACGCCATCAACAACAGGCCCCCAAGCACCTTCCCAAGTAACACTATTAATAATCCGAAGGGTGCCTCAAACGAGGACTGTAAGGTCATCTCACTAAGGAGTGGCAAGGACATTGAGGAAAATCCAAAGACTAGATTATTGGAGGATGAAGTGGCCAAGAGCTAAGATCATGAAGAAATAGTCCACAAGGGGGTGGACGCCAAGAAAAAGGAAAAGGAAATTGAAAAGGATGAAGACATAGTCCAAAAGAAACCCGAGGGCAAAAAGGTGGAGAATAGACTTTATGTACATCCTTTCCTTTTCCTAGTAGACAAATCAAGCATAAGATGGATGAGCAGTTTAAGAAATTCTAGGAAGTTTTCAAGAAATTACATATCAACATCCCTTTTGCTGAAGCCTTGGAACAGATGCCCATCTACATTAAATTCATGAAGGATATCTTGTCCAGGAAACCTAGGCTGGGAGAGTTTGAAAGGATGGCATTGTTTGAAGAATGCAATGTTGTTTTGTAATAGAAGCTTCCCCCAAAGCTGAAGGATCAGGGGAGCTTTACAATCCCTTGCGCCATAGGAAAGAATTTCCTATGCCAAGCGTTATGTGATATGGGGGCAAGCATTGATCTCATGCCCCTATCCATATTCCAGAGGTTAGGTTTAGGGGAATGCAAGCCCATATCCGTAACTGTAACGCCCCGATGTAGGGCGTCACATTTACGACAAATTAAAATAAAAATCTTCCCAAGGTATAAATCGTTTGATAATAAGTACAACACGAGTTGTAAAATTTTAGTTATGTATTCTAAGAAGATCAATAATCATCCTATACAAATCTAATCATCTTCCATTATTGTTTCAACCTTCGTCCTATGGCTATTTCTTCTTGCGGAAAACATTACTAAATAAAATAAAAAAAAAACATGAAATAAAATACATTATTACATACATACCATAATATCCATATGGTTTTGTTAAAAAAAATATTTAAAAATTAATTCATAAACCGTTTGACACAAAAGAGTAGATAACAGACTTACCCAAGTCCAACGGACTAAGAAAACCCAAAAATACAAGTCTGAGACATAACCACCACGAACAATTAAGCCAACCAAGTAAGGATAATCTAACGGCTCGCCTCCTTCGTGGCTTTGGTCCTCGGGTTCTTCTTCTCTCACGAGAAAATTAAGAGGTTGATCCTCTTCACTGTCTTTACCATACATAATAATAGCACAAAAATACATACAAAGAGGTGAGACAATCTGTCATCATTACCATCGAGCGGATAGAAAATGATAAATACAACCAGATATGTCATCAAAACATGTTATTACGACATATATAATATTTCATAGAATATATTAGAATAATATAATATACAGACTCATAATGCACATGTACACGACACAAACCTACTCCATTGAGCTAAACACAACCAATCGGAGGGAATGATCCCTAAGAACCATGTCATCAACTCGGTGCCGCGGGCCACGTGCTACACAACAAATTCGTCGTGGCTCGCACAGTACACAGTCAAATTCATCGTGTACTACAGGCATTCTACAAGACCGTCCCCAACAAGATCGTGATTAAGAATAGTGCTTTGTCAAGATCACTAGTGTGTCATGCTCGGTACCACGGCCTAGAGGAGCTACCAACTGTCCACATGTGGAATTTCCGCACACCAATGCTTCCAAGTTCAATAAATGAACAACACTACGCCTATCGCACCCAAACAGGGGTGTAATTTGTGGTGTCCCGGGGTTGATGAGGGCGGGGAGTGGACGCCGGTGCATGAAAGGCACGTACAAGGAGCGGCTCCTGGCATGCTTCTAAGCGAAGGGTCCCATGAATGAACTGAATATGCACCAGAATGAGAGGGATTCAAAGACTATGCAGGTATGGGACTGTATAATTGAGGATGGCTTAAAGGAATTGATTAGGCGTAACCATATCAACAAGTTGCAACTTCTTTTCGGGAGCCTAGAACATAAGAACTCCATTGTTAAGCGTGCTTGACTTGGAGCAATTGTGGGATGGGTGACCTCCTGGGAAGTTTCTAGGATGCGTGTGAGTGAGGACAAAGTACGCTGAAAAGACCCGTGTTAGTTTGTGGAGACACTCGTCAATCCGGCAGGCAGTCCCGGGATGTTACAGATAGTATTAGAGATGGGACCTCTCCCAGTACGGTGTGGTTCGGGGATGAACTAGGCGGAAGCTGGTGGGCATGTGGTGTCCTGGGGTTGATGAGGGCGGGGAGTGGACGCCGGTGCATGAGAGACACATACAAGGAGCAGCTCCTGGTATGCTTCTAAGCGAAGGGTCCCATGAATGAACTGAATACGCACCAAAATGAGAGGGATTCAAAGACTGTGCAGGTATGGGACTGCATAGTTGAGGATGGCTTAAAGGAATTGATTAGGCGTAACCATATCAACAAGTTGCAACTTCTTTTCGGGAGCCTAGAACATAAGAACTCCATTGTTAAGCGTGCTTGACTTGGAGCAATTGTGGGATGGGTGACCTCCTGGGAAGTTTCCTAGGATGCGTGTGAGTGAGGACAAAGTACGCTGAAAAGACCCGTGTTAGTTTGTGGAGACACTCGTCAATCCGGCAGGCAGTCCCGGGATGTTACAGTAACCCTCCAACTAGCCAATCGTTCATATACGTATCGAAAGGGAATTGTGGAAGATGTCTTGGTAAAAGTGGACTAGTTCATATGGATATGGAAGAAGATAATAGGGTCCCTTTGATCCTAAGCAGATCGTTTTGTGGAAGATGTCTTGGTAAAAGTGGACTAGTTCATATGGATATGGAAGAAGATAATAGGGTCCCTTTGATCCTAAGCAGATCGTTCCTGGTCACCGGGAGAACATTCATTGATGTCCAAAAAGGTGAACTGACAATGAGAGTTCAAGATCAAGAGGTAACTTTCAACATCTTTAAGGCAATGAAGTTTTCGCAAGATCAGGAAGAGTGTTCTTATGTTAGGATATTGGATAACATCATTAATGACGCATTCCAAGCTAATATTCCTGAAGACTCCCTTACTGTGGCATTGACTTTATCAATTGATAATGATGAAGAGCCTAGGGACGATGTTTCAGATTTTATCAGGCACCTAGATGCGGTGCCTAGGCAATATCGGTGCCTAAGTTTGAAACCTTGGAGTCTGATGCAACAAAGAAGCCATCTAAGCCCTCCATTGAGGAACCTCCTAGGCTTGAACTTAAGTCTTTTCCTAATCATTTGCAGTATGCATATTTGGGAGCAACCTCTACCCTTTCGGTAATCATATCATCATCCCTCTCAGATGATCAGACAGAGAAACTTCTCCGTGTGCTAAGGACATATAAACATGTTATTGGATGAACTATTGCCGATATCCAAGGCATTAGCCCTTCTATTTGCATGCACAAGATCCTGTTAGAGGACAACTAAAGTGGTGTTGTGGAACACCAAAGGAGGTTAAACCCAATTATGAAGGAAGTAGTGAGAAAAGAAATAATCAAGTGGCTGGATGCAGGCATAATATATCCTATTTCTAACAGCCTATGGGTCTCATCAATTCAATGTGTTTCCGAGAAAGGTGGCATCATGGTAGTCACCAATGAAAACAATAAGCTCATCCCCTCTCGCAAGGTCACAAGCTGGAGGGTGTGCATGGACTACCGCAAGCTAAACAAGGCCACCTGGAAGGACCATTTTTCACTTCCGTTCATAGACCAGATGTTGGATAGGCTAGCAGGAAAGGGCTATTACTGCTTCTTGGATGGTTATTTTGGATATAACCAAATTGCCATAGCCACTGAGGACTAAGAGAAGACAACCTTTACTTGTCCCTATGGTACATTTGCGTTTCATAGGATGCCATTCAGATTATGCCATGCTTCTGCAACCTTTCAACATTGCATGATGACCATTTTTGTAGATATGATTGAGCACGGGTTAGAAGTGTTCATGGATGACTTTTCAGTGTTTGAGGATGATTACAATAGTTGTTTGCAGATCTTATCATCCGTACTGAAAAGATGTGAAGAAACCAACCTCATCCTCAACTGGGTAAAATGTCACTTTATGGTCCAAGAAGGCATAGTTCTTGGCCATAAAGTTTCTATTAAAGGGATGGAGGTGGACAAGGCAAAGATTGAGGTAATTGACAAGCTCCCTCCGCCAAACTCAGTTAAAGGAATCTGTAGTTTTCTTGGCCATGCGGGTTTCTATCGGAGGTTCATTAAAGATTTCTCAAAGATAGCTAAGCCTCTTTGCAACCTTCTGGAGAAAGATATCTAGTTTGCTTTCGATGAATCATGTCAGGTTGCATTCGAGGAGCTGAAGAAGAGACTGGTCTCAGCATCAGTTATCATTACTCTAGATTGGAACTTATCGTTCGAGCTCATGTGCAATGCCAGCGATTATGCAGTGGGTGCTGTTTAGGACAACAAAAAAATAAGGTGTTTCGCTCCATATACTATGTGAGTAAGACACTTAATGACGCCCAACTGAACTACACAACAATAGAAAAAGAGTTGTTGGTAGTTGTGTTCGCATTTGACAAGTTCAGAGCTTACTTGGTAGGGACTAAGGTGATTGTGTATACAGATCACTCAGTGAGCAAATACTTAGTAAGCAAGAAAGACGCGAAACCATGATTAATTAGGTGAGTTTTACTTCTACAAGAGTTTGATTTGGAGATCAAAGACAAGAAAGGTATGAAAAATCAAGTGGCAGACCATCTTTCAAGATTAGAAAATGAAGAATGTCAAGCTGAATCGATCATGATTAGGGAAACATTTCCTGATGAACAACTTTTGGCAGCCACCACTCAATCATGTCCATGGTATGCAGACATGGTGAATTACATCATGGGTGGTGTGCTACCACCTGATCTAACCTCTCACCAGAAGAAGAAATTCTTATACGATGTTAGGCACTCTATCTGGGATGAACCATTTTTGTTCAAATAATGTGCTGACCAGATGTTGAGAAGGTGTGTACCTATGGAGGAAGTGGAGCACATCCTGAATCAATGTCATGCTTCTCCATATGGTGGACACTATAGTGGTGAGAGAACGATTGCAAAGGTGCTCCAATCTGGCTTCTATTGGCCATCGCTATTCAAGGATGCACATTTTTATGTGCAAAGATGTGATTGGTGCCAGAAATCTGGAAACATTTCCAGAAGGAACGAGATGCCCCTTAACTTCATTTTAGAAGTTGAGATCTTTGATGTTTGGGGCATTGACTTCATGCGCCCCTTTATTCCCTATTTTGGGAATCAATACATACTTGTGGCTGTGGACTATGTGTCCAAATGGGTGGAGGCATGTGCATTTCCTACCAATGATTCAAAGGTAGTGATTAGCTTCATGAAGAAACAAATCTTCACCAGGTTTGGAACACCTAGGGCCATCATCAGCGACGGAGGGTCGCATTTTTATAATAAGTACTTTGAAGCCCTTCTAACTAAGTATGGAGTGACGCATCATATCACCTTTGCTTATCACCCACAGATAAGTGGGCATGCAGAGGTATCCAATCGCGAGATAAAGTGAATCTTGGAGAAGACAGTGTGTCTAACCAGAAAGGATTGGTCAAGAAAGTTTGATGACACACTATGGGCTTACATAACTACTTACAAAGGCCCCATTGATATGTCTCCATACAAGCTGGTGTTCAGGAAAGCATGCCACTTGTCGGTTGAGCTTGAGCATAGTGCCTATTGGGCAATAAAGTAGCTCAACTTTAACTCATAAGCTGCAGGTGAGAAAAAACTTTTACAACTCAATGAACTCGATGAATTCAGGCTGCAGGCCTATAAGAATGCAAAAGTATACAAGGAGAAGGTCAAGTACTGGCATGACAAGAGGATAGTCTAGAAAAGATTTAATGAAGGCTAGTAAGTTCTCCTTTATAATTCCAGGATTAAGCTCTTTCCTGGAAAGCTTAAATCGAGGTAGTCGAGACCCTTTATTGTGATAAAAGTGTTCCCTCACGGGGCAGTGGAAATAGCCCCACGTGATGGATCATTAAGTTTTAAGGTTAATGGCCAGCACCTAAAACCTTACTTTGGAGGAGATATTCAAAGGGAGAAGACCTCCCTTACTTTAACAACTCCAACTTAATGTCCACAAAGTCCTGTCGGGACTATAAATAAGGCCTTTTTTGGGAGGGAACCCAAATGTGCATATTTTGTGCTTTTAAGTCTTTAGTATGTAATATGTATGGTTTTTGTGGTTTGTTTAAAATTTTGATATATAAACTGTTATTTGACCTCATGGACATGTTTTATAGGTGTTGGTGACCCATTTTGGCCAAGAGTCCTAGCTGAAATCAGTTTGTTACAGAATTCTACAGACTGACCTTTCACGTCGTGGCATGGCGATTGATAATGTCGCGACGTGAGGTCCTTAACAGGCAGTTTTCAGTAAGTATAACGTCGCGATGTGGTGTGTGACTATGTCACGGCATCTCTTACAAAAAAATAAAAAATAAAATAATATATAATATTAATAAATAGTATTTATTTAAATAATTAAATTGTGGGTGAATTAATGGGCGCTGCGATGTTAAGATTTTACACGCCGTGACGTGAAGTGTTTTTTAGAATTAAATGCCACGACGGTTCATATGTCCCTCAGTTTTCCCCTTTCTGCTAAACCTATTCTTTGTTTTCTCTCAACCCATTCCCTCGTTATTGGTTTTCTATCTTTATAGCTTCATTTCCCTGCTTCCAAACAAGGTATGAAGCTCATCTCATTTTCCTATTTTTATTTTATATTCGTTATTTCATTTTTTAGTTTAGTTTTCTGTGTTAATGTATATTCTCTTGTTTTTAGTAGGATTATATGCATTAGGATAGTTGTTTTATGGTTTTTATGTAGTACAGGTTGTTTATTCTGTTTGAGGTAGGAAATTTGGCCTGATTTAGGGCATATCTGGGTTCTGGTTAAGCACACGTCGCGGCGTGACTCTTTAGTGCTGCGGCGTGAGGATGAACACATATGAATGCCGCGACGTGTACTTTAAATGCCACGACATAGTGTTAAACTTATTAAGTGTTGTGGCGTGGCATATCAATGCCGCAACGTTCTCTTGAAAAGTTTGAATGCTGTGGCGTGTCTGTAAATACCACAACGTGAGGCCTTGAATTTTCTAGATATTTCCAGAATTGAAAATTTTTCTTAACTGTAATGCTATCAATAACTTGATTTTAACAGTTTGCAATTCCTTTTCAGGTACCATAGGCCCAAAAAGAGTACGTGGATCATCCAGTAGAGTAAACAGGGAACCATCTCCTCCTTTGCCATTTGATCAAGCGAGATTTGTGTCAGCCATCGTGGCTGAGGTACACCAGACTCGTTTCTAAATCAGTCACAGCTTAGTGAGGATTTTCCTTCGAGGAGGGCATCCCGGAGCACATTGATAGGACGATCCGTCACCATCGCTGGGGTAGATTTGCACATCACCCCAAGGTGGCGGTTCTTCCTGTGGTTCACAAATTTTACGCGAACATCGACACCATCGATGCCAACACCACGATAGTTATTGTCCAGGGACGCTAGGTTTCCTACGCTGTATCAGTCATCAGGGCAATATTAGACTTGCCAGCTTCGCCTTTGGTCTGCGAGTACACTCACTTTATCAGAGTCGACCCAGATGGCATCGATCTTGCCACTGTGACAGCCAGGATCTACACAGCTGCCTCATAGCCCATGCAGTGGGTATTGAACATCTAGGATGCTAGACCCAGATTCTTTCGTCGAGCTTGTTTGACACCAGAGGCTCAGATCTGGTATCATTTCATCTGCACACAGATTCTGCCGTCTCCCAACCGATTAGAGGTGACTCAAGAGTGGGCGATCATGATCTACGCTATTCTCGAGCATCACGCCATTGACATCAGCCATATCATTCACCAGCAGATCAAGAAAGCAACTAGAGAGTGCAGGAGCCTGTTCTTTCCTTCACCCATCCGCCAACTATGCAAAGGGCAGATGGTCGAGTCTCAGGACCATGAGAAGCACTCTGAGAGGAAACAACCTTTCAATGATTATTTCCTTGAGAGGGTCCATGCAGTTCCAGCCCCTCTAGCTGCTAGGAGGGCATAGAGGTAGGCTCCAGGAGAGCCAATGGAAGAGCCATCATAGCCCTGGCCAGCACTAGTGGATGAGGCAACCTGGAGGACCAATATAGAAGCAAGGGTGACAAATTTGGAGGCTCAGACGGGTTAGATGACAATCATGTTGTCATATATCATTCAGATTCAGCGTTGGACGATAGAGCGCTTGCATCTACCGATGGATGATTACCCAGTCCCAGATTTTCCGCCCGTTGCAGTTACTGACCCACCACCACCACCATCACAGGAGCCAGGGCCCTCTCACCAGCCAGCAGCTGATGATGACGCCGCCATGGGTGAGGATGCAGACACAGATGACGAGGCTACTGATTCTGAGGAGCCCTCTATCTAGCCCTTGTGGCATTCAGGGCACACCTTCTTTCATTGTATTTCATTTTGTTTAGTATCTTGTATGTTTTTTTTTGTACAGTACGGACACTGTTTCCCTCAGGTTGGGGGGTGTCTTAAACTTATGTTATATATGTGGTATATATATATTGCATTAACTATTATTGTCTATCTTTAGTATGATATTTTGGTATGTTAGTACAACTATGTATGTTTGTAATTATGTATGTTTTGTTAGGATCCAGAGGAAAAGTATCTTGATTACAGTTGCATGAAAATCTCATTCAAGATACAATTGTCGTTCCTTTTCACAATACGAATCATAATGGTTAAAACTAGTGTGAATTGATTGCCCAATGATAGCTTTGGATGCGATTTGATCTAAACACTTCCGTGAATCCATATGCAATCTTTGAAGCATGTTGAAGTAATCTAGTTTCATTTTAGGATTGATACATTTGACACTTGCAGGCTTGTTGAACTTTGGAATTGATATAAAGTCTTGCTTGGAGAAAGTTTATGTATTTTACATGTGAAAGTATCAGTTATCTGTGAAATTATTTTGGAACTCTCTTGAGGCGAAATCCTAATTTGTGCATGATTGAGGAAATGATTAGGGCATTGTTTGGACCGATTGAGCCTTAAAAAGCTTACCTTGACTTGATTATATCCATAGGTCCCTTTTGAAGCCTTATATATGTTTGACCTTATGTTTTTCATTACTTACATATTCCATACCATGTAACCATTCTAAATGCATGTGAAAACATGTCATTTGTTATCTTTCGATTATTGTTGATTGAGTTCATATCTTATGATTTCTTGAAATGAGTCCAGTAATGAGGGGTATTGTATAAGTCAAATTCAAAATTGAGCTTGTATGAACCATCTGCATGAAAGAAAAACCTTGCTTTGTAAAAGTGGAAGAAAGAAGAATTAAAAAAGAGACAAGCAAAGCAGAAGAAAAGAAAAAGAAAAGTTAAATATAAAAATAAAAGTATTGAATGGTTCTTGTGAGTTTTGATATTTCAAAGTCTTCTTGGAATACCCTGATAATTCAAAGTGAGCTCAAGTCTTGAAATCATATGTGTATGTGTCTCAATGTTTGTGTTAAATCCATTCCCTTTGTTCTTTAACCCATACCCTTGGCCTTACATTATAAGCTGATAAAGACCCTTTTGATCCTCAATTATGTGTGAGTTACAGTAGTGGAGAGAGAGTTGAATTACAATCTTGTGGATTCCTTAATGCATGTTCATCTTTATGTCCATAAACTCATATGGGTAAGTTAGAATTGAACAGAAGAAGTTTTGTTTGCATGATTTTGGGAAATATGCCTTGAATATAAAAGGAAACTATGATTGTTAGCATGATGAGGATTGTATATGTGTGAAACTGAATTGTGGGACAGGTGTATTCTTTGAGGTTTTATGCAATCATCTTACATAAGTTCAGTTTAAGTGAAAGTGGAATGTATAGATTTGTGAATGTTGGCTAATAAGTTGATCTTTATAAATGTACTTTGTTTTTGAGACACCCCTTGATGTAGCAACCGGAGCGCAATCGTCATTACACCACAGTTACTAAATCCAAGTGTGTCACAGTCATGATAACAATCGTTCAAATTCTCGGGATCTATATATATATATATATATATATATATATATATATATATATATATATATATATTTGACAATATGCATAAGTAGAAAATACGAGCCTCGAATGAAATATAAATATATTCGACCCATAATACAACCACAAAATAGAATCATTGCCTTATATATTTTATCAGTTTTACACAAAGCACTGATAACATAGAAGGTAATAATTACAGTCAAATAAAATACAATGGAATAAAACACGTAAAAGGGGAGAAGTAATAACCCAGGGATGGGTACTACCAGCAGACAAAGTCGCAACCCCATATGCATATGACACTCGGCGTCCCAGTTGACACAACAGGCATCAATACCTCCACGCAGCTGCACTCCTACGAAAATCGAAGAAATATTGTCCAGATTCCCAACCCCATCGGCAAGGTGTGGTTCCTCATCGCCTTCTTCACGATCTTTTATCAAATATGAATATAAAACAGAGAATGTAGAAATATAGGAAAGAGGTGAGACACTCGTCATTCATTACCACTATTGGCAGCAAGAAAATAGCACGGCGCAAAGCGCCCACCGAGCAATTCAGTTCATATATTCATCAATAACAACAACGGGATTTATAATAAAAACAATTCAATTCTAAGCAATAATCAGAGTCAATAATAACAGTGATATTTATAGTAAAGGTAGAACAACAGTAAGCAATAGCAGGCAAATCACAATGGTATTTCTAGAAATCAACACAACAATCAGATAATCATTTACATGTATTCATGCTCAACAGTTTATAAGACCAGTAATGAACGATGCACAATGCATGTTTTCCCAATTCCTACTCCATGGAGCTAAACCCAAACAGTCGGAGAGAAAGATCAGGAGACATGTCTCGAACTCCTACTTTAGAGGCCGATGCTTTCAATAAATTTTCTCACGCGCAAATCATGGCATTGTACGGACATTCTACACTAGATCACGATATAGGACAGTGTCAAGTTCGGATCGTCGGTGTGTTTGCATCGGTTTGCCCCACGGCACAGAGGAGCTCTAAACTGTCCATGTGAGGGACCCGCACCCCGACGCCCCCGAGGTCATAACACGACCCACACTTGTCTATTCGCACCCGTACTAAGGTGTGTTCAATCTCCTAGGCAACTTGGCCTTACAACAGTCCACAAGGACATTCACAATGCATATAACACTATGCATGGATATGTATGATTCACAATTTCATACCATTACATAACATGCCACAATAGGCCAATATAAGCATCAATATATGTTCCTTATCACGCACATACCACAATTTCCATGTCATGGATCCAAGAATTCCATTTTCAAAATCGTTTCTTCTCTATTGGTATGAATACATATTCCTATCGCATTTAAGTAAAGTAAAATCCTTGAATCTAGGGTTTTTAGGTTATGTTTGAGTTACAAAGGACAAAGAACCATAATCTCAATCATTTCCAGCTCAAAAATCTCATTTTTGGGTCTTGGTAATCGATTACATCACCTTGGTAATCGACACAAGTGAAACAATCCTCATTCGATTACAATCTCATTGTAATCGATTACATGATTCCCGTAATCACGTATCGTAACTTCAAGCCCTTAATGATTACATACCGTGGTAATCGATTACAATTGATAGAACCCTTCGTAATCGATTACCCACAAGTTGTAATCGATTACGTGATTCCTAAGCACCATTTCATAAGATCATAGGCTTGGTAATCGATTACACCATTCTTGTAATCGACATAAGCTAGACAGATCTTCATGTCGATTACACACAAGATGTAATCGATTACAGTTTCCCAGAATCACGATTTCGTACCCTTAAGAGCTTGGTAATCGATTACAAGCCCCGTGTAATCGATTACCATGCGTAAACTTGCAAAAAACAGAGTTCTTCAGGTCCTTTAACTCAAACCAAACCAATCCTTATCATATTTAATCAACAAGATACTCAAATATACCTCCAAATCATGCAAGAGGCATCAATAAATCATACAAATCCAACAAAATGCACTATCATCAAGAACAACATAAAAATAAGAGAACTTTTTACATGGATTCAGAAATTAATAACAACACACATACAAGACATTCCCTTACTACCAAGATTGGTTGAAGAGGATCATCTCCCTCTTACCTATCTGGGTGACAACACAAGGTGTTACCTCTTCTTGCCCTAGATTTTCGTTTTCCCTTCAAGAAGAACACCAATGTGAGTGATTTCCATAATGTTCACTCAAACCATGGAAAAATGAGTTCTTGATCACATAAGTGACCAAGAAAAACGAAAATGAGAAGAAAGTGAAAGAAAGGTTAAGACTTTACCTCCAAGCTCAAAGCTTTAGCTTCAATGGTGAAAAATGGAGGAAGAAGAAGAAGAAGAAGAACCAAGGATTGCCACCAAGGAGAATAGTCTTGGAATGGTGGAAGGAAACAAGTAAATGTGATTTGTTTGGCAATTAATTGAGTTGGTCTCCAATGTGTGGGTGTTTGTGTACGGTGGAAAGGAAGGAGAAGAGAAGAAGAAGAAGAAGAGAAGAAGAGAAGAAGAGAAGAAGAGAAGAAGAGAAGAAGAAGAAATGTGATTATTGGCTCCCAAAAAGGGCCTAAGTATAGAAGAATGGAGGGAGGGAAGAGAGAGAAATGTGATTAGTTAGGAAATTTCTAGGAAACTTCCCAATGAGTTTTTGAATTAATTTAACTTCTATTTTGAAAATAAGGCTAAAGGAGCTTGACACAAGGTAGATTTTTGAATAGCGCGATAAGATTTTTATTACATATTATTATTTATTGGACAATAGTTATAGTTGACCGAAGTCAGTATTAATTTATCTGACAGATGAAATTTATACAACGCTTTATTATTTCGTCTGTCGAATCTTCTCAAAAATGTAAAACCTTGTAAACTATATCCGGCCTCGGGTTTAGTAAGATCCCCCGTCGACATTTCCATAGTTCAAGGTTCTTGGGAAAAATATTTTATTTCCCCGGTTCGGCTCAGTGTGCACGTAAAACGAGAAATATATTAAAATATTCGTTGGTTCTGAAAATTCTGAAAGAATTCACATAAATCACCAATATTAGAAAATGACTATTCGTAATAAAATTTTTCAACTTTGGGAGCGCTACAGTCGTTTTGCCATTTCTGCCCAATGTGCACGTAAAACGAGGAATAATCTCAAAATATTCCGCGTTCTCCGAAAAATCCGAAAAAATTCTTAAAAATCCCAAATATTGTAAAATGATCATTTAATCTAAAATTATAAATTTTCGGGATGTTACAGTTTTGCTCGAGGACATGTGAAAATCTAGGTTTGGGGGTGTGATAACTCCACAAATTGTTTTTGCTCGAGGACTAGCAAAAATCTAGGTTTAGGGGTGTGATAACTTCACAAATTGTAGTTATTTGTGTCTCATATCTGTGCTATATTGATGGTTTAGTCCTTGTTATGATGTATGATTGGAAGACTTTAGCTTTGTGTTCATATAATTCAATTTCAATGTCTTCCTTCATGATTTTGAGAAAATGTTTTCTATTCTTTAATAGATTGAGTACATTTGCATTGGTTAATGAATTGATGATTTCTCTATGGCAAGTAGGGTCCTAACCAAGTGAAACTTAGAAGATTTGGACTAGCTTTGCAAGATAAATCCAAGATCAAGGATCAGCTTGTCATGCCGCGGCGAGGCATGTGAATGTCGCGGCGTGAGACATTTCCCTGTTCAGGCAGAGAGCTACGCATTTTGAATGCCACAACGCAAAGGAATGAATGCCGCAGCGTGGTGACCTAAATTGTATACGTGCCGCGGCGTACGAAGTTGAATGCCACGGTGTGACTCTATTTTCTACGCCCTATAAATATTGTTGCATTAAATTTCTATGGGGAGTTAGGTTATTTTTAGAAAGCTGCGACTAGGGTTTTACATTTTACACTGATAGGAAGCAAAAATGACCAAGATTGAAGGCTATCTTCACCTTGGAGGAGGATTGGAGCTTGAAGGATCATCCTATTGAGCTTTCTCTTCTCTTTCCTTCACTTTCCTCTCTTTTCATCTCCATGAACATGATTTATTGTGATATTTTCGTAGGGTTCATGGCTGGCTAAGCTGTTTATAGGGTTTTTCTTTGGATCCTCCTATGGATATTGATTAATCTTGTAATCCTTTGAGTTTATATATATGATTTGGTTTTTGTTCAATCATATAGTGCTTAATGCGTTGATAGTCTGATAAGCTTTCAATTGATTTGCTAAATTCTAATGAACCTAGACATAGGAATTTGGATTTAAGATCGTATGTATGATTGATGTATATTGTATTTCATTCAATTGGTTTGGATGCGATGATTCGTTGATAGGATAGAAATATACTTATTGGCCATGCATAGTAATTAATTGGGAATAGATCTTAATGAGTGGATTTACATTAATTCTCATGGACACATAGTGAATTAGGTAATAGAAGCATAGTTAATTGACCTAGACATAGGCTTTTAACTAATTTAGATTCCTAAGCTAACTTAATCGTTTCATTTATATTGCTCGTAAGGATTACTTATTATTAATGGAAGTAGGAGGTGAAAAAGAATTCTTTATTCTCGAATCATCAACTTAATCCAATTTTATAGTTTATAAGATCTTTTAATTAATTCATATACTTTTTCTCAATTTATATGTCCTTGAATAGAAATACTTAAGCTATTGGTTTATATTTAGCACTAGTTTTAACCATTGTCCTCGTGAGAATGATATCAGACTCCTAGTTACACTACAAGTGCGATCCGTGCACTTGTGGTAAGCAAAAGAGCGAACAAATCCCAATACTTAGGGAAATCCAAAACATGAAGAATACAATTTTTGAAAAATTCTGGAATTCACGCCTAGGCTTGACATTTCCACACCTAGGCATGGCTTATGTCCTGTTTCACGCCTAGGCTTAGTTTTACCATGCCTAAGCGTGGTGCTTTCTACCTCTTCTAGACCAAAAACTGATAGTCCATGCCTAAGCGTGATCAAGTTGTGCCTAGCTGTGGTTAATTCTATAGAAAATTCTACAGAACCAAGCCATTGTTCCATTAGTGAATCTCACGAGATTCAATGACTCCAAAGCAGTTTCTAGGTGATTTCAAGTTCCTAACAAGTTCTCTAACACATTGGAATCATAAATCACCAACTAAAATCGCCAAATTTGAATCCATGAACCAAATCACTCATCTAAATCCCTATTTTCCTCACTTTGGCCATCAAAAGGTTCAAATGGGGAGTTCTAAGTTTCTAACTCAAACTCATACCATGAACAAACCATAATCAACCCTTGAAACACATCCACACAAGAAAAACACTCCAAACACCTCAAAATCTCATTTTGACCTTTCAAACCTCAAATAAGCATCAAGAATCAAAGCCCTTTTCCCAAATACCTATTTCTCACTTTTCACCACTAAGCATTCCATAGATATTTTTAGGGATCAATTTAGCCACCATGCTTCATCTAATCTCATTACAAGTTCTAATTCAAGTTCCCAAAGTGTTCAACTAACTCAAACCCTCAAGAAACTCATAAAACCCCCTTTTCACCCATTTTAAGCATACCTTAAGCATACAAGATAAAAACAAAGGTGGGAGTTAGGAGATAGAGCAAGAACCCCCACCTCTTGTAGACAATATGAAGATCTTGAAGCCTTGATCTTGCTCTTGGATTTTTCTCCTTTTTCTCCTCTTTCTCTTCTTTCTTCAGTTTCTCTTCTCTTTTCTCCTTTTTTTTCTTCTATTTTTGGTTTCTGCTATGTAGCAAAATGAGACTTTGCTACTTAAAGGAACTTTACTAAAATTCTTAATCTACTAAGAACACTTAAATTCCTCTGAATCTAGTTTTCTTACAACCAACAGATTTAAAATAAATCCTAAGATTCATTAAAAATCTTGTCGTACCAAAACCACCATTTTCCATATCAACTGCTAGTCAATTCAACATTAAAATATACAACTAGTATGCTTAAAAATACCAAACTAGCTTTGATCATCCTTAGATTTTAACTGTAGCACAATTCACATATTTGTGACATAGAAATAAGGTCTCCACATTTATTTCCATTAATGGAGCAGTTTAAGCCATTTTCGAAGCTATTAACAACTATATCTCACACATAGTGTTATAGCAAAGTGACTAAACATGCTCAAAAAGCCACAAAATTCAATAGACAAGTTAAACAAGTATTAGGCTACCTCAGTAACCATATACAAGGCTAACATGTTTATCTAGGGTGTCGCACACCAGAAATGGATACTCTGTTCTTTTGGTTTTCAAACCAGTTTCTAACCTTCCAAACAAAGGTTCTAAGTGGTTTCCAAACCCAAAAATGATCTCTAATCATATAGCAACCCTTTTGCTAACTCCCAACTCATCTATCATAGTTTTATGATCAAAATCAAGACCTTCCATACCCATTTTTCAACTCCTAACTCAAGGTTTTTCATGAGTAATTCCCTTGATCAAAACTATCAACCATGCATAGATTAACCCAAGTTGAATCACAAAATAGGTTTCCAACAATTTCACCTAACCCAAACCATGGAAAAACCACACAAAACCTATTTTAAAACCAATTCATGCATAACACAAGCATGAAGATAGAATATCAAGAAAAAGAGTTTCAGAGCAAGCTCCCCTACCTCAAGTAGTGAAGATGGTGAACTCAAGCTTTAGCTTTTCCCCTTGTCTTCCTTCTCTTTTCCTCATCTTCCTTTCCTTTTCCTTTTCTCTCTTTTTCTTTTCTCCCCTTGTTGACTCTGGTTGCAGAATGTGAGTGTGGGTGACAAATGAGTGAAAAGTCAAAGATGATGGCTTAAGGGAGAATGAGGGGTGATGGAAGCGAAAAGAAATAAGTAGGAACTTAAGATATTTAACTAAAACTTTATATCTGTTAAGAACACTTAGAATTCACAAAATCAAGTTTCCTAACTTCTATAGATATTATAAAAATTCCTAAGATTCATCTCAACCTTAGTTTCATTATTTCCATAAGTTTTCATATATCAGTCAAGTTAATTCAGTATTAAAACACTCACTCAATGTACTAAAAAAATACCAAACTAACTTAGTTTATCCTCAAACTTTATCTACATCACATTTCATACATTTGTGACCTAGAAATAAATTCTCTATATTTTTTTCCCTTATCTAAGCAGTTTATAACATTTTCTGAGCTAATAACAACTATTTTTTACATTTAGTGTTATAGCAAAATGCCTAAACACACTCAAATGGTCATAAAATTACATAGGCATATCAAGCAAGTATTATGATATTTCAAAAAACATATACAAGACTAACATATTAAAGAAGATGTTACAATAATCACCTGGATCAGAGATGTCACTAGCTACGAGTCACTACACAAAATGATGTCAGATGCCCCCATGTCTTTGGTAATTGTGATACCGTCAATATAAGCCTCGAATTCCACCGAATTTTTTGAGGTTGGAAACTCAAATTTGAAGGAATGCTTGATGGTGACTTCTTCATCGTTTTCCAGAATAACCCCGATACCACTCCCTTTGGGGTTCGAGAATCCATCAACATAGATGGTCCAAGAATTCCCTTCGGGATAACCGGGATCTTGTGTCAATTCTACAATGAAGTCTAATAAGGCTTGGGCCTTAATAGCTTATCGTGGTTCATAGACAATCCCAAATTTGAAAAGTTCTATGAACTAAACAATCATTCTTCCTGTGAGGTCTAGCTTGTGCAGCACTTGCCTAATAGGCTGATCCATCCTCACGACAACTGGGTGGCACTGAAAATACTGTCGAAGCCCCCCTTGTACTTGTGAGGAGAGCCAATGCTATTTTCTTAATCTTTCGATATCGGATCTTGAGACCTTGCAAGACCTTACTCATGTAATACACTGGCTTTTGGCCTTCAATGATTTCTCCAACACGTACAGAGCTAACAACTTCTTCATTTATTGATAGGTAGACATATAGTGTTTCATTGTGGTCTGGCCTAGTCAGGATGGGGGAAGAAACCGGTGTGTCCTTTAGTTCTACGAATGTGACCTTGCATTTTTGTGACCACTCAAAGTCTTTTGCTTTCTTGAAGAGTTTGAAAAAGGGAAGAAATTTTATGAGTGATCTTAGCTAGGAACTGAGTTAAGGCCACTATCCATTTTGTGAGCTATTGAACTTCTTTCACAAACTAGGGGCTACACATGTTGAGTACCACTTGACGTTTGTCTGGGTTGGCTTCAATGCCGTGATGAGTCAACAAAAAGCCTAAAAATTTTCCCACTTGCTCTCTGAAAGTGCATTTCTCAAGATTCAGTCTCAGGTTATACTTCCAGAGTTATCGGAATACCTCTTCAAAGCTGTCAGCCTCCTTGGTCTTGATAATCATGTCATCGATGTAAACTTCTAGCATCCTACCAACTTGTTCTTCGAAAACTTTATTCATAATCTGCTAGTAGGTTACGTCGACGCTCTTGAGCCCAAATAGCATATAACCCGATAGCAGTAACTTGCCCTCTCTATTATGAATGTTGTTTTATCCTCCTCATCAGGGTGCTTGGGGTGAAGTTGGCTATAACACAATAAGGGGGTTGAATTGTGTTGTTTTTTTCTTGAAAATTTCAGTCTTCTCTCAATTTTCTCAAGTTGACCAGACTTGGAGGAGAGAAGGTTACTTTAAGACACAATAATTAGGTAAGAGAGTTCAATAATGTATGAGGAGACAGTTAAATAATATAGGGTGAGAGAGTTCGTAAGAGAGTTTACCGGTTGAGTTAAAATGAACTCTCACACAGTTTTAGTGTTAACAGTAGAAGCTTCTAAAGGTAATCTTTCAAAACACCAACATTTTATCTTTGAAAAACCTTTCTGAACAACAAGAATATCTTCCAGAAAACATAGAATCAAATCTTAGACAAGTATGTTGTTGTTGAGTTCACTTCAACATAAATATCACTAAAGTTCGTAGAGCAAGAACTTAGATCTTCTTAACTATAGGATCAAGATGAATCAAAAGAGTTAAAGTTAGGGAAGAGGAGCAAGATATAAGAATTTGTATTGGTTCACCCCTAAACCACTTGGGACTATGTTTATTACCTAGCAAATATTAGGATTTTCACTATAATGAGTATTCTTTCTTACCAAGATTCTTCAGGCTTTTACATTGAGTATTTTTTCCCTCAGCTTCTCCAAGCACAAAACAACAAGTATTCTTTTTTCTCGACCTTTCTAGGTGCAAACAACAAGCTTAAATAAGCTTTTAGGTTGCTTGTAAAACCTACAAGCTCACTACCAATACTCAACAATCTAAGTCAGGTTTAAGGTGTTTAATACAAGTGGGTAGGTCTCGAAATCACTCAAGGAGTGTATTAACACACTTTAGCAGGACCTACAACACACCTACTGAATATTTGAGAACTTAAGAACAAAGTAGGTAAAGGTGAGAGAGTTGTTCTTCGTATGCTCAACTTGATTATGGATCAGATCATTAACCCTCTCTTTTTCAAGCTTAGGACCTTTTATAGCCTTCGAAATATAGCTATTGGAGACTTACAATGTTCACTTCTCCTTCTTGTGGAAAGTAGTCATTATTTTGTTTTGTGTGCTGAGTCAACATAAGTCACTTAAGTTCTTGCCCAGGTGAAAGCGTTCTCATGAGGAACTCTCTCATGAACCTTCTCAGCTGACTTTCTCAACAACCTTCTTGATCTTTCACATATTTTCTTGTCCTTTGATTCCACCACTAGTTTCATGTTTCTTCTTGATATCTTGGATGGTGATAGCTTCATTCTGATCTTTAATATACTCTTGGATTGGTCCTTGTGGGGATTCTTCATGTTTCTAAACTTTCTCATAACCTTCATAGGATTAACTCTCTCATGTTTTTCAAGAACTTTCTCAAGATACACTTGAACTCTCTTACGTATGAATTTGATTGTCTTATCCCTTTCTAATCATCCAGCAAGCTTCCTTAATTTTAATTTAGTCCCTAAAAAGTTACTACTAATAAGAAAACTCCACAATGACCATGTTAGTACAAATAAATTACCTAAAAATAAACATTTATAATTTTCAATGTAGTTGTTATCATCAAAATATAATTTGCAATTTTAGGCATAACAAGGCTTTGGAGCTTACATTCTCCCCCTTTTTGATGATGATAAACTATTTTGAAAATCTTGAAGTGAGCTTGTAAGGATTAAGAACCATTACCATTTCTGCTTCCTCAAGTGAGAGGGTTTAGATGAACTTGCCCTCAACACAACATTCATTTCCAATTGTTAGTAGAAAAGTAATCTCAATAATTAATATCTCAAATTTCAAGCTAGCATATAGAGAACTAAAGAATGATATTTTAATGATAAACATACTTTATTCATTCATTCAAGTATCAATTACATAATAAGTTCAAAGTTCAAAACAAACAAATTCATAAACTTAACACAAACTCCCCATAAGATTATATATAATACTTGAAATTAAAAGCTAAAAATTTTCATGTTCCTATCTCCATCTTTTAGCATCAACAAAAAAAAGGGGTATGGTTAGTAAGCCATCACTGAGTCTTAAGCTTGTTGGGATCCAAATCGGTCAGAAGAGGATGAGGAGGAAGTAAAGGCAGGAATTTGGTTGCGTGGAGGATAAAGGTAGTGCTCTTTCCTAGTAGTCTCAAGGATGACTTCTTCTTCCATATTCTTCACCATCCATTCTTCAAACATTAGAAATTTGTCTATGAAGTTGTGTAGGGTGGAAAGGATTTCCTTTTGACCAGCATTCAACTTTCTCACCCTCCTACTTAGTTTCTTATTTTTGGCTCTCAGTAGCTTAATCTTTTCATTTGTAGATTGGTATATTTTTTTATAGGAGATTTGGAAGGTGTATGTCCAGCTTGAGTGGAACCATGATATGTCTCACTTCCTTTCATTTGAACTCCTTGGATAACAACTTGATCATCCTTACTTGCTCCTTATTCATCAGTCAACACATTCTAGGAATCAAGTAAGATTGGTATCCTAAAAGAGTCTAAATGCCCAGTAACCATAACTGGGATATTTGTAGTCTTGGGGCTTGATTCCCTTTCATTTCTAGGAGCAGTAGCATCATATATAGGAGATGGAAGCCTTGGTGAATTGTAGGCAATGGGTGAATGAGGTAGAGAAGTAGCTTTATCATCTTTTTGCTGAAGGGATTTAGGTGTCACAAGCTTCTCAGTATGTTAAGAAGATTCATCATCAATCTTCTTAGCTCCTTGCTGTGAAACCTCTTCGTCAGTTTCCTTTTCTTTTTATCATTCTTTTCTTCCTTATCTTTGCTCTTCATCTTTCTTTTCTTCTTCTTGGGCATGGGCAAGTCCATGTGATATCAATGGTCTTTCAAGTGTCAGACTCATTTCTTGAGAGAGTTGGGTAATAATTCTAGCAACTATAAATCGAGAATCCGTATTTGAAAATTGTGCAATAGGATCATCTTCTGGCTTTTCAGAATAATCACCATTTGGTTCTTAATTGGTAGGTATGGCTGGAGTGTCTTCAACAGAGTGAAACTCTTCTTGATCAAGTTGATTATCAATGAAGGGTTCCTTTTCCAGGTCTTGAGAGAGTTACCTCAAACCCTGAGAGGGTTCATTCTTAGGGTGAGAAGGTTCATCAACAACCTTTTCACTGACCTTTTTACATTTATTCTTCTTTCCTTCTCCTTCTTCTGTCTTCTTTTTTTCCTTTTCTCTTCTTCCTTTTTTTTTTCTTCTCTTTCCCTCTTTCTTTTCTCTTTTTTACTTACTACTTTCACAACCACAATTTCTTCAGAGTCATTTTTAGACTTAACTCTCTTAGCTTCTAGTTCTACTTCTTTCTCAACAATTTTCTCCATTTTCTTTTCAGGGATCTTAGACTTGGTTGGGGATTATAACACCCTCCTTCGAGTGTCATATTTTTAAATAACCAAAAGAAAACTAAAACTGATTCATAAAGAAATTTAATAATAAAAATCATGGATTTTAAATTCCCTTGACGCTGATAATATAAATTTACTAAGAATATAAGTATTACAAAAATATGTTGAACTGATTAAAACACATTACTTATGACACATAATATCCAACAATATTAAAATAACTATATCATACTTGTTCTTGACAAAACATAATTTTGAACTTACATACTCAAAAAGAAAACAGTAGTAACCCTATGACGGATCCCACTCAATAGCACAGTAATAGACTTGACACAACTTTAAATGTCCGCATCCAAACGATACGCCAAACGATGAAACCGTCACAACACTGCTTCCTAGCGAAAACCAAGAAGATCTTTGCTTCGTCTCCACCATGATCTTAACAGAACATAAACATAAAACATAAAACATAACAAAACAATGAAGAGGTGAGATCCCCTACATCACATACCAACATGGCAGTGGAGAAACAGTACGAACGACAGAGTCATACCATACATGCAGATATCACAAGTATATTCATTTTTATTAATTCACAAGTATCTTCAATAAATACATCTCACAATAATGTAAACATTAATCGTACTATAACAACATATATCAACAATATATATATATATATATATATATATATATATATATATAATTATGCTACCATAATATATACGTTGACCATGCCACAACAATATGTGTACTGACCATGTATATGTATAATGAACTAGTTCCTACTCCATGGAACTAAACACAATTTCAGAGATGAATAGTCCAAAAGATCTACCAACCTCTATGATAGTCTACGCTAGACACGAAAAGAAATAGTGTTTGTCGGGTATCCGCCGATGCGTTGCAACAATTCATCACGGCCAGAGGTGTATAATGTGATAAAAAGATCACTAGTGAATCACCGCGCCTCGACGCCTCCCCAAGATCCATCATGGATCACACTACTCAATTCTCATACACTTCTAGGTAACAAAAGTCGTATGCAATGCATGATAACTCAATGCATAACACAAACCACCATTGCGCAGTTCCCAATGATATTAAAACAACCACCCATACAATTGTCTAATACCATTAGTATCAATGGTATTATATAACTGCCCATACAATTACATAATACCACTGATCCATCCGGGTCCAATACATCAGTCCTACAACAACTGCTGTCATTCTCAATTACATAATATTTTTATCGCATTTTCACAATCGCGTAACATATTTGTTACATTTTCTAATCGCGTAAACATTTTCTAACATTTTCTCAATCGCGTAAAAATATTTAAACGTTTTCTAAATCGCATAGCTAAAAAATCAATGTTTTTGAAACACGTAAGGTTTTTCTACTATTTTTCACTATATAAAATATTTCTTAACGTTCTAAATTTAATTTTAACAAAATCTTTTCTATTATTTTACTAAAAATCCTTTTTAACAAAATACCTTAAGTTCCCATTTCACTTCAAAATCTTAATTTCTAACATTATGACTGAAAATCACCATTTGTGAAATGATAAAAAATTATTTGTTTCTATTTCTATTTTATAAATCATTAATCCAATATTTATTTATCACATCTCCTCTAAACAATATTTTCCAACGTTGTTCATAAAACTATGTTATTTTAATTAAATCATATCCTTCAAAAATCATTATCCATTTACCTTCACTAAAACACTTTTGAATAATATACTTAACGTTCCAAATCCTTTTCTTCTAACTTCATTCCATTCATATGACTAAGAATCAATCCTTTTTCCAATATAAAACTATGTGTGTTTCCTTTTTAATTTATAAATTTACTTAATCATCTAGGCTTTCCATTAATAAAATAATTTTGTCTTGGTTTTCCCTTTGGAAACACGTTGGCCGTGAATCATATGGTCTTTGGAATCAAAATTCATCAATCCAATTCCTTACCTCTTAATCAACTAAATGCATAATTAATAAAATAATTTCAACTTGGAATACCCATTTTTAGGCATGGAGGCCGTGAGCCTCATGGTCCATTGGAGACCAAAAATTGTTTCCTTTCAAGCATACATCTTAGCATATAATCATCATATTTCTACTATCACATATTCATACAAAATATCAAAGCTATAAATCCACATACCATAAAACATGCATAAATCGTAAAAGCTCATAACCAAAATAAACACAAACAATCGTAAGCTATCAAAGTTACATAACCAAGTGAATAAATCCTCACATGGATTTATCCACCATCAAACACAAACATTTGTTCTTCACCACCATATTTGGTTGATGAGGTTAATCTCCCTCTTACCATAGATGATGATAAAAAAAACTCCTTTAGTTGCCTCCTTGATGATTTCGTCCACCACCAAGCTAAACCCTATAAGCTTTCAAACATACAAATATCACAAACAAAGCTTAAAACAAGGTGACTATGGGTCTAAAGCATGGTTTAGAACCTTGAAAATCAAAAGAAAAGTAAAGATTAATGAACTTCTCCTATAAAAATTCAATCTTTAGCTTGAAGAACAAGGTTGAAGATGGAAGAATTAGATGATGGTTATAACATGAAAAGGTCTTAGAATCATGTGTAGATTCTAGATCTAAGATTGTTTAGAATTAAAAAGGGATGAATAGTGATTTGAGAAGGTATGGTCGTGAGTTTCTCAAAGAGTGAAAGGAGAGAGCTTTTTGGTTTTTAAGAGAGAGATGAAGATGATCACAACACCAAAGTATCTTAATATGGTATAAGATTCAAGATATGAAATTAGATCAAATTTAGGAAGTTGGGAGGTGGGTTCTTGGTGTTTTGGTCATGGGGTTCTTGGAGAGAAAAGATAAGAGACTTTTGTGATAGCTTTTGGTTCTCTTTGATGGAATTGATAGAAAGATGAACTAAGTCACAAACTTGGCCTCTACAAGCAAGCTTGGCCGTGAGACACTTGAGAGAAAAGGGTGAGAGCTTCATGCAAAAGATGGGAATGAACCAAAACCCCCCCTTTTTTTTATAGAAGATGATAGGATAACTTAAGATATTTGTTAACCAAGATATTTTCATCAAAGCAAAATATCTAACCAAAAATATCTAACTAAATATCTAACCAAATATCCAACCAAGATATTTAATCAAGATATTTTCAAATAAGATATTTTTAAGCAAGATATTTACCCAAGATATTTTCTCAAACAAGCTTCTAGAT
The DNA here is from genome assembly GCA_029884605.1 of Ormosia emarginata. Lineage (NCBI taxonomy): Eukaryota > Viridiplantae > Streptophyta > Magnoliopsida > Fabales > Fabaceae > Ormosia > Ormosia emarginata. The sequence goes on along the minus strand of JAQQTP010000041.1, from coordinate 3,531,719 downwards.
CATGACACATAAAGTTGCAAGGTGTCTCTGCTTCACCATTAGGCTTCCTTCCTATTGGTTCACACAAAGAGATTAGTCATTATTATTGACTTGTTCCAGTTGGGTAGCAACTATTGTTGATTATTGTCTACTAGTTACCATTGATGAGTCACAAAGCGAGTCATCAAAAAGAAGTTTCTAGAACATGTGATTCACTATAATGAGTCAGCATGGTAAGTCACTATAGAGATTTCTAGAACAGGTGAGTTAGCATGATGAGTCGCAGTGCTGAGTCACTAAGAGAACCTTCTGGAACGCGTGACTCACAGTGGTGAGTCATAGGTTAAGTCACCGTTCTACCACATTCTAAAACATGGCGAGTCATTGATAATCACATATTTTATTCATTAAGAAACCCTTATGTTTAGTCATTTACACTCTCCATATTCTTAATTGATTGAGTTTGGTATGATTTTGTGAGTTTGAGCTCAAATTGGTCCTAATTGAATATTTTCAGCATTATTGAGATTTGACACTGTTTCTGTATTTTGGCCATAACTTGAGTTCCTAATATCTGATGAACATGAATTTTACCTTGTAGGAAAGCTAAGAGGAAGCTCTACAACTTTGATGAAGAGCTTGAAGTCCCAAAAAGATGTCTAAAGGACCTAAGTTTACATGGAAGTCAGAATACGGGTTCTGTCAGTAGAATCCGAACAGTGTGCACTCATAAAATCATATCTCAATATGTAATAACGAAGATGGGCTCAACTTTGGACAGTGGATATTCAAGATCCAAATAAACAACTTTCATGAAGAACACTTTTTGAAAAAAGGAAGTCTAGTAGGTCATTTTGAGCTTGCAAGTCGGAACAGAGGAGCTGAAGTTGGGTTTGAGCAACCTACGGTATTTGGGACATATCTTGGGCTGAAGGAAGCCAAATTGGACGAACCAGCTATCCATTTTATAGCCAAGACAAGGATCTACAACTTTCATGAAGAGCACTTTTCGTGGATCTGAAGTATAGTTGGTCGTTTTTGGCTTCCAAGTTAGACACGAAAGTTTTGTCCTCAACCACCCACTCATCCATCCACTAATCCACTAATCCACTCATCCACTAATCCACCCACTCATCCACTCATACACTAATCCAACCACTTAACCACTCCACCCACTCATCCACTAATCCACCCACTCATCCATCCACTCACCCATTCATGTCCATAATTTTCCACTTACCAAAAGTCCTTTGGCATTTTCCACTCAACTAACCCACTTAACCATTCCACTCACTCATCCACTAAACCAATCCACTAAACCAACCCACTCAACCATTCCACTCAAACACTCCACTCACTCACCCACTCATCCACTCACTCCCCTTTGTCATTTTGTTACCCTAGACTTCTATAAAAGGCACCATTGGTTATCATTTCTTTCATGTATTCTCCTTCATTTCTCTCTAAGTTTCTTCTTGCTTCTTCATAGTTTCTCATAGTTTTGTATATTTTGATGCTCCCCTTCATGGTAATGGAGGTCTAAGCTACTTTGGGTCAATTTAGAACTCTTGAAGAGATTGTGGTTTGGATTCTTGAGACCTTGGTTATGCATTGTATTTGATTTGTAATTGAATTCCTCTTTTCTTCTTCTTTCTTCTTCTTCTTGATCTTGAATGCATGAATGGTGATTCTATTTATGTTGATCTGATTTGATCTTGGTTTAAGATTGAGATTTGTGATGAAACTTAGAACTAATTGATCTAAACTAATCACATAAATGAGGATTGAGATTTGTGATGAAACTTAGAACTAATTGATCTAAACTAATCACATAAATGAAGATTGAGATTTGTGATGAAACTTAGAACTGATTGATCTAAATTAATCACGTAATTGAAGAGGTTAGGTTACTTGATTTGTGCCTACGTTAATTGAATTCGGTACTTGAAATTAACATAGATTTTCATGAATGGTGCGATTGCGGATTTGTGTTTATCACTTGTTAATTGAATTCTAGACGATCGTCTAGTATGAATTTTGGATTTGATGCGAGATCTCGGTTAGATCCAAATTAATAATTCAATTGCGCTTCAAGTGTTTTATGAAGGGTCTATGATTGAATCCACCCAATCTTGGATAGGTTTCTAAATTGACTACTCTTTAATTGTCATTTCTTCCGTTAATTTTGTTAAGTACGATCTTAAACTCATCAAACCCCCTTTGCTAACTTTCACTTGATTTGATTAAATTGCATCTATAATCCTCGTGGAGATGATCCGGTGTTGTCACTGTGCTACAAGCTTAGGTAATAACTTCGGTTATAATTTTGACTGAGTTCGGCGCTCGTCAAAATTTTGGCGTCGTTGCTAGGGATTAGTAAGTGTAATCTTTTCATTTGAAGTGTTTTTACTAACTTTTGCTTTTTATTAATTTTTCTAACATTTTTAACCATTGTCTAGTGTATTTTGCTTATTTATTTGTTTTTGTGTGATGCATGACTAGGTCTGAGCCTGATAACTTGGTTGACTTTGATCCTGAGATTGATAGAACCTTGCATAGGTTGATTAGAGCTCGTAGGCTAAGTGCAAGAATTGCTTCTAAATTTGATCTTAATATTGAGAGTGAACTTGAGATCTTGAATAATTATGAAACCATGGCTGATAACATGCAAAATAGAACTCTTAAAGAACTTGCTGCTCCTGATATAACTAACCAGTCTTTGTGTATTCAATACCCAGATCTTGATGCTGATTTTGAGTTAAAATCTGGATTGATACATTTGTTGCCCAAGTTTCACGGTTTTACAGGTGAGGATCCCCATAAGCATCTAAAGGAGTTCCATGTGGTTTGTTCAACCATGAAACCACATGGGATCTCAGAAGAGCACATCAAGCTGAGGGCATTTCCTTTCTCACTTGCTGATACAGCCAAGGATTGGTTATTTTATCTTTCACCAGGTTCAATAACAAGTTGGACCGACATGAAGCGGTTGTTCTTAGAGAAATTTTTCCCGCTCTAGAGGCTGCGCCATTAGAAAAGATATATGTGGCATAAGACAAATGACAGGAGAGACCTTGCATGAATATTGGGAAAGATTCAAGAAGGCGTGCTCGAGTTGTCCCCACCACCAAATCACCTATCAACTCTTAATTCAATATTTCTATGAAGGCTTGCCGCCAAATGACAAGCATGGTGGATGCTACCTCCGGAGGAGCCTTAGTAGACAAGACCCTGCAAAGCCGAGTAGAGATTTGATAGCAAACATGGCAGCCAACACCCAACAATTTGGCACACGAATTATTACCTCAACCAGAGGAGTCAATGAAATTCAATCGTCTCATGTAGACCAACAGAGAATGGAACACGACTTAATGAATTGACTTCTTTGGTGAGGCAGTTAGCAATGGGTCAGCAACCGCCTATGGAGATGGCTGCAACTGTGTGTAGAATTTGTTCTTGTTCATCTCATCCTACTGATGCATACCCTACACTTCAGGATGGTGGTTCTATTTTTCCGTAACAATGTTGCAAAGAATGGTATTTTTCCGGTAGACCCCAATATCGCAATCACAAGAATGCCCGATATGATCCATTTTCTAATACCTATAACCCTGGCTGGAGGGACCATCCCAACCTGAGATATAGAAATTCTGGTCAACAACAACAACAGCCCTACCAACAGCAGCAACCACAGTTTAGATACCAAGCTACAGGCCCTAGCAACAAGTACCAACCACCTACATTTAGGCAAGCACAACCTGCACCGCCACCCATGCAGCAGCCCCTCCAGCTACCTGTTCCAGCAGCCACTCCAGCTGAGCCACCTTTCGAAGACTTGATGAAACAGTTTCAGCAGAATGTCAATGCCACCATCCAGAATTTACAAACTCAAATCGGGCGATGGCAACCACTCGAGTGAGTCCGAAAAGTCAAGGGTCGAACCAATTGCCTTCACAAACAAATAACAACCCAAGAGGCAATGTAAGTGTCATTAGCTTGAGAAGTGGCGAGAGAAGTTGATGGTCCTACTCCACCACATCTTGAACTACAAGTGCAAAGAACCAAGGTGACCGTAAACGTAAGAAAGTGGATAGCTCGGTCCAAAAATCTATGACACGTAAGAAATGTGCGAGAGAATTCAAATATGGCCATTCCACTACCTTTTCCAAACAGAGTCACACAAATTCAAGCATACTGCAAGAAACAGAAATAGAAAGAGAAGTCATGGACACATTCAGGAAGGTGGAAATCAATATTCCCCTCCTTGATGCAATCAAGCAGATTCCCAAGTATGCCAAATTCCTCAAAGAGTTGTGTACTCACAAGAGAAGACTTAAGGGTACTGAGAAAATAAGCATGGGCAGAAATGTTTCTGCAATGATTCTACCAAGCATGCCACAAAAATGCAAAGATCCTGGAACTTTCACAATTCCTTGCACGATAGGTAACTCCAAATTTGAACATGCAATGCTAGATTTGGGTGCTTCGATTAATGTCATGCCTATGTCAATTTATCAGTCCTTGAACATTGGCACTTTGCAACCTACTGGTATAGTGATTCAATTGGCAAATAGGACCACTGCTTATCCTGCAGGAGTACTAGAAGATGTGTTAGTTCGGGTGACTGAGCTAATTTTTCTAGCGGACTTCTATGTCTTGGACATGGAAGATGAGTCTTCAGCAAACCATGCTCCATTAATTCTAGGTAGACCGTTCCTCAAGACCGCCAAGACCAAGATAGATGTGCATGCTGGCACCCTTTCTATGGAGTTTGGCGATGATTTGGTACAGTTTAACATTTTTGATGCCATAAGACATCCCCTAGAGGAGCATTCTATTTTTCATATTGATGTGATTGAGATGCTGGTTGATGATGTTTATGCTGATTTATATGCTGAATTCCTTGATATTGCTGACTTTCTGGATTCTGTTTCTTGTGATACATATGTTGCTTGTGATGTTGAGCCATGTGCTGCATGTGCTGAGATTTATGCTGGTATGAGTGATGATACAACTGCTGACTTAAATGATACCGCATGTGAAAATAGAAGTCAGAATTGTGCTGAATTTAATGTTGCTGAATTAGTTGTTTCAAATAGCTTACTGCCTTCCATTGTACAGCAATTTCCCCCTTCCTTAGTTGAAGACTTTGCCGGACCATCTTAAATATGCATATTTAGGAGATGGTGAGAAGTCGCCAAAGATTGTTGCTAAGAATCTCGCAACCCGAACAAGAAGAAAAATTGCTCAGGTTTTGAGGCGAATAAGCAAGCCATCGGATGGACACTTGCGAGATATTCCCGGTATTAGTCCCTCCACATGTATGCATAGGATTTTATTAGAAGAGGATACGAAACCAAGAAGGCAACCCCAAAGGAGACCGAACCCCTTGATTCTAGATGTGGTGAAGAAGGAAGTGACCAAGCTACTTCAAGCCGGCATTATTTATCCCATATCGACAAGAAATGGGTGAGCCCGTGCGTGTTGTTCCCAAGAAATCTGGGGTCACAAAGTAGTTGAGAATGAGAATAATGAACTTCTACCCACAAGAGTTCGAATGGTTGGCGGGTTTGCATTGATTATGGCGGCTTAACCAGCTACCGAAAAGATCATTTTCCGCTACCTTTCATTGATCAGATGTTGGAGAGGCTAGCTGGCAAGTCACATTATTGTTTTCTGGATGGATATTCAGGTTATTTTCAGATTCATATAGCCCCAGAAGACCAAGAGAAGACTACTTTCACTTGTCCATTTGGCACATTTGCATATAGGAGGATGCCGTTTGGTCTGTGCAATGCTCCTGCACCTTTCAAAGGTGTATGGTAAGTATCTTTTCTGACTTTTTAGAGAATTGCATGGATGTGTTTATGGATGATTTTACTGTCTATGGTTCTTCCTTTGATGCATGCCTGGATAGCTTGGCTCAGGTTTTACATAGATGCATTGAAACTAACCTTGTTTTGAATTTTGAGAAATGTCATTTCATGGTAGAACAAGGTATAGTTTTAGGACATGTAATATCTAGCAAGGGTATCGAGGTAGATCCTGCAAAAATAAATGTTATTTCATGCTTATCTTACCCCACATGCGTGCGGGAGGTTCGTTCTTTCCTTGGTCATGCAGGTTTCTATAGGCGGTTCATAAAGGATTTCAAAGAAAATTGCTCTTCCACTATCCAACTTGCTACAAAAAGAAGTGGAGTTCCATTTTGACCAGAAATGCAAGGATGCCTTCAATCACTTGAAGCAAGCATTGACCAAGACACCTATCATCCACCACCGATTGGACACTCCCATTTGAGCTCATGTGTGATGCCTCTAATTATGCTTTGGGAGCTGTTCTTGCACAAAGGATTGGCAAAATATCTCATGTCATCTCCTATGCTTCAAGAACTTTAGATCCTGCACAAGTCAACTACACCACCACTGAAAAGGAACTTTTAGCAATTGTTTTTGCTTTAGACAAATTTCGATCATATTTGCTTGGTTCTAGAGTGGTTGTGTTTTCGATCATACACTCAAGTTTCTTCAAGAAGCTTGATGCAAAGCCTAGGTTGATTAGGTGGATTTTGCTCCTCCAAGAGTTCGATATTGAAATCCGTGATAAAAGTGGAGCAGAGAATTTAGTGGCTGATCACCTAAGCCGAATTGAAAAGGAGGCAGATACTTTTCCTATCCATGATGTCTTCCCTGATGAGCAGCTTTTCAAGCTGCAAGGTAACACTCCTTGGTTTGCTGATTTGATAAATTTCTTAGTTGCTGGTGTTTTCCCTGCACATTTTATTAGGGCTCAGATTGATAAATTGAAGAGTGAGTCAAAATATTATGTGTGGGATGACCCTTATCTGTGGAAATTTTGTAGTGACCAAGTCATTAGGAGATGTGTGCCTGATAATGAATTTCATTCTATTCTTAGCTTTTGTCATACACTTGCATGTGGCGGTCATTTTGGTCCCCAAAGGACTGCTAGGAAAGTTTTGGAATCTGGATTATATTGGCCCACTCTATTTCATGATGCATATATGTTTTATAAATCTTGTGATCAATGCCAAAAAACAGGAAACACTTCTCGAAGGAATGAGATGCCCCAGAAATCCTTATTATTCTGTGAGATTTTTGATGTATGGGGTATTGATTTTATGGGACCTTTTCCTGTTTCTTTTGGTTTTGTTTACATTTTGCTAGCTGTTGATTATGTATCCAAGTGGGTGGAGGCGAAAGCTACTTGGATTGATGATTCCAAAGTTGTTGTGGATTTTGTTAGATCACGATTTTCTGCAGTTTGGAGTTCAAGGCCATCATCGGTGATCGTGGTTCACATTTTTGTAATTGAAGCATGGAAACTTTGATGAAAAAGTATGGGGTCTTGCACGAGTTTCTACACCTTACCATCCCCAAACTAATGGGCAAGCCGAGATTTCCAACAGGGAGATCAAGCGAGATACTCCGAAGGCAGTTCAACCTAACAGAAAGGACTAGAGCAAGAGGCTTGAGGATGGCTTTATGGGCTTACCGGACTGCTTATAAGACACCAATCGGGATGTCTCCGTATCGGATTGTTTTGGAAAAGCCCTGCCACACCGCCGTGGAAATTGAGCATCATGCATTCTGGGCAGTGAAAAGGTGCAACTTGGACCTAGATCAAGCAGGTATGGAGAGGAAGCTGTAGCTGCAGCAATTGGAGGAGATCCGCTTGGAGGCTTATGAAAGTTCCAAACTCTATAAGGAGAAGACCAAAGCCTTCCATGATAAGTTGATTCTGAGGAAAACATTTGAGATTGGTCAAAAAGTTCTCCTCTATAACTCTCGCCTCCGACTAATGCCTGGCAAATTAAGGTCTAGATGGGATGGACCATTTATTGTTACTAAGGTTTTTCCTTCTGGTGCTGTTCAGATTAAAAGTGAGGTCACTGTCAAAGCTTTCATCGTAAATGGACACCGCCTCAAACAATATCATGAACTTCCGAGAATGCGAAGTGAAGGTGATGAACCTTCTCCATCCGCATTATATATATAAAAAAAAAAAAAAAAAAAGAAAAAAAAAGAAAAAAAAAAGAAAAAAAAAACCAAGTGTTTAAAAAAAAGAAAAGGATTGAGAAATGAATATGTAAAGGGATATACACTAGAGTTGGGATGAACTTTTATGCTTGTTATTTGAACTCAGCTCTCATTTGCTTTTATTCTCTTTGGTATTTATCTTCTCATATCCATTTTATCCTCTCCTGCTACCTTGACCTCACTACAACCTTGAATAAAGTCCTCATGATTTGTGTGTGCATGTGTTTTGAGTAGTGGAGAAATAGAATATAAGCAAGCTTATGGTAGTGCAATTTTCATGGGTTGAATTGAGTGAAATACCTACCTTTTAAACACTTGAGAGATTGAGAGGGGATCTTGTGAAGATCTATCATTCTCGATTCATGTTGAAGATACCTTGCTTGTTGGTTTGAGATGTGGAGAATTGTTAACTCATGAATGTTTTGATCCCTTGAACCTTTGGTTATTCTTCTTGATTGTAAAATTTTGGGTTCTTGAATGTCGTTGGAATTTAAATTTTTGTTAATCTCTTATGTCCTTGTTTTGGTCTTGAGTCTTGCCCAGGAGTGCAAAAAGTTAAGTGTGGGGGAATTTGATAATCACATATTTTATTCATTAAGAAACCCTTATGTTTAGTCATTTACACTCTCCATATTCTTAATTGATTGAGTTTGGTATGATTTTGTGAGTTTGAGCTCAAATTGGTCCTAATTGAATATTTTCAGCATTATTGAGATTTGACACTGTTTCTGTATTTTGGCCATAACTTGAGTTCCTAATATCTGATGAACATGAATTTTACCTTGTAGGAAATCTAAGAGGAAGCTCTACAACTTTGATGAAGAGCTTGAAGTCCCAAAAAGATGTCTAAAGGACCTAAGTTTACATGGAAGTCAGAATACGGGTTCATCAAGTAGAATCCGAACAGTGTGCACTCATAAAATCATATCTCAATATGTAATAACGAAGATGGGCTCAACTTTGGACAGTGGATATTCAAGATCCAAATAAACAACTTTCATGAAGAACACTTTTTGAAAAAAGGAAGTCTAGTAGGTCATTTTGAGCTTGCAAGTCGGAACAGAGGAGCTGAAGTTGGGTTTGAGCAACCTACGGTATTTGGGACATATCTTGGGCTGAAGGAAGCCAAATTGGACGAACTAGCTATCCATTTTACAGCCAAGACAAGGATCTACAACTTTCATGAAGAGCACTTTTCGTGGATCTGAAGTATAGTTGGTCGTTTTTGGCTTCCAAGTCAGACACGAAATTTTCATCCTCAACCACCCACTCATCCATCCACTAATCCACTCATCCACTAATCCACCTACTCATCCACTCATACACTAATCCAAACACTTAACCACTCCACCCACTCATCCACTAATCCACCCACTCATCCATCCACTCACCCATTCATGTCCATAATTTCCCACTCACCAAAAGTCCTTTGGCATTTTCCACTCAACCAACCCACTTAACCATTCCACTCACTCATCCACTAAACCAATCCACTAAACCAACCTACTCTCAACCATTCCACTCAAACACTCCACTCACTCACCCACTCATCCACTCACTCCCCTTTGTCATTTTGTTACCCTAGACTTCTATAAAAGGCACCATTGGTTATCATTTCTTTCATGTATTCTCCTTCATTTCTCTCTAAGTTTCTTCTTGCTTCTTCATAGTTTCTCATAGTTTTGTATATTTTGATGCTCCCCTTCATGGTAATGGAGGGCTAAGCTACTTTGGGTCAATTTAGAACTCTTGAAGAGATTGTGGTTTGGATTCTTGAGACCTTGGTTATGCATTGTATTTGATTTGTAATTGAATTCATCTTTTCTTCTTCTTTCTTCTTCTTCTTGATCTTGAATGCATGAATGGTGATTCTATTTATGTTGATCTAATTTGATCTTAGTTTAAGATTGAGATTTGTGATGAAACTTAGAACTAAATGATCTAAACTAATCACATAAATGAGGATTGAGATTTGTGATGAAACTTAGAACTAATTTATCTAAACTAATCACATAAATGAAGATTGAGATTTGTGATGAAACTTAGAACTGATTGATCTAAATTAATCACAGAATTGAAGAGGTTAGGTTACTGATTTGTGCCTAAGTTAATTGAATTCGGTACTTGAAATTAACATAGATTTTCATGAATGGTGCGATTGCGGATTTGTGTTTATCACTTGTTAATTGAATTCTAGACGATCGTCTAGTATGAATTTTGGATTTGATGTAGAGATCTCGGTTAGATCCAAATTAACAATTCAATTGCGCTTCAAGTGTTTTATGAAGGGTCTATGATTGAATCCACCCAATCTTGGATAGGTTTCTAAATTGACTACTCTTTAATTGTCATTTCTTCCGTTAATTTTGTTAAGTACGATCTTAAACTGTCAAACCCCCCTTTGCTAACTTTCACTTGATTTGATTAAATTGCATTTATAATCCTCGTGGAGATGATCCGGTGTTGTCACTGTGCTACAAGCTTAGGTAATAACTTCGGTTATAATTTTGACTGAGTTCGGCGCTCGTCAGTCATCGTTCTACAAGTTTCCAGAACATGATGAGTCACTGGGTGAGGTGTCCACGCAAGGTGTCCAACTCCTATTAGTCCATTACGATAAGTCACAATCGCCAAGTTTGACCAGTTCCTCATTGGTGCATACAAGGTGAGTCACACACTAGAATCTTCTAGAATAGTTTAGGACAAGTGAGTCACTAGGCTAGTCACCTAGGTGAGTCACCAAACGATGAGTCATCGTCTAGAACATTCTAGAGTGGGTGACTAGACTTGCGTCTAGAATCTTCCACTAGATATTTTTTCGGAAGCTATTATCCAATGAACAAAGTATACTGCTCAAAAGCCAGTAGTTATTGTCCAACGGATAATAAAACACAGAAAATTTTTATTGACTAGATAAATTCTAAAAATTAAAAGATTTAGAACTGTGTCTTTCAGTTTTGGGTTTAGTAAGCTCTCCTAACCCCGTATTAACAGTCCAAACTTTTTCCGGCCCTGAAAAATTTTACTTTTTCGGCCCGGCCTCAAACACACAGAAAGCTCAAAAATAACAACTGAAAAATTAAAATAAATCAAACAGCTCACAAAATCACAAAATCAATCCAAAATATCTAAGATATATTAAAATATTCAAAATATCTAAAAATATTCAAAATATAATAAAATATTCAAAATATCTCAAAATATCTATAACATAATAAAATATTCAAAATATCTAACAAAATATCTCAAAATTTTTAAAATATAATAAAATATTCAAAATATCTAAAATATCACAATATTCTTAAAAACCACATATAACTGAAAAGCAAGAAATTTCGGGGTGTTACAACAATCATGTCTCAACTTTGTTTTAAATTATGACCGTTTATCCTCTAGTTATCTTTTTCCAAGATGCATTTGCCTCAAATGCTTTCTTGAGAAGATTAGTCCTTCTTTCTCTTCTTTATTTTTCTGGCTAACATCAAAGTGCTTGAAAACTTTAGTGAGGAGCACACCATAAGGCAAACTCGCAGTCTTCTTGGTGTTTCTATGACAGATATCATATACTTTAGAATTATGTAGTGAAGATTTAGAGGTTTCCTCTATTTGATATGGTACATGGTCTCTATATCAACCTTATGGATCTTCTAAGTATTCCTAATTATGGACATCACTATGAAACAATAAAAGGATGCTGAAACTTTGCAGTGGCATTCAAGTCACTTGCGAGCCTTGACTTCGGCATCAGTGAAGAAAGTATCCACTACTTCCTCCCAAGCACCATCATGTCATCCTTCTTCATCAAAAACTTTGATCCCTTTGTTAGGAACTCCAATAATTGTTGCAAGGGTCTCTAAGTCCAACTTTATTTGGGTCCATTTAACACTAAAAACTCTTGTTGGAATATTTTTATCCATGGTTGCACCCGCGTAGAACTTCTAACAAAAAGTTAGGTAAACCTTCTCACTAATGGCAAAGAACTTCTCCCATTCAAGTACTTTCATATGGAGTCTCAAATCTCTTCCCTCTTTGGCCATTTCCTCAAAGTTGATGCTTCTTCTAAAGATAATCTTCTTTCCCTTGAACTATTCTAAATAATTCTTGTTCACTTCCTCATAAGATTTGGGTCTCAAAGGTTTCTGAGAGGGTTCAGACTTCTCTCCCTTCTTCTTTTTGGTTCTTACTTTTTCTTCTTCCTCCTCCGATATTGCCTCCTTAATTCTTGCTTTCTTCTTAGGTGCAATAGTTTTTGTAACACCATACATCACTCTTTGTGATTGTCTTCTCTTCAAAGGGGTGGTTTGAGACTTGGTTTGAGTTTTGGAAGAAGGTTCAAGAGAGGATGATGAGAGTGAGATAGGTTCATGTTGTTCATTTGAAGGTTTAGGTGGAATGTGCTTGGTTGGGTTCTTTGATCTCATGGATGTTGTCTTGAATTTCATTCTACTTAGAGCAAGTGTTTGTATTCTAACTTTTCACGGAGAATGAAGAATGTGTGTGAAGTTCAGAGAGTAAGAGAGAATGAGAGAGACAGACAAGAGGGAGATGATGATGATCTTGAGTGAGAATAAGGGGGAATGCATTAAAATGAATCAATGTGATCTTCAAGGGGCTTTATAGAAGATGAAATATAACCATTTGGACCATATTTTTTTATCATTAGAAGGCAATAAATGTCTCTTGATAAATAGAGAGAACAATTAGTTTTGAAAACTAGCCATTGGTAATACTCTATCAGGAAATGACAGTTCTAAGTAAGAAGATTGGGGGTGAGAGTGTTGGTCCAACTCTCTCATGAACTCTATCATGAACTTTCTCACATTCTGACACTAGCTTTCTCATGATTCCCAATAAGTTCCTAAACTCACAACACTTTATTCCATAGATAGGAACACACATTTTCATACATTAAAACATCCTCAAACATCAAAATACAATGCAAGAAACTAATCAAATCATTTCAGAATTCAAGATCAATCACTTGAGAGGCATTGTAATAGCCTAATATATATACCTTAGTATATTTGACATGTACCTAGATAAACACTATCAGTTTTGTAACACCCTAAAAATTCTGTATCTCTTAACCAGTAATTTTGACAGTTAACAGAATTTTACTGTTTAGTAATTTCTGGATACTGTAAAATTATTTTGATTATTCCGTTAGCGTATTTGATCATTTTGAGTTATTTACTCCGTGTCAAGAAAATAAAAATTTTCGGGCCGGGGAAAACTTTACGTAATTTAATTTTTACCGTTAGGTTTTAATTATTTTACGTAATTTGATTTGATATTTGTGCGTTTTCTAATATTTGTGATTTTTGTGGATGATTATGAAATTTTTTACTGTTTGTGGGCCCAGGGGGTGTATGTGGGCCCAGGTGGCCATACGTGGGTCCCGCAAAGTGAAAAATTTTCTACACAGAGAAAAATTTGTACTGTTTAGACGGAGATAGGGGATCTTACTAAACCTGAATCCGGAAACAATTTTTGAAATTTTCTTTTACTGTCTTTTGTACTGTATTTAATTTATCGAACGATAAAAAATACAATAAATATAATTTTGTGGGGTTTTAGCATATAAAAATAAATATTATACTGCTTAAGTCAACATTGATGGTTTGGATATCCACCATTAATTTAATCAATAGTGGAGATTTAATCTAAACAAGCATAATAAGGAAGGCTTTGATATCAACCGTCGATTTAATCAATGGTGTAGAATTGGTCATATAAAGTGGCTATGACCATTTGTAACCATTGGATATGGATTTAATCAATGGTAGAGATTTGGTCTCAAAAAGTGACAAAGACCATTTATGACCACTGGATGAAGAATTAATCAAGGGTGGAGATTTGGTCTTGTAAAGTAACAACGACCATTTATGACCATTGGATGTAAATTTAATCAATGATGGAGATTTGGTTTTAAAAAGTAGCAAAGACTGATTATGACCCTTGGATTAAAAGTAAGAAGGAGTAATCTTGACCCTTCATTTTGGAGATGCATCTAATGGCTTAGATTTCAAGAAGGAAAAATCTAATGGCCTAGATTAAGTCTTCTAAATCAAAAGTCTATCTAAATCCTAACCATTGAATTAATCAATGGCTAGAAATGCTCTAGATGGTGGCTAATAATGATGACAACATTATTGCATGCATAAAGCAAGAGGGGACGGTTTTGTGCTTCATTTTGGAGCTAAAGAAAAACTTTATGTCATTATTAGATGTCTTGGTCAATTATACATAATTATTGATCATTTTCCTAAAGAAAAAATATTCTCTTCTTTCTCTCCAAGCAAAGCTATGGCCATGCACTCCAAAAGGGGGCCAAAATCATTTTATATATTTGCTATATCATTTCATCACATTTTCTCTCAAATGATGTAGTACCAATTATTTGCTCAAATAATTCACTCTTTTCTCTCTTCACTATACGGCCATACATTTTTTTTATGGCCAAAATTATACACTTAATTCTTCTTTCTTCAATTATATCAAATATCAATGAAATAGTCAATTATGGTGGCTCTCCATTTTGTTTTCTACGGCCATTCATTTGAAGGAGACAAGATTCATGCAATTAATTCATTTGGCTATTGTCTTTATGCCTACAAGAAGCTATACAAAGTTAGTCAATGTTTGGTGGCTATTCTTTTCAATTCCTATGGCTATGCTTGCTTGGCAAAAGAGAAACATGTTATCTTTAATTCATTTCTATCTCTTTTGTTTCAAAGTGGCTCACGGTCAAGTAGTCTTGGGGGGGCCTAAATATTAACCTCTCATTGATAATTCCTATCACCTTTCTATCAATTAATCAAACAAAGTCTCTCTCACCTTTTTCTCAAAACAAGTGCACGGCCAAGAAGGCCTTAGGAAGCCAAAATTGTGACTTTAATTTACTTGAACATCTTTTCTATTTCAAGAACCAAAGAACCATATCAAATTTCTCTCCACTTTCTCTCCATCTCTTCTTCATGGAGGTTTCAGCCAAGACCCCTAAAAATGCCTTCCATCACTCAATAATTTTAACCAACCTTATTTCTTGAATCCTTACCTTATTCTAAGCAACTTTCATGTTGGAGACTTTCTCTAAATCATTCATCTTCAAGGACTTTCTTCAAGATCAAAGTTATAGGGTATTTGTGGTGAAGTGTAAGAAGACTTCATTTCTTCTCTTCTTTTTCATGATCTAAGCCATGTTTGATCCATGATTCCTCTTAATCAAGCTTAGTATACTAATTTCTATGTATTTTGTTTTGTATTTAAGAAGCTCTTGGTGGTGAAGGACTTGGAAAGAGAAGCAAAACAAAGAGCTTTTGAGGATCTTCAAGAGGTAAGAGGGAGATCCATCTCACCAACCAAGCATAGTGGTGAGAGATGGTTTTATATTTGGTGGATGGTGAATCCATGTGAGGATTCATATCCATGGTCTTGTAATTATTTGTGGGTGTTTATGTGCTTTAATTATTTGTCTATGCTTAGTATGCTTTGCATGATTTTATGGTTTTGATGGTATGCTTATATTATGCATGATGAGTATATGGCATGCTTGTAGTATTTATGATGAAATATGTATATGTATGCCATGATGTGTTAATGGAAAGGAAATCAATTTTTGGCTCCAATGGCCAACGAAGGGCTCCAGTTTTGATGCCCTTAATTAGGGTTCATGTTGAAAATTTTCAACAACAAGGGAATTGATTTTTTTGGGTCCCTAGAACATGATGAATTTCGACCAAGACACCTCAAGATAGGTGTTCATAAATTAATATTTTCATGGATGATGAAATGAGATGTTTAGAAAAATAAGGAAAATAAACAAATGATTTATTTTTCAAAGAGTACATGAACACGGTTTTAGAAGGATTTTTATTGATTTATTTTGTGTAAAAAGTTTCTAAGTGTTTTACTAAACATGAGTTTTAAATGAAAATAGCAATGTTGATTTTAAGGAATTACAAAGAAAGTGAAAAAGGATTTGTAAAGAAAGTGAAAATGGAATTGCAAAGAAAGTGAAAAATGAAAATGAACAAATGACTTGATTTCAAAGACCAAGTGTTCACAGTTTTTGTGAAGGATTTTTAATGGTTTTGTTTGTGTAAAACCATATTAATTTAGAAGGAAAAATATTTGATGGTTTCAATAGTCATGTCCACGTTTTTGAAGGCTTGTAATGCCTAAATTTTTATGGAACAAAGTGATATTTTATAAAACAAAGTGTTTTGTCTCTCGAAAGATTTGATAATTTTCAATGAACACGTTCACGATTTTTGAAGACTTGCGCATACCTTGATTTTATAACAAAATGATTTTCGCACAAGAATTTGGAAAGGGAATTAGAGTGTTTATCACTTGAGAAAATCAAGTTTTTGTAAACGAAAATGTTTTCGAACTTCAATTTATTTTGAAGAAGGTTGTGTTTGGAAATGATTTTGGAAAAATGAAGAATATAATGGTGTTTTGAAAATTTACTTGATAACTGATTTTCAGTTTTGAAATACGTTAGAAAATGTTAAGTTTTGAAACGTTGATTTATATCAATGGAAAAGTGATTTTTGTGGATTATATTTTGGAAAAGGATTTCTTGAGTAAAGAAATGTGGAAAAAGATTTTCTTGAGTAAGAAAATGTGAAAAATGAAATACAAAGTCATATTATTTTGAGAAAGGTTGAAAAGGAATTTTTGAAGGTTAAGAAATATTTTCTGTAATGAAATTGTGATGAAAAATGTTTTACGTATCTTAAAAACGTGATTTTTAAGCTACGCAATTTGAAAAAATGTGTTGAAAATAATATTGATTTATTTAAGTCCAAAATAATGTTTGGAATATTGAGGAATATTTTACGTGATTGTAAATTGTTGAAAAATATTTTACGTATCTTAAAAATGATTTGGAATACGTTAAAATATTTCTATGCAATTTGAATTATTTTTAAATATTTTACGTAATTTGAACTACTATTGAAAAATTAATATGTGATTTAAAAGTGATAGAATATTTTTACGTGATTGTGAAAATGACGGAAAATCGTTATGTGATTTGAAAAGTGTTTTAAATATTTTGAGAATGATGGAAAATGATTTATGTGACTTAAAAGAATGATTTTTAAGTTACGTGATTTTGAAACAGTGGAAAAATACTATGCGATTTGAGAAACGTATATTTTTATGCGATAGAGAAAAACATTAAAAAATTAGTGCGTGGTTTAAAAGTGCAATAGAAGAGTTGCAACATTTTGAAAACGTAACAGAAATGTTATGAAATTTTATAAACGTAACAGTAGTGTTACGGTATTGTGAAAACGTAACATTTTGGAATTTTAAAACTCAACAAAAGTGTTACGGTATTTTGAAAATGCAACAGAAGTGCTGTGGTATTGTGAAAACGTAACAGAAGTGTTACGGTATTATGAAAATATAACTAAAATGTTTTGGAATTGTGAAAACATAACAGAAATGTTACGTGGTTATGAAAACACGACAAAAGTGTTTTATGGCTATAAAAACATAATAACATGATGATTACTGTTGAACCAGTGTCCATACACTGTATGAGAAAATGACGAGTTTTGTCTGTGATTGGTATTTAGTGCATTTTATATGCATTGGAAAGATACGTCTGTGATTGGTATTGGTGCATTATACATGCATTGGAAAAATATGCATTGAGGCATATGATTAAATTGAACAAATGAAATTGAAAAGATTTGGCCCTTGTGGTTGGACTTGCACTGATATATTCATGCATTGTATAAAGTATAGCTAATAAGCTATTTTGGCCCTTGTGGTTGGACTTGCACTGATATATTCGTGCATTGTATAAAGTATAGCTAATAAGCTATTTTGGCCCTTGTGGTTGAAGAGGGAATGAGAATTGATAGTGAGATCTATGATGGATCTTGGGGACGTCAAGGCGCGGCGGTCGACCAATGGATATCTGTCTGTGGGCTAAGGCTGGACCATATGCCACTTGGTGATGCAGTCCGTTGCAACGCATTGACGATACCCGACAAGAACACGATTCTTTTCAACGACTGGGAGATTGTCTGTGGGCTTAGGCTGGGCAATTAACCAGAGCATTCTTCTCGAAATTGTGAAAACCTCCATGGAGTTGTTTTTGAAAAACTGAGTCTATGTGCGCATGTATGAAACTGAGCATTTATATCTATGTGATATATTAATTGAGGAATATTGGCTATGACAATTGTTCTGTTGAGAAATACTTAAATGGTATTTGAACTGATAAATGATTTGATGATGATAGTTGATTAATGTTGATGGTATGATCTTAATTATGGTATGATGTATCGGTATGATATGCTGTTGTGTTATCTCTGTGCTACCATGTTGGTATTGGCATAGGTGATCTCACCTCTTTGTTATGTTGTTTTGCTGTGTCTGTATTGTTACAATTATACAGTAGAAGGAATGAGTTGTCTTAGACATAACGGGTGGTAGATACTCAAAGATTGATGAAAACATTAAAAAGTGGTTGTGTCAAGTTCGAAGATGTGCCAGATAGACAAGGAGTAGAGTTCTGATGCATCAAGTTGGATACAAGAGAATGAATGAGTATGTTAAGTTTTATTATTAGTGTTATACCGTACTATTAAGTAGGACCCGTCATAAGGTTTACTATTGTTAACAAGAAAGAGTTTTCTGTTAGTTTTATATTTCTCTTTAAATTGTTAAATATTAATTGGTGTCAATATTGTATACTAAATATATTTTCAGTAATACTTATGAATTTCAGTAAGTTTATGTTTCAACAAGAAAGAAATTTTAAAACTCATCTTTTTTATAACTCAAACCTTGTGCGAACTTCTTTTTGATTATGAGTCGGGAGTCAGACATGTGATACCCTTAGGAGGGTATTACATTAGTTGGTATCAGAGCACGGTTTGAGTCTTTTGGGGTTTGTGGTTAGGTCTGTTTTGCTTGTGGTGTGTTCTCTGTGTTATTGTTTTCCGAATGGAAACAATGTTGTTTATAATGGATATCAGATCCATTGTATTTTGGTTCATCCGTCTTTGAAGAAAGAAAATGACTCGTGGTAGATGTACGCGTGTGGAAGTGGAACATGTTACTAGTAATACAGTTGCAACTATGAGAGCAATGTGGAAGGATGACTGCAGGAACGGAGAATTGCTGAATAGCAGGAAGAAATGAAAGTTGAGGTTCAGGATATGATAGAAAAGAATCAGTCTTGAAATATAAGATTTCGTAATTTTGGAACTTGATATTTTTAGGGATATTGGGAAAGTAATTGATTTCAACGGAAAACATATCTATGATTATTGGGAAATTGGCAGGAGCAGTAAACATGTGGAGGTAGTACTTGTAGCAGTAAATCTAGTTGGATCGTGATGTCTTTATTGTTATATAAGAAATGTGGAAGGGAACACTTAACGAAGGATTGTATATCCAAGGAAATAATTTGTTTTAAGTACGGGAAGTTTGGAACACAATCTTTGAAAATATAGTTCCCTTGGAAACAGAGTTTTCTGTTAGTAAAATCTCAGATAGTAGGGAAAGTCGATACATCGAATGGAACGGGAGTGTTCTGAGTGGAAGACTTAAACAATGGAGATTGCATCATTGGAGCTAATCCTATAAACCATACTGAATATTTCTGAGTAACCTATTCTTTATGGCATATCATCGAGTAGATCAATTATATGTTAGTGTTATTCGTTATCCTCTGATTTGTTTATTTCTGTTTCTATTCTTAGCCGATCGAGCTACTCAAGTTATTCAAATCATTGTTATAGATCAAAACTTTGTGTTAGTTTGATCTATTTCGTAAACAAATATGATCTTTGAAAACGGAGTGGTTATTTTCCAACCATATCCTATGAGATTATCTCAGTAAAGTGCTAGTATTCCAGAAAATTCATTCTTGAAGATCGAGTTACATCCAATTCTTTACTGAATATGTTCGATAACATATTAGATTATTTTGCTATCTTTCATAAAAAAAAAGAAAAGAATGAATGAATATATTGCAAGAAAGAATATTCCTATTTATATCCAGGTCAGAGTATCAGAGTGACGCAGCGGAAGTGTGGTGGATCTTCAAAAGTTGAAACATTTCTTCAAGGGGAAAAGTTAAGACGGTAATGGAAATCCGTAGAAAAATTTATGGAGATGTCTGTTTGATCAGTAGAAGTGAACAAGCGATAAAGGACTTTCATTGGTTAAAATCGTTTAGAATGACGCAAGAGGTGAAATTACATGAAAGCTGGAAGAAAAGATAGAAGAAGGATATTTATATTTATTCTGAGGGTGTGAAATCATGGTTATGAAATTTCGAGGACGAAATTTCCGTAAGAGGGGGAGTATTGTAACACCCTAAAAATTCTGTATCTCTTAACCAGTAATTTTGACAGTTAACAGAATTTTACTGTTTAGTAATTTCTGGATACTGTAAAATTATTTTGATTATTCCGTCAGCGTATTTGATCGTTTTGAGTGATTTACTCCGTGTTAGGAAAATAAAAATTTTCGGGCTGGGGAAAACTTTACGTAATTTAATTTTTACCATTAGGTTTTAATTATTTTACGTAATCTGATTTGATATTTGTGCGTTTTCTAATATTTGTGATTTTTGTGGATGATTATGAAATTTTTTACTGTTTGTGGGCCCAGGGGATGTATGTGGGCCCAAGTGGCAATACGTGGGCCTAGGTGATACCGCAAAGTGAAAATTTTTCTCGCATAGAAAAATTTGTACTGTTTAGACGGAGACAGGGGATCTTACTAAACCTGAATCCGGAAACAGTTTTTACAATTTTCTTTTACTGTGTTTTGTACTATATTTAATTTATCAGATAATAAAAAATACAATAAATATAATTTTGTGGGGTTTTAGCATATAAAAATAAATATTATACTGCTTAAGTCAACATTAGTGGTTTGGATATCCACCATTAATTTAATCAATGGTGGAGATTTAATCTAAACAAGCTTAATAAGGAAGGCTTTGATATCAACCATCGATTTAATCAACGGTGTAGAATTGGTCATATAAAGTGGCTATGACCATCTGTAACCATTGGATATGGATTTAATCAATGGTAGAGATTTGGTCTCAAAAAGTGATAAAGACCATTTATGACCACTGGATGAAGAATTAATCAAGGGTGGAGATTTGGTCTTGTAAAGTAACAAGGACCATTTATGACCATTAGATGTAAATTTAATCAATGGTGGAGATTTGGTCTTAAAAAGTAGCAAAGACTAATTATGACCCTTGGATTAAAAGTAAGAAGGAGTAATCTTGACCCTTCATTTTGGAGATGCATCTAATGGCTTAGATTTCAAGAAGGAAAAATCTAATGGCCTAGATTTAGTCTTCTAAATCAAAAGTCTATCTAAATCCTAACCATTGAATTAATCAATGGCTAAAAATGCTCTAGATGGTGGCTAATAATGATGAAGACATTATTGCATGCATAAAGCAAGGGGGGACGGTTTTGTGCTTCATTTTGGAGCTAAAGAAAAACTTTATATCATTATTAGATGTCTTGGTCAATTATACATAATTATTGATCATTTTCCTAAAGCAAAAATATTCTTTTCTTTCTCTCCAAGCATAGCTACGACCATGCACTCCAAAAGGGGGCCAAAATCATTTTTTATATTTGCTATATCATTTCATCACCTTTTCTCTCAAATGATATAGTACCAATTATTTGCTCAAATAATTCACTCTTTTCTCTCTTCACTATACGGCCATGCATTTTTTTTATGGCCAAAATTATACACTTAATTCTTCTTTCTTCAATTATATCAAATATCAATGAAATAGTCAATTATGGTGGCTCTCCATTTTGTTTTCTATGGCCATTCATTTGAAGGAGACAAGATTCATGCAATTAATTCATTTGGCTATTGTCTTTATGCCTACAAGAAGCTATACAAAGTTAGTCAATGTTTGGTGGCTATTCTTTTCAATTCCTACGGCTATGCTTGCTTGGTAAAAGAAACATGTTATCTTTAATTCTCTATCTCTTTTGTTTCAAAGTGGCTCACGATCAAGTAGTCTTGGGGGGGCCTAAATATTAACTTCTCATTGATAATTCTTATCACCTTTCTATCAATTAATCAAAAAAGCCTCTCTCACCTTTTTCTCAAAACAAGTGCACGGCCAAGAAGGCCTTAGGAAGCCAAAATTGTGACTTTAATTTACTTGAACATCTTTTCTATTTCAAGAACCAAAGAACCATATCAAATTTCTCTCCACTTTCTCTCCATCTCTTCTTCATGGAGGTTTCAGCCAAGACCCCTAAAAATGCCTTCCATCACTCAATAATTTTAACCAACCTTATTTCTTGAATCCTTACCTTATTCTAAGCAACTTTCATGTTGGAGACTTTCTCTAAATCATTCATCTTCAAGGACTTTCTTCAAGATCAAAGTTATAGGGTATTTGTGGTGAAGTGTAAGAAGACTTCATTTCTTCTCTTCTTTTTCATGATCTAAACCATGTTTGATCCATGGTTCCTCTTAATCAAGCTTAGTATACTAATTTCTATGTATTTTGTTTTGTATTTGAGAAGCCCTTGGTGGTGAAGGACTTGGAAAAAGAAGCAAAACAAGAAGCTTTTGAGGATTTTCAAAAGGTAAGAGGGAGATCCATCTCACCAACCAAGCATGGTGGTGAGAGATGGTTTTATATTTGGTTGATGGTGAATCCATGTGAGGATTCATATCCATGGTCTTGTAATTATTTGCGGGTGTTTATGTGCTTTAATTATTTATCTATGCTTGGTATGCTTTGCATGATTTTATGGTTTTGATGGTATGCTTATATTATGCATGATGAGTATATGGCATGCTTGTAGTATTTATGATGAAATATGTATATGTATGTCATGATGTGTTAATGGAAAGGAAATCAATTTTTGGCTCCAATGGCCAAGGAAGGGCTACGGTTTTGATGCTCTTAATTAGGGTTTATGTTGAAAATTTTCAAGAACAAGGGAATTGATTTTTTTGGGTACCTAGAACATGGTGAATTTCGGCCAAGACACCTCAAGATAGGTGTTCACAAATTAATATTTTCATGGATGATGAAATGAGATGTTTAGAAAAACAAGGAAAATAAACAAAGGATTTATTTTTCAAAGAGTACATGAACACAGTTTTAGAAGGATTTTTATTGATTTATTTTGTGTAAAATGTTTCTAAGTGTTTTACTAAACATGAGTTTTAAATGAAAATAGCAATGTTGATTTTAAGGAATTACAAAGAAAGTGAAAAAGGATTTGTAAAGAAAGTGAAAATAGATTTGCAAAGAAAGTGAAAAATGAAAATGAACAAATGACTTGATTTCAAAGACCAAGTGTTCACGGTTTTTGTAAAGGATTTTTAATAGTTTTGTTTGTGTAAAACCATATCAATTTAGAAGGAAATATATTTGATGGTTTCAATAGTCATGTCCACATTTTTGAAGGCTTGTAATGCCTAAATTTTTATGGAACAAAGTGATATTTTATAAAACAAAGTGTTTTGTCTCTCGAAAGATTTGACAATTTTCAATGAACACGTTCACGATTTTTGAAGACTTGCGCATACCTTAATTTTATAACAAAATGATTTTCGCACAAGAATTTGGAAAGGGAATTAGAGTGTTTATCACTTGAGAAAATCAAGTTTTTGTAAACGAAAATGTTTTCGAACTTCAATTTATTTTAAAGAAGGTTGTGTTTGGAAATGATTTTAGAAAAATGAAGAATATAACGGTGTTTTGAAAATTTACTGACGTATAACTAATTTTCGAGTTTTGAAATACGTTAGAAAATGTTAAGTTTTGAAACGTTGATTTATATCAATGGAAAAGTGATTTTTATGGATTATATTTTGGAAAAGGATTTCTTGAGTAAAGAAATGTGGAAAAAGATTTTCTTGAGTAAGAAAATGTGAAAAATGAAATACAAAGTCATATTATTTTGAGAAAGGTTGAAAAGGAATTTTTGAAGGTTAAGAAATATTTTCTGTAATGAAATTGTGATGAAAAATGTTTTACGTATCTTAAAAACGTGATTTTTAAGTTACGCAATTTGAAAAAAATGTGTTGAAAATAATATTGATTTATTTAAGTCCAAAATAATGTTTGGAATATTGAGGAATATTTTACGTGATTGTAAATTATTGAAAAATATTTTACGTATCTTAAAAATAATTTGGAATATGTTAAAATATTTCTATGCGATTTGAATTATGTTTAAATATTTTACGTAATTTGAACTACTATTGAAAAATCAATATGTGATTTAAAAGAGATAGAATATTTTTACGTGATTGTGAAAATAACGGAAAATCGTTATGTGATTTAGAAAGTGTTTTAAATATTTTGAGAATGATGGAAAATGATTTACGCGACTTAAAAAAATGATTTTTAAGTTACGCGATTTTGAAATAGTGAAAAAATACTATGCGATTTGAGAAACGTATATTTTTATGCGATTGTGAAAAATGTTGAAACATTAGTACGTGGTTTAAAAGTGCAATAGAAGAGTTGCAGCATTTTGAAAACGTAACAGAAATGTTACAAAATTTTGTAAACGTAACAGTAGTGTTACGGTATTGTGAAAACGTATTGTTTTGGAATTTTAAAACTCAACAAAAGTGTTACGGTATTTTGAAAATGCAACAGAAGTGTTGTGGTATTGTGAAAACATAACAGAAGTGTTACGGTATAGTGAAAATATAACTAAAATGTTTTGGAATTGTGAAAACGTAATAGAAATGTTACGCGGTTGTGAAAACACGACAAAAATGTTTTATGACTATAAAAACATAATAACATGATGATTACTGTTGAACCAGTGTCCATACACTGTATGAGAAAATGACGAGTTTTGTCTGCGATTGGTATTTGGTGCATTTTATATGCATTAGAAAGATACGTCTGTGATTGGTATTGGTGAATTATACATGCATTGGAAAAATATGCATTGAGGCATATGATTAAATTGAACAAATGAAATTGAAAAGATTTGGCCCTTGTGGTTGGACTTGCACTGATATATTTGTGCATTGTATAAAGTATAGCTAATAAGCTATTTTGGCCCTTGTGGTTAAAGAGGGAATGAGAATTGATAGTGAGATCTATGATGGATCTTGGGGGCATCAAGGCGCGGCAGTCGACCAGTGAATATCTGTCTGTGGGCTAAGGCTGGACCATATGCCACTTGGCGATGCAGTCCATTGCAACGCATTGACGATATCCGACAAGAACACGATTCTTTTCAACGACTGGGTGATTGTCTGTGGGCTTAGGCTGGGCAATTAACCAGAGCATTCTTCTCGAAATTGTGAAAACCTCCATGGAGTTGTTTTTGAAAAACTGAGTCTATGTGCGCATGCATGAAACTGAGCATTTATATCTATGTGATATATTAATTGAGGAATATTGGCTATGACAATTGTTCTGTTGAGAAATACTTGAATGATATTTGAACTGATAAATGATTTGATGATGATAGTTGATTAATGTTGATGGTATGATCTTAATTATGGTATGATGTATCAGTGTGATTTGCTGTTGTGTTATCTCTGTGCTACCATGTTGGTATTGGCGTAGGTTATCTCACCTCTTTGTTATGTTGTTTTGCTGTGTCTGTATTGTTACAATTATACAGTAGAAGGAATGAGTTGTCTTAGACATAACGGGTGGTAGATACTCAATGATTGATGAAAACATTGAAAAGTGGCTGTGTCAAGTTCGAAGATGTGCCAGATTGACAAGGAATAGAGTTCTGATGCATCAAGTTGGATACAAGAAAAGGAATGAGTATGTTAAATTTTATCGTTAGTATTATACCGTGCTATGAAGTAGGACCCGTCATAGGGTTTGCTACTGTTAAAAAGAGAGAGTTTTCTGTTAGTTTTATGTTTCTCTTTAAATTGTTAAATATTAATTGGTGTCAATATTGTATACTAAATATATTTTCAGTAATACTTATGAATTTCAGTAAGTTTATGTTTCAGCAAGAAAGAAATTTTAAAACCCATCTTTTTATAACTCAAACCTTGTGCGAACTTCTTTTTGATTATGAGTCGGGAGTCAGACATGTGATACCCTTGGGAGGGTGTTACAAGTTCTGCTACTTCTAACTAAACATCAAGTAATCCATAATATTTAAACAAATCCTTATGGAAAGCCATATCTAACAGTCATACACAAATATACAACTTTTATATTCTCGAAACAAATATAAATAATTACATAAGCTTTGAACTAAAAACATAAACTAAGCTCTTCTAGTTCTTTTGTTATCTTCATCTTCTTACCCTCTTGTAGGGTGTTAACCTAGATTTACATGGAAACACAGCAGGGTAAGAAATAATAATTCTCAGTTTGAGTAACCAATACCAGCATTTAAACATTTGTATTGAATGAATGAAATCTGAAACTGAACATACTATCGATATTAAACAAATGTCTATACAAATGTAAAATATCAAAAGTCTCCTCATACCTCAACTTTACTCATTAAAGTGGACATACTACACTGACTTCTCTCATATAGTTATTCATCAACATGATATAAGTACTGAGCAAATATCAATTCACAATGAATAATACTACTAGCATTAGAACATTCACATTGAGGCTCTATGTGAACATTCATCTAGCCACTTCACAATCCAACATTAAACTCATACTTATAACTTAAATCTTCTTAGGAACTGTATATATTTATATTTATCTGAGTAAAATAGGCTAAATAGTCCTTAAATTGTCTGATGATGAATGAATTGTTCTATATATGAATTTTATAACATCATATATGATGATGAGTGGACTGTTCCATGTACTACTTCCACAATATCAAACTAGAAGTTCATCCTTCGTCTGGCATAAGATATCTTATTCTTAGCCTAACATAGGATATAACTAGTCCACCGCCTAGCATAAGATATATTCATCCACCGTCTAGCTTAGGACGTAGCTAGTCCACCGCCTAGCATAAGACATACTCATCCACCGCCTAGCTCAAGACATAACTAATCCACAAACTAGCATAAGACATACTCATCCACCGCCTGACCTATGATTTAACTAGTCCACAGCCTAGCATAAGACATGCTTATCTACCGCCCAGCTTAGGACATAACTAGTCCACCGCCTAGCATAGGACATGCTCATCCACCACCTGGCTTAGGACGTAACTAGTCCACAACCTAGCTCATCCACCGCCTGGCTTAGGACGTAACTAGTCCACATCCTAACATAGGACAAGCTCTTCCACTTCCTAGCTTAGGACGTGCCTAACATAGGACATGTTCATCCATCGCCTGGCTTAGGACATAACTAGTCCACAGTCTAGCATAGGACATGCTCATCCACTGCCTGGCTTAGGACGTAACTAGTCCACAACCTAACATAGGCCTAGCTTTGGACATAACTGATCACAACTCAACCTTTAGCAAAGTGCTTTTCTCACTCTTTTGTCAAGTCAAGGGGCTTGCCTCACTCCCTCAGTTAGGAATTATGATAAACTATGGATCAGTCTCAACTCTTTCCAACTAGGTTCTATGGCACTCAACTCTTGCCATCTAGGTCATATGGCACTCAACTCTTGCCATCTAGGTCCTATGGCACTCAACTCTTGCCAACTAGGTCCTATGTCACTCAACTATTGACAACTAGGCCCTATGGCACTCAACTCTTTCCAACTAGGCCCTATGGCGCTCAACTTTTGCCAACTAGGCCTTATGGTGCTCAACTATTGCCAACTAGGTCCTATGACGCTCAACTATTACCAACTAGGTACTATGACACTCAACTTTTGCCATCTAGGTCTTATGGCGCTCAAATCTTTGAGAGAATAAAGCATTTACTGAAGCACTTATGTATTTAACTCAACTTTAACTATTAAAGGAGTTACTAGTGTTTCTAGGACTCAGATTATCCCAAAACACCTCAAAATCTTGCTTAAAAAGACTAATTTTCAAGATTACACCAAATGTGGATCATAACTTCTAAAATTCTAAAATTTTATCAGCATATATATTTCTCTCATATCTTTTAATGCCACAAACCTTATCTCATTTGGCTAAGTGTAGCCAAAGTTATGCGACATTTTGCAGAGGCCAAAAACGGGGCATTCACCGATTTACCCAACTCTGTCTTGACTTTAAACTGAAACTGGGAACAAACTAAAAATGGTAAAAGTTTGAAATTTTATTGGAAAGAATCCTTACATATTAGCTTCAAAATGCCACTGGTCTCATGTCAATACGACATTGGAGCAAGAAATTATGCAATGTGGTTTACTGGCTACCAGAATGCCTTTTTTGCATAATCTTCCTCGGATTCAAACAAAAACTGGTACTGATTGGCTTGTTCTAAAATTCTAAAATTTTTACCACATGAAGCCTTATGTTTTAGCTTTCAAATGCCACTTAAATAAGGTCAATACGATGTCTGTATCTTAAGTTATACAACAAATATCGTTGATTGCCACTAGATTCTATAGAATTCTACAGAATCGGAGAATTGTTCCTCCAATCATTCAAGATCAGTTTCTATGTGATTTCTAACACCAATCTAGGCCTTTAAACTTTTTGTAAGTCTTTAAACTTTTTGTTACTCTTTTACAACCTATTGATTCACTTAGGCATGGATTTAGGTCCAAAATCACATTAATTCCAACTCTTGTTCCAAGCTCCTTCATTGAACTCAAAAGATTTATCTTAAGCCATAAATGGCTAACCTAGTCTTATTAAGCTAAAACTAACCTAACTAAATTCTTAAAATCAAGAATCAAGCTAAGAACTTGGATTTGACTCTCAAAATCTATCTTTCCATTCATAAACCCTAACCCCCTTTCAAGAGAATCAAAAAGGGAAAATGAATAGAAATCCCCTACCTTGTGGTGATGACCAATCTTGGAGTCTCTTGATCTTGCTCTTGATCTCCCTTGTGTCCTTCTTCTCTTCTTTCTCCTCTTTCTCTTATTTCTTTCCTTTCTTACTTTCTTTTCAGTTTTTTGTTGCTCTTAGCCGTGGAATAGGAGAGAAAAATGAGATATAGAGACAAGGACATACTTATCATTTTGACATTTTACTGTAACTTCTTGATCTGTTAAGAATACTTATATCTTACCAAATCAAGTTTTCTAACTTTCAACAGATTTGAAATAAATCCTGAGATTCATTAAAAATCATGTTTCACCACTTTTCTATTTTTTCATATTTGCTGGGGGTCAATCCAGTATTAAAAGTACAACCAGTATGCCTAAAAATATCAAACTGACTCCGATTATTCTCAAATTTTAATTGTACCTTATTTAACTCATTTTTTACTTAGAAACAAGTTATCCATACTTGTTTCCCTCAACTTAGCAATTTATGCTACTATTTGAGTCATTTTAAGCTACTTTTCAACTTCTGTGTTACAATAAAGTGTCTAAACTGACTCAATTTGTCACAAAACTGAACTATCATGTTAAGCAAGTACTAGACTACCTCTGTGACCATTTACAAGCTTAACATGTTATTGAGGATATTACATGCATCATGTTGAGGATTTCTCTTATAAAACAAAATTTGTCCTAACTAAGGGATTTTGTAAATATATTTGCCCATTGATGGTCAATATTAACAAATTTCAGTTCTATATCACCCCTTTAGACATGATCACAAATAAAATAATGATTTATATCAATATATTTTGACCTTGAATGTTGTATAGGATTTTTAGACAAGTTAATGGTACTTGTATTATCACAAAGGATAGGGATGTGGTTATACCTCATGGAATAATCTTTCATTTGACGTTTGATCCATAAGAGTTGTGAGTAGCAGTTGGATGCTGAAATGCACTAAGTTTCTATAGTTGAGAGAGCTATGGATTTTTACTTCTTATTTGACCAGGTCACCAATGCATTCTCAAGGAAGTGACATGCACCACTTGTGCTTTTCCTCTCAACTCTATTCCCAGCAAAATCAGCTTCACAGTACCCTACTAGATCAAAACTAGATCTTTTCTTATACTGCAAACCATAGTTAGAAGTACTAAGAATGTATCAGAAAATTCTTTTCATAGTTTTAAGGTGTGACTCTTTAGGACAAGATTGAAATCTTGCACATAAGCCAACACTAAACACAATGTCAAGTCTACATGCAGTTAGATAGAGTAATGAACCAATCATACCTCTATAAAGTTTGTCACTTATTGATTTACCTTTCTCATATTTCTTAATCACATTTGAAGGATGCATGGAAATCTTCATTGGATTGGCCCCTTCTATGTTGAACTTTATTAACAAGTTTTTATTATATTTCTCTTGATAGATATGAAAATTCCAGACTTGTCTTACTTGACTTGCAGGCCAAGGAAGAATTTTAACTTTCCTATCATACTCATCTCAAACTTATTTTTCATCAATTCAGAAAATTCTATGCACAGGAACTCATTAGTAGATCCAAATACAATGTCATCTATATATATTTGGACTATTAATAGCTCATTTTTAAAATATTTTCTAAATAAGGTAGTGTCCACTTTTTCTCTTATAAAAGGATTTTCTAAGAAAATTGTTCAGTCTCTCATACTAAGCTCTTGAAGCTTGCTTTAGGCCATAAAGGACTTTGGAAAGCTTATAAACATATTTTGGATGCTCAACATCCTCAAATCTATGGAGTTGATGGACATACACTTCTTCATTTATGAAACCATTCAAGAATACACTCTTAACATCCATTTTAAATAGTTTAAAGCCTTTGAACGCAGCATATACAAGGAGAACTCTAATTTCTTTAAATCTAGCTACATGGCCAAATGTTTCATCATAGTCTATACCTTATTGTTGATTATAACCTTGAGCAACTAACCTTGCCTTGTTCCTTATCACATTTTCATCTTCATCCAGTTTGTTCTTAAACACCCATTTTGCGCCAATCAGTGAGTGAACTTTAGGTGCAGGCACCAGAGACCACACTTTGTTCCACTCAAACTAATTGAGCTCCTCATGCATTGCCTCAATCCAAGATTCTTCTCAAATGGCCTCTTCAGTGGTTTTTGGCTCAATATGAAAGAGTAGTGCAAACTGACTTGTGTGCTCAAGTCTTTTAAAAGTTGATCTGGTCTTGACACCAGCAAATGCTTCACCAATGTTTAGCTCTATTGGGTGAGAAGGATGTAAATTCCAGTCTTTAGGCAGCTGAGAGGGTTGGAGAGAAGGTTCATGAACTTTCTCAACTTCTGACATAACTTTCTCATCATCTGGCTTAACTTTCTCATCTATAGTTTGATCCTTCTTGCTACTTGAGCTTGTTCCATATTGCTTCTTGTCATCTTTATCATTAATATCATTGAAAGTTAGCTTTTCAAACTCATCATCAAGGCCTGCATGTTTATCTTTCTCATTGAGAGAGTTAGTTTCATTAAATACAACATGCATGCTTTCCTCAACAACTAGTGTTATAAAATTATATACTTTATATGCTTTAGATGCCAAGAAATATCTAAGAAAAATACATTTATTAGACTTTGAATCTAATTTTTCAAACTGATATTTAGTATTTAACACAAAACATTCACAACCAAAAGCATGAAAGCATGAAATGTTAGGTTTCCTTCCTTTCCACAATTCATATGTTGTCTTTTTTAGTATTGGCCTTATGAAAACTCTTTTTAAAACATAACATGAGGTGCTGACTGTAACACTCCAAATTTCCTAAACAGTTGACAGTAATTTTGACAGTTAATGGAAATTCTACTATTTAGTGATTTCTGTGTACTGTAAAATTATTTTGAGTATTCCGTCAGCGTATTTGATCGTTTTGAGTGATTTACTCCGTGTTAGGAAAATAATAATTTTCAGGCCGGAAAAATTTTATGTAATTTAATTATTACTGAAAAGTCTTAATTATTTTATGTAATCTAATTTGATATTTGTGAATTTTCTAATTTTTATGATTTTGTGGATGATTATGAAATTTTTTTACTGTTTATGGGCCCAGGGGGTGTAAGTGGGCCCAGGTGCCATACGTGGGCCCAGGTAGGTCCCGTAAAATGCAAATTTTTCAACACATAGAAAAATTTGTACTGTTTAGACGGAGACAGGGGATCTTACTAAACTTGAATCCAGAAACAATTTTTAAAATTTTATTTTACTGTGTTTTGTACTGTATTTAATTATCGGGTGATAAAAATATAGTAAAAATATTATTCAGAAGGTAATAGCAGTTAGAAAAAAAAATATTATATTGCTTAAGTCAACATTGGTGGTTTGGATATCCACCATTGATTTAATCAACGATGGAGACTTGATCTTGATTTAATCAACGGTGGAGATTTGATCTTAAAAGTGAATAAGATCATTTATAACCGTTAGATGGAGATTAAATCAAGGGTATAGATTTAGTCTTAAAAAGTGACAAAGACCATTTATGACCCTTGGATGTAAAGTTTGAAGGAGTAATCTTAACCCTTCATTTTGGAGACACATCTAATGACTAGAATTTAAAGAAGAAAGATCCAATGGCCTAAATTAAGTCTTCTATCTAAAGCTACACCTAAAGTCTATCTTAATCCTAACCATTGAATTAATCAATGGCTAAGAATGCACAAATAATGGTGGCTTGGAGATTAGTCACATTTTGAAGAAGCAAGGAGGGGGGACAGTTTTGTGATGAATTTTGGAGCTAAAGAAAAACTTTATGACCATTATTACTTGTCTTGGTCAATGTTACATCATTCTTGATCATTATTGCTTTGTTTGCATCCTTAGGAGATTGCTTGGAGGGGGGGACGGTTTTGGTGTTGCTTAAGGCCATAGGAAAAAGTTTGAAGGCCATTATGAGTTATCTTGATTTGTCTTTATCATTCATTGATTTTCCTAAAGCAAGACTTAGCAAAAATATTCTCTTCTTTCTCTCCAAGTGAAGCTACGGCCATGCACCCTAAAGGAGACCAAAGAATTCATTTCCATACTCCATATTATTACATCTTCATCTTTTCATTCAAGTATCAAGAAGCAAAACAAAAGAAAACTCCATTTCTCTCCCTAAACACACCATTCGACCATATCACTCAAAACCACCATCAAATCTCTTTTAATTTCATCCAACCATAGATCTTGAATTTACATGATATTCTAAGTAATTTTCATATTGGAGACTTTCTCTAAATCATTCATCTTCAACCTTATTCTTCAAGCTAAAGATTGAAGCTCTAATGGTGAAGTTTACTAATCTTCACTTTTCTTTTGATTTTCAAAGTTCAAACCATGATTCTAATCTATGATTTTCTTATTCAAGCCTTGTATGTAATAATTATGTGTGCTTTGTTTTGTATTTGAGAAGCCCTTGGTGGTGAAGGACTTGGAAAGAGAAGCAAAACAAGGAGCTTTTGAGGATCTTCAAGAGGTAAGAAGGAGATCCATCTCACCAACCAAGTATGGTGGTGAGAGATGGTCTTATATTTGATGGATGGTGAATCCATGTGAGGATTCATATCCATGGTCATGTAATTATTTGTGGGTGGTTATGTGCTTTGATTATTTTATTTGTGATTTGAATGTTTTGCATGATTTTATTACCTATATGGTATGCTTATAATATGCTTGATGAGAATATGGTATGCTTATAATATACATGATAAGAATATGTGGAATATATTATGATGGAACAAGAAATTTTGGCTCCAAAGGCCAAGGGGAGGCTACGATTTTTGGCTTCCAAAATAAGGGTTTATGTTGAAATTTTTCAAGAATTTTGGGTCCCTAGAACATTGAGAATTTCGGCCAAGACACCTCAAGATAGGTGTTTACAAATTAATATTTTCATGAATGATGAAATGAGATGTTTAGAAAAACAAGGAAAATAAACAAAGGGTTTATTATTCAAAAAGTACATGAACACGGTTTTAGAAGGATTTTTATTGATTTATTTTGTGTAAAAAGTTTCTAAGTGTTTTACTAAACATGAGTTTTAAATGAAAATGAACAAAT
Organism: Ormosia emarginata; assembly: GCA_029884605.1. Taxonomy (NCBI): domain Eukaryota; kingdom Viridiplantae; phylum Streptophyta; class Magnoliopsida; order Fabales; family Fabaceae; genus Ormosia; species Ormosia emarginata. The sequence goes on along the minus strand of JAQQTP010000041.1, from coordinate 3,497,707 downwards.
GATTTGATTTCAAAGACTATGAGTCTTACGGTTTTGTTAAAGAATTTTTAATGATTTTGTTTGTGTAAAACCATATCAATTTAGAAAGAAAAATATTTGATGGTTTCAATAGTCATGTCCACGTTTTTGAAAGCTTGTGGATGCATTGATTTTATAACAAAACGATTTTCGCACAAGAATTTAGAAAAGGAATTAGAGCGTTTATCACTTGAGAAATCAAGTTTTTGTAAATGAAAATGTTTTCAAACTTCAATTTATTTTGAAGAAGTTTATGTTTGGAAATGATTTGGGAAAAATGAAGAATATAATGGTGTTTTGAAAATTTACTAACGTATAACTGATTTTCAAGTTTTGAAGTACGTTAAGAAATTCTTAAAGTTTGAAACATTGGTTTATATCAATGAAAAGTGATTTTGTGGGTTATATTTGGAAAAGGATTTCTTGAGTATAGAATCGTGGAAAAAGATTTTCTTGAGTAAGAAAAAGTATTAAATGAAATATAAAGTTATATTATTTTGAGAAAAGTTGAAAAAGAATTTTTGAGGGTTAAGAAATATTTTCTGTAATGAAATTGTGGTGAAAAATTATTTACGTATCTTAAAAACATAATTTTTAAACTACGCAATTGGAAATACGGTAGAATATTTCTACGTGATTTTGAATTATGTTTAAATATTTTACGTAATTTGAACTACTGTTGAAAAATCAATATGTGATTTAAAAGTAATAAAATATTTTTACGTGATTGTGAAAATGACGAAAAATCGTTATGTGATTTGGAAAGTGTTTTAAATATTTTGAAAATGATGGAAAATGATTTACGTGACTTAAAAGAATGATTTTTAAGTTACGCAATTTTGAAACAGTGAAAAAATACTATGCGATTTGAGAAACGTATACTTTTATGCGATTGAGAAAAACATTGAAAAATTAGTACGTGGTTTAAAAGTGCAACAGAAGAGTTGTGGTATTTTGAAAACATAACAGAAATGTTACGCAAACACGACAAAAGTGTTTTATGACTATAAAAACATAATAACATGATGATTACTGTTAAAACAGTGTCCATACACTGTATGAGAAAATGACAAGTTTTGCCTGTGATTGGCATTTGGTGCATTTTACATGCATTGGAAAGATATGCCTGTGATTGGCATTGGTGCATTATACATGCATTGGAAAAATATGCATTGAGGCATATGATTAAATTGAACAAATGAAATTGAAAAGATTTGGCCCTTGTGGTTGGACTTGCACTGATATATTCGTGCATTGTATAAAGTATAACTAATAGCTATTTTGGCCCTTGTGGTTGAAGAGGGAATGAGAATTGATAGTGAGGTCTATGATGGATCTTGGGGGCGTCAAGGCGCAGCGGTCGACCAGTGGATATCTGTCTGTGGGCTAAGGCTGGACCATATGCCACTTGGTGATGCAGTCCGTTGCAATGCATTGACGATATCCGACAAGAACACGATTCTGTTCAATGATTGGAAGATTGTCTTTGGGCTAAGGCTGACAATTAACAGAGCATTCTCCTCGAAATTTATGAAAACCTCCATGGAGTTGTTTTTGAAAAACTGAGTCTATGTGCACATGTATGAATCTGAACATTTATACTAGTATGATATACTAATTGAGGAATATTGGCTATGACAACTGTTTTGAATACTTGGATGATGATGATGATAATTAGACAATGTTAAGGGCATTATCGTAATTGTTGTTTATGATAATTGAATTGATAAATGATTGGATGATGATAGTTGATTAATATCGATGGCATGCTCATAATTCTGGTATGATCTATCTGTATGATATGTTGTTTATGTTATCTCTGTGCTACCATGTTGGTATTGGCGTAGGTGATCTCACCTCTTTGTTATATTGTTTTGTTGTATCTGTATTGTTAAAATAATACAGTAGAAGGAACGAGTTGTCTTAGACATAACGAGTGGTAAATGTTCTGAGATTGGTGACAACATGGTAGAGTGGACATTCAGGACTCGCTGGTGTACAATGTTAACAAAGAACAGATGTCTGATGCATCAAGATGGATACAAAAAGGAATAAGTATGTTAAGTTTTCTCGTTAGTGTTGTACCGTGCTATTAAGTAGGACCCATGATGGGGTTGGCTACTGTTAAAAAAAAAGAGTCTGTTAGTTTTATATTTCTCTTTAAATTGTTAAATATTAATTGGTGTCAATATTGTATATTACTCAGTAAATATATTTTCAGTAATACTTATGAGTTTCAGTAAGTTTATGTTTCAGTAAAGAAGAAATTTTAAAACCACGTTTATAACTCAAACCTTTTATGAACTTCTTTTCAGATTATGAGTTGGGAGTCGGAAATGTGATGCCCTGAGGAGGGTGTTACACTGACTACCTCAACCTAAGAATATTTTAGAAATTCAGTGTCACATAAGAGAGTTCGAGCTATTTCTTGCAAGGTTCTAATTTTCCTTTCCATAACTCTATTTTGTTGTAGAGTTCTTGGACAAGTAAAATTATGAACTATGTCATTTTCTTCATAAAAGGTTTTAAAGAGAACATTCTCAAACTCTACTTCATGATCACTTCTTATAGAAGTTATACAATAACCTTTTTCATTTTGAACTTGTTTGCAAAAGGTTTTAAAAGCCTAAAAAGAATCATCCTTAGCTTTTTTGAAAAAGTACCCATGTAAATCTTGAGAAATCATAAACTATAACAAAGTCATACCTCTTTCCACCTAAGCTAGCAGTCTTAGTAGGTCTGAAGAGATCAATATGAAGAAGTTTTAGAGGTCTATGAGTTGTGACAACATTCTTAGGCTAAAAACTTGACTTAGTTTGCTTTTTTTTTTTGCATACTTCACATATCATATCCTTTTCAAATTTAATATTAGGCAAGCCTCTCACAAGGTCATGTTTTAGCAATTTGAAAATGGTGTTCATGTTTACATGGTTAACTTTCTTATGCCATAACCATTTATCAAAACTCATAGACACAAGACATTTAACATTTTGATCACTAAGGTCCTCTAACTGAATGTTATATACATTCTTGTCTCGATTTCCAGAAAAGAGGACTATACCATTGTTGGCTTCTTTAACAATGCATTTTGTTGGTTCACACACAACTTCATAGCCATTGTCACAAAACTGACTTATGCTAAGAATGTTGTGTTTCAACCCTTTCATATAATACACATTATCAACACTAATACCTCATCATCATTTTCTTAATCTTTGGCAACCAAGCATAGATTTGTAACTTCCTCTTGATCTTCCTTACTTGATGAGTCATCTAGATCATCCAAAGTTACCATCATTCCTTTCTTATTTGAGAACTTCTTTGATCCTTTCTTCAATAATGGACATTCAGATTTAAAGTGACTAGACTTCTTGCACTCGTAGCAAATTATCTTGTTCTTGTTGCTATTTCTAAATTCTTCTTTTTGAGGTTCTCTTTTGGATTGGAAGCCTCTTCCTTTTCTTCCTTTGTTCCTCCACATCTTTTAAATCTTTCTAGATATGAATAAAAGCTCATCTTCATCAGATTCATCATCTTTACTTTCCTTTTTAGATTCAATTCTAGAACTGAGAGAGCTCTAAGAAGGTTTGTGAGAGAGTTGCTTGACTACCTTAGGGGTAGATTTGAGAGCAATGCTCTTTCTTTTTCTTGGTGAATCTTTCTCCATTTTAGCAAGCTCTTGCTCATGCACTTTAAAGGTGAGAGAGTTGTTCTTCATATGCTCAACTTGATTATGGCTCAGATCATTAACCCTCTATTTTTCAAGCTTGAGACCTTTTATAGCCTTCAAAATATAGTTAATGGAGACTTCTAATGTTCACTTGTCCTTTTTGTGACAAGTAGCCATTATTTTGTTTTATGTGCTAAGTCAGTATAAGTCACTTATGCTCTGACCCAGGTAAGAACATTCTTATGAGGAACTCTCTTATGAACCTTCTATGCTAACCTTCTTAGCAACCTTTTTAAGCTTGATCTTTCACAAATCTTCTTGTCTTTTGATTCTATAATTAGTTTCATATTTCTTCTTAATATTTTGGATGATGATAACTTCATTATGATCTTTGATTTGCTTTTGGATTAGTCCTTGTGGAGATTTTTCTTATTTTTGAATTTTCTCACAACCTTCTAATGAGTGAAAAAATACACACATATTTGGGTTTATTTATTAAGAATTTTATTTAGTTTTTATTTGATTTTAATTATTTGAGTTTTAGATAATAATATTTGAGTGTATAAACTTGAAGATAATAATAATTGAAGATTGGATAAGGATTTTTGAAGAGTAAGGAGTTTGTTGCAATCTCGGATTCATTGCATATTTCTTGACCATGTTGTTGTATTTGAACCATAACTTAGGTTACAGAGATCAGATTGACACAATTTTTGCAGCATTGGAAAGTTAACAAAAAACACAACAACTCTTTTGTTAACCTAGAAGGCTAATTTTTTCATTTGAAGGACGAAAAAAATAAAGAGAGAAAAGGATGAAAATCTGACAGCCTTTAATAAAAGGAGATTAAGTTTCCTAAAATTGGTTTCTTGAATCTAATTAAGATCTTTTCATTAATTAGAAACCAATTAAGATTACTTGAGGACCAAGTAAGGAGATTTAATGCATGATACACCTCTATTAGGTTAAATCTCCTATAAATAAAGCAAAGATAAAGAGATTGGATAACTTTTATATAAAGGATTGAAGGTAAGGGTTTGAAGAGAAGTTCAAGGAGAAATGAGACAATTATATAGAATCATGATTGATTAGTTTCCATGTTTGGCTAAATCCCCTTTTTCTAGGGTTAGTATGAAACTCTTTATTTTATTATGTTGAATATTTGATTTTTCTCTTTGTTAATGAGATAATTATTTTTTTATTATTTCCTAATGTTTTTAATGCTTGGGGTATGTTAGTCATCTTAGGTGTGAGGTGAAGGATCGAGAGATGAAGTCTAATGCATGATATTATAGGAATAGAACTTGGGAATTAAGACCTAGAGATAAGCTTGATCCTTCGAGGGTTAATGGGATATCATAGAACTTTATGGGTTTTTAACTAATTTAATTGCCATGACAATAAGATTGATTTGGTTTTAACACATTTTTAGTGTTAAGAGATTGAGCTTTAAATAATTTTGGATAAACCACATTAAAAAATATAGTTAATTATTAATAAAAGAAAATCAATATTCACCCTAGTGCGTAATTGTAATATATTCCTAATCCTAGGTCTTTAATTCTTGGTCGAACTCTATCTTTTTAGTCTTATTGGTTTTATTAATTGTTTCATTGCTTTTTAATTTATTTTAATTTATTCTATATTGTTATTTTCATTAGCCTAACTAATTAAAATTATTATAGTTTGGTATTTACATGATCCTCGTGGGAACAATATTCTACTTATCACTTTATTACTTGTTTACGATATGTGCACTTGAGGATTTAGTACAACAAGTTTTTAGTGACGTTGTCGGGGATTGGTGCTGATATTGAACAATATGTGATTTGATTAATTTAGGCATTTTATTTTTCTTTTAGTTCTTTTCACTTTCATTTGTTTTTGTTTTTTTATTTTTTTTTCTTTTTAGGTACTTTGCCATGTCTATACAAGTTGGTATGTTAGATCCATTGAGCACACTTAATACTAAACTCGATGCTTTCATTGGGAAGTTAGACAATTTCAAGTGTCAAAGGAACCCATATCCCAAAGAAAATAATGATGGTTGGAGAAGTCAAATGGGGTGCTCATGCTCAAATGTCTTACCAACAACCATCCCAAAGTGAGAAGTCAAATTTAGAGATCCTCATGGAGAATTTTGTAGCCACTCAAAGTCAACAAACTCAAGCCATTTAACAACAAACTCAAGTCATTGAACAACAAATTCAAGAACAAGGTGAAGCTCTCCAACAAATCACATCGAGACTTGATCAACTAGATACACAGTACATGATGCTAGAAGATCAAATTGCTCACAACCAAATGATGCTAGCATATCAAATTGGTCAACTTGAATGTTCACAAGGTGGTGAAAATCAAAAGAATAAGGAAGAGGTTGAAGATGAGGCCGAATTTAATTTATTTGATGCTCCCAAACAACCAGCTGTGGCAAATCTTTTTTTGAAGGATGATGTTACATATGAGCTTGATTAAGAGGTGTACAATGAAAAATACCAAACGGAACCTCTAGATTCATGTCTAGAGCATAGTACCACAATTGAAGATGAGGATGAAAAAGTTGCGGCTTGTGGTCCATTGTTAGAATTGAGTCCATTCATTCCCTATTGGCAAGGACCAAACTTTGAGGAGAAAGAGCAAGTTAGAATCACTCCACCTCTAGTCATTAAGGGTGAAGCTCCTAAGGTAGAATTCAAACATCTTCTTCCTATACTCAGATATGCATTCCTTGAACTAAAATCTTCAAATCATACCATTCTCAGGTACACGTTTTGCAATATCGTCCTTCCAACTAATTTCTATGGATATTTTCGGTATCTGTAGGTACTAAAATGTACTATATAAAAATTAATTTATTTATGTTATTTTATCTAGTATTGGTTAATTATTAGTCACCGATGTTAAAGAGCATAGAAAAACTGCTTAAATGTGAAAAGTGTAGATTAAAATGCCAGTAGAAGTGTCTAAATTTATCAGTGGCAAAATCATAATCTTAGGAGTTTTACCAAGGGCATTTATGTCCAATAAAGTTTAGAAAACCCTAATTAAATAAACAAGTTAGACACTATCCTTATTTGATTACTTCAATTATCTAGTTAGGATATATTAATAAAATAGTCTTCATCCAACAAGAGTGAGACACCATAGGCCACACTTAGCTTAATTTATTTGGTGGATTGAAACACTAATCAAGTTATGATTAGTTGATTAAGTGACCAATGGAAGCTAGCCAAATAGAAAACACTAGTCTTAACTTGATTGGTTAATGATTAACCAATAGTAAGAACACACTAATTATAAGGTGATTGGTTAATGGATTACACTAGTTTCAATATGATTGGTTAACAAGGAGTAGCCAATGGGAGTTATACAACTTACAAGATACTAGCTTCAATGTGATTGGTTAATAAGGAGTAGCCAGTGAGAGTTAGACAACTTAGTGTGATCAATCAATAGAAATTGGACAACATACAAGATATAAGTACTAAATTGATTAGTTAATGATTAACCAATAAGAATTTGACATTATGCAAGACATTAGCTTAAAATTGGTTGGTTCTTAGAAATACTAGGTTATTTCCTATTGGTGGATTGAAGACAATAAACACATTCTAATTGGTTGGTGAAGTGGCCAATGAAGGTTAGCCACCTTAGAAACTCCTAACTAGATGTCCTAACGAGAAGTTAGATTATTTTGGTTAGTTAAACTAGTGTGAACACCCAATTTTGTCTAGGCATCAACACCTTTTCGGTAAAGAAAAAAAGAAAAAGATAAAAAGATAAAAAAATAAGAGAAAATATAAAATGACCCAATTTTCTGGCAGAAACCCATAACTTAACCCATTAGCCCATAACCTAACACATTAATCCTAGCCAATTGACTCATTATCTAACCCATAACTCATATACTATTAAACTTATCCTAAATAAACCCCAATAGTTATCCTAAACAAACTCATCATAAACAAACTCATTCTAAACAAAACTCATCAGTTATTATAACTAACTCATCCAAAACAAACTCATCCTAAACAAACCCCAACAGTTATCCTAAACAAACTCGTCCTAAACTTTATCACCGTCACTCTCCAAACCCAATTTTTTTTCTATAAAAACCCATATCTTACACATTTTTAAGAGACAGCCTAAAGCTAATAGCCTAGCCCCCTAAAGAGACTTCTGCCTACAGTAAATCCATAGCCATATTTTTTCATTTACGCAGTCTTCATCTTCAACCTCTCATCTCTCCATAACCACCCTTTTCTGTAACACCCTTATGGGGATGTCACATTTAAAAAGAAAATAAAAGAAAATAAATAAAATCTACCCAAGTTGTAAAACATTTGATACATAATAATACGGGTTGTAAAATTCTTCCTGTTAAATAGAATATTATTAAATAAAATAACGCGGAAAACACAAAATCAACAGAGTAACATCACACATAATATACATAGGGTTTTAGTCATAAGTTATACAAATAATTTATAACTAAAAATATTTAAACTAAAACAAGAAAACAAAAGCAATAACAAATATATATATACAAACGCGAGACGCGCCCAAGTACACATCATAAACATTTAACCCTCTGAAGGATCACTCTCAGGAAGATCATCAGGAGATAAATATCCAGGATGCCTCGACTCTCGGCGGAAACGAGACCGCGCAGTCGACACGCTGTTAATCTCACTAGGCGCAGTGAACATACCACCCCAATAACGCCTAAGAGATAACGGCAACTCCAAATGCAAAAACACCGTAGTCGTCATGATTGGCTCCCCCTCAAACTCATTACGTAGGGACACAGTCAACCGTCCCACGTAAGTCACCGAGTCTCTGTCCTCACACAGTCGCCAGGCTGTCGATCCCCCATGAAACTCCATTTGCACAAAACCAAGGAATCCTGGCACCGCCATACTCAAACAATCAATCCAATGGATATGGATGATCGAATGGTTCTTGATCGTCATACTGATCTTCGGCTTGCTGCTCCTCCTCTTCTTTAGTATACACACACTCAAGAGGCTGTTTCTTTTCCTCAAACTCTTTACCACATAAATTAAAAATACAACAGCATATACAAAAAAGAGGTAAGACAATCTAAATCATCACAAACATGGTAAATAAGAAAACGACAATTACAACAGTTATACAATTCATGATATAACAACATAAACATAAATACAGTATAACACAAACACAATATAAGAATTAATATCAACATAGAATTAATATCAATATAGAAACAATGTAAAAATGTAATATCAACACAGATATAATATAAGAATTAATATCATAGATAAACATATATCCATACACAATATAAAATCACCGATAAGAATATAATAATGCACCATATATAAATAAATAGGCAATGTGACACAATCCTACTCCATGGAGCTAAAAACATACAGATATCAGAGAGAATGACCCGCAAAATCTATTAGTACCACGGCTGCCCAACCAAACTATTGCGCTGTCTCACGTTGCGTCTATAGCCCCACGGCACATGGCGTGGTGTAGTTCACGGTCTAACGTTGTGGCACTACAGGCAATGTACTATTAGACTTTACAAGATCTCGATTAAATATAGTGCGTGTCGAGTCCGTTAGTGTGTTACCGGGTACCACGGCCCAGCGGAGCTACCAATTGTCCACATATGGAATACCGCACACTAAAGTCTCCAAGTCCATTCAAAATTGAACCACACTACACTTATCGCACCGACAATACGATGTGATTCACCTCGTCAATCAATCCACCAATTATCAACTAAATTGGCACAACTCAATATATGATCTTAAAATAGTTCCAATATTACCAAAATACCCTCAACGGTATAAAATATGCGTATTTACGCAAATGCCCTCAATAGCATATAAAAATTGCCCTCATGGCTTGCCCTCATGGCAAAAATATACAGTAAGTCCCACCAGACAAATACTGTTTCAAAGCCTGTTCGGGTTCACCACTTAGCCCGACAGCAAAAATATCCAGTTTGATCAATCGCGTAGAAATTTTATTGCGTTTTCACATTTTCTTCGTTTTTACAAACGTTTTTAAATCGCATAAATATATTTTTTTGTTTTTAAAATCGCGTAGGATTTTTAATACGTTTTCTTAATCGCGTAAGATTTTTAAATTATTTTCTTGTCCGAATTCCTTAAAAATTACTGTTTAAATAAATAGAAATAATATTTAATACCTTTAAACTATGTAGAATATTTTTCATACCGTATACTGTCTTTTGAACATCTTTTTCTATCTTACTTGTCCGTTTTAATAAAAATTGACAATATTTTTTGTTTAGAAAATTATAATAATGGTTTTCTAATTTTTCGTAAAAATTTTGTTTACTTAATTTTTAACCATATAATTTAACCCTTTTGAAAATCACTAACATGCTTCAAAATATAAGATGAGCCATATGTTAGGAATTTACAAAAGTTATCAGATTTCATTTCTAACAATAAAATCATTAGTTTTAATCTCTTAAACTTAATTTTAATCAATTTGTTTCTTCAAAACTCATTGTAGAAAATTTCCCTTTAACATATATTACATCTCTTTGATTGAAACTAGTTTGGAATTGATTTTACAAATCATGGATACTTGGTTTGACATGTTGGCCGAAACATATACTTGTGCTATTTGATCTCTAAATTCATTTTCCTTGATCTAAACAATTTTATATCTTATTACTTTTCCTATGTTAATTAAATCACACTTTAAAAAAATAATGAGAACATTTTGGTTCTCCATTTTGGTTAATGGCCGTGAGCCTTATTGGTGTGTTCTTTGGAACACTCATGCAATCCTTGGCATGTTGTTCACATCCTATAAATTATCATACATTTCTAACACATACAATATTATCAAAGCTTGTAAACATGCAAATTTATACAAACATCAAATAGGAAAGCTATTAACAAACACACAAAAGAATCCTTATGGATTCTACAATCACAAACAAATCTCCATCTTCTTACCACCACCCAAGGATGATAAGATTAAGTCTTCCTCTTACCTTAAATGAAGACAAACACTCTTTCACACCTTTTCTAGGGTTTCGATTTTCTCCACCAAATCACCTAACAAGCTTAAACAAAATTCTACAAGTTATTAACCATAAAAGAAAGTTTAAACCATGGATAAATCATGGCTTAAAACTTTGAAAAAGAGTTTAGAAATGGAAAACAAGAAATTTCACCTTCTAGGTAAAATCTCCCAAGTAGGTTTTCAAGCTCCAAATGAAGGATTTTGCAAGAACTCCCAACTAGAGATGTTCTTAGAATTATGTTTAGGTTTAAAAAACTTGGTTGGATAAAATTTTGAGTGGTTGGATAGTGAGCTAGGGTGTTTGGCCGAATAGCTTGAAAGAAAAACAACAATGGAGGTTGGTGTTCTTGGAAGAGAGAGAAGAGAGAAAATTGCATGAAAATGAAGTGAACTTTGGTCTTCCAAAAACCAAATGGCCGTAGACTTCAAGCCATGCAAGGTGTCCATTAGGTTGGCTCCATCCTAGCCTTAGAATGGATCAATGGTGAAGATTAATCCTTGTTCACCAAGCTTTGCTCTCATTGGTTCATTCTAGCCTTGTCACTTAACCTAATCACCATGCTTAGTCACTAATTATGCCTAGTCATTAAGCTTAGTCACTAACCTAGTCATTAAGCTTAGTCACTAACCTAGTCACTAGCCTTGTCATTAGCTATCTGTTCTAGCTCAAAACGTTTACTGCTTTGCTAAACGTGAGTCCCGCAAGACATTTCCGGGTCCACTGTTATTTAATTATACTGACAAATAAAATAATATTATAATAATATAAAATTATTTTATTTTACGATTAAATCCTAAAAATTAAAAGATTAACTATCGTCTCATTCAATTGGGTTTAGTAAGATCCCCTTTGAATAATTAAAAATAAGATTTCCCTTCGAAAATATTATTTTCCTGTCCCGGAGCAAATCACACAAAAAGTCCAAATAAAATCACAGACAGTAATATTAAACACTGTATCATATAAAAAATTTAAAAACAGTACATTCGGGACGTAATGGTCATTTTTTTATTTTTTCCCACCACGAAGCAAATCATTCAAAACACTCAAATAAAATCATAGACAATAAAATATATTAGTATATCACACAGAAAAATTTAAAATAGTAGTTTGACAAAATTTTTATTTTACGGTCTCGAAGCTAAATATGTAAAACGACTAAATAAAATCATAGATTGTAATATATATTTGTATTTCATATAGAAAAACAAGAAATAGCAAAATAGGGACACAACAGTCTTTCACCCAAAAGTTTGAAAAACAGCAAACAGAACATTCAGGACATTTTTCCAAAAGTTGGGGTGTTACATTTTCACCATCAACCTTCTACAACCACCATCACATAACAACAACCCCTTCTATAAATATCATCTCACCTACCACCACTTCATCTTCAACCAAACAACCACCATCTCACCCATCACCACTTCATCTTCAACTTTAACTAAACAACCACCATCACTAACACCATAACCCACCATAAAAATCACAATCCCAGAAAACCACCACAAATTCGACTACGACCCAGAACTTGTATCCTCCAAGCCATCGCTGCCCAACCCGTCGTCTAGTCCTCATAAGTCGCGCCAACTGAGCCACGATCTGCCCACGCCTATGTCGCAGGTTATAGGTCCAAACCACTCTGCCCAACCTAGACCGACCTGCATGGAACCAGAACTTGAAAATCGTTGCGCCACTTCCAGTTGTGTCGCCTTGCTGAACTGCCTTGATTTGAGTCACACCGCACAGACCCAGCAACTCGTCAAACCCGGCATAGCAACCACTTCAACTCTGGCTAGCTGTCGAACCCGTGTCGGTGCACTGCCAATCCAACGCCGAACCCACTGTTCTGCACACCACTCTGCCGTAGCCCTTTGCCTGGGTCTCACCCTTTCATTTCTGTTCAAAAAATAGACCCTTTTTTTTCCCTTTTTTTTTCATAAGTCTATGTTGTTTTGATTTCCAAAAGTTCCTGGTAGCTTTTTTTTTTAAGAGAATAGGCTTAGATTAATGAGTTCATTGGGTTGAAAAGTAAAAGTAAAAAATCTAAAAAATGAAAAAAGTAAAAAATGATAAAAAAGAAAAAATAAAAATATAAAATAATTAAACTTTTTTTAAAGAATGAAATAAGATTAACTGAGTTGTGACAGCTTGTTGATCCTGTAACTTTTGTAATCATTTGAGTTGTGATAACTTGATGAATCAATTTTTTTTCAAAGTTAAAAATAACTAACTCACAACCATTTTTTAAAAGAACTACGTGACTTTGAGTTCCTCACTGCACCCAAGGATATGTAGGAGTAGAATATCTATTATGTATTATGATATTATCAAGTTTTGCATAACTAATTTAAGATACTGTCTTAGGACGGGTGTGTTAGGGGTGTTGTGGGATTAAGTTTCTGCCATTTCCTACGCATAACCGACTCCTAAATCCAATCTAGTCTCAAAGATTATTTTCTAAGAAAGGTTTTTCAATTTTTATTATTTTAAATAAAATTAGTGGTGACTCCTAATAATTTATTTGTTTACCACTCTCGCCGTGATGTCGGTCGCGACAACTAGTTAGTTAGAAAAAAATAATTAAATAATGACTAACCAATGAAAATAAGACACCAATTTAAACACTAGTCTTCTTATGATTGGTTATTTAAAACATTAGTCAAAATTCTATTGGTTGATTAATAAAACAAGATGACACCTAATTAAACAAAAATATCTAGACAAAGATGAGAGCGGAGTTCATCTAAGCTTAGGAGAGAAAAAGAAAAAAGATGGAAGAAAAAAGAAAGGAAGAAGAAGGAAGAAGGAGAAATTCAAGGAAAAATCACCAAATCCTGCCAAAGCTACAACAAATCAAGATTTCAAGAGTGAAAGCATGGATCTTGTCCTCCATCTTAGAGAAGAAAATCATCTATTCTAGCTTTGGAAAGGATGTAGGAAGAACAAACTCTTCTTGATTTTGATTCAATTTCATAGGTTAGATTAGAGAATTAGTGTTAACTTAATTTCTACTATTTGAATTAATGAATTAACTAAGATTTCTATCATGAACCTAGGGTTAGGGTTCTAACATAAGGTTAGGGTTTAAGGACTTAAGAACCATAAATTGAAAAGTAAAGAGTAAGATTAAGCTTGAAGTTAGCTTAGATGGAATTTTTCATCATTAATTAAGAAACCCTAGGACTAGAGCTCTTAAGGTCCAAGAACCCTATTTTGTGGATTGATGACTATTATGATTATAAGGTGAAATAAGGTAAATTAGATGTTGCACTTTCAATTTCTAAGCTTGAATTAAGCATTGGAAACAAGTTATTGAAGAAATCTCTAAGAAGAATGTTTCAGTCAAGGACTTTAAATAAGGAATTAGAGATATATTTGTTTAAGTGGACAAGTATATGATGATAAAAGAGGATAATAAAGATATTAAGGTAAGATGATAATAATAGAGAACCCTATTTAAATCTATGTTTTAGTTATGGTAAAGTGTGATTAAATGGTTTTGAGTTGATGAATTTTAGCATAGATCCCATAATTGGAAAGTAAATAGCCAATGATGGCCAAGAGCTAGGTTTGACATGATTAAATGTATGAGTTTATTTAGAAGCTTAGAAATTTGAGTTTGTACTATTAATTATGTTTAATGGTATGTATTTATTGATGTTTCAATTTGACATATAACAATGATTTAATTATTAATTATGGGAAAATTTATGAAGACATGATTTATAATGACATGATTTATGAAGAAATGATTTATGATGAAATATCTTATGATGAAAGGATTTATGATTTAGGATCAAATGATGTTTAATGATGAAAATGATGTTTAATGATTCTAAAATTGATTAAGATGATCCACGGACTAAGAGGAGTCTTAAGATGATCCTCGGGCTAAGAAGAGTCTTAATAGAAAGTCTATTAAGATGATCCATAGGCTAAGAGGAGTCTTTGAGATGATCCACAGACTAAGATGAGTCTTATTAGAAAGTCTTGAATTCCTATCCTATTAAGATGACCCATGGGTTAAGAGGAGCCTATTAATGTGATCCATAGGCTAAGAGAGGTCTTAATTGGAAGTTTTACATTGGGTCAGGTCCCATGAGCTAGGGGACGCCCAAGAAAGTATGAGATCTCTACTAGGATAATGGCTATATAAGCAAGGAAGAGAAAAGTAATGCATAATGAAATGTGAAATGGTATATAGATGTGATCACTATGTGATTTGATATATGAACATAATTATTATTATGGTTTATATAATGAAATGTAAATATGATCACTATGTGATTTAATATATGAACGTAATTATTATTATGGCCTATATTCTCTCTTATTGTGTGAAGTGTTCTTTGTGATTGACGTAGCTGGAAGCACCATGATTTGTATAATAGCATTTTACTTATTTTGTTTTCCTGCTAAGAATTATACAATTCTCATTATGTGTATGGTATTTTCCATAAAAGCAGTAAATGTTGTATTCACTTCGTTGATCGATATTGGAATGATGTCTTGTTATAGCGATCCAGAATGTTAACATCTACTACTCATGTGTTGTATGGTTATGTAAGCTGATGAGACTATGCATGTATCACTAGATGAGGGCAATATTATAAGCCCTTAGAATTTTAGATGCCTAGTTTTTTGTCTAATTAGGTAGTTTCTTATAACTAGATAATGTATATCAATGTAAGTGGTATATCTGTAAACAAATAAAAATACTATTTATTGCTTAGTATTTGCATATAACAATTTACATCTCATTAATAACATAAAGTTAAATTTAAAAGAGGTAACTGAATGAAGGGTTTTTAAAGTAAAGTATAAAAAAAATCAGTACATCTTTTAAATAGAACTACGTAATCTAAGTGAGAAAATAACTAATATAACCAAATTTCATAATAAAATCTCCTTATACATATCTAAATTTCTAAGACATTACACGTTTCTATATGCTAAATATTTCATAAATCTTCTCTTAGTAAAAATAAGAACAGTTCATGATATTTTTGACAAAGATAAGAAAATGCTTTTCATGGGTCAAGCTAAGGGAGGCAACCTAAGTTTTTTTTTTGTTGTTTTCTTTATATTCTTGCTTTTTGTATTTTGTGAATTTTGTTGATAGCTTCATGTTTATTAAGTCGGCTTAAGTTCCTTCCTGAGTTTAGAGCTTTTGTAGGAAGATGTAAATAGTATTGGCCAACAAAAAAATTGAATTTTTTTTAAAAATATAAAAAATAGTAAATAAATCCCATTTGAGATTAATGCAAATTGCATTAATGAATGTTTTGAATTTGGCTTTGATGAGTGTGAATGTGAAAAAAGTTTCTTGAATTTCTTCAGGTCCACTTAATATATTTTGGCAATTGAGAAATTTGCATTGAAAAGCTTGTTTCACTAAATTTTTTGCTCTTAAAATGATTCTTATTATGATATGGTTTTTTAGGAATCTCCCATAATCTTGGACAATTCTTCTACTCTTTTTGAAGTTAGTTCTAGGAAGCATTAATCTAAGGAAATTGAGAAAAATTGAAATAAGATATTTTCATGATCCAAGTTATAAAAGAAAATAAGTTTGGGGATGGTGAAAGTTAAGCAAGTCAATGGAAAAGGGAGGAGCTTATGAAGACCAGTAATGAGCCATAAACTTGGACATTTGTTGCATCTAAATTCCATTTGGTGAATAAGGGTCGGTGATGAGTTGTAAACTCGGACATTGTAGAGCCAAACTTTTGAAAAAGAATGAAAAGAAAAAAAAGAAGGAATAATTGGTCTTTAGCTTGGGGTAGACTTGAATTAGTAAAGAATTGGATAGGCAGTCTTGCCTAGTGACTTGGGGAGGTGATTAGGAGTTGCTGAGTATACTTGTGATCATCAAGTTTATGGAACTATTTTGATAAATTTTTTTCTTAATTGTTGATCTATATTTGAGTGGGGCATGGATGCATGAGGGAATGATTAATCATTTAAGCTTTGAAAAGGCTTTTGACTTATTGAAAGGCTTTGAGAACAACAAACTTCGCATTTGCATTTATCTTAAAAGGAAAAGTTCCACCCTTGGTAGAGCTTAATTTTATTGTTTTTATTGCTTGAGGACAAGTAATGTTCAAGTTTGGAGGTATTTGATGAGTGTAAAAATATACATGTCTTTGGGTTTATTTATTAAGAATTTTATTTACTTTTTAATTGATTTTAATTATTTGAGTTGTAGATAATTGTCTCTTCCCTTAGTATTTTATTAATATTCTAATTTTTGGGATAAATCTAGATGATTTTTGATAAAATAAGTAGATCATGAAGATAGAGTTTTGAAAGATCTTATCCAAGTCTTATGTCTCATCCAAAGTGCCAATTGGGTGTGAAGAGATGAAGATAATAATAATTGAAGATTGGATAAAGATCCTTGAAGAGTAAGAAGTTTGTTGCAATCTCGAATTTATCTCGTATTTCCTAACCATGCTGCTATATTTGGACCATATCTTAGGCTACAAAGATTGGATCGACGCGATTCTTGCAGCGTTGTAAAGCTAACAAAAAATATAATAACTCTTCTGTTGACCTCGAAGGCTAATTCTATCATTTGAAGGACGAGAAAAATAAAGAGAGAAAATAATGGAAATATGGTAGTCTTTAATAAAATGAGATTAAGTTCTCTAAAATTGGTTTCCTAAATCCAAATAAGATCTTTTCATCCTAAATTTAGTTTCCTAAACCCAATCAATATATTTTTATTACTTGGGAACCAATTAAGATTACTTGAGGAACAAGTAAGGAGATTTAATGCATGATACACCTCTATTAGGTTAAATCTCCTATAAATAGAGTAAGGATGAAGAGATTGGGCAACTTTTACACTGATGATTGAAGGCAAGTGAAACATCCAAAATTTAATAACCATAGTACAATCGTCAGTATACCACAGTCACTAAATTCAGGCCTACTACCAAGCAACAACGCATTTCCAAATATTTCCACGAATGAAATATATAAATATATACATAGCTCCAAAATTATATCCACCGATAGAAAAATACATTCTATGTATATATATACATAACGTAAGGTACTATGGACATAAAGCATCATACTTACATACCCAAAATTAAGAAGACATGTACAAACGCATTAAAGGTGAAAGTAGTAACCCCAAGATAGGTATTACTCATGAACAGAGTCACATTCCCTATAAATATAAAAATATTGGTGACTCAGTCGGCACGCCAAGTATCATTGCCCCCATGAAGTTGCTCCTGCACGTAACCAAAGAAAACCCCGTCCAGACGCCATCATAGGAATTAGAAAGTCAACCCAACAAAACCAGACGATTCAACATCGTCCCTCTTCACAGTCTTTATCAAACATAAACATAAAACAAGATAATACAATGAAGAGGTGAGATCTCCTACAATAATACCAACATGGCAACATAGAAACAATAATGATAGTAATGCCATTCAAAATACAGAAACACACATATAATCATTGTTTCATACAGCAGATAATTCAATAAATATTCCAATGGATAATTCAACAGATAATTTAACAGATATGTAAATGTCACAATAAGATGTCAACTGACTATGCATATACACAATGGGCCAATTTCTTACCCATGGAACTAACACAAATTCGGAGAGAATGATCTAGAAGACATTTGTTTGTATCTCGTCAGCCTCAATTCAAGTGCTTTCATTTTTCTCAATTTGCACAACATGGCTTATACAAGACAATCAACACCATATTGTGAATAGCATAGTGCTTGGTCGAGGTCGTCAAATCGTTGCTCGGTCACCATGGCCCAGAGAAGCTACTATTTGACCACTTATTGGATACCCGCACCCAGATGCCTCCAAGTTCAACAAGTGAATCACACTACTCAATTCGCACCTGCACAAAGGTGTAATTCATCTCCTAGGCATACAACCTCAACAAAACAAAGACCAAAGGACTTTCACAATATATGATGAATGACTTAATGCATACACATTCAACAATGTTATGATTTCGCCGTAACCATTCACCACGACTTGGCCATAACAATCATCAATAAGTCCAGGTCCCCTTTGTGGACACAACAACAAAATCGCCGTTTATTTTTAGTCACACAACATTGTTATTGCAAATTTAAAGCTCCGTTTTGAAACTTTTAAAACTCAATATAGAAGTCAACCTCAATTTCCAATGTCCGTCATGATAAAACTTTTCAAGGAAATATTCTTTTCTAATATTACTCACCAAAGTCCATATTACTTTAATTTACAAAATCTTTTTTCCATTACCTCTAGAAAACTCTCTTGATTAGAATACCTTAATTTTATAAATCACTAATCACTTAATTTATTAAATTCTTAGACATCATTCAAATCCATTTTTAACCACTTTGGCCAAAAGTCATTCTTGATGTAAAGATAAAATTTTGTTCTCCTCTTTTCTATTTTATGAGTCGCCAATTATGTCTCTAATTACCTAATTATCTAAGTTCCAACTTGATACAAAATTTCCTTAGTCTTAGATTCCCTACATGGCCGTGAACCTTAAGGGTCTAAGAACCCAAAATTTCCTTCGTTTTATGAATCACTAATCACTTAATCTATAAAATTCCCAATTGATATAAAATTTTGTCCTGGACATCATATTTTTACCTACTTGGTTGTGAGCCTCAAGGTCCATGGGACAAAAGAAAAATCCTTTTCCTTTCCAAGTGATTCACATCATACAACATATAACAATCATCATATTTCTATTCTAGTAAGTTCATGCATAATATTCAAAGCAATAAAATCAAATAAAGCAAATAATCACAAAGTATTGAACTTATACAAACAAGTGAATGAATCCACATATGGATTATTCACATACACAAATTTCGTTCCTCACCACCATGGATGGTTGAAGAGGATAATCTCCCTCTTACCTTAAGAGATGACAAGAAAAGAAAGCTCCTTGATGCCTCTTAAAATTTTCGTCCAACACCTCCAACCAAATCCTAGAAGTTTCAAACTCACAAGATCAACACCTAAAGCTTGAAAAGAGAAGACCAATGGTCAAGATGATGGCTTTGAACATGAAAAAGAGAAGAGAAAAAATGAAGATCAAGAATCTTACCTTAAGAGCTTCAAGTTAGGGCTTGAAAGAAAATTATGAAGATGAGAGAACTAGATGGTGATTACAACAAGGAAAAGCTCCCAAATTATGAGTAGATTCAAGAACAAGGATTGATTTGAGAAAACAAACATGGAGGGTGGAAAATGGGTGCTTGGTCGTGGAGCATGGAGAGAAAAAAAGAAGAGAAAAAGTGAGAGAGAAAAATGAAACTTTTTGAAATGAAAATGTGAATGAAAGCTTAAGTGAAAATATGACAACTTTGTCATCTTTTCCTTCCCACAAAACCGTGGCATGTAACACCCCAACTTTTGATTAAATTACAATATTGTCCACAATTTGTTGTTTTACGTTTTCTGTATGTTATAAAATTAATTTGACTGTTTCATGACTGCATTTGATCATTGTGTGTGATTTACTCCGAGTCAAGAAAATAATAATTTTTGGGCCAAGGAAATCTTAATTTGATTATTCGGAGCTGGGGGATCTTACTAAACCCAATTCCGAGTAATACGTGTATTAACTTTTTAATTTTTAGAATTTAATTGTACAATAAAAATATTTTATATTTTTATAATATTATTTTATTGGACAGTGCCTACTGTCTCAAAAATAGTAGATTCTACTCCAATGGACCATGGACCCGGAAAAGTCTGTGGGACCCACATTTGGTAAATCAGTCAACGAAATTTGCTTGAACTATTTTGAACCAATGAGAGTTAGTCAACATAAAAGGCTTGAAAGTTTCTAAGCCAATAGGAGGTAGTCAACAAAAGTGGTTGAACTAGTTAGTAAGTAACTAGAAAAACCTAACTAAGTTAGCTTAAATTTAACTAAGTTAATCTAAAGTGTCTAAATAGTAACTAAATGAAGCAAACCTAGCTAGCTACTCATTAGATTCCTAGTTAGAGAAGGTTCTAGTAAAGTCAAGAAGATGGCTAGTTGTCTTAAGTAACTAAATAGTTAGACAAGTAACTAAGAAACCTAACTAAATGCACCTAAGTCTAACTAGATTGCCTAAGTGAACTAAAACTTAGTTTGCTCTTCTTTAGGCCATTCGGTTATGACATCTTCAAGAAGGTCCAAGTCACTTGGTGACTTGATTTTCTACACCAATGAGAAGCAAGCTTGGAGACAAAGCCTTGGATATCAACCCTTGATCACACCTAAGGCCATTAGGAGTCCTTGGATGGTCAACAAAGGTGGCCACCT
This sequence comes from Ormosia emarginata, assembly GCA_029884605.1. Classification (NCBI taxonomy): domain Eukaryota; kingdom Viridiplantae; phylum Streptophyta; class Magnoliopsida; order Fabales; family Fabaceae; genus Ormosia; species Ormosia emarginata. The sequence goes on along the minus strand of JAQQTP010000041.1, from coordinate 3,476,642 downwards.
CCATGGAGCTCGACGGCTATGCATAGGATTAGGAGGCCATTTTCATCTTCATCTTCATCTTTACTATCACCCAAAACCTCTCTTCTCTTTCTTCCAAGAACCAAAAACACCATTGTTGCCCCTGAAGAGGCTCACGACCAACACCCTTTTCTCATAACTCCACTCTTCTAAATTTTCATTTAATACCACTTCTCAAATCCAAACACCATTCTAAGCATCTTTCATCTTGAGAGTTTTTTCAAAATAATTCATTTGAAGCTTGGAAAATCACCTTGAAGTTTCTTTCCTACAAGGTAAAAATCCTTGTTTCTTATTTCTAACTTGATTTTTGAAGTCCTAAGCCATGATTGATCCATGGTTTGTATTTTTTTTCAACATAGTTATGACTTGTTAAAATTGTTTGAGTTTGTTAGGGCTTTTCTTAGAGTCACGCGAAAATCACTAGGAGGAGTTTAGAAGGAGTTTGTCTTCCCTTAAGGTAAGAGGGAGATTTAATCTCATCAACCTTGTGTGGTGGTGAGAAAATGGATGTATTTGTGGTGAAGAATCCATAAGGATTCATTCACTTGGTTGTTTAATGCTTTTACTTATTTGTGATTGATTTTGTTTGCAAGCATGTCTATAGCTTTAAAATATATGGTATATGATCATAGATGTATGATAGTTAGTGTAGGATATAAATAACATGTGAGGATTTGCATGAGTGTTCCAAAGAACACAAGGAAGCTCACGACTTCACCAACAATCAAGAGAACCAAAATGTTCTCAACCATTTTCTAAAAGAATGATTTAATGGATTTAATTGGATTAATGAATTTTACAATGACTTAGAGAATGGAAAATAATTTAAAGGTGATTTACAAAAGATATATTGAATTTTGGCCAACATGCCATTTGTTATACCTTGATCCAAAATTATTTTTTTAAGAGTAGACTAAGGAATCAATCTAAAGAGAACTCAATTTCAATGAATTTTGGAAAACAAAATAAATGAACCTTTTATTAGAAACTTAATTAGAGAAATTAAGTATGGATTAGAAATAAATTGAACACTTGAGAAATACTAACGTAGAGCTCACCCTTTGGGTTTTGAAGCGCGTTAGCAAGTTTCAAGGTGTAAATATTGGTTATGAATAAGAAAGGTAATTTTTAAAGGAAAACGTAAAAAATATAATTTAATGGATTTTCTAGACGAAATGCTGTCAAAATTAATTAAAACCAAATAATGGAGAAAGTTTCAAAATATAATTTAGAATGTAAAGAAAATATTATACGTAGTTGAAAAATATTAGAAATATCCTACGCGTATTTAAAATAATGATTTTTAAGCTATACGATTGAGAAAACAATTCAGAAACGTTACACGATTGAGAAAATGATTTAAAAACACTACGTGATTTTAAAAATGTTGAAAAATACTTGCGCGATTTGAAAACGTTTGAAAAAGGTGACGCGATTGTAAAAACGCGATAAAATATTTATGCGACTAAAAGGAATAGTAAGTTTACTGTCGAGCCAAAGTGGTGGACCCGGACAAGTTGAGAAATAGTACTGTCAAGTGGAGATATACTATATTTGGAAATATTGATAGTAAAGGTATTTGTGTAATAATGGTTCATATTGATAGTAAGGGTATTTGTGTAATTATGGTTCATATACATGTATTGAGAGATGTGTCAATTTGTCTGAAATTAGCGATTGGCTGACGAGATGAATTACACTGTATTGTGGGTGTGATAGGCGTAATGCGGTTCATTTGAATGAACTTGGAGGCGTTAGTGTGCAGAGGATTCCACATGTGAATAGTTGGTAGCTCCTCTGGGCCGTGGTAACAGGAAACACACTAACAATCTCGATAAGCACTATTCTTAATCAAGATCTTGTGGAGACTATCTAGTACAATGCCTGTTGTGCATGATATTTTGACTGTGTACTACTTATACGACAATTTGACTGTATACTATTTACACGACATTTGACTGTGTAATAGTTGGTTGGGTAGCTTGAGGTACGGATAGGTCTTTCGGATCATTCTCGCTGATGTTTTTGTGTTTAGCTCCATAGAGTAAGAACGAGTCTGTGTACATTTACATATGTGGTCTGCATCATTATATAATTATTTGTGATTATTTATATTTAATTTGAGATATTATGTATGATGTGTTAATGTGAGATATTATGCATAATGTGATAACATGGATTTTTTAATCAACTGTGATATATGTATGTACTGTTGTTTTCTGTACTGCCATGCTAGTAATGATGTAGATTATCTCACCTTTGTATGTATTTTCTATATTATTATTTATGTTCCGTAAAGAGTTTGAGGAAGAGGAAGAGGAGCAGCCTCTAGATTGTCAGTATCCGGAGGAACAGAATCCAAGCGATCAGTTTGAGGAAGGCGAGCCTCTAGATCATCATCACATATTGACTTTCCCAAAAAGTGAAACTAAGCTTCCTCAACAAGTTTTGCATGAAACTTGTTGGAGAAGCCTCTTCTCTCTTTCTTTGGGAAGGCCCCATGTAACACCCTACTAGGGATGTCACATTTTCAAATTATTATAATAAACATTATCCAAGTTATAAAATGTTTAGCACATATATAATAATATGAGTTGTAAAATTCTTCTTTTTATACATTATATCATTAAATAAAATAAACAGTGCATGAAATAAAACAAACTAATAAATACACACCATAATGTACATATGATTTTGTCTTAAGTATACAAATAATTTACACACTACGAATATTTAATAAAGTAGTAAAAAGTTTGATACCACTCTAAATACAAACTAGCCCAAGTACACATCTAGGAATTCTAATCCTCCTCCGATGAATCATCGGATGACAAAAATCCCAGATGTCTCACAGCTCTACGAACAGGAGTCTGTGTTGTCGATACACTACTAATCTCACTAGGAGCATGAAAACATCCTCCCCAATAACGCCTAATAGTCAAAGGCATCTCAAGATGTAAATAAAAAGTAGTAATAAACATCGGTGCTCCATCTAACTCTCTCCAAAGGGACATAGTCAGATGTCCCACATAAACAACCGACCCTCTGTCTTCTCGTAGACGCTAGAACTTAGAGCCTCCGTGAAACTCAAGTCTCATGAATCCCAAAAACTCAGGCAAAACCATAACCACATGGATGATGTCATCAAGGAAAACTTTTAGAAAAAGATGAGTAAGATCACATCTAGAACCATCCATAACAAGTTATCACCCAATGGACAAAAGTTACAGTTAATAAAAATAGTGTTTGGTGTCCGTTGGATAATAGGGACGTACCTTGATTTTATTTGTCAGATAAAATATTAGATAATGAAACTTCGTAAATTGTGTTCGGTTTCGGGTTTAATAAGATCCACCTGTCCCGTTTCACAGTCCAAAATTTTCTGGCCTCGAAAAAATATTTTATTTTTCGGCCTCGATTAATGCACACGTAAATTGAGAAATATGATAAAATAATCAAAGTCACCCAAATAATTCACAAAAATTCATAAAAATCACAAATATTATAAAATATATATATATAATAGAAAACAAATAATTTTCGGGATGTTACAAGCAAGGACTAGAAGACAAGTTCAAGGAAAAAGGCTGTTACAAGCAAGGGCTTGAAGACAAGTTCAAGGAGAAAGGCCACAATTGTTCAAGATAGACAAAATCATGATTATCTCTTCATCTATTAATTTTTTTTATGCATTAATTGTCATGTTGTGCTAAATTTCATTTTTCTAAGGTTATGATGAAACTCTTTATTTTATTATGTTAAATATTTGATTTTTCTCTTTGTTAATGAGATAATTATTATTTTTTTAATTCTTTCCTAGTGTTCTTAAAGCATGGGGTATGTTTCCAGTCATACTTGCATGATCATAGGTGTTAGGTGAATGATTGAGAGATTAAGTTTGATGCTGGATAATATAGGAATTGAACTTGGGAATTAAGACCTAGAGATAGGCTTGATCCTTCAAGGGTTAATAGGATATCATAGAAATTAATGGGTTTTAACTACTTTAATTCTCATAAGATTGAGGTTGATTTAGTTTTAACACGTTTTTAATTCCAAGAGATTGAGCTTTAAATAATTTTGGATAGAGCACATTTAAAAATATAGTTAATCATTAAGAAAGGAGAATTAATATTCATCATAGTGGGTAATTGTAGTAGATTCCTAATCCTAAGTCTTTAATACTTGGTTGAGCTCTATCTTTTTAGTCTTATTAGTTTTATTAATTATTTTATTATTATTTTAATTTCTTTTAATTTATTCTATATTGTTAGTTTTATTCGCCTAAAATTAAAATTGTCGTAGTTTGTATTCACACGATTCTCATGAGACTGATACTTTACTTATCACTTTATTACTTTTTTATGACTCGTGCACTTGCGGATTTAGTACAACATCTTCTTAGGATGAACTTTCTCATGTTTTTTAGGAACTTTCTCAGGATGCACTTGAACTCTCTCAAGTCTTTGATCTCCTTATCCCTTTCTAATCATCCAGAAAGCTTCCTTACTTTTAATTTAGTCTTGAACATGTTACTACTACTCCACAAATCATGTTAGCACAATTAAAATACTTAAGAGCAAACATTCATAATTTTCAATGTAGCTGTTATTATCAAAACATAACTTGCAATCTTAGGAACAAAAGGGCTTTGGAGCTTACATGGGGATCTGGTTGTAACTAGAGTAACCATCCATGAACGAGAGAAAATGGAAGCCAAAGGAATTGTCAACAAGCTTGTCGATGTTGGGAAGCAGGTATGGGTCTTTGGGGCAGGCCTTGTTTAAGTTTATGTAATCCACGCACATCAGTCATTTCTCGTTTACCTTCTTGACCAGAGCCACATTGGACATCCAAGTGGTATAAGAGACTTCCTTGATGAAGTCAGTATCTAGGAGTTCCTTCACTTGTTTTTCAATTATTTATTACCTCTTTGGCCTGACTTTCCTTTTCTTCTATGGTACCAATTTGACATATGGTTCAATGGAAAGCCGATGAGAGATAAAGTCAGGGTCCAATCCTGGCATGTTAGTTAAGGTTCAAGCAAAAATGTCATTGTTTTTCTCAAGGAACGCATTCAATTGGGTCTCCTTGTAACACCCTAAGTCAGATATCTCAATATAACTATCATATACATAAATATACAAAATTAGATATGTTACTTCTATACTATCTAATATACTAGTCCCATATCATTCATGAAAAAATAATATGGAGAGCCACGATGAATGAAAGTCATACATATATATACATCAAGAGCCTTCACGACTAGAGTAATACATATACAACCCATAAACAAACTCAAAGTAAAATATACATATACAAGAGTCGTGCAGAAAACATAAACTAAACTATTAAATTTCGTAACTCTATCTTCGTTTTATTTTAACCCTCTGAGGGGTACTAACCTGATTTACCATAGAAACACGAGAAATGGGTGAGAACAAAATATTTCTCAGTAATATACAAGTATCTCATGACATTCATTAATACACACACACACACACACACACACATACACACACACACACACACACATAAATTGAAACTACAACAACATTATACAATCGCCCATACAATTGTATAACGTATAGAAATCTAGTTTATCTTGATATTACACAATCGCCCATATAATTGTATAACACCACTAAACTTGGTAAATTGTCTTACTCGCAATTTTACCCTCACAAGAAGCTTCTTTGACTCTCTTGTCTCATAATATCATCCTTAGTAAAGAGTCTCACTCACTATTTTGCAAGGTCAAGGGATTTAACTCACCCTTAATTAAGATAATTATGTTGTGGTTCAACTTTAACTGTTAAAGGAATCACTCTTGACTAATACTCAATTACAACCCAAATCAATGAGAGAAAAGAGCTTTAATCAAAGGACTTGCATGTATAACCCAATTCTTACTTTCATAGGGTACACAAAGCCTTCTTGACAGTATAACTTACTCATCAAAATTTGTGTTTAGCTTTCCTTACTGTCACACCACAAGTGGTATTTTGTGCCACAATGTTGTGTTTAAGGTCCCAAACACCTTTTCTAAATAATTCATAACTTTTGAGAAGTTTAGAAACTCAACTTATCCATACTTGCTAGGTAATTATTTTCCTTGTGAAATAATCCTAAAAGTGTCTTAACTCATTTTAGGAAACACATATAAATGATTCCATCTAGTTAAGAACTTGAAAACATAAAAAATGACATTTTGAAGATTCTGAGCCAAAAACACAGGCCATGTCTGAAAACACAACCCCCCCTCGTGTATGAAAACACTCCCCCGTGTCTTGCTCTATTAGCATAGTTTCACGAGATTGACAGACAGAAAACACGCCCCCCTTCCCCCGTGTCTTGCTCTATTAGCACAGTTTCATGATATTGACAAACAAAGAGAAACACGTCCCCCCTGGTGTCTGGAAACACGAGTCGTGTTTCTAGAATAGACACATTGTAGAAAATTCTACAGAATCGTGCCACTATTCCATTGGAATTTAATCCTCATTTAGCCACTCAAACTTGGTTTCTAAGTGATTTCTAACATCATAATCAACCCTTAAACATATTGTAATACTTAATTACATAATTATATCACTTAGGTAGGAATTTTGTGACAAAAATCACAATTCCCCTAACCTAATTTCTAAGTTCAAACTTAATGAACCAACCATCTTGTTTGATAACCAAAACTAATCCTCTTGCATTCAATAAGCAAAATTAACTCAGTTCACTCAAAGAAAACAAGTACTAACAAGAAAGGGATCTTTGCTATTTAAAACCCATTTTCTCCATCTAATGACCTAACATCTAACTTAAGAGGGATGAAGGAAAAAAATAAGTTAGAAATCCCCTATGCTCAAGATGGTGGTGATGATGCTTGATCAACCTTCAATCTTTGCCTTGCCCTTGTTCCTTTTCTTCCTTCCTTCCTCTTCCTCCTTTTTCCTCTTGTTTTCCTTGGCTTTTAGCTACTATTTTTCCTTCTATGTTTGTGAGGGAAGATTGAGTGAAAAAATATGAGAATTGAGTGAAATATAAAGTAAACAAAAGTCAAATATAGGGTTGCAGTATAATGACTTGTTTTCACTTAAATACAACACCGATACTTCCTGATCTATTATGAACACTTAAATTTAGTTAAATCAAGTTTTTCAACTTGGAACAACTTTAAAATAAATACTAAGATTTATTAAAAATGTTATTTCACCATTATCCTAATTTTTCATATATGCTGCTGGCCAATCGGGCATTAAATGCACAACTAGTATACCTAACAATATCAAATTAACTCTAATTATTCTCAAATTTTAACTACATCCTCTTCTACCTTTTTGTGACCTGAAAATCAATTCTCTAGATTCATTTTCCTTTAATTAGCAACTTATGCTACTATTTGGGTCATTTTAAGCCATTTTGTAACTTCTGAGTTGCAACTAAGGGCCTAAATGAACTCAGTTTATCACAATACTAATCTGACATATTATACAAATATAATAGTACCTCTGAGACTATATACAAGCTTAACATATTTCTCGAGATGTTACACTTCTCTTCTAGATTTAGTTGTCATCTAATCTTGTTTACTTGATCTAGCTTGGTTCTAAGTTACAGGCGTAAAAGTTCTCCTTTAGGTAAGGGATAGGTGTCCCCGATCTCCTCCCGCACATCTAACTCATTCAAGAGAACATTAACATGGTCCATAGTGACATAATTAGATTTGCTGGGTTCCACCTTTCATGAAGTCTTTGCTATCTTCAAACTTTCATTGTAGCACCTTCGAGCTATGGTCTGGTCTCCTTTGACCATTACAATCTCGTTATCTTTGTTCAAGAACTTCATGACCAAGTGAGTGGTCAAGATCATAGCACTAAAGGCATTTAGTGATGTTATAAACAAACGGACAATGAACCACCAGGAACTTAACCTTGATCGTTCTAAAAAATGGCTTATTCCCAAGAGTCAAGTGTGTTTCATCAACATAGCTTGTCGGGGTTACTTTGTTACTAGTAAACCCAATGAGCTCTTCAATGTATGAAATCAGTTATTTGTTAGGGAACTCTAACTTCTTAGAAAGATCCATGAACATGATGTTCGTTGAACTTCCCTGATCAATAAATATTCAGTGAACTTCGGCATTTGTGATAACCTCATATATCACCATGGAATCATCGTTTTCTAGCATTAGGTTTCCGTAATCCTCTTCAAAAAAGGAAATGGGTGAGGCCTTCCTCGTTCCAAATCCTGCCTTGGAGATCGAATAGAAAACTACACTTAAGATTATGTGGAAGGCTTTCTTCCTTGCGCACGTTGCTCGATTCCCCACTGCCCACGAATCCCCCCGATATAGTGTTTATTGTTTGGGTGACTTTGGCATGATGGTATGCAATCCCAAAGTTGTCTTTTATCTCTGGGTAAACCTTCCTTCTAGTGTTCGTTCCTTGCCTAAGACCTCCATCTTTGGTAAGGAGAAGGACTTCTTCTTGGCTTATAGCTTTTCTTCCTAAAGTTCCGGGGTCCGCATTGGTTCTTGTTCCATGTTTGGTGGACGTATCATCCCAAATGACCATCTCAAACAAGGGACTCAATAGTGTCCCAGAGACAAACATAGTCCTCTATGTTGTGCCCATAGCCATAATGGAACTCACAACGCTTGTACTTATCCTTCTGAGCATGTTTCTTTAATGGGGGAGGCTTTGGAATAGGAATTCAGTGTTCATCACATTTTTTAGGATCTAAGATCGTGGAGTTTTGAGAGAGGTATAGTCCTGATACCTCCTTTTTGGTGTAGGCTTGGTGGAGTTCCACAGTTGTAAAAGGGTCTGGGCTGGTTTTGCCCGCATGTCTTCACTTATCTCCAAGTTCTTTCTAGCTTTGGTAACATCCTCCACATTAATGTACTTTTAGGTTCATTCCCTAAACTCATCCATTATGGTTGCTTCCCTTTTTGCGAGGGAGTGGAAGAAAGGATCTTGACAGAGTCCATCCTTAATGTAATGTAGATCTAATTGGCTATTGACCTATGAAGATTTTGTTTTGATGATAACAAATATGAAGATGATGCAAGATCAAGTACAAGACCTTCAAGAATAGCTTTAGGACTTAGATCATTATGTAAAGGTATAAAGTGGTTCACACAAATGCCCTAAAAATTATTTTCAATGAAACCAAATAGCACACATGTTTTCAAGGCTTCAAAATGGTTTTAGGTTTCTAAATAAACAACATTGAAGTGGCCAAAAGCTTATAAGATCATTTGGAATCATTTGGAAATGTTTAAAAGTTATATGAAATGATTTTCAAATGGCTTATTCGAATAAGAGTTTTTTTTATTCGAATAACCAAAGTCAGAAATGCCAAATCTTCCATCTTAATAAGCTTTATTTGAATAAAGTCATGCTTTATTTGAATAAAGGTTTAAATCTAGCATGGCGCAAAAGGGTTATTCAAATAATCAAGGAGTTATTCGAATAACACATTTTCCAAAAACCAAACTTTAAATGATTTATTCGAATAACAAGTTTGTTATTCAAATAACAAATTTTGCTAAAAACTATTTTTAAAAGAGTTATTCGAATAACGTAAGTGTTATTCGAATAAAATGTTCCAAAGGCAAAATTGCCTATATGCTATTTGGAGCTTTATTTGAATAACAAAGGTGTTATTCGAACAAGAGCTCGCAATAGAAATAGAAATAACGGCTAATTTACAGTCATTAATGCTCCACCAACCTCCCCAACGGCTCTAACCTTTAATGGGTTATAAACACAAGTTGTTGGACATTTATAATGGTTAGAAAATCAATTTGAAAACCCAGTTTGAGCATTAATACGAGCTTTACAGCCTTTTCATCATATACTCTATTTTTGGGGTTTAAAGTGTGAATTCATATACCCTTTGTTCTTCAATTTGTAATATCCACTCTTGAGAGAGTTTCTTATCATTCATACTTTGTTTAATCTATAAAAGAGGGTGAGGTATCCCTCAAAGTTATAAGGCTGAGGTATCTCTTGAAGTTAAGGCTCAAACACAAAGGGTGAGGTATCCTAAGGTGTGATGTGTAATACCCTTAAACATATGTTAGATTGGTAAATGGTTACCAAAGGTAGCGTTTGACTTGTTTAGCATGCCAGTCAAGTTTTGTGACAAACTGAGTTCATTTAGGCACTTAATTGCAACACAGAAGTTGAAAAACAGTTTAAAATGACTCAGATAATAGCAACTTTTGCTAAGTTGAGGGAAATAAACATAGAGAGTTTATTTCTAGGTCACAAATAAGCCAAGTAAGATGTGGTAAAAGTTTCAAGAGAATTAGAGTCAGTTTGATATTTTTAGGCATACTGGTTTTGCCTTTTAATACCAAATGACTAGCAGCAGATATAGAAAATCATGAAAATGGTGAAACAACAATTTAGATGAATCCTATGATTTATTCTAAAGTTGTTGGAAGCTGGGAAAATTGAATTAGCATGATTTAAGTGTCCTTAGCAGATATAAGTTTCAGTGTAGAAACTTAAGTTAATCTTTTTCCTTAATTCCCTCCATGTCTCACCCCCTATTTCTCTCTTCTCTCTCGGCAGAAGGAAGCAAAGAACCGAAAAACAAAAAGAAAAGAAGAAAAGAGAAAGGGAAAAAGGAGAAAAGGGAGAAGAAGAAGAAGGGAAGGGAAAAATAGGAAGATGAAGATTAAGGATCAAGGCTTAAGCTTGAAGATCTTCATATCCATCAAGAGGTAAGGAGATTTCTATTCATTTCTCCCTCTTTGATTATCCTTGAATATAGCTTGGGGTTTTGAATAGAAATAGGGGTTTGGATAGCCAAATCCATGTTCTTAACTTGGTTTTTGATTCCAAGAACTAGGTTAGGATAGCTTAAGCTTAGATAATACTAGATGGCTAGTTATGGTTCAAGAACAACCTTAGAATCCATAGAAAATGGATTTGAAGAATAGTCAAAGTTATGTGATTTTGGACCTAGATCAATGTCCCAAGAGAATTAATAGGTTGTAAAAGAGTTACAACAAGTTTAGAGGCCTAGATTGGTGTTAGAAATCACATAGAAAATTATCTTGAATGATTGAAATTGAGAATTGTTCCAAAGGAACCATTTTCGGATTCAGCAGAAAATTTTCGGATTCTGCAGAATTCTACAAAATCCAGTAAGTAAAAATTTTAGTGCAGAATTCTGTAGAAAGATATCAGAATCACTTGATTCTAGTGCCATTTGAAAGCTAACACATAAGGCTTCATGTGGTAAAAATTTTAGAATTATTGAGAAAGCCAATCAATACTAGTTTTTGTTTGAATCCAAGGCAGATTCTGCAGAAAAAGGCATTCTGGCAGTCAGTAAACCAGATTGCATAATTTCTTGCTCCGTGTGTAGTTTATTCCTAGTTTCAGTTTAAAGTTAGGTCAGAAATGGGTAAATCAGAGAATGCTCTATTTTGACCTCTACAAAATGTCGCATAACTTTGGCTACACTTAGCCAAATGAGGCAAGGTTTATGGTATTGGAAAGATATGAGCGAAAGCTAGGTATTTCTAAAATTTCAGAATTTTAGAAGTTATGATGCATGTTTGGTGTAATCTTGAAAATCAGCCTTTTTAGGCAAGATTTGAGGTGTTTTTGAGAAAGTTGGACACTAGAATTTTTAGTAGCACCTTAGGCAACTTAGTGTTGCATTAGATATCACTTAAGATGTGATGAGATGGTGCAATGAAGACAAGTATGCTAGTATGCACAATAGTATTCACTCTAGTAGAGAATGAGAAGGGTATGAACCATAGGATATCCAAGAGTAGTGGATTATCTTAGGAAGATACCTAAGACCTTGAACAACTAAGAGTTGTAAGTAAGAATCACACTTGAGTTAGGTAACTTGAGTGGAGATAAGATAAGATGGTGTATTCATTCCAAAGATGGAATGTTTATGTACTAAGTCTCTAGTTAAGTGAGACCTTGTGCATTGTAGAATACACAATAGAATGAATATTGACTTGTAAGCTTGTTACATTTATTAAGTATGCAAAGTTCTAGAGAAATGTTCACTCATTCCTTTAAGTAAGGTTGAATGAGGCATTAGTTAAAATAGACTCTTTCACTAGGATGAGTTGAGTCTATAGGAAAGTTAAGATGGTGGTTATGTAAGAGATAAGCATAACACTAAGCTTTTCACACACTAGTTAATTAATCTAGTATGTATGTGAAGAGAAAGAACCTTAGTGCAACCAAGATTAGTGGTTTGCCATAGGTAAGTATCTAACACCTCAGCAACATAGTGTTGCATTAGAAATCACTTAAGAGATATGAGTGATGAGGTGGAGTTAGGTACAAGTATGAGAAATGGTCTAGTAATGTTTACCTGAGAATGTAACGTTATGTGACACGAGGTCATTTAGCTAAGAAGGTAAGAAATCAGAGAAGTTCCTAAGGGGACAAGTATTTCTAACTAAATGCTAAGGTTACATGTAGTATGAGGTTATAGATTCTCCTCATTACAAAGGGTAAACATAAGAAGCCAAAGTTCCTAGTAGAATATGCTTAGCTCATAAAGGAACTAAGTATATAAATACGTATGTAAGTCTATGAATTAGTCAAGTAGTATCGATCTTGGTGAGTATCCTTTGATGTTCATTCATTGAGGCAAAAGAAGATAAATGGGTGTCCGAAGGACTTTTCAGAAGGACATACCCTGATGTCTCGATAGTGCCAAGGCCAAAGGAGATAAGTGGGAAATCCAAAGACGTTCTTTGAGCATGGATGAAGCCCGAATTTCTCAGCGTGCCAGGATATGTGTAATGTGAGGATGAGCTTTCCTTTTAATTACCACTGGATGATATACTGACTAGTTCCTAGCGAACTTCCTTGTTTTCAAAATAAACTTCTGCATGTATTTAAAAACAAAACCCTGCATTTGCATTTCATTCACATACTCTTAGGATTCCTTTGGCATATTCATAATACATATCATTCTCATTGCATTCACAGACAGTTGTATGGGCATTATTCGTCACTGTTGGTATTTACAGCTGTATAGGCGTTGTATATATTAACAGTGTGTAGGCTATTGGTTGATATCACACTATAAGAAAATGTGCAGATATGAGAAAAGAGGAGGAAGCTTCTAAGTCAGAATTATAGCATCTGTTATATAATTATTATATACAATGTTATAGTTAGATGGTATTGTAATTGCTTTTACTGAGAATGTTAATTCTCACCAATTGTTATTCCATGTAAATCCAAATGCAGGCACAGATGCAGGTACTGAGGTACAGACCCTGCTAAGGGTGAGAAGAGAAAGCATGAAGACTAGAGTAGTTTTTATTGCTTTAAGTAGACAAAACTTATGTAATCAGTTTATATTTTTTTGGTATATTTTATGTTATATGTATTATAATAAGCCCTCTTGTGGCTAAGTTTGTATGTATTTCTGTATGAGTTTAAGTTTTTCCGCAATCTCTCAAGGCTTTCTATAATTACTCAGTTGTGATTATGGATATATGGTAGAATATAGCATGAGGAAGTGACGTTTCTAGTACCGTTATCTTTATATATCGTTATGTAACTATGATATATCCAGATATCTGTATTAGGGTGTTACATTATAGTATCAGAGTAGTTCATCCTATTGAGCCAGGGTAAGGACTGACTATGCTTAGGCATAAGTAGCAGTTTAGTAGAAAGTTATGCATTCTTTTATCTCTTTTTGAGATATGCAGATGGAATTGCATGACTAGCCTTAGGTATGTGTGCTAATAGCTACTATCACACAAGTACATGATATTGAGCCTAGTAACTCAATATGTAATGTTCTTTGTGTACAGGAAACTATGGTGACTACCAGGTGAACCTATGAGACTAGGAGAATGGTAATGAGGAGATAACCAGAGCTCTTAGAGAAATGGTTGCTGTATTGAGAGAGCAGACTGCCATTAGTAGAAGTCTATCAGAAGCGATAGAATAGGACTCGCATAATTAGTTGCAGGAACGAGAAGGAACTTTTAAGGAATCAGTATTTCTCAGAGTTCAAGAAAGTTACTCTTTTATTTTCAAGGGAGAGTTTGGTTCAGTTAGAGCCGGAAGATGACTTCACATGATGGAAGAGATCCTTGAGGTCATGTTGTGCACTGATGAACAAAAGGTGATCTTGCTTCGTAAGGGTTAGTAGGAGAAGCCGAAAGCTGTTGAGATGAAGCAGAGAGGTTACTAGAGATGGTTAGTCCTCGAACCACCTGAGAGGTGTTTAGAGTTACTTTGCTAGATAAGTATTATTCCTTTGAGTTATAGAAAGCAAAGGAATAGGAATTCCTAAAGTTGGAGCAAGGGGATATTACTGAAGACCTGTATGCGAAGCAATTCAAAGAATGTCAGGAGTTCTTTTCTTATTTTACGTCCAACCCAGATGAAGACTAGAAGTAAGTAAAATTAAAAGTAGAACTTGCAGAGGACATTAGAAGAGTTGCAATGCAAAAGAAGGTTAAGGACTTCTTCGCTCTAGTCAGTGAATGTAGAGTTGTAGAAGTAGATAATCTCATAACCTTGTTGAAACAAGAGTTAGTAGAGGTTCCTAAAGAGGAAAAGATCAGATGTTGAGATCAGTAAGGGTGCCTCTTGATCTCAATTTGTATCAGAGTTGCGCAGTGGAAGCTTGGAGTGATGATATGTATAAGTTGAGTGCTTTTAGATTAGCAACTCTAAGGAAAGAGGTATATCAAGCTTCAAGTCACTAAGACGTGCTAGATGTGGTAAGATACATGGATGTAGACCGTTTTTTATGGGTAATCCATATGCTACATAAGTGAGTAACCAGGATATCGTAAGGGGGATGATTCTTGGACAAAGGAAGCGACGAAATCTTCCAACTTAGTATGAGATGAGAACACATGTAAAGAGAAATCTTTTAAGGTGTGTATAAGAAGAGAATAGATTTACTTTGTAGATCATGTTGATTTACTTTGTGAATCTAGTTTACTTACCTTGTTGGTATGGTTTGGTTGTTTTAGAGAGACAAATGATGTCATGCTCTTGTTTAGTTGGTGTGTGAGACTGTGCCTTAAGTTAAAGGCAAGTTGAACAAAGGATAATCAAGTATATCAGTTGAGAGAAGCTTTGAATTTTCTCAGGAGATGATCTAAGACTTGGTTGTCATAGAAAAAGAGTAAATAAGAGTAGATTTTTGAGAGTTTTCCAGGATCCCGAAAGGACATGAAGAGTATGTCAAGGGTAGTTTTGGAAACTTTTGGAAAAGAAGTGATTAACTGCCAAGTAAGCCGAAAGTCAGTTTTGGATTACAAGTGGTACAGTTTAAGAGTTATGTAATTTCTCAAGATAGAAATTGCAGAGAATTTTAGTAGAGTTTAAGTAGAAGTATAATGGGTAGAGTAGCCATTGTATCCAAGAATAGAGAATCTATCAGTGGATTTTCTCAATTAGTGCTACACTTCCATTAGGCCAGTTAAGGTAGGTGGTACTCAGCAGTGGACTCTAGATAGTTAGTTTGTTTTCCAAGAGTAGAAGAGAAGGTTGATTACTACGTTAGTATTGGTAATTCCAAATTCCTGTGAGAGCTTTGAGGTAGTCAGATATACTTCGAAGATGGGACTAAGGTATGTTCGGATGCAATAGAGGTAGGTAGACGCCTATGCATTAAGGCACCTAAGTCTGCAAGAAAAGGACTACCCTAGGTATAATTTGGAATTAACCATAGTGGTGATTACCTTATAGTTTTGGAGACATAGCTCATAAGGAGTCCAGTTAAAGGTGCTCAACGATCATGATAGCTTGAGACGCTTGTTGATCAGAGGAAGCTGGACATGAAGCAGAATAGATGGATAGAGTTTTTTAAGGCTCATAACCTTGAGTTGAGATATCATTCGGGTAAGGCCAAAGAAGTGGTTGATGCACTAGGTAGGAAATTCCTACAGGTGTCCCAAATGATAGTCCAAGAGAGAGTGAATTTCTTGAGAGTTTTTGAGAATTTGAGTCTAGCGGTAACTATGATTCCAGATAGTCTCTCAGTGAGCAAGGTGAACATAGTAAGAGGCCTAAAGACTCATATTTCTTTAAAGCTCAAAGGAAGAATGAAGCTCTAAGGGACAAGTGTGAGCAGATCTTCTAAGGAACCCTAAAGGATTTTGTTATGACTAAGAGGGAATAACGAAGTGTAGAGACAACTTTGTTTTCCAAGAGGGTCAAAAATCAAGAAAAAGGATTCCGGAGAGAGCTCACCAAAGAAAGTATACCACCTATCAAGAGGCTACTAAGGTTTTCCAAGAGTAAGGAAGATGTATAGTGTAACATCCCGAAAAATATATGTTTAAGTATAAATGATCATTTTATATTATTCTTGATTTTTAGGAATTTTTCTAGAATTTTTCAGAAACGACGAATATTTTAATATATTCCTCGTTTTGCATGCACACTGAGCTGAGAATTGCTGAGGTTAGTGTAACGCTCAAAAAATTAATTATTTCACCACCAATAGTCATTTTCTAATATTTGTGATTTATGTGAATTTTTCTGAAATTTTTCGGAAACGATGAATATTTTAATATATTTTTTATTTTGCGCAAAACTTGAGCAGAGTCGGGAAAACGACTGTAATGCTTCAAAAAATTAGAAAATTATATGACGAATAATCATTTTATAATATTTGCAATTTTTGAGAATTTTTTGGGAATTTTCCGGAAACGTCAAATACTTTAGTATATTCCTCGTTTTGCGTACGCACTGAGTAGAACCGGAGAAACGCGATGTTTCCTCCACGAGCCTTGGACTATGGACATGTCGACGGGGGATCTTACTAAACCCGAGACTGGACACAGTTTACGAGGTTTCACGATTTTCGAAAAATCTTAACAGATAAAATAAATCAATACAGCAGAAAATTCATCTATCAGATTAATTAAATACTGACTTCTGTCAACTGTAATATTATCCATTGGATAATAGTGTGTAATAAAAATCCTAACACATTATCCAAATGAAATCCACTTTATGTCTAATCAATCCACTTTAATTCAAATTTAATGTTAAATAATTAAAGCTTCTTTGAGAAGCTTTGACCAAACATTTGACCCAAATATCCTTAGCTTCCCTTGAAGCCAATTTCCCCCTCTCTCTTCTCTCACTATGCACGGCTGCATGGCAGCCCAAAGCAAGGAAATATTGCTTTTCCTTATTTCATTTTTATCACACAAATTCATTAATTATCAAAACACTTTCTCTCACTACCATTTCTTCTTCTTCCTTCTTCAACATTTTCTCTCCCTTCTCTCCACCATTGCTACGGCCAAGCTCTCTTCTTCTCCCTCAACCATCACAAAAATTAAACTAAATACATTTTCTCAATCCTCTCACCATTCTAAGCATCTTTTCTTCTTGGAGTTTCTTGAAATTCCTTCATTTTCACCATTTTCTCCAAGCTCCAAGCTTTGAGCTTTTTGGGTAAGTTTCAAGACTTCTCTTCATTCTCCTCCATTTTCGTGGTCATGGTCTTCATGTTTGCCATCTATGGCTTATTTTTCAAGCCTTGGTATTGATTCTAACAAAGTCACCATTTTTAGGGTTCTTGGAGCTCAAATCCGAAATTCAAAGGAGGTTCTTGGTGTTCTTCTTTTGTTTTCTTCACTTGGGTAAGAGGAAGACACTCCTCCTCAACCTCTCTTAGCATCTAGGAACCTTGATTGTGTTGTTGGTGGAAAAACCCTAATGAGGGTTATCCTTTGATTTTGTGATTAGTATGTTTATGTGTTGATTTTAATTGATTTATGCTATTGGATTGATTTGTTGTATATAATGGAATATTGGATTAGTTTGAATGGTTTGAAATGGACAAAAAAATAATGTAACACCCTTCTTGGAGTGCCACGGTTTTGGGGTGGAAAAATTGGATAAATTGTGGTTAATGTGTAACAAGCATAAGATTAAGAGTAATCAAGTAACAAGATGGAATTGAGTGGAAGAAAAATTTGGAATTGAATTCTATGTGATGGCTACGGTTTTGAGGCCAAGAATTAGGGTTCTTGGTGGCCTAATTTAACAAGTGAACAACTTAAATGAATTAAGGGAATGACATGTAGTAAGATGACTTGAAAGGATTAGAAATTGTAACCATTGGGAGGCCACGGCCTCTAGGGTATTTGTAGGTAAGTATGTAATTTTGGTAGTTTGGAAGCATAAGTAATTAGGTAATTAGAATCCTATGTAATGAAATGGACAATTAATAAATTAGAAGAATCTAATATAATCAAGACTCCATAAATTTTAAAGGACTAATAGTAAAATGATCATAAGACTTAAGGTAATTCTAAGTGAGTGAAGAACAAGAGAGTGTGAGGCCTAAGAGCTTAAATAAGTTGCAAGATATACGAAATTGAATTGCCTTGGAATGTTAAATTGGTTACAAGAATTGACTTTGAACTTGAACTTTGAAATGAGGGACAAATTCTAAGTTAGGATTCATAATGAACCTAATGACGCATTAATTGACTTGATCTTTATACTATGATGCTATGGGTCCTTGAGAGTGACCATTTGTATATTGATGCTTATATTGGCCTACTGTGGCATATTGTGGAATTGTATGAGATTATGGATCATACATGTTCATGCATAGTGTCTTATGCATTGTGAATGTCCTTGTGGACTGTTGTAAGGCCATGTTGCCTAGGAGATTGAACACACCTTAGTGCGGGTGCGAGTAGACAAGTGTGGGTCTTGTTATGACCTTGGAGGCATCGGGGTGCGGTCCTTCACAATGGGTAGTTGGTAGCTCCTCTGCCTGTGGGGCAAACCGATGCAAATGCACCGACGATCCGGACTTGACACTGTCCTATAACGTGATCTAGTGTAGAATGTCTGTACAATGCCATGATTGTGCACGAGAAAATTTATTGATAGCACTGGCCTCGGCAGCCGAGTTACAGACATGTCTTCTGATCTTTCTCTCCGACTGTTTGGGTTTAGCTCCATGGAGTAGGAATTTGGGAAAGCATGCATGTGAGTCGTGATATACATTGTCATTGTTAATATTTATTATTCCATATCTATGACTGACTTGGTTATCACTGTGATGACTATCTGCCTAGAACTATTTGTTTGCTTACTGTTGGAATT
Organism: Ormosia emarginata; assembly: GCA_029884605.1. NCBI lineage: Eukaryota > Viridiplantae > Streptophyta > Magnoliopsida > Fabales > Fabaceae > Ormosia > Ormosia emarginata. The sequence continues at coordinate 3,457,503 of JAQQTP010000041.1, read as the reverse complement.
ACTGCTTATTAGTTGAATATGATATTCTGAATTGCTATTTGGGCACGTGGCGCCGTGCTGTTTCTAGCTGCTATAATTGGTAATGATGGTAGGATGTCTTACCTCTTCCTTGTATCTCTATTACTTGCTGTATGTGTGTATGCTGTGTTGATCGAAGACGACGGCAAGGAGGCGAAAGACCCCGATTTTCCCGGCTTCTGGCCCGAACGAGACTAGCTTCTACTGAGACGATGGCGGCACGTATGTGCGGATTTCTTGGTGATGTGCGTCTGACCTTCCTCGGAGGGCCAGAGTGTTGGCACATTAACTTGAATTCCGATCGCTGCGTCTACTTGGGAGATGTGTCAATAGCCCTAGCCTGGAGGCGTCATGAGGCACTTGTCCTCACCTGCCACATCAGCCTGCGATTGGAGTTTTACTTGCCCATCCGTGAGATGTGGAGCAATCGTTACTACACCCCACGGGAGGACTCCTTTGATTCCACTGCTCGGGCTCCGTCCCGTGCTTCTGTGGTTCCAATGGAGGTTTCCTCGGAAAAGGAAGATCCCGCTGAGGATCCTGACACGGTTCCTCCTCATCTGAGGGATTGATTTTACTGGTGGCTACTGATGGCTGCCAATGTTTTTATTTTGGGGGCCTGATGTATTATTTTTTGGTGAGCTGTATATTTTGTATACGCATGATGGTTATATATGCATGATTTCCTTGGGGCAGGTATAGTTTTTGCTTTTTGGAGGTATTTAGGCTTGTATCTAAATTACAGTTGTGTTTAAATGTTGATATATATATAAATGCACGTTATTCAGGTGGAAAGTCTGTTGCTTATTTTATTCCTTACCTTTCTTCTGCTTTCTGTATTATTACAAAAAAAAAAGAAAAAAAAATATACCGCTATTTTCTCATGCATTACGGCATTAAACGAGTTAACTTTGATTAAATGAACCGGGTCTTAATTGTTTGATTATTTAATTTCCGCATTTTATTTTATTTGACAATGTGACGTTCCCTCCCAAAAAGGAGCGTTACATTAAGTTGGTATCAGAGCCCCGGTTTATGTTTTCTTTGGGTCTTGTGTGTGAGTCTGTCTTGTTTGTGCTGTGTGTAATCTCTGTGGTTTGTGTTTTGAAATGAATTTCCCCTAACTTACCTTGTGGTTTTCAGTTAACTTGATTTGAGAAAGAGTAAGATGGCTAGAAGTGGAGAAATTGTAGCTGTTGTAGAAGCAATGCAGCGGATGGCGGAAGTCATCGCGCAGCAAAATGAGCGTGCAGCTCAACAACAAGAAAGAGCTGCTCAACAGCTCGAGGCGACTGCCGATGCCCAGAACTTTGCGGAGTTTCATCGTCACAACCCTCCACAATTTAAGGGAGAATTTGATCCTAACAAAGCTAGTCTGTGGATCAAAGAATTAGAGAAAGTCTTTCATGGCATAAACTGTGCTGAAGACAAGAAGGTGAATTATGCTACCTTTATGCTTGTGGGCAACGCCGAAGGCTGGTGGAACGGAGCTCAGAGAACATTGGAAGCCGAAGGAACTGACATCACATGGGATGTGTTCAAGAACAAGTTCTTGGACAAATATTTTCCTGCTAATGCGAGACATGCGAAAGAGCTGGAGTTCCTCATCTTGAGACAAGGGAACATGACCGTCAGTGAGTATGCAACTAAATTTGAGAACCTGGAGAAGTTCTCAACACACTACCAGCATCAGACTGATGAAGCCTGGAAATGTTGGAAATTCACCGAGGGATTGAGGTATGAGGTGAAGAAAACTGTGATCACCCTGAAGATGAAGGTATTCTCAAACTAAAAAGTTAGACACTTGTCAGAAGTTGAAGCCTTGGAATAGGCTAGAGACTCGAGAAACAGGAGCTTTGGGCCTGTACGGTCCCAAAGAGGTGGAGGCAGTGGTTCAAACCGCTTCCAAAAGAAGCCTTATTCCCGACCAGCGGGAAGTCAGCAGCAAACCGGTGGGAGTTCTGGTGGAGGTTGTTACCAAGTGGCTTCCAGTAATCAAGAGGGGGGTGAATTGAGTAACAAAAACTTTTGCAAAAACCTTAAACTAATAAACTTTGCTGAATATAAATATTAAAGAACGTGGAAGAGATGAGAAAAGAAAGAACAATTTAATAATTAAATTGCAGGAATCAATAAATAAAGTGCATAAAATAAAGAGAATAAGGGAAGGAAAACAGGCACAAGTATTTATCCTGATTCGACCACCAACCACTTGTGGCCTACGTCCAATCCCCGAAACACAGTTCGAGATTTTTCACTATTCAAGACAAGCTTAAACAACGGTGTGCTTGCAACCTTTACAATACGGAGCACTTTTCACACACAGGGAAACTCCCCTTGTGGTACCCTTGTGCTCAAGCCTCAATCAAACAAAATGGATACCTCACCCTTATACAATCCTTGGGATACCTCACCCTCAATATACGTAAAATAGATAAAGAGAAGAAATGAAACTCTCACTAAGAGTAGATAAATACAAATTGAAGTACTAAAGAGCTGTTTCTCAAATATCTCAAGAGTTAAACAATTATAAGTTCAGAAAAAGAGAGAATAAAGCAGAGCACGTTTTCAAGCAAGCAAAAATTGATCTCAATGTTCAGGGGGTTTTCAGAGAAGTCCCAGGCCTCTATTTATAGAGCTCGTAGAAGAAAATGGCCGTTGGGAGCAATTAATTACGTTTAAAACTTTCTGATTCTCGTATGGAATTTGAAAACTTAACTCTGATTCTCGTGGGGTATTCGAATGCCAAGGAGGTATTCGAATACCTCACAAAAAACTCTTTAGAAAAAATGATTAAGATGGGGTTATTCGAATACCACAAGGGTATTCGAATACCTCACTAAAAGAAGGCATGTTTCGAAAGACAGGGTATTCGAATACCATATAAGGTATTCGAATGCCTCTGTTTTGGCACAAAGAAAATATCGATTCTGACGATCAGGTTTATTCGAATACCATATTGAGGTATTCGAATACCTCTTTAGCATGAAAAATATCGCTTTATTCGAATACCAATTGAGGTATTCGAATACCTTTCTTTAAAAAAAAGCTTCAAATGCTTGTTTTTAATCCTCTAAAACATTTGATCTTTTAAAAACAACTTTAAAATTTTAGTTCGTTATCCTTAATCATTTGAGATATTTAATTGAATGTCCATACATGATAGATCCTAAGTCCTAAGACTAATCTTGAAACACATGGACTTGATCTTCTTATCATCTTCATGTTTGTTATCATCAAAATACATCTTCATTGTTGCGTAGTAAACACATTCTCCCCTTTTTGATGATGACAAACTATCATAGAGAAAAGCATTAGTACGATGAAATAATTGGAATTCACAAAGTAAGAGGCTTACATTCATATCTAATATGTGCGTGGCGTAGCTCCCCTTTAATGTTGGAATCCAATAATAGTTATTTTAAACCTAGTCTTTTCTCATAGTTATATATTTTTCTCCCCTTTGGCATAATCAAAAAGATACAACAATATATAATGCATAAAGGAGGCAATAAGCATAAAGAGAAACCGATTGTATTAATAATTTAGTCAATATACATAATATAATGAAAGAGTAAACAACTAATACAAAAAAAACATCCAAACAAGAACAAAGCCTAGAAATAGGCATCTGGCGGAGGAGGAGGGGAATCAGAACCCCGTGAAGATAGCAAAGCACGCAAAGCAACTTGCTCACGCTCAACACCATCAAGTCTGTCAAACAGAACAGAGAAGGTGTGTTCCAAATAAGCTTGGTTATCTTCCATGTAAGCACGGTTGGCCTGTAAGGTGGCCATGACTTGATCCAGAGTGACTGAACCAGCAGCAGGAGCAGGGGCAGCAGGGCCGCCAGCAGCGGTCGAGGCGCAGCGGGGGCTACCGGAGCAGCAAAGAGCGGCGGCGGCGGCGGGGGATCACCGGGTCGTCCTCATCATCGTCAACTTCAACTGGGAATACCCAGCCTTCATCAGTCTTTATCATCTTCATTCGGTTCAGCGTATAAGAGCCAAACACATTATGGTGGGTCAGCTGAGTTTTTCGCTCGGTCTCCACAATCTGCGGATACTTGCCTAGAAAGGCAGTGATGATCACCCCATAAGGTAGCTTTGAGCGTTCTTTTCCTTTAGCTCTCATCATATGCTTCATAATGAAGACGGGCCAGTTTATCTGGTATCCTTTCTTCAGGATCCACAGCATAAACACATCATCTTCACTCAGGTAGGCGTAGTTCCCACCTCTAGGAGCTAAGATGTGGGCATAAGCATAATGTAAGAGCCTGTCCTGGCTCTTCATCATGCCCCCTTTGACTCCCTTTTGAGTCGGAGGTAATGCCAACCCAGGTCTAAGAACATCTTCAATGGCTCGAATCTTGTCGAACCGCTGGACAAACTCTTCACAGTCTTCATTGTTACGGCCAACAGATTCTAATCCGAAGAAGCGAACCCAGTCCTGAGGAGTGATCACAATGTGTTGATCACTGACGTCAGAGTGGAGCTCCAGACCTTCAATCCTCAAGTTGCAGTAGAACATTTTGACCAGATTGGGATAGAGGACCGCCTTATAGGAGCAAAAACGAAGCACGCCCTGGATGTCCAGCTGGTGTAGGAAATCAAAGCCACCTTCTTTTTCAAAGAATGCCAAGTCCAGATACTTGGGCTGCACAAGGTTTCGTTCTCTGAAATGAGAAATGAAGCATCCAAGGGTTTCTGGGTGAGAGGAGAGCCTTCGCAGATCCAATGGGTTGTTGCAAGGCGCGGTTTTTGTGCGAGCACGCTTGGAGGAGGAAGCCATGGATGAAGGTTGAAGATGAGAGGAATGGGTTTGAAAAGAGAGGGAGTAACGGTTGGGTCAGACGAAGGAGTGGTATTCGAATAGGAGGAGATGAAAAAACGGGGGAGAAGAAATGAGGGAGATGAGATGAGTGAACGGGTGTACGAAGGGGTTTATATAAAACTCAGACCCAAGGTATTCGAATGCCTCAATTGGTATTCGAATACTGCTGTTTGGAAACGCAAAGGTCAGGGCTGTCTTGAAAGAGGGTATTCGAATACTGATGTAGGTATTCGAATAGACTGTCCAAAAAGCATTGGCCCAGTTAAGCAGGTATTCGAATACTGCTTAGGGTATTCGAATACTTCAGAGACAGAGATAAAAGCCTGATAGCAAGAGGCTTCAGGTTATTCGAATAACCACTAAGGTATTCGAATACACCTGGTTAATAAACCATGAAAGCATACGAGGAAATGATGGTATTCGAATACCAGATGAAGGTATTCGAATAACTTAGATAGAAAAACATAAAAATTACGTCCAGAATGCAATTTTGAAGAGAAAGGACTTACCCAATTAAATGAGTACCGCAAAAAGAATGGAGGATATCTCCGACGCTCAAGTCAGTAATAATTAAAGATCAATAAAACAATAAATGAGTGTTAAATTTAACAAATTAAATACACGATTGATCCAAAATGCCAAGTTCTCTTCTTAAATGAAAGAACGAATCTTTAGGTAAAGGTTTTGTGAAAATATCAGCAAGTTGATTATTGGTTTCAACAAATTCTAACACACAATCACCTTTTTGAACATAATCTCGTATAAAATGGTGCCTTATTTCAATGTGCTTAGTCTAGAGTGCATAATGGGATTCTTTGTCGATTGATTGCACTAGTATTATCACATCTTATAGGGATGTGATTAAGTCAAGACCAAAGTCTAGAAGTTGTTGCTTCATCCATAGAATTTGAGCACAACAACTTCCTACCGCCACATATTCACCTCGGCGGTGGATAAAGCCACGCTATTTTGTTTCTTGCTATGCCAAGAAACTAAGGAATTGCCAAGCAAGTGACATGTTCCACTAGTGCTTTTCCGATCTAATTTGCATCCAAAGCAAAATCGAGTCGAATAACCAATAAGACTACAAGTGGTACCTTTGGGGTACCACAAGCCCACTTGTGTAGTGCCACCTAGATATTTCATAATTCGTTTTACAAAGACTTAAATGCGACTCTTTAGGATTAGCTTGATATCTAGCACACATGCATACGCTAAACATTATATCATGCCTACTAGCGGTGAGATAGAGAAGAGATCCAATCATACCTCGATATTTAGTAATTTCTACAGAATTACCTGCTTCGTCTTTATCCAAGTAACACGAAGTACTCATTGGTGTAGCCATGTGCTTTGAGTTGTCCATTCCAAACCTCTTGAGAAGTTCTTTGCAATACTTTGTTTGGCTAATGAACGTTCCACTCTTTGTTTGTTTGATTTGAAGTCCAAGGAAGAAATTGAGTTCTCCCATCATGGACATTTCAAATTCGCTTTGCATGATTTTGGCAAATTTCTTGCACAGATTTTCGTTAGTAGCACCAAATATGATATCGTCTACATATACTTGTACAAGGAGTATATCATGGTTTTTATTTTTAATAAAAAGAGTCGTGTCAACCTTACCTCTTGTAAAATCGTGTTCTAAAAGGAACTTACTTAACCTTTCATACCAAGCTCGTGGAGCTTGTTTTAAGCCATACAAAGCCTTTTTCAATTTGAAAACATGGTTAGGTAGATCATAATTTTCAAAACCTGGAGGTTGGTCAACATATACTTCCTCTTGAATAAAGCCATTTAAAAAAAGCACTTTTAACATCCATTTGATATAATTTAAAATCCATGATGCAAGCAAAAGCAAGTAACATCCTAATAGCTTCTAATCTAGCTACAGGTGCATAGGTTTCTTCATAGTCTATACCTTCTTCTTGATTATATCCTTTTGCTACAAGTCTAGCTTTATTTCTTGTTATTATTCCAGCTTCATCAAGTTTGTTTCTAAACACCCATTTAGTACCGATAATAGGATGATTATTAGGTCTAGGAACTAGTTCCCAAACTTGGTTTCGTTCAAATTGATTTAATTCTTCTTGCATAGCTAGAAACCAATGTTCATCATTAAAGGCTTCATTGATGTCTTTAGGTTCGATTTGAGAAACAAAGGCTAAGTGGTTACATGCATTTCTAATGGAGTTTCGAGTACTTACACCTTTGGATACATCACCTATTACTTGATCAAGCGGATGATATTTTGAGGTACGCCATTCTTTGGGAAGTTCCAAAGCTTGTGAATCCTCTTGTCTTTGTTTATCTTCTTGCTCCTTGATTTCTTTTTCCTTGCTATCCAAATGTGTTTCTGCTAAGGCTTCTGCAACATCATCAATAACAAGATCCTTTCTCGATCCATTTGGGTCAGTTTCATCAAATGCAACATGTATAGATTCTTCAATAGTCATAGTTCTTTTATTATATATACGAAAAGCCTTACTATGATTTGAATAACCAAGAAATATACCTTCATCAGACTTAGCATCAAACTTGCCTAAGTTATCTTTTCCATTATTTAAAACAAAACATTTGCATCCAAAAACATGAAAATGTGTGACATTTGGCTTTCTTCCCTTGTATAATTCATATGGGGTTTTCTTTAAAATAAGCCTTATAAGGGCCCTGTTCATAACATAACAAGTCATATTTACAAAGATCCGCCCAAAAATACTTAGGAAGAGCAAATTTCATTAAGCATAGTTCTCGCCATTTCTTCTAAAGAACGATTTTTCCTTTCTACAACTCCATTTTGTTGTGGAGTTCTAGGGGCAGAGAAATTATGATTAATGCCATGTTCATCACAATAATTTTCAAAAACATTGTTTTCAAATTCGCCACCATGATCACTTCTTATAGAAGAAATTTGAAAACCTTTTTCATTTTGAATAACTTTGGCAAGTCTTTTAAATGCTAGAAATGCATCATTTTTATTTGCAAGAAATAAAGTCCATGTAAACCTAGAAAAATCATCCACAATCACTAAAGCATAGTAATTCCCACCAAAGCTCATAGTTCTAGAGGGTCCAAATAAATCCATGTGCAAAAGTTGTAAAGGTCTAGTAGTTGAAACTATATTTTTTGATTTAAAAGAGACCTTTATTTGTTTACCTTTTGACATGCATCACATAATTTATCTTTAACAAAATTAAGCTTTGGTAGTCCAATTACTAGCTCTTTAGAGACCAACTTCCTTAGGTGATCCATGTGAATGTGTGCAATTCTCCTATGCCATAACCATGAATCATCATTCTTACTTAAAAGGCATTTCGCATCATTTGAAGATATATCATCAAGACTAATCATATAAATGTTATTTATTCTATGACCAATGAATTTAACATGCTTATCATTTTTATCTTCAATTATGCAACAATTTGAATAAAAAATTACCTTATTTCCTTTGTCACATAATTGGCTAATACTAAGAAGGTTATGTTTTAAGCCTTCACAAGCAACACATTTTCAATAGAGGAATTTGGATTCTTGCCAACTTTTCCGATTCCAAGAATTTTTCCTTGTTGTTGTCTCCATAAGTAACATGTCCATGATTCTTGGGAATAAACATGGTGAATTTTGAGTCGTCTCCAGTCATGTGCTTGGAGCAATGCATTGTCGAGATACCAATTTGAGCTCCTGGCTTTCAAGCACACCTACAACACAATTTTAATTTTTAACCTTTGGTACCCAAATTTTCTTGGGTCCTTGAGTGTCAGTTTTAGGCAATGTACCCTTTGGAACCCAAACCATTTTTGTCCCAATTTTTGTGTTAACATTCTTTCTAGCATTGCATGTTGAAGCACTATGACCTTTCTTTCCACAGTAAAAACATTTAATAAATGGACTGCTGGAAGTACTTGAATAAACGAAAAAATTTTTATAAGATTTATGTTGATTTTTCGGGTTATAACCAATTCCAGCTTTTTCAAAAACAACCCTTTGTTTCCCTAATATAATATTTAGATTATCTCTCCCAGAAGTGAATTTGGCAAGGGTGTTCTTTAAGTCTTAAATTTCTTTCTCAAGTGTATGACATGAAGAACAAGAATACGAAGTAGAAGCATGTGAGGGATGAGATGAGCATGCATCAATAATTCCCAAAGTTTTATTTTCAATTTTTAATTCTTCAATCTCTTTATTTAAAATAAGAATTTTATTTTCTAAAGAAGAGATTTTTTTCTTAGAGGAAGAAATTTGTTTTGTGAGTTTTAAAGATTCATCATGCAGTTCTTCAAAGGCATCTTGTAACTCATCATAAGAAGGCAGTAAAGTAGAGTTAGAACTTACCTCATTTTCGCTTTCTTCTTCTTCTCCTTTGGCCATGAGACAAAGTTGAGCTTCTTCGCTATCTCGAGTTATCAATTGAATCCATGTCGTTTTCATCCCATGCTATATAGGCTTTTCTTCCTTTTCTTTCTTTGAAGGGCTTCTTCTCAAGTCTCTCTTTCTTCTTTTGGTAAACGGGCATTCCATTTTCATGTGACCAGGCTTGCCACATTCATAGCAAGTAGGAGTTGATGAAGCTCCTTCGCCTTTGTAATGAGTCTTCTTCGGAGGAAGGGAGGTCTTCTTTGCATTCCCTTTTTCTTGAGAAATTTACCAAATTTTTTAACTAACAAACTAAGATTTTCTTTGTTTACCTCAATGTTTTCTGAGCTTTCTTCATCTTCTTCATCATCATTGTCAATTGTTGAGGAAGTGGCTTTGAGCGCTATCCCCTTTTTCTTTTTATCGTTTTCTTCGCTTTGACTTAATCTGCTCAGTTCTAGTTCATGCTCATGAAGTTTTCCAAAAAGGGTAGCTAATGACATGGTTGTCAAGTCCCTTGATTCTGAAATTGCTGTCACCTTGGGCTGCCAAATTATGCTTAAACACCTTAACACTTTATTAATCAAATCTTCGTTAGTAAAACTTTTTCCTAAAGATGCAAGATGATTAACAATGTGGGTGAACCTCTTTTGCATTTCTTGAATGCTTTCTCCTTGGTTCATTCTAAACAATTCATATTCGCGAGTTAGAGAATTGATTCTCGACCTCTTAACTTCACTAGTACCCTCATGGGTAACTTGTAAAGTGTCCCACATTTCTTTAGCGGTTTTGCAATTAGAAATTCTAAAAACTCATCATACCCCAAAGCAAAGGGTAATGATGTTTTTGGCTTTTAAATTATGTTGGACTTTTCTTTTATCCTCATCGGACCAATCACTTCTAGGTGTCTCGGTTTTTACACCATCGACAACGCGTGTAGGTATAAATGCGCCGTTTTCGACAGCATCCCACACATCTAGATCAATAGCTTCGATGAAGATTTTCATTCTTTCCTTCCAATATGCGTAACCATCCCCATTGAAAAAGGGTGGTCGGTTTATGGAAGATCCCTCTGAAAAACCATTTAAGGAAGCCATGTTCTCTTGAAGCGGCTAAGCTCTTTATACAAGAGTCTAGCTCTGATACCACTTGTTACCAAGTGGCTTCCAGTACTCAAGAGGGGGGGTGAATTGAGTAACAAAAACTTTTGCAAAAACCTTAAACTAATAAACTTTGCTGAATATAAATATTAAAGAACGTGGAAGAGATGAGAAAAGAAAGAACAATTTAATAATTAAATTGCAGAATCAATAAATAAAGTGCATAAAATAAAGAGAATAAGGGAAGAAAAATCAGGCACAAGATTTATCCCGGTTCGACCACCAACCACTTGTGGCCTACGTCCAGTCCCCAAAAACACGGTTCGAGATTTTTCACTATTCAAGACAAGCTTAAACAACAGTGCTTGCAACCTTTACAATACGGAGCACTTTTCACACACAAGGTGAAACTCTACCCTTGTGCTCAAGCCTCAATCAAACAAAAGGGATACCTCACCCTTATACAATCCTTGGGGATACCTCACCCTCAATATACGAGAAATAGATAAAGAGATGAAATGAAACTCTCACTAAGAGTAGATAAATACAAATTGAAGTACTAAAGAGTTTGTTTCTCAAATATCTCAAGAGTTAAACAATTATAAGTTCGAAAAAAGAGAATAAAAGCGAGCACGTTTTCAAGCAAGCAAAAATTGATCTCAATGTTCAGGGGGTTTTCAGAGAAGTCCCAGGCCTCTATTTATAGAGCTCGTAGAAGAAAATGGCCGTTGGGAGCAATTAATTACGTTTAAAACTTTCTGATTCTCGTATGGAATTTGAAAACTTAACTCTGATTCTCGTGGGGTATTCGAATGCCTGAAGGAGGTATTCGAATACCTCTGTCAAAAACTCTTTTAGAAAACTGATTAAGATGGGGTTATTCGAATACCAGTCAAGGGTATTCGAATACCTCACTAAAAAAGAAGGCATGTTTCGAAAGCAGGTATTCGATTCGAATACCATATGGGGTATTCGAATGCCTCATTTAAAAAGGTTCATTCTCAAACTAGGGTATTCGAATACCATATGGGGTATTCGAATGCCTCCGTCACGTGCACAAAGAAGAAATATCGATTCTGAATCAGGTTTATTCGAATACCATATTGAGGTATTCGAATACCTCAGTTAAAAATAGTTGTAAAACCTTTCTAAAAAGCTTCGAAATGCTTGTTTTTAATCCTCTAAAACATTTGATCTTTTAAAAACAACTTTAAAATTTTAGTTCAGGTTATCCTTAATCATTTGAGATATTTAATTGACAGCTCCATACATGATAGATCCTAAGTCCTAAGACTAATCTTGAAACACATGGACTTGATCTTCTTATCATCTTCATGTTTGTTATCATCAAAATACATCTTCATTGTTGCATAGTAAACACAGAGGTTCTTCTGGGAACCGAACTGGCCAAAATGCAACATATCCTTCTAAATGCCTGAAATGTGGGAAGGATCATCTCACGAGAGATTGCACGATCAAGGGAATCATCTGCTTCAGATGTGGCAAACCAGGCCACATGTCCAGAGACTGCAATCAAGCAAAGGCTGAACCTTCAGTCAACGCGACTCGAGCCAAGAAACCACAAGCCGGAGGTCGAGTTTATACCATGAGTGGAGCTGAAGCTTCCAAATCCGAAGACTTGATTCAAGGAGAAGGCACCATAGAAGGTAATCTTTTAAAAGTATTGTATGACTCTGGGGCAACCCATTCTTTCATATCATATGGCTGTGTGCTATGACTTGGCTTACTTGTGTCTGAGCTACCTTTTGAATTAACTGTTTCAACCCCACCGATGACTAAATCGACCGGTAGTTACTACCAAAGTCTGTTTGAAGTGTCCCTTAATTGTTGAAGGTCGAATCTTTTCTGTCGATTTGATCTGTTTACCCCTTTCACAGTTAAATATAATCCTAGGGATGGACTGGTTATCTTCCAACCATGTTCTATTAGATTGTTCCAGAAAAACCATAATTTTCCCTGTGGATAAGAATTCTAGATACTTGACGTCCAACCAAGCACGAGCTTTCTTGAAATAAGGAGCTCAGGGGTACATGCTACTATTTTCTTTAAAAATCGAGAGCGAGGCTGACCTGGACACTATTCCGGTTATGAGAGAGTTCTCTGAAGTCTTTCCAGAAGAAGTACCTGGTTTACCACCAACACGTGAGATCGAGTTTGCTATTGATCTGGTACCAGGAGCTGGTCCCGTGTCTATAGCACCTTATCGTATATTGCCAACGGAATTGGCAGAGCTCAAGAAACAGCTAGAGGAGCTTTTGGAGAAACAGTTTGTTAGACCGAGTGTGTCACCGTGGGGAGCACCAGTATTGTTAGTTCGGAAGAAGGACGGTACCTCAAGATTATGTGTGGACTATAGGCAATTGAACAAGCTGACTATCAAGAACAAGTATCCACTCCCAAGAATTAATGATTTGATGGACCAACTGAAGGGAGCAGCAGTGTTTTCAAAGATTGATTTGAGATCTGGGTACCATCAGATAAGAGTGAAAATGGAGGATGTGCCCAAGACTGCTTTTCGTACCCGATACGGTCATTACGAGTACCTTGTGATGCCGTTTGGTGTTACGAATGCACCTGCTATCTTCATGGACTACATGAACAGGATCTTTCATCCTTACTTGGACAAGTTTGTTGTCGTCTTCATTGACGATATCCTGATATATTCCCAGAATCAGGAGAATCATGCTGAACATCTCAGCATAGTTCTCCAGATTCTGAAGGAGAAAGAACTGTATGCCAAACTGTCAAAGTGTGAATTCTGGCTTGATGAGGTGAAGTTTTTAGGCCATGTGATCTCAAAGGAAGGGATTGCAGTGGATCCATCGAAAGTAGAAGCAGTACTATAGTGGGAACAACCAAAGTCAGTGACAGAAGTTTGTAGCTTCGTGGGTTTAGCCAGATACTACAGAAGATTCATAGAAGGGTTTTCCAAGATTGCTGGACCGCTCACTCAACTGACGAGGAAGAATCAAGCTTTTGAATGGACTGATAGCTGTGAGCAGAGTTTCCAAGAGTTGAAGAAACGGTTGACTACCTCACCCGTATTGGTGTTACCTGATCCGAATGAGCCATTTGAGGTGTACTGTGACGCTTCGTATCAAGGATTGGGATCTGTTCTTATGCAACACCAAAGAGTGGTAGCTTATGCTTCGCGATAGTTGCGAGTACATGAAAAGAACTACCCTACACATGATTTGGAACTTGCGGCTGTGGTTTTTGCTCTAAAGATATGGATACATTTTCTCTATAGAGCAATATTCAACATTTTCAGTGACCACAAGAGCTTGAAATATTTGTATGATCAGAAAAAGCTGAACATGAGGCAGCGAAGATGGCTGGAATTCCTGAAGAACTATGATTTCCAGTTATTATATTACCCTGGCAAGGCGAACGTCGTGGCTGATGCCTTGAGCAGAAAGACTATCAGTGCTTCTGCCTTGATGATCAAGGAAAGAGACCTCATAGAACAGTTTAGGGATGTATGGTCGTTTGTTAAGTTAGAACCCGGAAGGATCTGTATGAATATGGTCACCATCTCAAGTGAACTAATGGATGACATACGGGAAAAGCAGAAAGCCAATGAATTCTTGCAAGAAGCGAGAGAATTGATAAGGCAAGGCAAAGAGACAGAATTTGAAGAAGGAACGGATGGAATTCTGAGATTCCGAGGTAGAGTTTGTATTCCCCGTGACCAAGAGCTTAGGCGATATATTGTGGAACATGCTCACACCAGCAAGTTGAGTATACACCCAGGCATAACTAAGATGTATCAAGATCTAAAGAAATTGTTCTGGTGGCATGGAATGAAGAGCGACGTCACTAGATGTGTGTCGACTTGTTTAGTTTGTCAAAAAGCTAAAGTGGAACATCAAAGACCAGCGGGATTGCTACAACCATTGTCTATTCCTGAATGGAAATGGGACAGCATTGCGATGGATTTTGTTGTGGGTTTGCCAAGGACAAAGAAAGGACACGATTCGATTTGGGTAATTGTGGATCGACTCACAAAGTCAACCCATTTTCTCCCGATCAACATGAGGTACAGTTTGGAGAAGTTGACCCAGCTTTATATTGGAGAGATCGTTAGGCTACATGGTGTGCCTACGAGTATTGTTTCGGATAGGGATCCGAGATTTACTTCAAAATTTTGGCAGAGTTTACAAGCATCGTTGGGAACAAAGTTATGTCTGAGTTCAGCGTACCATCCGCAAATCGATGGTCAATCTGAAAGGACGATCCAATCTTTAGAAGATTTGCTTAGAGCTTGTACTATGGAACAAACTGGATGTTGGGATGAAGTTCTACCACTGATAGAGTTCACCTACAACAACAGTTATCATTCGAGTATAGGGATGGCACCCTATGAAGCTCTGTATGGACGACGGTGTTGAACACCATTGTGTTGGTACCAAGACGGAGAGCGTCTTACGATTGGACCTGATATCATTCAGCAGACGACTGAGAAGGTTAAAATGATTCAAGAGAAGATGAGAACCGCTTAGAGCCAGCAAAAGAGTTATGCAGATAAGAGGAGGAAGCCTCTTGAGTTTGAAGAGGGTGAGCATGTATTCCTGAAAGTCACACCCACGATTGGGGTCGGCCGGGCTTTGAAATCTAGAAAACTCACTCCAAAGTTTCTTGGACCTTACCAAATCCTTTGCCGGATAGGTCCAGTAGCCTACCAGATAGCCTTACCCCCTTTTCTTTCCAACATACACAATGTCTTCCATGTGTCACAACTTCGTAAGTATTTGCCTGATCCAAGTCATGTCATAGCATCGGACACAGTACAGTTAAAAGAGAACTTAACCTATGAGGCGCCTCCTGCGAGAATCGAGGACCGACGGATAAAACAACTTAGAGGAAAGGAGATCCCATTGGTGAAGGTGATCTGGAATGAAACAACTGCTGATGCAACTTGGGAATCGGAAGACAAGATGAGAGAGCAACATCCGGAACTATTTTGAGGTATGTAAATTTCGGGGACGAAATTCCTTTTAGTAGGGGAGTGTTGTAACATCTCAAAAAATATCTGTTTAAGTATAAATGATCATTTTATATTATTCTTGATTTTTAGGAATTTTTCTAGAATTTTTCAGAAATGACGAATATTTTAATATATTTTTTGTTTTACGTGCACACTGAGCTGAGAATTGTTGAGGTCAGTGTAACGCTCCGAAAATTAATTATTTCACCACCAATAGTCATTTTCTAATATTTGTGATTTATGTGAATTTTTTTGGAATTTTTCGGAAACGATGAATATTTTAATATATTTCTCGTTTTACGCAAAACTTGAGCAGAGTTGAGAAAACGACTGTAATGCTTCAAAAAATTAGAAAATTATATGACGAATAGTCGTTTTATAATATTTGAAATTTTGAGAATTTTCTGAGAATTTTCTGGAAACGTCGAATACTTTAGTATATTCCTCGTTTTGCGTGCGCACTGAGCAGAACCGGAGAAACGCGATGTTTCCTCCGCGAGCCTTGGACTATGGACATGTCGACGGGAGATCTTACTAAACCTGAGACTGGACACAGTTTACGAGGTTTCATGATTTTCGAGAAATCTTAATAGATAAAATAAATCAATACAACGAAAAATTCATCTGTTAGATTAATTAAATACTGACTTCTGTCAACTGTAACTATTATCCATTAGATAATAGTGTGTAATAAAAATCCTATCACATTATCCAAATGAAATTCACTTTATGTCTAATCAATCCACTTTAATTCAAATTTAATGTTAAATAATCAAAGCTTCTTTGAGAAGCTTTGACCAAACATTTGACCCAAATACCCTTAGCTTCACTTGGAAGCCAATTTCCCCTCACTCTTCTCTCACTACATGCGGCTGCATGCATGGCAGCCCAAAGCAAGGAAATATTGCTTTTCCTTATTTCATTTTTATCACACAAATTCATTAATTATCAAAACACTTTCTCTCACTACCATTTCTTCTTCTTCCTTCTTCAACATTTTCTCTCCTTCTCTCCCACCATTGCTACAGCCAAGCTCTCTTCTTCTCCCTCAACCATCACAAAAATTAAACTAAATACATTTTCTCAATCCTCTCACCATTCTAAGCATCTTTTCTTCTTGGAGTTTCTTGAAATTCCTTCATTTTCACCATTTTCTCCAAGCTCCAAGCTTTGAGCTTTTTGGGTAAGTTTCAAGACTTCTCTTCTTTCTCCTCCATTTTCGTGGTCATGGTCTTCATGTTGGCCATCCATGGCTTATTTTTCAAGCCTTGGTATTGATTCTAACAAAGTCACCATTTTTAGGGTTCTTGGAGCTCAAATCAAAATTCAAAGGAGGTTCTTGGTGTTCTTCTTTTGTTTTCTTCACTTGGGTAAGAGGAAGACACTCCTCCTCAACCTCTCTTAGCATCTAGGAACCTTGCTTGTGTTGTTGGTGGAAAAACCCTAATGAGGGTTATCCTTTGATTTTGTGATTAGTATGTTTATGTGTTGATTTTAATTGATTTATGCTATTGGATTGATTTGTTGTATATAATGGAATATTGGATTAGTTTGAATGGTTTGAAATGGACAAAAAAATAATGGAACACCCTTCTTGGAGTGCCACGGTTTTGGGGTGGAAAAATTGGATAAATTGTGGTTAATGTGTAACAAGCATAAGATTAAGAGTAATCAAGTAACAAGATGGAATTGAGTGGAAGAAAAATTTGGAATTGAATTCTATGTGATGGCTACGGTTTTGAGGCCAAGAATTAGGGTTCTTGGTGGCCTAATTTAACAAGTGAACAACTTAAATGAATTAAGGGAATGACATGTAGTAAGATGACTTGAAAGGATTGGAAATTGTAACCATTGGGAGGCCACGGCCTCTAGGGTATTTGTAGGCAAGTATGTAATTTTGGTAGTTTGGAAGCATAAGTAATTAGGTAATTAGAATCCTATGTAATGAAATGGACAATTAATAAATTAGAAGAATTTAATATAATCAAGACTCCATAAATTTTAAAGGACTAATAGTAAAATGATCATAAGACTTAAGGTAATTCTAAGTGAGTGAAGAACAAGAGAGTGTGACGCCTAAGAGCTTAAATAAATTGTAAGATATACGAAATTGAATTGCCTTGGAATGTTAAATTGGTTACAAGAATTGACTTTGAACTTGAACTTTGAAAAGAGGAACAAATTCTAAGTTAGGATTCATAATGAACCTAATGACGCATCAATTGACTTGATCTTTATACTATGATGCTATGGGTCCTTGAGAGTGACCATTTGTATATTGATGCTTATATTGGCCTACTGTGGCATATTGTGGAATTGTATGAGATTATGGATCATACATGTTCATGCATAGTATCTTATGCATTGTGAATGTCCTTGTGGACTGTTGTAAGGCCATGTTGCCTAGGAGATTGAACACACCTTAGTGCGGGTGCGAGTAGACAAGTGTGGGTCTTATTATGACCTTGGGGGCGTCGGGGTCCGGTCCTTCACAATGGGTAGTTGGTAGCTCCTCTGCCTGTAGGGCAAACCGATGCAAACGCACCGACGATCCGGACTTGACACTGTCCTATATCGTGATCTAGTGTAGAATGTCTGTACAATGCCATAATTGTGCACGAGAAAATTTATTGATAGCACTAGCCTCGGCAGCCGTGTTACAGACATGTCTCCTGTTCTTTCTCTCCGACTGTTTGGGTTTAGGTCCATGGAGTAGGAATTTGGGAAAACATGCATGTGAGTCGTGATATACATTGTCATTGTTAATATTTATTATTCCATATCTATGACTGACTTGGTTATCACTGTGATGACTATCTGCCTGGAACTGTTTGTTTGCTTACTGTTGGAATTACTGCTTATTAGTTGAATATGATATTCTGAATTGCTATTTGGGCACGTGGCGCCGTGCTGTTTCTAGCTGCTATAATTGGTAATGATGGTAGGATGTCTTACCTCTTCCTTGTATCTCTATTACTTGTTGTATGTGTGTATGCTGTGTTGATCGAAGACGACGGCAAGGAGGCGGAAGACCCCGATTTTCCCGGCTTCTGGCCCGAACGAGACTAGCTTCTACTGAGACGATGGCGGCACGTATGCACGGATTCCTTGGTGATGTGCATCTGACCTTCCTCGGAGGGCCAGAGTGTTGGCACATTAACTTGAATTCCGATCGCTGCGTCTACTTGGGAGATGTGTCAATAGCCCTAGCCTGGAGGCGTCATGAGACACTTGTCCTCACCTGCCACATCAGCCTACGATTGGAGTTTTACTTGCCCATCCGTGAGATGTGGAGCGATCGTTACTACACCCCACGGGAGGACTCCTTTGATTCCACCGCTCGGGCTCCGTCCCGTGCTTCTGTGGTTCCAATGGAGGTTTCCTCGGAAAAGGAAGATCCCGCTGAGGATCCTGACACGGTTCCTCCTCATCTGAGGGATTGATTTTACTGGTGGCTACTGATGGCTGCCAGTGTTTTTATTTTAGGGGCCTGATGTATTACTTTTTGGTGAGCTGTATATTTTGTATACGCATGATGGTTATATATGCATGATTTCCTTGGGGCAGGTATAGTTTTCACTTTTTGGAGGTATTTAGGCTTGTATCTAAATTACAGTTGTGTTTAAATGTTGATATATATATAAATGCACGTTATTCAGGTGGAAAGTCTGTTGCTTATTTTATTCCTTACCTTTCTTCTGCTTTCTGTATTATTACAAAAAAAAAGAGAAAAAAAATATACCGCTATTTTCTCATGCATTACGGCATTAAACGAGTTAACTTTGATTAAATGAATCGGGTCTTAATTGTTTGATTATTTAATTTTCGCATTTTATTTTATTTGACAATGTGACGTTCCCTCTCAAAAAGGGGCGTTACATATAATGGCATAGTCTGTTAAAGAACATAATAGAATATGTTGAACTGCGGGTAAAGGTGATGAGATTAAGTAATCTGCCATCTTTTGCCAAGTAAAGTTAGCTATCTTCTAGATAAAGTAGTTTAACTACTTTTCAAAGAAATAGTTAGGATTTATGGAGTTTCAGTGGATATAGTGTCTGATAGAGATACTAGATTCACACTTGGTTTTGGAAGCCTTATAAGAAGGAGTTCAAAGCTAAGTTATGTTTTAGTACAGCTTACCATCCATAAGCATAGAGATCAAGAGCTTTAACATAAGCAAATCTCGTCAAGAGAAGGTGGATAGGAGAAGCTGGCACTGAAAAAGAACTGCATGGAAGCAGAAGTTCCATAGGGAGTTTTGTTTAACCAGAATTGTTTACTTGAGGTGAGCAATTTTGAGGACAAAATTTTAAAAAGGAGGGGAGAAATGTAATACCCTTAAAGACATGTTAGGTTAGTAAATAGTTACCAAAGGTAGCGTTTGACTTGTTTAGCATGTCAGTCAAGTTTTGTGACAAACTGAGTTCATTTAGGCACTTAGTTGCAACACAGAAGTTGAAAAGTAGCTTAAAATGACTCAGATAATAGCAACTTTTAGTAAGTTGAGGGAAATAAACATAGAGAGTTTATTTCTAGGTCACAAATAAGCCAAGTAAGATGTGGTAAAAGTTTCAAGAGAATCAGAGTCAGTTTGGTATTTTTAGACATACTGGTTGTGCCTTTTAATACCGAATAACTAGCATCAAATATAGAAAATCATGAAAATGATGAAACAACAATTTAGATGAATACTATGATTTATTCTAAAGTTGTTAGAAGCTGGGAAACTTGAATTAGCATGATTCAAGTGTCCCTAGCAAATATAAGTTCCAGTGTAGAAACTTAGGTTAATCTTTTTTCTTAATTCCCTCTATGTCCCACCCCCTATTTCTCTCTTCTCTCTCGGCAGAAGGAAGCAAAGAACCGAAAAACAGAAAGAAAAGAAGAAAAGAGAAAGGGAGAAAGGAGAAAAGGGAGAAGAAGAAGAAGAAGAAGGAAGGGGAAAAGAGGAAGATGAAGATCAAGGATCAAGGCTTAAGGTTGAAGATCTTCATATCCATCAAGAGGTAAGGGGATTTCTATTCATTTCTCCCTCTTTGTTTATCCTTGAATGTAGCTTGGGGTTTTGAATAGAAATAGGGGTTTGGATTGCCAAATCCATGTTCTTAACTTGGTTTTTGATTCCAAGAACTAGGTTAGGATAGCTTAAGCTTAGATAATGTTAGATGGCTAGTTATGGTTCAAGAACAACCTTAGAATCCATAGAAAATGGATTTGAAGAATAGTCAAAGTTATGTGATTTTGGACCTAGATCTATGTCCCAAGAGAATTAATAGGTTTTTAAAGAGTTACAACAAGTTTAAAGGCCTAGATTGGTGTTAGAAATCACATAGAAAATGATCTTGAATGATTGAAATTGAGAATTGTTCCAAAGGAACCATTTTCGGATTCTGCAGAAATTTTTTAGATTCTGCAGAATTCTATAGAATCCAGTGAGCAGTCAGCGATGTTTGCTGCATAACTCGAGCTGTAGATATCAGAATCACTTGATTCTAGTGCCATTTGAAAGCTAACACAGAAGGATTCATGTGGTAAAAATTTCATAATTATTGAATAAGCCAATCAATACCAGTTTCTATTTGAATCTAAGGCAGATTCTGCAGAAAAAGGCATTCTGGCAGTCAGTAAACCAGATTGTATAATTTCTTGCTCCGATGTCGTATGGACATGAAACTAGTGCCATTTGAAATCTAAGACATAAGGCTTCATGTGGTAAAAATTTTAGAATTTTCTCACATGTAGTTTATTCCCAGTTTCAGTTTAAAGTTAGGCTAGAAATGGGTAAATCCGAGAATGCCTTGTTTTGACCTCTACAAAATGTCGCATAACTTTGGCTACACTTAGTCAAATGAGGCAAGGTTGGTGGCATTGGAAAGATATGAGAGAAAGCTAGTTGTCCCTAAAATTTCTGAATTTTAGAAGTTATGATGCATGTTTGGTGCAATCTTAAAAATCATCCTTTTTAGGCAAGATTTGAGGTGTTTTAAAGAAAGTTGGACACTAGAATTTTTAGTAGCACCTTAGGCAACTTAGTATTGCATTAGATATCACTTAAGATGTGATGAGATGATGCAATGAAGACAAGTATGCTAGTATGCACAATAGTATTCACTCTAGTAGAGAATGAGAAAGGTATGAACCTTAGGATATCCAAGAGTAGTGGATTATCTTAGGAAGATACCTAAGATCTTGAACAACTAAGAGTTGTAAGTAAGAATCACACTTGAGTTAGGTTACTTAAGTAGAGATAAGATGAGATGGTGTATCCGTTCCAAAGATGGAATGTTTATGTACTAAGTCTCTAGTTAAGTGAGACCTTGTGCATTGTAGAATACACAATAGAATGAATGTTGGCTTGTAAGATTGTTACATTCATTAAGTATGCAAAGTTCTAGAGAAATGTTCACTCATTCCTTTAAGTAAGGTTGAATGAGGCATTAGTTAAAATAGACTCTTTCACTAGGATGAGTTGAGTCTATAGGAAAGTTAAGATGGTGGTTATGTAAGAGATAAGCATAACACTAAGCTTTTCACCCACTAGTTAATTAATCTAGTATGTATGTGAAGAGAAAGAACCTTAGTGCAACCAAGATTAGTGGTTTGCCATAGGTAAGTATCTAACACCTCAGCAACATAGTGTTGCGTTAGAAATCACTTAAGAGATATGAGTGATGAGGTGGAGTTAGGTACAAGTATGAGAAATGGTCTGGTAATGTTTACCTGAGAATGTAACGTTATATGACGCGAGGTCATTTAGCTAAGAAGGTAAGAAATCAGAGAAGTTCCTAAGGGGACAAGTATTTCTAACCAAATGCTAAGGTTACATGTAGTATGAGGTTACAGATTCTCCTCATTACAAAGGGTAAACATAAGAAGCTAAAGTTCCTAGTAGAATATGCTTAGCTCGTAAAGGAACTAAGTATATAAATACGTATGTAAGTCTACAAATTAGTCAAGTAGTATCGATCTTGGTGAGTATTCTTTGATGTTCATTCATGGAGGCAAAAGGAGATAGATGAGTGTCCGAAGGACTTTTGAGAAGGACATAACCCTGATGTCTCGACAGTGCCAAGGCCAAAAGAGATAAGTGGGAAATCTAAAAACGCTCTTTGAGCAAGGAAGAAGCCCGAATTTCTCAGCGTGCCAGGATATGTGTAATGTGAGGATGACTTTTCCCTCTAATTACCACTGGATGATATACTGACTAGTTCCTAGCGAACTTCCTTGTTTTCGAAATAAACTTATGCATGTATTTAAAAACAAAACCCTGCATTTGCATTTCATTCACATACTCTTAGGATTCCTTAGGCATATTCATATTGCATATCATTCTCATTGCATTCACGGACAGTTGTATGGGTATTGTCCGTCACTGTTGGTATTTACAACTATATGGGCATTGTATATATTAACAGTGTGTAGGCTATTGGTTGATATCACACTATAAGAAAGTGTGCAGATATGAGAAAAGAGGAGGAAGCTCCTAAGTTAGAATTATAGCATCTGTTATATAATTGTTATATACAATGTTATAGTTAGATGGTATTGGAATTGCTTTTACGAGAATGTTAATTCTCACCCCGGTTGTTATTCCATGTAAATCCAGGATGCGAGGCATAGATGCAGTGTCGAGGTACATGTCCACCGCTAAGGGTGAGAAGAGAAAGCATGAAGACTAGAGTAGTTTTTATTGCTTTAAGTAGACAAACTTATGTAATCAGTTTATATTTGTTCTGTATGTTTTATGTTATATGTATTATAATAAGCCCTCTTGTGGCTAAGTTTGTATATATTTATGTATGAGTTTAAGTTTTTCCGTAATCTCTCAAGGCTTTCTATAATTACTCAGTTGTGATTATGGATATATGGTAGAATATAGCATGAGGAAGTGACGTTTCTAGTACCGTTATCTTTATATATCATTGTATAACTATGATATATCTAGATATCTGTATTAGGGTGTTACATTATGGTATCAGAGCAGTTCATCCTGTTGAGCCTGGGTATGGGCTGACTATGCTTAGGCATAAGTAGCAGTTTAGTAGAAAGTTATGCATTCTTTTATCTCTTTTTGAGATATGCAGATGGAATTGTATGACTAGCCTTAGGTATGTATGCTAATAGCTACTGTCACACAAGTACATGATATTGAGCCTAGCTAACTCAATATGTAATGTTCTGTGTGTACAGGAAACTATAGCAACTACCGAGAACCTATGAGACTAGGAGACTGGTAATGAGGAGATAACTAGAGCTCTTAGAGAAATGGCTCATTAATATTGAGAGAAATATGCCATTAGTAGAAGTCTATCAGAAGCGATAGAATAGGACTCGCATAGTTATTTACGGGGATAAGAAGGAACTTTTGAGGAATTAGTATTTCTTAGAGTTCAAGAAGGTTACTCCTTTATTTTCAAGGGAGAGTTTGGTTCAGTTAGAGCCGGAAGATGACTTCACATGATGGAAGAGATCCTTGAGGTCATGTTGTGTGCTGATGAACAAAAGGTGATCTTGCTTCGTAAGGGTTAGTAGGAGAAGCCGAAAGCTGTTGAGATGAAGCAGAGAGGTTACTAGAGATGGTTAGTACTTGAACCACCTGCGAGGTGTTTAGAGTTACTTTGCTAGATAAGTATTATTCCCTTGAGTTATAGAAAGCAAAGGAATAGGAATTTCTAAAGTTGGAGCAAGGGGATATTACTGAAGACCTGTATGCGAAGCAATTCAAAGAATGTCAGGATTTCTTTTCTTATTTTACGTCCAACCCAGATGAAGACTGGATGTAAGTAAAATTTGAAGTAGAACTTGCAGAGGACATTAGAAGAGTTGCAATGCAAAAGAAGGTTAAGGACTTCTTCGCTCTAGTCAGTGACTGCAGAATTGTAGAAGTAGATAATCTCATAACCTTGTTAGAACAAGAGTTAGTAGAGGTTCCTAAAGAGGAAAAGATCAAATGTTGAGATCAGTAAAGGTGCCTCTTGATCTCAATTTGTATCAGAGTTGCGCAGTGGAAGCTTGGAGTGATGATACTTATAAGTAGAGTGCTTTTAGATGAGCAACTCTAAGGAAAGAGGTATATTAAGCTTCAAGTCACCAAAACGTGCTATATGTGGTAAGACACATAGATGTAGACCATTTTTTATGGATAATCCACATGCTGCATAAGTGAGTAACCATGATATCGTAAGGGAGATGATTGTTGGACAAAGGAAGCGACGAAATCTTCCAACTTGGTATGAGATGAGAACACATATAAAGAGAAATCTTTTAAGGTGTGTATAAGAAGAGAATAGATTTACTTTGTAGATCATGTTGATCTACTTTGTGAATCTAGTTTGCTTACCTTGTTGGTATGGTTTGGTTGTTTTAGAGAGACAAATGATGTCATGTTCTTGTTTAGTTGGTGTGTGAGACTGTGCCTTAAGTTAAAGGCAAGTTGAACAAAGGATAATCAAGTATATCAGTTGAGAGAAGCTTTGAATTTTCTCAGGAGATAATCTAAGACTTGGTTGTCATAGAAAAAGAGTAAATAAGAGTAGATTTTTGAGAGTTTTTCAGGATCACGAAAGGACATGAAGAGTATATCAAGGGTAGTTTTGGAAACTTTTGAAAAAGAAGTGATTAAGTGTCAAGTTAGCCGAAAGTCAGTTTTGGATTACAAGTGGTACAGTTTAAGAGTTATGTAATTTCTCAAGATAGAAATTACAGAGAATTTTAGTAGAGTTTAAGTAGAAATACAATGGGTAGAGTAGCCATTGTATCCAAGAATAGAGAATCTATCAGTGAATTTTCTCAGTTAGTGCTACTTGGATTAGGCTAGTTAAGGTAGGTGGTACTCAACAGTGGACTCTAGATAGTGAGTTTGTTTTCCAAGAGTAGAAGAGAAGGTTGATTACTACGTTAGTATTGGTAATTCTAAATTCCCGCGAGAGCTTTGTGGTAGTCAGATATACTTCGAAGATGGGACGAAGGTATGATCGGATGCAATAGAGGTAGGTAGATGCCTACGCATCAAGGCAGTTAAGTCTTCAAGAGAAGGACTACCCTAGGTATAATTTGGAATTAACCATAGTGGTGATTACCTTATAGTTTTGGAGACATAACTCATAAGGAGTCCAGTTAAAGGTGCTCAACGATCATGATAGCTTGAGACGCTTGTTGATCAAAGGAAGTTGGACATGAAGCAAAATAGATGGATAGAGTTTTTCAAGGCTCATAACCTTGAGTTGAGATATCATTCGGGTAAGTCCAAAGAAGTGGTCGATGCACTAGGTAGGAAATTCCTACAGGTGTCCCAAATGATAGTCCAAGAGAAAGTGAATTTCTTGAGAGTTTTTGAGAATTTGAGTCTAGCGGTAACAATGATTCCAGATAGTCTCTCAGTGAGCAAGGTGAACATAGTAAGAGGCCTAAAGACTCATATTTCTTTGCAGGTCAAAGGAAGAATGAAGCTCTAAGGGACAAGTGTGAGGAGATCTTCTAAGGAACCCTAAAGGATTTTGTTATGACTAAAAGGGAATAACGAAGTGTAGAGACAACTTTGTTTTCCAAGAGGGTCAAAAATCAAGAAAAAGGATTTCGAAGGGAGCTCACCAGAGAAAGTATACCATCTATCAAGAGGCTACTAAGGTTTTCCAAGAGTAAGGAAGATGTATAGTGGCATAGTATGTTAAAGAACATAATAGAATATGTTGAACTGCAGGTAAAGGTGGTGAGATTAAGTAATCTACCCATCTTTTGCCAAGTAAAGTTAGCTATCTTCTAGATAAAGTAGTTTAACTACTTTTGAAAGAAATAGTTAGGATTCATGGAGTTTCAGTGGATATAGTGTCTGATAGAGATACTAGATTCACACTTGGTTTTGGAAGCCTTATAAGAAGGAGTTCAAAGCTAAGTTATGTTTTATTACAGACTTACCATCCATAAGCATAGAGATCAAGAGCTTTAAGATAAGCGAGATCTCGTCAAGAGAAGGTGGATAGGAGAAGCTAGTACTGAAAAAGGACTGCATGGAAGCAGAAGTTCCATGTGGAGTTTTGTTTAACCAGAATTATTTACTTGAGGTGAGCAATTTTGAGGACAAAATTTTAAAAAGGATGGGAGAAATGTAATACCCTTAAAGACATGTTAGGTTGGTAAATGGTTACCAAAGGTAGCGTTTGACTTGTTTAGCATGTCAGTCAAGTTTTGTGACAAACTGAGTTCATTTAGGCACTTAGTTGCAACACAGAAGTTGAAAAGTAGCTTAAAATGACTCAGATAATAGCAACTTTTAGTAAGTTGAGGGAAATAAACATAGAGAGTTTATTTCTAGGTCACAAATAAGCCAAGTAAGATGTGGTAAAAGTTTCAAGAGAATCAGAGTCAGTTTGGCATTTTTAGACATACTGGTTGTGCCTTTTAATACCGAATGACTAGCAGCAGATATAGAAAATCATGAAAATGGTGAAACAACAATTTAGATGAATACTATGATTTATTCTAAAGTTGTTAGAAGCTGGGAAACTTGAATTAGCATGATTCAAGTGTCCTTAGCAGATATAAGTTTCAGTGTAGAAACTTAGGTTAATCTTTTTCCTTAATTCCCTCCATGTCCCACCCCCTATTTCTCTCTTCTCTCTCGGCAGAAGGAAGCAAAGAACTGAAAAACAGAAAGAAAAGAAGAAAAGAGAAAGGGAGAAAGGAGAAAAGGGAGAAGAAGAAGAAGGGAAGGGGAAAAGAGGAAGATAAAGATCAAGGATCAAGGCTTAAGCTTGAAGATCTTCATATCCATCAAGAGGTAAGGGGATTTCTATTCATTTCTCTCTCTTTGTTTATCCTTGAATGTAGCTTGGGGTTTTGAATAGAAATAGGGGTTTGGATAGCCAAATCCATGTTCTTAACTTGGTTTTTGATTCCAAGAACTAGGTTCGGATAGTGATAATCACATATTTTATTCATTAAGAAACCCTCATTATTAGTCATTTACACTCTTCATGTACTTAATTGACTGAATTTGATTATGTTTTGTAAGTTTGAACTCGAATCGGACTTAATTGATTTTTCAGCATTATTCGAGTCTTACACTGTTTCTGTATTTTGGCCATATCTTGAGTTCTAAATGTCTGATAATTATGAATTTTACCTTGTAGGAAAGATAAAAGAGAGCTCTACAACTTTGATGAAGAGCTCAAAGTCAAATTCAGACATTTAGTGGAGCTAATTGGGCATGGAAATCAGAATACGGGATTTGTGACTGGAACCCGAACAGTGTGTAGTAACCAGAACATAATTCGAGTTTGGGTTTATAGAATGGGCTGAAAATTGGTGATCTGAAAGTTAAGACCCATATGTACAACTTTCATGACAAACACAAAACTTGATTCGGGCTCCTTGATGGAGATATTGGGTCTGAAAGTCAAAACAGAGGTGCTGAAACTGGTCCTGAGCAGTCTGTAGTAATTGGGTCATATCTTGGGCTGTAGGACGAATTTTTGGGTGCTTCTAGAGCCATTGGAAAGCTTAGACAATTTCCTAGAACTTTCATGAAGACCACTTGGCTCAAAAATGACGAAATCAATGAGTTCAGCAATGAATACTTTCGGAGACAAGGAAGCTCACCTACCAAGTTCACCTACCAAGCTCACCTACCAAGTTCACCTACCAAGCTCACCTACTAATTCCACCTACTAATCTCATCTACCCATCTACTACTACTCTGAATCCTCTATAAAAGGAAGCATGAGGAGAGCTCTAAACACAACATACACTTAGTGTTAGAAATAGCTTTTCATAGTTCTTGTATATTTTTCCTTCATTGTAATGGAGAGCTAAGTCACTTCTAGTCAATTCGGGACTCTTGAAGAGATTGTGGCTTGGATTCTTGAGACCTTGGTTATGTAATGTATTTGATTTATATTTGAATTCCTCTTCTCTTCTTCTTCTTCTTCTGTTCTCTTAATCTTGAATGCATGAATGGTAATTCTGTTTATGTTTGATCTGATTTGATCTTGGTTTAAGATTAAGTATTGTGATGAAATTTAGAACTGATTGATCTAAACTAATCAAGTAATTGAAGAGGTTAGGTTACTGATTTGTGCCTAGGTTAATTGAATTCGGTGCTTAAATTGACATATATTTACATGAATGGTGTGATTGCAGATTTGTGTTTATCACTTGTCAATTGAATTACGACGATTGTCTAGTATGAATTATGGATCGATGCGAGAGATCTCGGTTAGATCCAAGTTAACCATTCAAATGTATTTCAGGTGTTTGTTGAAAGGTCTATGATTGAATCCACCCAATCTTGGATAGATTTCTGAATTGACTGTTCTTTTAATTGTTATTTCTCTTTAAATCTGTCATCTTTGCGATCCTTGAACCATCAAAACCCCCTTTTTCTAACTTTCACTTGATTTGATCAAATTGCATCTACGATCCTTGAGGAGACGATCCGGTGTTGTTCACTATACTACAAGTTTAGGTAATAACTTCGGTTATAATTTTGATTTGAGTTCGGCGCTCGTCAAAATTTTGGCGCTGATTCTTGGGAACTCGTAGGTGTAATCTTTTCATTTTGAGTAACCTTACTAATTTTTGTTCTTTCTTACCTATTCTAACAGTTATTTTTCATTTACTAACATTGTTCATACCATACTAATATTTTTATCCTAGCTTTTGAATTTTTCTGATTTAGGAAAGACGGAAAACAGGTGATTACGGGTAACTATTGCAATTTTCGAACTGCAACATGCCCAGAATGAGCTGAAACTTGGTCGGTTGAAGGAAAACAGCCTGATAAACAAGACTCACAGTAAACTGTGAGGTCACCCCTGGTTTTTCGAAATTCTATCATTTAGACCACTTTTTTAATTTTTTAATATTTTTTATTGCATTTTCTAGTTTCATTTTTATGTAGATTTTGTTCTGTGTTGATTCCATAATTTTTAAAAATGTTTAGACATATTAACTAGATTTATTTTTGCATATTTTGAGTGTTGTTTAGTGTATTTTGCTTAGTTGCGCTTTTGTGTTTTTGTGCTTTAGTTAATGCATGACTAGGTCCAATCCTGATATCTTGCTTGATCTTGATCCTGAGATTGATAGGACCTTGCATAGATTAATTAGAGCTCGTGTGATAAATTCCAGAGTTAATTCTGAACCAAATTTTGGGAGTGAACCTGATAACTTAAGTAATCCTGAAATCATGGTGATAACATGCATAATAGAACCCTTAAGGAACTTCTTTGCTCTGATGTATCTTACCAATCTTTGTGCATTCAATATCCTGATCTTGATGCAGATTTTGAGTTGAAATCTGGTTTGATACACTTGTTACCAAAGTTTCATGGTCTTGCGGGTGAAGATCCTCATAAGCACCTGAAAGAGTTCCATGTTGTGTGTTCAACCATGAAGCCACAAGGCATCTCGAGGAACACATCAAGTTAAGGGCATTTCCCTTCTCACTTGTCGATGCAGACCAAAGATTGGTTGTTTTATCTTTCACTAGGTTCGGTCGAAGTTGGAATGACATGAAGAGGTTGTTCTGGAGAGATTCTTCCCTGCCTCGAGAGCTGCAAATTAGGAAGGATATATGTGGCATCGAGACGGATGTCGGTGAGACTTTGCATGAATCTTGGGAGAGATTCAAGAAGTTGTGTTCGAGCGCCCTCATCACCAAATTAGTGACCAACTCTTGATTCAATACTTTTATGAGGGTTTTTGCCAAATGATAGAAGCATGATCGATCTTTGCCTCTGGAGGAGCCTTAGTAGACAAAACTCCTACCGCCGCAAGAGATCGATAGCAAACATGGCAGCCAATACCCAATTTGGCTCGCGGATCATCACCGCAACCCGGAGGAGTTAATGAAATTCAAGCATCTCATATGGACCAACAAAGAATGGAACACGAGACTAGATGAATTGACTTCTTTGGTAAGACGGATAGCGGTGGGTCAACAACCACCCATGCGGATGACTGCAGTATCGCATCGGTGTGTGGAATTTGCTCTAATTCATCTCATCCCTACTTGATTCATGCCCTACACTTCGGGAAGATGGTCCCGCTTTTCCGGATCAATGTGTTCTTTATGCAGTGGTGTTTTTCTGGTAGACCCCAATATCGAACAACAACAGAACAATCTAGATATGATCCATTTTCTAGTACTTATAATCCTGGTTGGCGAGACCATCCCAATTTGAGATATGGGAATCCTAGCCGGCAACAACGGCCCCACGGCGGCAACAACGGCCCCACCGGCGGCAACAACAATTTAGATACCAAGTGCGGGTCCAAGCAACAAATACCAACAAATACCCCCGCATTCGGACAACAACAACATTCGGCGATCATCCAATCCACTCCCGGTGAGCCATCATTGGAAGACTGATGAAACAAATGGCCACAAATAACATTCGGTTCAGCAGAACGTCAGTGCCAACATTCAAAATTTACAAACTCAAATTGGGCAGCTGGCAACCACTGTGAGCGAACTAAAGAGTCAAGGTTCTAGCCAATTGCCTTCACAAATAGTCAACAATCCAAGAGGCAACGTAAGTGCAATTACCTTGAGAAGTGGTAAAGAAGTTGATGTTCCAACCTTACAGCAATCAGAAATTGACCAAAAACGGCAGGAAATGGATAATTCAGTCCAGAAATCTGTGCCACTGAAGAAAATTGCAGAGAATTCAGATGTTGCCATTCCATTACCTTTTCCAAATAGGATCACACAATCCAAGAGAACAATGCAAGCGAAAATGGAAAAAGAAGTCATGGAGACATTCAGGAAAGTGGAAATCAATATTCCCCTCTAGATGCAATCAAGCAAATTCCAAAATATGCTAAATTTCTCAAGGAGTTGTGCACTCATAAGAGAAGGTTGAAAGGGGATGAGAAGATCGGCATGGGAAGAAATGTTTACGCAATGATTACGCCAAGCATGCCACGAAAATGCAAAGATCCTGGAACTTTCACAATTTCTTGCACAATTGGCAACTCTAGATTTGAGCATGCAATGCTAGATTTGGGTGCTTCGATCAATGTCATGCCCATGTTAGTGGATAAGTGTTTAAACATTGGTACTTTGCAACCCACTGGTATCGTGATTCAGTTGGCAAATAGAGCCACTGCTCATCCTGCGCAGGTGTCTTTGGAAGATGTGTTAGTTCGGGTGAATGAGTTGATTTTTCCAAAGAGATTTCTACATTACGGACATGGAAGATGAGTCTCCAACAAACCATGCTCCATTGATTCTAGGCGGAGACCATTCCTCAAGACCGCCAAGACCAAGATAGACGTGCATGCTTGGCACCACTTTCTATGGAGTTTGGCGACGATTTGGTACAATTTAACATTTTTGATGCTATGAGACACCCCCTAGAGGAGCATTCTGTTTTCCATGTTGATATGATTGAGATGCTGGTTGATGATGTCTATCCTGATTTATATGTTGAATTCCCGATATTGTTGACTATCTTGGTTCTGTTTCTTGTGATACATGTGCCACTTGTGATGTTGAACCATGTGCTTTGCATGTCTTGAGATTTATTCTCATTATGAGTAATGATACTGAGATGCTTGATGATGCAACAATTGAGAATGAGAGTCGATACCATCTTGAAATTAATGTTCTTGAGTTAGTTGTTTTCAGATCACTTGTTACCTTCCATTGTACAACCTCCATCCTTGGAGTTGAAGACTTTACCGAGACCATCTTAAATATGCATATTTGGGAGATGGTGAGACACTTCCTGGTGATCATTGCTAAAAACCTACAACTTTGATCAAGAAGAAAAATTACTGCAGATTTTGAGGCGAGAATAGGCAAGCCATCGGATGGACTCTTGCGGATATTCCCGGTATTAGTCCCTCCACATGCATGCATAAGATTTCATTGGAAGAAGGGATCAAACCGGTTAGACAGACCCCAAAGGAGACTAAATCCCCGATTCTAGATGTGGTGAAGAAGGAAGTTACAAAGCTACTTCAAGTGGCATTATTTATCTCATATCGACGATCAATGGGTGAGCCACGTGCAAGTGGTTCCCAAGAAATGTGGGGTCACGGTGGTTGCGAATCAGAACAATGAGCTTGTGCCCACACGAGTTCAAAACAGTTGGCGAGTTTGCATTGATTATAGGCGGCTCAACCAGGCTACCAGAAAGGATCATTTCCCGCTGCCCTTCATTGATCAAATGTTGGAGCGGTTAGCTGGCAAGTCACATTATTGTTTCCTGGATGGATATTCGGGCTATTTTCAGATTCATATAGCCCCAGAAGACCAAGAGAAGACTACTTTCACTTGTCCATTTGGCACATTTGCATACAGGAGGATGCCCTTTGGTCTATGCAATGCTCCAGGCACCTTTCGAGGGTGTATGGTAAGTATCTTTTCGATTTTTAGAAAATTGCATGGACGTATTCATGGATGATTTTACTTGTCTATGGATCTTCCTTTGATGCATGTTTAGATAGTCGCTCAGGGTCTTGCATAGATGCATTAAGACTAACCTCGTTCTAAATTTTGAGAAATGTCATTTCATGGTAGAACAAGGTATAGTCTTAGGGCATGTGATATCTCGTGAGGGTATTGAGGTAGATCCTGCAAAAATGGATGTTATTTCATGCCTATCTTACCCCACATGCGTGCGGGAGATTCGTTCTTTCCTTGGTCATGCGAGGTTTCTATCGGCGGTTCATAAAGGATTTCAAAGAAAATTGCACTTCCGCTATCCAACTTACTGCAAAAAGATGTGGAGTTTCACTTTGACAAGAAGTGCCGGGATGCCTTCAATCAATTGAAGCGGGCATTGACCAAGTACACCTATCATCCAACCGCCGATTGGACACTTCTATTTGAACTGATGTGTGATGCCTCTAATTATGCATTGGGAGTTGTTCTTGCACAAAGGGTCGGTAAAGTATCTCATGTCATTTCCTATGCTTCGAGAACTTTAGATCCTGCACAAATCAACTACACCACAACTGAAAAGGAACTTTTAGCAATTGTTTTTGCTTTAGATAAATTTCGATCATATTTGCTTGGTTCCGAGTGGTTGTGTTTTCGGATCATGCACATTGAAGTTTCTCCCGAAAAGCCCAATGCCAAGCCCCGGTTGATTAGGTGGATGTTGCTCCTCCGGAGTTTGATATTGAGATCCGTGACAAGAGTGGAGCGGAGAATTTGGTGGCTGATCACTTGAGTCGAATTGAAAGGGAGGCGGATGTTTTTCCCATCCATGATGTTTTCCACGATGAGCGACTTTTCAAGCTACAAGGCAACATCCCTTGGTTTCTTGATTTGATTAATTTCTTGGTTGCTAACGCAATACTGCACATTTCACTAAGGCTAAGATTGATAAATTGAAGAGTGAGTCAAAGTATTATGTGTGGGATGATCCTTACTTATGGAGATTTTGCGGTGACCAAGTAATTAGGAGGTGTGTGCTGATGATGAATTCCATTCCATTCTTAGCTTTTGTCATAAACTTGCATGTGGCGGCCACTTCGGTCCTCAACGGACTGCTAGGAAAGTTTTAGACTCGGATTATATTGGCCCACTCTATTTCATGATGCATATATGTTTTGCAAATCTTGTGATCAATGCCGAGAACAGGGAATACTTCTCGTAGGAATGAAATGTCCCGAAAACCCTTATTATTCTCGTGAGATTTTTGATGTTTGGGGTATTGACTTTATGGGTCCTTTTCTGTATCATTTGGTTTTGTTTACATTCGCTTCTTTGTGGATTATGTATCTAAATGGGTGGAGGCTAAGGCCACTCGGACCGATGATTCTAAAGTTGTTGTGGATTTTATTAGATCACATTTTACGTAGGTTTGGAGTCCCGAGATCCATCATTAGTGATCAAGGTTCACATTTTTGCAATCGAAGCATGGAGGCTTTGATGAAGAAGTATGGAGTCCAACACAAGGTTTCTACACCCTACCACCCCCAAACCAATGGGCAAGCCGAGGTCTCCAACGAGAGAAATTAAGCAGATACTCCAGAAGACAGTTCAACCTAACAAAAAGGACTGGAGCAAGAGGCTTGAGGATGCTTTATGGGCTTACTGGACTGCTTATAAGACACCAATCGGGATGTCTCCGTATCGGATTGTTTTTGGAAAAGCCTGCCACCTACCGGTGGAAATTGAACATCGAGCATTCTGGGCGGTGAAAAGGTGCAACTTGGACCTAGATCAAGCAGGTATGGAGAGGAAGTGCAGCTGCAGCAATTGGAGGAGATCCGCTTGGAGGCTTATGAAAGTTCCAAACTTTATAAGGAGAAGACCAAAGCCTTCCATGATAAGTTGATTCTGAGGAAAACATTTGAGATTGGTCAAAAAGTTCTCCTCTATAACTCCCGCCTCCGACTCATGCCTGGCAAATTAAGGTCTAGATGGGATGGACCATTTATTGTTACTAATGTTTTTCCTTCTGGTGCTGTTCAGATTAAAAGTGAGGTCACTGGCCAAAGCTTTCATCGTAAATGGACACCGCCTCAAACAGTATCATGAACTTCCAGAGAATGCGAAGTGGAGGTGATGAACCTTCTCCATCCAGCATTATGCATTATGAATAAAAAAAAAAAAAAAGAAAAAAAAAAAAAGAAAAAAAAAAAAAAAAAAAAAAAAAAAAAAAAATGTGTGCCCGACAATGAGGTAGGTAGAGTCGCTCAGAAGCATGTGGAGGTCATTTTTTCTTCAGCGACAACAACTGCGAAAAATCTTGCAGTATGGATTTTATTGGCCTACTTTATTAAAGGTCACATTACACCTTTTGCAAAAGCTGCGGAAATTGGTCAAAAAGTTACGCTTTGAGATTATCATCTGCACCTACTCCTTGGAAAATTGAGATCTAGGTGGCGCGGTTCTTTTGTTGTCGGACACGCGTATCCTTTCAAAGCATCGATATCGAGGATCCTAGGAATGGTAATGCGCTTAAGGTTAATGGACAAAGACTCAATCATTCCTGGAAAACCAAGTTCTTGAGTTCTTTGTGTTGCTTGGTTAAGTGGCGGATACGGTACTCCGTGACTCTTGAGTCGGTTTATTCTTCGCTTCCCAAAATAAGCCGAACCCTTCTTCTCCTTCAAAATGGATGTCATTCTTTCAAACACGAGAAAACATTTTCCTTCTCTTCCTCAAAATGCTCGAGAAAAATCTACAAAGTTCGATGTGAGAGATTGAGAATGTTAATGCACAAGGGTATGCCGAAGATGTACTGTTGGATAATTGAAGCAAAGGTCCGATTAGCGGTGAGTCCTCAATTTCATTTGACTCATATATGCCCTGGTCTTGGAAGAAGTTCATATTCTAAAAGGAGAAGAGCAAAAAGGTTACAAGTCTGTCACAAATGTGGACGATGGAACTGTAACAAGCGATGTCGTACTAAGGGGATGGTTTCCGCAAATAGAGAAGATAAAATTTTCTTCATTAAGAATGGATTGAGTAAGGAGTCATTAGATGATATCTTATTGACTCTTGAGACGCATTCTTGTGGATTGGTGCATCGTGAAATTCTTAAATTGTGGAATCTCTTCAAGGATGAACAACAACGCTACGATCTTGGGAATCTGACTCTAAAAGACCCTGTTTGCCAATTTATAAGAAAATTGGATGGGAAGCTTATCCTCGACTCATAGAAGACGTTTAAGCCGTTACTGGACGTTAAACCAGAGGCAAATGTAAGCCATATCCACAAACAATCTGTACATATCATCTTCTTCTTCTTCTTCTTCTTCTTCATGGCATTTTACAAAAAAAAAAAATGAAAAAAATGAAAAAAAAAATAAAAAAAAAAAGAAAAAAAAAATGAAAAAAAAAATGTATACTTCTTAGGGTTGGCTTTGGTAACACAAACCGTGAATGGGGAAATGCATGCATCTGATCCAGCCTTCTTAATTGAAAAACAAAGAAAGTAGATTGTATCCCACATGTGAGGCGACAGGTCGTATTATGGTCACTTGTCCCTTCCGGGAGCCCTATGTTGCGCCGGGTCTTGAATGGGTCGAATCTTGGTCAACAATGCTTTGGCACAAAGCCGAAAGAAAGACTACCTCCATCTAATCTTAAGTAAGTATACACTCATCTTTCATCAAGTTTTTCTAACAATTTCACAAAAAAAAAAAAAAAGGACGTGATGTCTCCTGCACTCATGACGCGCAGTATAAAGATACGCCATGGAAACTGTACATACAGGTATGTCATCATTTTCTATTATCTTTGTATCATTTTGTTGTATTTTGATTTTTGTACGACGATCCTTTGAGCGGGGTCCTTCGGGGGTTTCTAGACTTCTTTACCTTGATGGTTTTCTTGAAGTCAAAAAAAAAAAAAAAAAAAAAAAGATTCTCGTGTCTCTTAATTTCAACCTTTTCTGACAATCGCCAACCTACCCTCATAGGTGCAATTATTCCCCTTTCCATTCTTTTTCCTATTTAAACACTCCATTTTCTCCATTTTCCTTCAACTCAGAAACACTCACAGGGAGGAAGAGTATAGAATGGGGCATTCTATTCGTAACCTTAAAAATGTCTGTTTTTTGTGGGTCGAGTTATGGGAAGGGATTAGAGTTTGTAAACGCAGTTAGCACTCTTGGTCGATCACTTGCTGCGAGGAATATTCATCTTGTATATGGGGGAGGTTGTCGTGGGTTAATGGGGGCTATCACTTGCTTTGCCTTTGTAAGAGACAGTCAGGTTTTAGGTGTCATTCCCGAAACTTTAGCTCAACAGAACATCAATAGAAAGACAATTGGGAGGAACTTAAAGTATCATCAATGCATGAACGCATGAAGATAATGCTTGAAAACTCGATGCATTCATTGCCTTACCAGTGGTTTTGGTACTTTGGAAGAAATTTTTCAAATTGTCTCTTGGGCGAATCGAACATCCACCATAAACCCATTGGTTTGTTGAATGTTAATAATTTCTTTGATCTTTTGTTCTTTTTCTTGACAAAGTGTGGAACAAATTTATCACTCCTTCGGCAAGACAACTTCTTATCTCTGCCTCCACTATTGATGAGCTCATTGATAAATTAGAAGCTTTTGAGTATGTACTGATCGGTATTAGCTCGGATAGATTGGTCAACGAGAAGCAAATGAAGGAAGTAACAAGAAACAAGAGCCCGATCTGAAACTTTCTCTTTAATGGGTTTGATTTTAAAAATAAAAAAAAATTGTTGTTGTTTTGTTTAGTATGATATGGTTGTCATGGACTTATTAAACCAATTAGTGATGGCGAGTAAGGAGTAATTTTACTCTTGAGACGCATCTTAATTGGTGGCGAGTAAGGAGTTTTTTAGGTAGTAATTAATTAGTATTGACTTGTGGTAGTACTAACGTTTTCTTGTTTGATTTCTTTTCGTGTCGATGCGCGCCTTGACAAAGTGTGTTTCTTTTACGCTAGGCGTTGATTCACTTCTTATCGGGTTGTGTTGCTCTTTTCTATCTCTTTCTTTCACATTGAGGACAATGTTACATTAAGTGTGGGGGAGAGATTTTAGCATGTTTTTGTTTCTTTTCGTTTGTTAAAAAAAAAAATTTCAAAAAAAAAAAATTTTCAAAAAAAAAATAAAAAAAATAAAAAAGGGGTTCATTGCATGATTGAATAATTTTTCTCCCTTCTTGAACTGATATGCTTGGTGATGGATGATTGAATTGATGAATTGAGTTTGATGAATGCATACCTTGTGAGATTTTGAGCCTAATGGATGGATTCAACATTTATGTCATTCTCTTCTTTCTTGTGTGATTTTCACTCATGTTAATGACCACTCTAGAACTTGCTTTGATTCTTTTTGAGGCTACATTTCACTTGCATGCATGAACATGATTGAGGCCCTCTTTCTTAGCTAGTTTAACCAAATAGCCAACCTTGTTTTCAATATGATATCAAGCACTCTTTTGACCTCTCAAAAATTCTCTAATTCCTGCCAACCTTGTATATTTTCCTTTGCTTAACCCCTTTGAGCTTATTTGACCATTCCTTGTTTCTAGCTCATTATGTGCCTTAAATGAAAAATCGTGTTCTT
Source organism: Ormosia emarginata (assembly GCA_029884605.1). NCBI lineage: Eukaryota > Viridiplantae > Streptophyta > Magnoliopsida > Fabales > Fabaceae > Ormosia > Ormosia emarginata. Next base: position 3,419,174 of record JAQQTP010000041.1, on the reverse strand, counting down.
ACTGTACCTTAGGGAATAAAAGAACATTAGCCTGGTTAATGGATGAGTTTTTGAACAAGTGTGGGGGTGTGTGTACAAAATGGTTGTTGAAAAAAAAAAAGAGTGCCCAAAAAAAAAAAAAAAAAAAGAAAAAAAAATGTATGTATATAGTTATGTTCATATATATATAAAAAAAAAAAAAGAGAGAAAAGGATGGGAAATGAATATGTAAAGGGATATACATTAGAGTTGAGATGAACTTTTATGCTCGTTATTTGAACTCATTTCATTTGCTTTTATTCTCTTTGGTATTTATCTTCTCATATCCATTTTATCCTCTTCTCACATTACCTTGACCTCACTACAACCTTGAATAAAGTCCTCATGATTTGTGTGTGCATGTGTTTTGAGTAGTGGAGAAGTAGAAGATAAGCAAGCTTATGGTAGTGCAATTTTCATGGGTTGAATTGAGTGAAATACCTACCTTTTAAACACTTGAGAGATTGAGAGGGAATATTGTGAAGATCCATCATTCTTAATTCATTCTTTTCAACGGAAGTTTCCTTGCATTTTGGTTTGAGATGTGAAGAAATGTTACCTCATTTATGCTTTGATCCCTTGAATTTCTTGTTGCTCTTCTTGCTTCATTGAGTCCTTTAGAGTTTTAATTTTTAAGTTTGTGTCGTTTGTCTTTGTCTTCTAACTTTAGTTTTATATGTTTTGCCCAGAGTGCAAAAAGCTAAGTGTGGGGGAATTTGATAATCACATATTTTATTCATTAAGAAACCCTCATTATTAGTCATTTACACTCTTCATGTACTTAATTGACTGAATTTGATTATGTTTTGTAAGTTTGAACTCGAATCGGACTTAATTGATTTTTCAAAGCATTATTCGAGTCTTACACTGTTTCTGTATTTTGGCCATATCTTGAGTTCTAAATGTCTGATAATTATGAATTTTACCTTGTAGGAAAGATAAAAGAGAGCTCTACAACTTTGATGAAGAGCTCAAAGTCAAATTCAGACATTTAGTGGAGCTAATTGGGCATGGAAATCAGAATACGGGATTTGTGACTGGAACCCGAACAGTGTGTAGTAACCAGAACATAATTCGAGTTTGGGTTTATAGAATGGGCTGAAAATTGGTGATCTGAAAGTTAAGACCCATATGTACAACTTTCATGACAAACACAAAACTTGATTCGGGCTCCTTGATGGAGATATTGGGTCTGAAAGTCAAAACAGAGGTGCTGAAACTGGTCCTGAGCAGTCTGTAGTAATTGGGTCATATCTTGGGCTGTAGGACGAATTTTTAGGTGCTTCTAGAGCCATTGGAAAGCTTAGACAATTTTCTAGAACTTTCATGAAGACCACTTGGCTCAAAAATGACGAAATCAATGAGTTCAGCAATGAATACTTTCGGAGACAAGGAAGCTCACCTACCAAGTTCACCTACCAAGCTCACCTACCAAGTTCACCTACCAAGCTCACCTACTAATTCCACCTACTAATCTCATCTACCCATCTACTACTACTCTGAATCCTCTATAAAAGGAAGCATGAGGAGAGCTCTAAACACAACATACACTTAGTGTTAGAAATAGCTTTTCATAGTTCTTGTATATTTTTCCTTCATTGTAATGGAGAGCTAAGTCACTTCTAGTCAATTCGGGACTCTTGAAGAGATTGTGGCTTGGATTCTTGAGACCTTGGTTATGTAATGTATTTGATTTATATTTGAATTCCTCTTCTCTTCTTCTTCTTCTGTTCTCTTAATCTTGAATGCATGAATGGTAATTCTGTTTATGTTTGATCTGATTTGATCTTGGTTTAAGATTAAGTATTGTGATAAAATTTAGAACTGATTGATCTAAACTAATCAAGTAATTGAAGAGGTTAGGTTACTGATTTGTGCCTAGGTTAATTGAATTCGGTGCTTAAATTGACATATATTTACATGAATGGTGTGATTGCAGATTTGTGTTTATCACTTGTCAATTGAATTAAGACGATTGTCTAGTATGAATTCTCGGATCTAATGCAGAGATCTCGGTTAGATCCAAGTTAACCATTCAAATGTATTTCAGGTGTTTGTTGAAAGGTCTATGATTGAATCCACCCAATCTTGGATAGATTTCTGAATTGACTGTTCTTTTAATTGTTATTTCTCTTTAAATCCTCATCGCGATCCTTGAACCATCAAAACCCCCTTTTTCTAACTTTCACTTGATTTGATCAAATTGCATCTACGATCCTTGAGGAGACGATCCGGTGTTGTTCACTATACTACAAGTTTAGGTAATAACTTCGGTTATAATTTTGACTGAGTTCGGCGCTTGTCAGATAGCTTAAGCTTAGATAATGTTAGATGGCTAGTTATGGTTCAAGAACAACCTTAGAATCCATAGAAAATGGATTTGAAGAATAGTCAAAGTTATGTGATTTTGGACCTAGATCTATGCCCCAAGAGAATTAATAGGTTTTTAAAGAGTTACAACAAGTTTACAGGCCTAGATTGGTGTTAGAAATCACATAGAAAATGATCTTGAATGATTGAAATTGAGAATTGTTCCAAAGGAACCATTTTCGGATTCTCGCAAAAAAATTCAGATTCTGCAGAATTCTATAGAATCCAGTGAGCAGTCATCGATGTTTGCTGCATAACTCGAGCTGTAGATATCAGAATCACTTGATTCCAGTGCCATTTGAAAGCTAACACAGAAGGATTCATGTGGTAAAAATTTCAAAATTATTGAGTAAGCCAATCAATACCAGTTTCTGTTTGAATCCAAGGCAGATTCTGTAGAAAAAGGCATTCTGGCAGTCAGTAAACTAGATTGTATAATGTCTTGCTCCGATGTCGTATGGACATGAAACCAGTGCCATTTGAAATCTAAGACATAAGGCTTCATGTGGTAAAAATTTTAGAATTTTCTCACATGTAGTTTATTCCCAGTTTCAGTTTAAAGTTAGGCCAGAAATGGGTAAATCAGAGAATGCTTTGTTTTGACCTCTACAAAATGTCGCATAACTTTGGCTACACTTAGCCAAATGAGGCAAGGTTGGTGGCATTGGAAAGATATGAGAGAAAGCTAGTTGTCCCTAAAATTTCAGAATTTTAGAAGTTATGATGCATGTTTGGTGCAATCTTAAAAATCATCCTTTTTTGGCAAGATTTGAGGTGTTTTTGAGAAAGTTGGACACTAGAATTTTTAGTAGCACCTTAGGCAACTTAGTATTGCATTAGATATCACTTAAGATGTGATGAGATGATGCAATGAAGACAAGTATGCTAGTATGCACAATAGTATTCACTCTAGTAGAGAATGAGAAGGGTATGAACCTTAGGATATCCAAGAGTAGTGGATTATCTTAGGAAGATACCTAAGATCTTGAACAACTAAGAGTTGTAAGTAAGAATCACACTTGAGTTACGTTACTTGAGTGGAGATAAGATGAGATGGTGTATCCGTTCCAAAGATGGAATGTTTATGTACTAAGTCTCTAGTTAAGTGAGACCTTGTGCATTGTAGAATACACAATAGAATGAATGTTGACTTGTAAGCTTGTTACATTCATTAAGTATGCAAAGTTCTAGAGAAATGTTCACTCATTCCTTTAAGTAAGGTTGAATGAGACATTAGTTAAAATAGACTCTTTCACTAGGATGAGTTGAGTCTATAGGAACGTTAAGATGGTGGTTATGTAAGAGATAAGCATAACACTAAGCTTTTCACCCACTAGTTAATTAATCTAGTATGTATGTGAAGAGAAAGAACCTTAGTGCAACCAAGATTAGTGGTTTGCCATAGGTAAGTATCTAACACCTCAAAGAACATAGTGTTGCATTAGAAATCACTTAAGAGATATGAGTGATGAGGTGGAGTTAGGTACAAATATGAGAAATGGTCAGTAATGTTTACTTGAGAATGTAACGTTATGTGAGGCGAGGTCATTTAGCTAAGAAGGTAAGAAATCGAGAAGTTCCTAAGGGGACAAGTATTTCTAACCAAATGCTAAGGTTACATGTAGTATGCGGTTCTGATTCTCCTCATTACAAAGGGTAAACATAAGAAGCCAAAGTTCCTAGTAGAATATGCTTAGCTCGTAAAAGAACTAAGTATATAAATACGTATGTAAGTCTACGAATTAGTCAAGTAGTATCGATCTTGGTGTGTATCCTTTGATGTTCATTCATGGAGGCAAATGGAGATAGATGGGTGTCCAAAGGACTTTTGAGAAGGACATAACCTTGATGTCTCGACAGTGCCAAGGCTAAAGAAGATAAGTGGGAAATCCAAAAACGCTCTTTGAGCAAGGAAGAAGCCCGAATTTCTCAGGGTGCCAGAATATGTGTAATGTGAGGATTACCTTTCCGTCTAATTACCACTGGATGATATACTGACTAGTTCCTAGCGAACTTCCTTGTTTTCAAAATAAACTTATGCATGTATTTAAAAACAAAACCCTGCATTTGCATTTCATTCACATACTCTTAGGATTCCTTAGGCATATTCATATTAAATATCATTCTCATTGCATTCATGGACAGGTTGTATGGGCATTGTCCGTCACTTTGTTGGTATTTACAAATTTGTATGGGCGTTGTATATATTAATAGTGTGTAGGCTATCGGTTGATATCACACTATAAGAAAGTGTGCGAGATATGAGAAAAGAGGAGGAAGCTCCTAAGTTAGAATTATAGCATCATTATATAATTGTTATATACAATGTTATAGTTAGATGGTATTGGAATTGCTTTTACTGAGAATGTTAATTCTCACCCCAGTTGTTATTCCGTATAAATCCAGATGCAGGCATAGATACAGGTACGGAGGTACAGACCCTGCTAAGGGTGAGAAGAGAAAGCATGAAGACTAGAGTAGTTTTTATTGCTTTAAGTAGACAAAACTTATGTAATCAGTTTATATTTGTTCTGTATGTTTTATGTTATATGTATTATAATAAGCCCTCTTGTGGCTAAGTTTGTATATATTTATGTATGAGTTTAAGTTTTTCCGTAATCTCTCAAGGCTTTCTATAATTACTCAGTTGTGATTATGGATATATGGTAGAATATAGCATGAGGAAGTGACGTTTCTAGTACCGTTATCTTTATATATCATTGTGTAACTATGATATATCTAGATATCTGTATTAGGGTGTTACATTATGGTATCAGAGCAGTTCATCCTGTTGAGCCTGGGTATGGACTGACTATGCTTAGGCATAAGTAGCAGTTTAGTAGAACGTTATGCATTCTTTTATCTCTTTTTGAGATATGCAGATGGAATTGCATGACTAGCCTTAGGTATGTATGCTAATAGCTACTGTCACACAAGTATATGATATTGAGCCTAGCTAACTCAATATGTAATGTTCTGTGTGTACAGGAAACTATAGCAACTACCAGGTGAACCTATGAGACTAGGAGACTGGTAATGAGGAGATAACTAGAGCTCTTAGAGAAATGGCTGCTGTATTGAGAGAGCAGACTGCCATTAGTAGAAGTCTATTAGAAGCGATAGAATAGGACTCGCATAGTTATTTACGGGGACGAGAAGGAACTTTTGAGGAATCAGTATTTCTCAGAGTTCAAGAAGGTTACTCCTTTATTTTCAAGGGAGAGTGTGGTTCAGTCAGAGCCGGAAGATGACTTCACATGATGGAAGAGATCCTTGAGGTCATGTTGTGTGCTGATGAACAAAAGGTGATCTTGCTTCGTAAGGGTTAGTAGGAGAAGCCGAAAGCTGTTGAGATGAAGTAGAGAGGTTACTAGAGATGCTTAGTACTTGAACCACCTTAGAGATGTTTAGAGTTACTTTGCTAGATAAGTATTATTCCCTTGAGTTATAGAAAACAAAGGAATAGGAATTTCTAAAGTTGGAGCAAGGGGATATTACTGAAGACCTGTATGCGAAGCAATTCAAAGAATGTCAGGATTTCTTTTCTTATTTTACGTCCAACCCAGATGAAGGCTGGAAGTGAGTAAAATTTGAAGTAGAACTTGCAGAGGACATTAGAAGAGTTGCAATGCAAAAGAAGGTTAAGGACTTCTTCGCTCTAGTCAGTGAATGTAGAATTGTAGAAGTAGATAATCTCATAACCTTGTTGGAACAAGAGTTAGTAGAGGTTCCTAAAGAGGAAAAGATCAAATGTTGAGATCAGTAAAGGTGCCTCTTGATCTCAATTTGTATTAGAGTGGCGCAGTGGAAGCTTGGAGTGGTGATACTTATAAGTAGAGTGCTTTTAGATGAGCAACTCTAAGGAAAGAGGTATATCAAGCTTCAAGTCACCAAGACGTGCTATATGTGGTAAGACACATAGATGTAGACCATTTTTTATGGATAATCCATGTGTTGCATAAGTGAGTAACCAGGACATCGTAAGGGAGATGATTCTTGGACAAAGGAAGCGACGAAATCTTCCGACTTGGTATGTGATGAGAACACATATAAAGAGAAATCTTTTAAGGTGTGTATAAGAAGAGAATATATTTACTTTGTAGATCATGTTGATCTACTTTGTGAATCTAGTTTGCTTACCTTGTTGGTATGGTTTGGTTGTTTTAGAGAGACAAATGATGTCATGTTCTTGTTTAGTTGGTGTGTGAGATTGTGCCTTAAGTTAAAGGCAAGTTGAACAAAGGATAATCAAGTATATCAGTTGAGAGAAGCTTTGATTTTCTCAGGAGATAATCTAAGACTTGGTTGTCATAGAAAAAGAGTAAATAAGAGTAGATTTTTGAGAGTTTTTCAGGATCACGAAAGGACATGAAGAGTATATCAAGGGTAGTTTTAGAAACTTTTGGAAAAGAAGTGATTAAGTGTCAAGTAAGCCGAAAGTTAGTTTTGGATTACAAGTGGTACAGTTTAAGAGTTATGTAATTTCTCAAGATAAAAATTGCAGAGAATTTTAGTAGAGTTTAAGTAGAAGTACAATGGGTAGAGTAGCCATTGTATCCAAGAATAGAGAATCTATCAGTGGATTTTCTCAATTAGTGCTACTTGGATTAGGCTAGTTAAGGTGGGTGGTACTCAGCAGTGGACTCTAGATAGTGAGTTTGTTTTCCAAGAGTAGAAGAGAAGGTTGATTACTACATTAGTATTGGTAATTCCAAATTCCCGCAAGAGCTTTGTGGTAGTTAGATATACTTCGAAGATGGGACGAAGGTATGTTCGGATGCAATAGAGGTAGGTAGATGCCTACGCATCAAGGCAGTTAAGTCTGCAAGAGAAGGACTACCCTAGGTATAATTTGGAATTAACCATAGTGGTGATTACCTTATAGTTTTGGAGATATAACTCATAAGGAGTCCAGTTAAAGGTGCTCAGCGATCATGATAGCTTGAGATGCTTGTTGATCAGAGGAAGCTGGACATGAAGCACAATAGATGGATAGAGTTTTTCAAGGCTCATAACCTTGAGTTGAGATATCATTCGGGTAAGGCCAAAGAAGTGGTCGATGCACTAGGTAGGAAATTCCTACAGGTGTCCCAAATGATAGTCCAAGAGAAAGTGAATTTCTTGAGAGTTTTTGAGAATTCGAGTCTAGTGGTAACTATGATTCCAAATAGTCTCTCAGTGAGCAAGGTGAACATAGTAAGAGGCCTAAAGACTCATATTTCTTTGCAGCTCAAAGGAAGAATGAAGCTCTAAGGGACAAGTGTGAGCAGATCTTCTAAGGAACCTTAAAGGATTTTGTTATGACTAAGAGGGAATAACGAAGTGTAGAGACAACTTTGTTTTCCAAGAGGGTCAAAAATCAAGAAAAAGGATTCCGAAGAGAGCTCACCAGAGAAAGTATACCATCTATCAAGAGGCTACTAAGGTTTTCCAAGAGTAAGGAGGATGTATAGTATGTTAAAGAACATAATAGAATATGTTGAACTGCAGGTAAAGGTGGTGAGATTAAGTAATCTACCCCTCTTTTGCCAAGTAAAGTTAGCTATCTTCTAGATAAAGTAGTTTAACTACTTTTGAAAGAAATAGTTAGGATTCATGGAGTTTCAGTGGATATAGTGTTTGATAGAGATACTAGATTCGCACTTGGTTTTGGAAGCCTTATAAGAAGGAGTTCAAAGCTAAGTTATGTTTTATTACAGCTTACCATCCATAAGCATAGAGATCAAGAGCTTTAAGATAAGCAGATCTCGTCAAGAGAAGGTGGATAGGAGAAGCTAGTACTGAAAAAGGACTGCATGGAAGCAGAAGTTCCATGTGGAGTTTTGTTTAACCAGAATTGTTTACTTGAGGTGAGCAGTTTTGAGGACAAAATTTTAAAAAGGATGGGAGAAATGTAATACCTTTAAAGACATGTTAGGTTGGTAAATGGTTACCAAAGGTAGCGTTTGACTTGTTTAGCATGTCAGTCAAGTTTTGTGACAAACTGAGTTCATTTAGGCACTTAGTTGCAACACAGAAGTTGAAAAGTAGCTTAAAATGACTCAGATAATAGCAACTTTTAGTAAGTTGAGGGAAATAAACATAGAGAGTTTATTTCTAGGTCACAAATAAGCCAAGTAAGATGTGGTAAAAGTTTCAAGAGAATCAGAGTCAGTTTGGTATTTTTAGACATACTGGTTGTGCCTTTTAATACCGAATGACTAGCAGCAAATATAGAAAATCATGAAAATGGTGAAACGACAATTTAGATGAATACTATGATTTATTCTAAAGTTGTTAGAAGCTGGGAAACTTGAATTAGCATGATTCAAGTGTCCTTAGCAGATATAAGTTTCAGTGTAGAAACTTAGGTTAATCTTTTTCCTTAATTCCCGCAATGTCCCACCCCCTATTTCTCTCTTCTCTGTCGGCAGAAAGAAGCAAAGAACCAAAAAACAGAAAGAAAAGAAGAAAAGAGAAAGGGAGAAAGGAGAAAAGGGAGAAGAAGAAGAAGGGAAGGGGAAAAGAGGAAGATAAAGATCAAGGATCAAGGCTTAAGCTTGAAGATCTTCATATCCATCAAGAGGTAAGGGGATTTCTATTCATTTCTCTCTCTTTGTTTATCCTTGAATGTAGCTTGGGGTTTTGAATAGAAATAGGGGTTTGGATAGCCAAATCCATGTTCTTAACTTGGTTTTTGATTCCAAGAACTAGGTTCGGATAGCTTAAGCTTAGATAATGTTAGATGGCTAGTTATGGTTCAAGAACAACCTTAGAATCCATAGAAAATGGATTTGAAGAATAGTCAAAGTTATGTGATTTTGGACCTAGATCTATGCCCCAAGAGAATTAATAGGTTTTTAAAGAGTTACAACAAGTTTACAGGCCTAGATTGGTGTTAGAAATCACATAGAAAATGATCTCGAATGAGTGAAATTGAGAATTGTTCCAAAGGAACCATTTTCGGATTCTGCAAAAAAAATTCAGATTCTGCAGAATTCTATAGAATCCAGTGAGCAGTCATCGATGTTTGCTGCATAACTCGAGCTGTAGATATCGGAATCACTTGATTCCAGTGCCATTTGAAAGCTAACACAGAAAGATTCATGTGGTAAAAATTTCAAAATTATTGAGTAAGCCAATCAATACCAGTTTCTGTTTGAATCCAAGGCAGATTCTGCAGAAAAAGGCATTCTGGCAGTTAGTAAACCAGATTGTATAATGTCTTGCTCTGATGTCGTATGGACATGAAACCAGTGCCATTTGAAATCTAAGACATAAGGCTTCATGTGGTAAAAATTTTAGAATTTTCTCACGTGTAGTTTATTCCCAGTTTCAGTTAAAAGTTAGGCCAGAAATGGGTAAATCAGAGAATGCTTTGTTTTGACCTCTACCAAATGTCGCATAATTTTGGCTACACTTAGCCAAATGAGGCAAGGTTAGTGGCATTGGAAAGATATGAGAGAAAACTAGTTGTCCCTAAAATTTCAGAATTTTAGAAGTTATGATGCATGTTTGGTGCAATCTTAAAAATCATCCTTTTTAGGCAAGATTTGAGGTGTTTTTGAGAAAGTTGGACACTAAAATTTTTAGTAGCACCTTAGGCAACTTAGTATTGCATTAGATATCACTTAAGATGTGATGAGATGATGCAATGAAGACAAGTATGCTAGTATGCACAATAGTATTCACTCTAGTAGAGAATGAGAAGGGTATGAACCTTAGGATATCCAAGAGTAGTGGATTATCTTAGGAAGATACCTAAGATCTTGAACAACTAAGAGTTGTAAGTAAGAATCACACTTGAGTTACGTTACTTGAGTGGAGATAAGATGAGATGGTGTATCCGTTCCAAAGATGGAATGTTTATGTACTAAGTCTCTAGTTAAGTGAGACCTTGTGCATTGTAGAATACACAATAGAGTGAATGTTGACTTGTAAGCTTGTTACATTCATTAAGTATGCAAAGTTCTAGAGAAATGTTCACTCATTCCTTTAAGTAAGGTTGAATGAGACATTAGTTAAAATAGACTCTTTCACTAGGATGAGTTGAGTCTATAGGAAAGTTAAGATGGTGGTTATGTAAGAGATAAGCATAACACTAAGCTTTTCACCCACTAGTTAATTAATCTAGTATGTATGTGAAGAGAAAGAACCTTAGTGCAACCAAGATTAGTGGTTTGCCATAGGTAAGTATCTAACACCTCAGCAACATAGTGTTGCATTAGAAATCACTTAAGAGATATGAGTGATGAGGTGGAGTTAGGTACAAATATGAGAAATGGTCTGGTAATGTTTACTTGAGAATGTAACGTTATGTGAGGCGAGGTCATTTAGCTAAGAAGGTAAGAAATCAGAGAAGTTCCTAAGGGGACAAGTATTTCTAACCAAATGCTAAGGTTACATGTAGTATGCGGTTACAGATTCTCCTCATTACAAAGGGTAAACATAAGAAGCCAAAGTTCCTAGTAGAATATGCTTAGCTCGTAAAAGAACTAAGTATATAAATACGTATGTAAGTCTACGAATTAGTCAAGTAGTATCGATCTTGGTGTGTATCCTTTGATGTTCATTCATGGAGGCAAATGGAGATAGATGGGTGTCCAAAGGACTTTTGAGAAGGACATAACCTTGATGTCTCGACAGTGCCAAGGCCAAAGAAGATAAGTGGGAAATCCAAAAACGCTCTTTGAGCAAGGAAGAAGCCCGAATTTCTCAGGGTGCCAGAATATGTGTAATGTGAGGATTACCTTTCCGTCTAATTACCACTGGATGATATACTGACTAGTTCCTAGCGAACTTCCTTGTTTTCAAAATAAACTTATGCATGTATTTAAAAACAAAACCCTGCATTTGCATTTCATTCACATACTCTTAGGATTCCTTAGGCATATTCATATTAAATATCATTCTCATTGCATTCATGGACAGTTGTATGGGCATTGTCCGTCACTGTTGGTATTTACAGCTGTATGGGCGTTGTATATATTAATAGTGTGTAGGCTATCGGTTGATATCACACTATAAGAAAGTGTGCAGATATGAGAAAAGAGGAGGAAGCTCCTAAGTTAGAATTATAGCATCTGTTATATAATTGTTATATACAATGTTATAGTTAGATGGTATTGGAATTGCTTTTACTGAGAATGTTAATTCTCACCCCAGTTGTTATTCCATATAAATCCAGATGCAGGCATAGATACAGGTACTGAGGTACAGACCTTGCTAAGGGTGAGAAGAGAAAGCATGAAGACTAGAGTAGTTTTTATTGCTTTAAGTAGACAGAACTTATGTAATCAGTTTATATTTGTTCTGTATGTTTTATGTTATATGTATTATAATAAGCCCTCTTTTGGCTAAGTTTGTATATATTTATGTATGAGTTTAAGTTTTTCCGTAATCTCTCAAGGCTTTCTATAATTACTCAGTTGTGATTATGGATATATGGTAGAATATAGCATGAGGAAGTGACGTTTCTAGTACCGTTATCTTTATATATCATTGTGTAACTATGATATATCTAGATATCTGTATTAGGGTGTTACATTATGGTATCAGAGCAGTTCATCCTGTTGAGCCTGGGTATGGACTGACTATGCTTAGGCATAAGTAGCAGTTTAGTAGAAAGTTATGCATTCTTTTATCTCTTTTTGAGATATGCAGATGGAATTGCATGACTAGCCTTAGGTATGTATGCTAATAGCTACTGTCACACAAGTACATGATATTGAGCCTAGCTAACTCAATATGTAATGTTCTGTGTGTACAGGAAACTATAGCAACTACCAGGTGAACCTATGAGACTAGGAGACTGGTAATGAGGAGATAACTAGAGCTCTTAGAGAAATGGCTGCTGTATTGAGAGAGCAGACTGCCATTAGTAGAAGTCTATTAGAAGCGATAGAATAGGACTTGCATAGTTATTTACGGGGACGAGAAGGAACTTTTGAGGAATCAGTATTTCTCAGAGTTCAAGAAGGTTACTCCTTTATTTTCAAGGGAGAGTGTGGTTCAGTCAGAGCCGGAAGATGACTTCACATGATGGAAGAGATCCTTGAGGTCATGTTGTGTGCTGATGAACAAAAGGTGATCTTGCTTCGTAAGGGTTAGTAGGAGAAGCCGAAAGCTGTTGAGATGAAGCAGAGAGGTTACTAGAGATGCTTAGTGCTTGAACCACCTGAGAGATGTTTAGAGTTACTTTGCTAGATAAGTATTATTCCCTTGAGTTATAGAAAGCAAAGGAATAGGAATTTCTAAAGTTGGCGCAAGGGGATATTACTGAAGACCTGTATGCGAAGCAATTCAAAGAATGTCAGGATTTCTTTTCTTATTTTACGTCCAACCCAGATGAAGACTGGAAGTGAGTAAAATTTGAAGTAGAACTTGCAGAGGACATTAGAAGAGTTGCAATGCAAAAGAAGGTTAAGGACTTCTTCGCTCTAGTCAGTGAATGTAGAATTGTAGAAGTAGATAATCTCATAACCTTGTTGGAACAAGAGTTAGTAGAGGTTCCTAAAGAGGAAAAGATCAAATGTTGAGATCAGTAAAGGTGCCTCTTGATCTCAATTTGTATCAGAGTGGCGCAGTGGAAGCTTGGAGTGGTGATACTTATAAGTAGAGTGCTTTTAGATGAGCAACTCTAAGGAAAGAGGTATATCAAGCTTCAAGTCACCAAGACGTGCTATATGTGGTAAGACACATAGATGTAGACCATTTTTTATGGATAATCCATGTGTTGCATAAGTGAGTAACCAGGACATCGTAAGGGAGATGATTCTTGGACAAAGGAAGCGACGAAATCTTCCGACTTGGTATGTGATGAGAACACATATAAAGAGAAATCTTTTAAGGTGTGTATAAGAAGAGAATATATTTACTTTGTAGATCATGTTGATCTACTTTGTGAATCTAGTTTGCTTACCTTGTTGGTATGGTTTGGTTGTTTTAGAGAGACAAATGATGTCATGTTCTTGTTTAGTTGGTGTGTGAGATTGTGCCTTAAGTTAAAGGCAAGTTGAACAAAGGATAATCAAGTATATCAGTTGAGAGAAGCTTTGATTTTCTCAGGAGATAATCTAAGACTTGGTTGTCATAGAAAAAGAGTAAATAAGAGTAGATTTTTGAGAGTTTTTCAGGATCACGAAAGGACATGAAGAGTATATCAAGGGTAGTTTTAGAAACTTTTGGAAAAGAAGTGATTAAGTGTCAAGTAAGCCGAAAGTTAGTTTTGGATTACAAGTGGTACAGTTTAAGAGTTATGTAATTTCTCAAGATAAAAATTGCAGAGAATTTTAGTAGAGTTTAAGTAGAAGTACAATGGGTAGAGTAGCCATTGTATCCAAGAATAGAGAATCAATCAGTGGATTTTCTCAGTTAGTGCTACTTGGATTAGGCCAGTTAAGGTGGGTGGTACTCAGCAGTGGACTCTAGATAGTGAGTTTATTTTCCAAGAGTAGAAGAGAAGGTTGATTACTACATTAGTATTGGTAATTCCAAATTCCCGCTAGAGCTTTGTGGTAGTCAGATATACTTCGAAGATGGGACGAAGGTATGTTCGGATGCAATAGAGGTAGGTAGATGCCTACGCATCAAGGCAGTTAAGTCTGCAAGAGAAGGACTACCCTAGGTAAAATTTGGAATTAACCATAGTGGTGATTACCTTATAGTTTTGGAGACATAACTCATAAGGAGTCCAGTTAAAGGTGCTCAGCGATCATGATAGCTTGAGACGCTTGTTGATCAGAGGAAGCTGGACATGAAGTAAAATAGATGGATAGAGTTTTTCAAGGCTCATAACCTTGAGTTGAGATATCATTCGGGTAAGGCCAAAGAAGTGGTTGATGCACTAGGTAGGAAATTCCTACAGGTGTCCCAAATGATAGTCCAAGAGAAAGTGAATTTCTTGAGAGTTTTTGAGAATTCGAGTCTAAGGGTAACTATGATTCCAGATAGTCTCTCAGTGAGCAAGGTGAACATAGTAAGAGGCTTAAAGACTCATATTTCTTTGCAGCTCAAAGGAAGAATGAAGCTCTAAGGGACAAGTGTGAGCAGATCTTCTAAGGAACCTTAGAGGATTTTGTTATGACTAAGAGAGAATAACGAAGTGTAGGGACAACTTTGTTTTCCAAGAGGGTCAAAAATCAAGAAAAAGGATTCCGAAGAGAGCTCACCAGAGAAAGTATACCATCTATCAAGAGGTTACTAAGGTTTTCCAAGAGTAAGGAAGATGTATAGTGGCATAGTATGTAAAAGAACATAATAGAATATGTTGAACTGCAGGTAAAGGTGGTGAGATTAAGTAATCTGCCCATCTTTCGCCAAGTAAAGTTAGCTATTTTCTAGATAAAGTAGTTTAACTACTTTTGAAAGAAATAGTTAGGATTCATAGAGTTTCAGTGGATATAGTGTCTGATAGAGATACTAGATTCACACTTGGTTTTGGAAGCCTTATAAGAAGGAGTTCAAAGCTAAGTTATGTTTTAGTACAGCTTACCATCCATAAGCATAGAGATCAAGAGCTTTAAGATAAGCAGATCTCATCAAGAGAAGGTGCATAGGAGAAGTTGGTACTGAAAAAGGACTGCATGGAAGCAGAAGTTTCATGTGGAGTTTTGTTTAACCAGAATTGTTTACTTGAGGTGAGCAATTTTAAGGACAAAATTTTAAAAAGGAGGAGAGAAATGTAATACCCTTAAAGACATGTTAGGTTGGTAAATGGTTACCAAAGGTAGCGTTTAACTTGTTTAGCATGTCAGCCAAGTTTTGTGACAAACTGAGTTCATTTAGGCACTTAGTTGCAACACAGAAGTTGAAAAGTAGCTTAAAATAACTCAGATAATAGCAACTTTTGCTAAGTTGAGGGAAATAAACATAGAGAGTTTATTTCTAGGTCATAAATAAGCCAAGTAAGATGTGGTAAAAGTTTCAAGAGAATCAGAGTCAGTTTGGTATTTTTAGACATACTGGTTGTGCCTTTTAATACCGAATGACTAGCAGCAGATATAGAAAATCATGAAAATAAAGAAACAACAATTTAGATGAATCCTATGATTTATTCTAAAGTTGTTGGAAGCTAGGAAACTTGAATTAGCATGATTCAAGTGTCCTTAGCATATATAAGTTTCAGTGTAGAAACTTCAGTTAATCTTTTCTCTTAATTCCCTCCATGTCCCACCCCCTATTTCTCTCTTTTCTCTCGGCAGAAGGAAGCAAAGAATCGAAAAATAGAAAGAAAAGAGAAAGGGAGAAAGGAGAAAAGGGAGAAGAAGAAGAAGGGAAGGGGAAAAAAGGAATATGAAGATCAAGGATCAAGGCTTAAGCTTGAAGATCTTTATATCCGTCAAGAGGTAAGGGGATTTCTATTCATTTCTCCCTCTTTGATTATCCTTGAATATAGCTTGGGGTTTTGAATAGAAATAGGGTTTGGATAGCCAAATCTATGTTCTTAACTTGGTTTTTGATATCCAGAACTAGGTTAGGATAGCTTAAGCTTAGATAATGCTAGATGGCTAGTTATGGTTCAAGAACAACCTTAGAATCCATAGAAAATGAATTTGAAGAATAGTCAAAGTTATATGATTTTGGACCTAGATCTATGCCCCGAGAGAATTAATAGGTTGTAAAAGAGTTACAACAAGTTTAGAGGCCTAGATTGGTGTTAGAAATCACATAGAAAATGATCTTGAACGATTGAAATTGAGAATTGTTCCAAAGGAACCATTTTCGAATTCTGCAGAAAATTTTCGGATTCTGCAGAATTCTGCAGAATCCAGTGAGCAGTCAGCGATGTTTGCTGCATAACTCGAGTTGTAGATATCGGAATCACTTTATTCTGGTGCCATTTGAAAGCTAACACATATGGTCATGTGATAAGAATTTCATAATTATTGAGTAAGCCAATCAATACCAGTTTCTATTTGAATCTAAGGCAGATTCTGCAGAAAAAGGCATTCTGGCAGTTAGTAAATCAGATTGCATAATTTCTTGCTCCGATGTCGTATGGACATGAAACTGGTGCCATTTGAAAGCTAAGACATAAGGCTTCATGTGGTAAAAATTTTAGAATTTTCCCACATATAGTTTATTCCCAGTTTCAGTTTAAAGTTAGGTCAGAAATGGGTAAATCAGAGAATGCTCTGTTTTGACCTCTGCAAAATGTCGCATAACTTTGGCTACACTTAGCCAAATGAGGCAAGGTTTGTGGCATTGGAAAGATATAAGAGAAAGCTAGTTGTCCCTAAAATTTTAGAATTTTAGAAGTTATGATGCATGTATGGTGCAATCTTGAAAATCAGCTATTTTAGGCAAGCTTTGAGGTGTTTTTGAGAAAGTTGGACACTAGAATTTTTAGTAGCACCTTAGGCAACTTAGTGTTGCATTAGATATCACTTTAGATGTGATGAGATGGTGCAATGAAGACTAGTATGCTAGCATGCATAATAGTATTCACTCTAGTAGAGAATGAGAAGGGTATGAACCTTAGGATATCCAAGGGTAGTGGATTATCTTAGGAAGATACCTAAGACGTTGAACAACTAAGAGTTGTAAGTAAGAATCACACTTGAGTTAGGTTACTTGAGTGGAGATAAGATGAGATGGCATATCCATTCCAAAGATGGAATGTTTATGTACTAAGTCTCTAGTTAAGTGAGACCTTGTGCATTGTAGAATACACAATAGAATGAATATTGACTTGTAAGCTTGTTACATTCGTTAAGTATGCAAAGTTCTAGAGAAATGTTCACTCATTCCTTTAAGTAAGGTTGAATGAGGCATTAGTTAAAATAGACTCTTTCACTAGGATGAGTTGAGTCTATAGGAAAGTTAAGATGGTAGATATGTAAGAGATAAGCATAACACTAAACTTTTCACACACTAGTTAATTAATCTAGTATGTATGTGAAGAGAAAGAACCTTAGTGCAACCAAGATTAGTGGTTTGCCATAGGTAAGTATCTAACACCTCAGCAATATAGTGTTGCGTTAGAAATCACTTAAGAGATATGAGTGATGAGGTGGAGTTAGGTACAAGTATGAGAAATGGTCGGGTAATGTTTACCTGAGAATGTAACGTTATGTGACGCGAGGTCATTTAGCTAAAAAAGGTAAGAAATCAGAGAAGTTCCTAAGGGGACAAGTATTTCTAACCAAATGCTAAGGTTACATGTAGTATAAGGTTACAGATTCTCCTCATTACAAAGGGTAAACATAAGAAGCCAATGTTCCTAGTAGAATATGCTTAGCTCGTAAAGGAACTAAGTATATAAATACGTATGTACGTCTACGAATTAGTCAAGTAGTATCGATCTTGGTGAGTATCCTTTGATGTTCATTCATGAGGCAAAAGGAGATAGATGGGTGTCCGAAGGACTTTTGAGAATGACATAACCCTGATGTCTCGACAGTGCCATGGCCAAAGGAGATAAGTGGGAAATCCAAAGCCGCTATTTGAGCAAGGATGAAGCCCGAATTTCTCAGCGTGCCAAGATATGTGTAATGTGAGGATGAGCTTTCCCTCTAATTACCACTGGATGATATACTGACTAGTTCCTAGCGAACTTCCTTGTTTTCAAAATAAACTTATGCATGTATTTAAAAACAAAACCCTGCATTTGCATTTCATTCGCATACTCTTAGGATTCCTTAGGCATATTCATATTGCATATCATTCTCATTGCATTCACGGACAGTTGTATGGGCATTGTCCGTCACTGTTGGTATTTATAACTGTGCGGGCATTGTATATATTAACAGTATGTATGCTATCGGTTGATATCACACTATAAGAAAGTGTGCAGATATGAGAAAAGAGGAGGAAGCTCCTAAGTTAGAATTATAACATCTGTTATATAATTGTTATATACAATGTTATAGTTAGATGGTATTGGAATTGCTTTTACTGAGAATGTTAATTCTCACCCCAGTTGTTATTCTATGTAAATCTAGATGTAGGCACAGATGCGAGTACTGAGGTACAGACCCTGCTAAGGGTGAGAAGAGAAAGCATGAAGACTAGAGTAGTTTTTATTGCTTTAAGTAGACAGAACTTATGTAATCAGTTTATATTTGCTCTGTATGTTTTATGTTATATGTATTATAATAAGCCCTCTTGTGGCTAAGTTTATATATATTTATGTATGAGTTTAAGTTTTTCCGCAATCTCTCAAGGCTTTCTATAATTACTCAGTTGTGATTATGGATATATGGTAGAATATAGCATGAGGAAGTGACATTTCTAGTACCGTTATCTTTATATATCATTGTGTAATTATGATATATCTAGATATCTGTATGAGGGTGTTACATGGTGAGTGCTCTATTATGTAAAGGTAGCAAACACCTGTTGAAGCTTGAAGCTTTAGTAGAAAATCTCGAGTGATTGTTTAAGGACTGGACATATCTCACAAGGAGTGGCTGAACCAGGATAAACCTTGTGTTTGATCTTCTAAACTCTACTCCCTTACTTTTGTGCATTATTTTATTTATTTGCTTGAACTCTATCTTACTTGGTTGATTTGTAACACCCCAAATTTTCGTATCTCTTGAAAAGTAATTTTGACAGTTAACAGAATTTTACTGTTTAGTAATTTCTGTACACTGTAAAATTATTTTGTTTATTCTGTCAGCGTATTTGATCATTTGGGGTGATTTACTCCGTGTCAGGAAAATAAAAAATTTCGAGCCGGGGAAAACTTTACGTAATTTAATTTTTACCGTTAAGTAATTATTTTACGTAATCTGATTTGATATTTGTGCATTTTCTAATATTTATTTATTTTGTGGATGATTATGAAATTTTTTTTACTGTTTGTGGGCCCAGGGGTGTATGTGGGCCCAGGTGGCCATACGTGAGCCCAGGTGGGTCTCGCAAAGCAAAAATTTTTCTACGCATAGAAAAATTTGTACTGTTTAGACGAAGACAGGGGATCTTACTAAACCTAAATCCAGAAACAGTTTTAGAAAATTTTATTGTACTGTGTTTTGTATTGTATTTATTTATCGGGTGATAAAAATACAGTAAATATATTTTTTCGTGGGGTTTTAGCAGATAAAAATAGAAATTATATTGCTTAAGTCAACATTGGTGGTTTGGATATCCACCATTGATTTAATTAATGATGGAGACTTGATCTTGATTTAATCAACAGAGGAGATTTGATCTTAAAAGTGAATAAGATCATTTATAACCGTTAGATGGAGATTAAATCAAGGGTAGAGATTTAGTTTTATATAATGACTATGACCATTTACAACCATTAGATTTAGAAGTGATCAAGGGTGGAGATTGGGTCTTGTAAAGTAACAAGGACCATTTATGACCATTGGATGAAGATTTAATCAATGGTGAAGATTTAGTCTTAAAAAGTAGCAAAGACTAATTATGACCCTTGGATTAAAAGTTTGAAGGAGCAATCTTGACCCTTAATTTTTAAGACACATCTAATGGCTAGAATTTAAAGGAGAAAGATCCCATGGCCTAGATTAAGTCTTCTAATCTAAAGCTACACCTAAAGTCTACATAAATCCTAACAATTGAATTAATCAATTGGTCTAAAATGTTCTAATTAATGGCTTGAAAAAGATGACAACTTTGAAGAAGCAAGGATGAAGGGGGGGACGGTTTTGTGCTTCATTTTGGAGCTAAAGAAAAACTTTAAGTCATTGTTAGATGTCTTGATCAATTATACATAATTATTGATCATTTTCCTAAAATAAAAATATTTTCTTTTTTCTCCATGCAAGCTACGGTCATGCATCAAATTTGGAAGACAAATTTACATTCAAATAATACTTGGTCATTCTTCTAACAATAATTGAAAAAGCTATACAAAATTAGTCAATGTTTGGTGTCTATTCTTTCTAATTCTTATGGCTATGCTTGCTTGGTAAAAGAGAAACATGCTATCAATTCAATTCTATCTCTTTTGTTTTAAAGGGGCTCACGGTCTTGGTCTGAAATTAGAAGCTTTGAAGACCATAATTGAACACTTTAGTCATTATTGATCACCTTGGTCTTCATTGAACATTTTCAAGAAACAAAGTTATCAAAATTTCTCTCCATCTCTCTCCTACTCTAAGCTCACGGCCAAGCACTCCAAACCAACCTTCCATCACTCAAAAATTTCATACAACCATACTTGAATCCTTACATCATTTTAAGAACATCTCTAGTTATGAGTTTTTCCAAAATCATTCATCTTGAGCTTCAAATCCAAGCTTCAAGTTTCTATCAAAAATCAAAAATTCCATCTTTATGTTTCAAGAGAAACCATTCAGTCAAGACACTCAAAACCACCATCCAATCTCTTTTAATTTCATCCAACCATAGATCTTGAATCTATATGATGCTCTAAGCAACTTTCATGTTGAAGATTTCCTCTAAATCCTTAATCTTCATGGACTTTCTTCAAGATCAAAGTTATTGAGTTTTTGTGGTGAAGTGTAAGGAAACTTCATTTCTTTTCTCTTTTTCATGATCTAAACCATGTTTGATCCATGGTTCCTCTTAATCAAGCTTAGTATACTAATTTTTATGTATTTTGTCTTGTATTTGAGAAGCCCTTGGTGATGAAGGACTTGGAAAAAGAAGCAAAACAAAGAGCTTTTGAGGATCTTCAAGAGGTAAGAGGGAGATCCATCTCACCAACCAAGCATGGTGGTGAGAGATGGTTATATATTTGATGGATGTTGAATCCATGTGAGGATTCATATCCATGGTCATGTAATTAATTTGTGGGTTTTTATGAGCTTTGATTAATTGCCTATGCTTAATATGCTTTGCATGAATTTATGATTTTAATGGTATGCTTATACTATGCATGATGATAATATGGCATGCTTTTGATATATATATATATATATATATATATATGTGTATGTATGTGTATGCCATGATTTGATGATGATTTGAAGATGAAACCAATTTTTGGCTTCAATGGCCAAGGAGAGAGGCTACGGTTTTGATGCCCATAATTAGAGATTCATGTTGAAATTTTTCAAGAACAAGGAAATTGATTTGTTTAATGAAAATTATGAAGTGGAGAAAAATGAATTTTCTTGGCTCTAAAAGCCATGGGATTTTCGGTCAAGACACCTCAACATAGGTGTTTATAACTTAAGATTTTCATGAAAGATTAAAAATTGGATTGATTTGAAGAGTATGGAAAATAAACAAAGGATATATTTTTCAAGAGAACAAGAATATGGTTTTGAAGGATTTTTATTGATTTATTTTGTGTAAAAAGATCCTAAGTGTTTTTCTAAACATGAGTTTTGAATGAAACGGGAAAACGTTGATTTTAAGGATTTGCAAAGAAAGTGAAAAAGAATTTGTAAAGAAAGTAAAAATGAATTTGAACAAATGGGTTTGGTTTTATAACCATTGGTATTTCAGTTTGAAAACAACATTTTAATGGCTTTGTTTGTGTAAAACCATATTAACTTAGAAGGAAAAATGTTTTGATAATTTTCAATAGTCATGTCCACATTTTTGAAGGCTTGTAATGCCTTGATTTTTATGGAACAAAGTGATATTTTACAAAACGAAGTGTTTTATCACTCGAAAGATTTGACAGTTTTCAATGAATACGTTCACGGTTTTTGAAGACTTACGGATACCTTGATTTTATAACGAAATGATTTTCGCACAAGAATTTGGAAAGGGAATTAGAGCGTTTATTACTTGACAAATCAAGTTTTTGTAAACAAAAATGTTTTCGAACTTCAATTTATTTTGAAGAAGGTTGTGTTTGGAAATGATTTGGGAAAAATGAAAAATATAATGGTGTTTTGAAAATTTACTAACGTATAACTGATTTTCGAGTTTCGAAACGTTGATTTATATCAATGGAAAAGTTATTTTTGTGGATTATATTTTGGAAAAGGATTTCTTGAGTAAAGAAATGTGGAAAAAGATTTTCTTGAGCAAGAAAATGTGAAAAACGAAATACAAAGTTATATTATTTTGAGAAAAGTTGAAAAAGAATTTTTGAAGGTCA
The DNA here is from genome assembly GCA_029884605.1 of Ormosia emarginata. Lineage (NCBI taxonomy): Eukaryota > Viridiplantae > Streptophyta > Magnoliopsida > Fabales > Fabaceae > Ormosia > Ormosia emarginata. The sequence continues at coordinate 3,396,811 of JAQQTP010000041.1, read as the reverse complement.
AGAAATATTTTCTATAATGAAATTGTGGTGAAAAATTATTTACGTATCTTAAAAACGTAATTTTTAAGCTACGCGATTTGAAATACGAAAAAAAAAATATTTCTACGTGATTTTAAATACGTTGAAATATTTCTACATGATTTGAATTACGTTTAAATATTTTACGTAATTTGAACTACTATTGAAAAATCACTACGTAATTGAAAAGTGATGAATTATTTTTACGTGATTGTGAAAATTGGCGAAAAATTGTTATGTGATTTGAAAAGTATTTTAAATATTTTGAGAATGATGGAAAATGATTTACGCAACTTAAAAGAATGATTTTTAAGTTATGCGATTTTGAAACAGTGGAAAAATACTATGCGATTTGAGAAACATATGTTTTTACGCGATTGAGAAAAACATTGAAAAATTTGTACGTGGTTTAAAAGTGCGACAGAAGAGTTGTGGTATTTTGAAAACGTAATGCAAAATGTTACGAAATTTTGTAAACGTAATTGATGAGTGTTACGGTATTGTGAAAACGTAATAAAACGTTTTGGAATTTTAAAAATGTAACAAAAATGTTACAAGATATTGTGAAAATGTAAAAGAAGTGTTATGGTATTATGAAAACATAATGAAACGTTTTTGGATTGTGAAAACGTAACAAAAATGTTACGCGATTGTGAAAATACGGTAAAAGTATTTTACAACTATGAAAATATGATAACATGATTTTGTTATTGAAAAATACAGTATGATTACTGTAAAACCAGTGTATGGATACTGTTTGTGAAAACAACGAGTTTTGCCTGTTATTGGCACGTGGTGCATTTTAGATGCATTGGAAAAAAAAATATACGTTGAGGCATATGATTTAATTGAACAAACGAATTTGAAAAGAATGGCCCTTGTGGTTGGACTTGCACTGATATATTCGTGCATTGTATAAACTATATCTGAGAAATTATGAGATATACCTGATTGGTATTATACCTGATTTGGTATTTGTGCATTATACATGCATTGGAATGGTCCGATGAGGACTGGATATGGCTGATTGCCTAGGAGAAACACACATCTTGAGTGGGTGCGATATGCGTAGTGTAAGTCACTTGTTGACCTTGGGGGTATCATGGTGCGGGTTGCTTACACGGGTGGTTGGTCGCACTTTTTCCCATAGGTTAGACCAATGCAACACACCGATGATCCTGACCGAGACACTATTCTCATTCAAGATCTGATAAAGATTGTCGTATATATGCTAGATGTACAAAATCAAAATGAGGATTATAGCACGTGGTCTGAGGCATGTGGTACCGACAGATCTTTTCGATCATTTCTCCGACCTGAGTTTAGCTTCATGGAGTAGGAACATTGAGTCTAAATGCATATGCATTATATGATTATATTTATATCTATATGATATATTAATTGAGGAATATTGGCTATGACAACTGTTTTGAATACTTGGATTGATATATGATTAGATGATGATAGTTGATTAATATTAAATATAGTATTGGAAGTCTGGTATGATATCCCTGTATGATATTGTTGTTTGTGTTATCTCTGTGCTGCCATGTTGGTATTGGTGTAGGTGATCTCACCTCTTTGTTATGTTGTTTTGCTGTGTCTGTACTGTTAAAATCCAATAATAGAAGGATCGAGTTGTCTTAGACATAACGGGCGATAGATACTCTGAGATTGGTGACAACAATAAGGAGTGGACATTCAGGACTCGAAGGTGTGTAGTGTTGACAAAGGAACAGATGTCTGATGCATCAAGATGGACAGAAAAAGGAATAAGTATGTTAAAGTTTCTCGTCAGTGTTGTACCGTGCTATTAAGTAGGACCCATTATAGGGTTTGCTACTGTTTAAAAAAAAAGTCTGTTAATTTTATATTTCTCTTTAAATTGTAAAATATTAATTGGTGTCAATATTGCATAATGAATAGTTGAAATATGATTTTCAATATTACCTAATATTTTCAGTAAATTTACGTTTCAGTAAAGAAGAAATTTTGAAACCCATATTTTTATAACTCAAACCTTTTACGAATTGATTTTCAGATTATGAGTCGGGAGTCGGAAATGTGATGCCCTAAGGAGGGTGTTACATTAGTTGGTATCAGAGCACGGTTTGAGTCTTTTGGGGTTTGTGGTTAGGTCTGTTTTGCTTGTGTTGTGTTCTCTGTGTTATTGATTTCCGAAAGGAAACAATGTTGTTTATAATGGATATCAGATCCATTGTATTTTGATCCGCACGCCACGAGAAGAAAAAAAAAAGAAATGGCTCGGGATAGTTGTACTTGTGTGGAAGTGGAACATGTTACTAGTAATGCGATTGCGGCCTTCTACGGCAAGCAACGGAGCAATATGGAAAGACGATTTGCACGAACAAGGATCGCCGAACAATGGGAAAGAAATGAAAGTTGAGGTTCAGGATCTAATGGAAGAGAATCAGTCTTAGAATATAAGACTACGTAATTTTGGAACCCGATATTTTTAAGGATATTTGGAAAGTGATTGATTTCAACAGAAGATGTATTTACAACCATTGAGGAAACCAAAGGCAGTAACTGATGTGAAAGAAGGTACTTAATGAAAGAATGTACGTCAAGAAAACAAACATTTATTTGAAATGGTTACATCTGGTTTCCATTTTATTTTGATTCGTCCATCTTTGAAGAAAAGAAATGACTCGTGATAGACGTACGCGTGTGGAAGCGAGACATAATGGTGGTGATATGACTGCAACTTTGGAAGTAATACAAACAGTGGCTGAAGCAATTATACAGCAAACTCAGAAGATTGTTCCGCAGCAAGAATTGATTTCTTAAGCTAAGATTTTGTTAGAGTTAAATCAATCTCAGGATGAGAGACCCTGTAACGTTGGACTATATTGGTTACGAAAAAAGGGAAATCGTAAGGTCAAGCGATTCCAACAGAAAACATACTTGCAATCTCCAAGAAGTCAACAACAACAACAATCTTGTGGAGAAAGTACTAGTAATGACAGGTTTAGTTTGACTGTGACATCTGCACCGAAATGTAAGAAGTGTGGAAAGGGGCACTTAACGAAAGATTGTACGTTCAAGGAAATAATTTGTTTCAAGTGCAGAGAGCCTGGACACATTTCTAAAGATTGTGTTCCAATGAAAACAGAGTTTTCTGTTAGTAAAATCTCAGGTAGTAGGAAGTGTTTGGAGCAGAAGATTTAAACAATGGAGATTATGTCATTGGAAAAAATCATGTAAACCATACGGAATATTTCTGTGAACAACTTATTCTGTGTGGCATATGATTGAGTAGATCAATTATATGTTAGAGTTATTCATAATCCTCTTATTTGTTTACTTCTGTTTCTATTCTTAGCCGATCGAGCTACTCAAGTTATTCAAATCATTGTTATAGATCAAATCTCTGTGTTAGTTTGATCTGTCGTTCAAAATTTTTGTGTTAGTTTGATCTGTTTCATAAATAGACGTGATCTTTGAAAATGGATTGGTTATTTTACAACCATATCCTATGAGATTGTCTCAATACAGTGTTAGTATTTCAGAAAAAAAAAAAAACTCATTCCTGAAAATCAGGCAAAATCAAATTCTTGTTGAATATGTTTGGTAACATATTAAATCATTTCGCTACCTTTTCTTCCTAAACCTCTATAATGTTCTTTCATATATTGCATTTGCAAGAAAGAATATTTTACAAGAAAGGATATTCCTATTTAAAATCCATGTCATAGTATCTGGTATAAAATGCGGTTGAAAGGAGAATTCGGCTAGTGGGACATTTCTGGTAAGAGCTAAAGCGGAGAATAAAGTGATATGAGGATAAGAAAATTTTAAGTAATACATTACATTAGTTGGAAGTTATCCGAGAAAAACTATTCTAGGCATGAATGAAGGTTGGTAAGCCATTTGTATTGATATCGAGAAATTCATTCTCGAAGATCGAGTTACATCCAATTCTTTGTCTTGAATATGTTCGATAACATATTCGATTCGTTTGTTCTTTTCCATGATGTTTTCTTTCATCTACGCAATTGAAGGAATATCTTGCAGAGAGAATATTCCTATTTATATCCAGGTCATAGTATCAAAGTGGCGCGATGGAAGCGTGGTGGATTCTTCAAAAATTGAAGAAGTCCTGCATGGGAAAAGTTAAGACGGTAATGGACAACCGTAGAAAAACAAATTATTAAGATATTTGTTTGATCAGGAGAAGTGAACAAGAGATAAATAACTTTCAATGGTTTAGAATCGTTTGGAATAACGTGAGAGATGAAACTACATGGGAATGGAAGAAAAGATAAAGGAATAATGTCATTATTTATTCCGAGGGTGTGAAATCATGGTCATGAAATTTCGAGGACAAAATTTCTGTAAAGAAGGGGAGTTATGTAACACCCCAAATTTTCGTATCTCTTAAACAGTAATTTTGACAGTTAACAGAATTTTACTGTTTAGTAATTTCTGTGCACTGTAAAATTATTTTGTTTATTCTGTCAACGTATTTGATCATTTTGAGTGATTTATTCTGTGTCAGGAAAATAAAAATTTTCGGGCTGGGGAAAACTTTACGTAATTTAATTTTTACCGTTAGGTAATTATTTTACGTAATTTGATTTGATATTTGTGCGTTTTCTAATATTTGTGATTTTTGTGGATGATTATGAAAATTTTTTTACTGTTTGTGGGCCCAGGGGTGTATGTGGGCCCAGTGGCTATACGTGGGCCCAGGTGGGTCCCGCAAAGCAAAAAAATTTCTACGCATAGAAAAATTTGTACTGTTTAGACGGAGACAGGGGATCTTACTAAACCTGAATCCGGAAACAGTTTTAGAAAATTTTATTGCATTGTGTTTTGTACTGTATTTATTTATCGGGCGATAAAAATACAGTAAATATATTCTTTCATGGGGTTTTAGCAGATAAAAATAGAAATTATATTGCTTAAGTCAACATTGGTGGTTTGGATATCCACCATTGATTTAATTAATGATGGAGACTTGATCTTGATTTAATCAACGGAGGAGATTTAATCTTAAAAGTGAATAAGATCATTTATAACCGTTAGATAGAGATTAAATCAAGGGTAGAGATTTAGTTTTATATAATGGCTATGACCATTTACAACCATTGGATTTAGAAGTGATCAATGGTGGAGATTGGGTCTTGTAAAGTAACAGGGACCATTTATGACCATTGGATGAAGATTTAATCAATGGTGAAGATTTAGTCTTAAAAAGTAGCAAAGACTAATTATGACCCTTGGATTAAAAGTTTGAAGGAGCAATCTTGACCCTTAATTTTTAAGGCACATCTAATGGCTAGAATTTAAAGGAGAAAGATCCCATGGCCTAGATTAAGTCTTCTAATCTAAAGCTACACCTAAAGTCTACATAAATCCTAACAATTGAATTAATCAATTGGTCTAAAATGTTCTAATTAATGGCTTGAAAAAGATGACAACTTTGAAGAAGCAAGGATGAAGGGGGGGACGGTTTTGTGCTTCATTTTGGAGCTAAAGAAAAACTTTAAGTCATTGTTAGATGTCTTGATCAATTATACATAATTATTGATCATTTTCCTAAAATAAAAATATTTTCTTTTTTCTCCATGCAAGCTACGGTCATGCATCAAATTTGGAAGACAAATTTACATTCAAATAATACTTGGTCATTCTTCTAACAATAATTGAAAAAGCTATACAAAATTAGTCAATGTTTGGTGTCTATTCTTTCTAATTCTTATGGCTATGCTTGCTTGGTAAAAGAGAAACATGCTATCAATTCAATTCTATCTCTTTTGTTTTAAAGGGGCTCACGGTCTTGGTCTGAAATTAGAAGCTTTGAAGACCATAATTGAACACTTTAGTCATTATTGATCACCTTGGTCTTCATTGAACATTTTCAAGAAACAAAGTTATCAAAATTTCTCTCCATCTCTCTCCTACTCTAAGCTCACGGCCAAGCACTCCAAACCAACCTTCCATCACTCAAAAATTTCATACAACCATACTTCTTGAATCCTTACATCATTTTAAGAACATCTCTAGTTATGAGTTTTTCCAAAATCATTCATCTTGAGCTTCAAATCCAAGCTTCAAGTTTCTATCAAAAATCAAAAATTCCATCTTTATGTTTCAAGAGAAACCATTCGGTCAAGACACTCAAAACCACCATCCAATCTCTTTTAATTTCATCCAACCATAGATCTTGAATCTATATGATGCTCTAAGCAACTTTCATGTTGAAGATTTCCTCTAAATCCTTAATCTTCATGGACTTTCTTCAAGATCAAAGTTATTGGGTTTTTGTGGTGAAGTGTAAGGAAACTTCATTTCTTTTCTCTTTTTCATGATCTAAACCATGTTTGATCCATGGTTCCTCTTAATCAAGCTTAGTATACTAATTTTTATGTATTTTGTCTTGTATTTGAGAAGCCCTTGGTGATGAAGGACTTGGAAAAAGAAGCAAAACAAAGAGCTTTTGAGGATCTTCAAGAGGTAAGAGGGAGATCCATCTCACCAACCAAGCATGGTGGTGAGAGATGGTTATATATTTGATGGATGTTGAATCCATCTGAGGATTCATATCCATGGTCAAGTAATTAATTTGTGGGTGTTTATCAGCTTTGATTAATTACCTATGCTTAATATGCTTTGCATGAATTTATGATTTTAATGGTATGCTTATACTATGCATTATGATAATATGGCATGCTTTTGATATATATATATATATATGATGTGTATGTATGTGTATGCCATGATTTGATGATGGAAAGGAAACCAACTTTTGGCTTCAATGGCCAAGGAGAGGGCTACGGTTTTGATGCCCATAATTAGAGATTCCTGTTGAAATTTTTCAAGAACAAGGAAATTGTTTTGTTTAATGAAAATTATGAAGTGGAGAAAAATGAATTTTCTTGGCTCTAAAAGCTATGGGATTTTCGGTTAAGACACCTCAACATAGGTGTTTATAACTTAAGATTTTCATGAAAGATTAAAAATTGGATTGATTTGAAGAGTATGGAAAATAAACAAAGGATATGTTTTTTAAGAGAACAAGAATATGGTTTTGAAGGATTTTTATTGATTTATTTTGTGTAAAAAGATCCTAAGTGTTTTTCTAAACATGAGTTTTGAATGAAATGGGCAAACATTGATTTTAAGGATTTGCAAAGAAAGTGAAAAAGAATTTGTAAAGAAAGTAAAAATGAATTTGAACAAATGGGTTTGGTTTTATAACCATTGGTATTTCAGTTTGAAAACAACATTTTAATGGCTTTGTTTGTGTAAAACCATATTAACTTAGAAGGAAAAATGTTTTGATAATTTTCAATAGTCATGTCCACATTTTTGAAGGCTTGTAATGCCTTGATTTTTATGGAACAAAGTGATATTTTACAAAACGAAGTGTTTTATCACTCGAAAGATTTGACAGTTTTCAATGAACACGTTCACAGTTTTTGAAGACTTACGGATACCTTGATTTTATAACGAAATGATTTTCGCATAAGAATTTGGAAAGGGAATTAGAGCGTTTATTACTTGAGAAATCAAGTTTTTGTAAATGAAAATGTTTTCGAACTTCAATTTATTTTGAAGAAGGTTGTGTTTGGAAATGATTTGGGAAAAATGAAAAATATAATGGTTTTTTGAAAATTTACTAACGTATAACTGATTTCTGAGTTTTGAAATACGTTAGAAAATGTTAAGTTTTGAAACGTTGATTTATATCAATGGAAAAGTGATTTTTGTGGATTATATTTTGGAAAAGGATTTCTTGAGTAAAGAAATGTGGAAAAAGATTTTCTTGAGTAAGAAAATGTGAAAAACGAAATACAAAGTTATATTATTTTGAGAAAAGTTGAAAAAGAATTTTTGAAGGTCAATAAATATTTTCTATAATGAAATTGTGGTGAAAAATTATTTACGTATCTTAAAAACGTGATTTTTAAGCTACGCAATTTGAAATACAAAAAAAAATATTTCTACGTGATTTTAAATACGTTGAAATATTTCTACGTGATTTGAATTACATTTAAATATTTTACGTAATTTGAACTACTATTGAAAAATCACTACATAATTGAAAAGTGATGAATTATTTTTACGTGATTCTGAAAAGTGGCGAAAAATTGTTATGTGATTTGGAAAGTATTTTAAATATTTTGAGAATGATGGAAATTGATTTACGCGACTTAAAAGAATGATTTTTAAGTTACGCGATTTTGAAACAGTGGAAAAATACTATATGATTTGAGAAACATATGTTTTTACGCGATTGAGAAAAACATTAAAAAATTTGTACGTGGTTTAAAAGTGCAACAGAAGAGTTGTGGTATTTTAAAAATGTAACAGAAATGTTACGAAATTTTGTAAACGTAATAGTTGTGTTACGATATTGTGAAAACGTAATAAAAACGTTTTGGAATTTTAAAAATGTAACAAAAATGTTACGGTATTGTGAAAATGTAAAAGAAGTGTTATGGTATTGTGAAAACATAACAGAAACGTTTTTGGATTGTGAAAACGTAACAGAAATGTTACGCGATTGTGAAAATACAGTAAAAGTGTTTTACAACTATGAAAACATGATAACATGATTTTGTTATTGAAAAATACAGTATGATTACTGTAAAACCAGTGTATGGATACTGTTTGTGAAAACAACGAGTTTTGCCTGTTATTGGCACGTGGTGCATTTTAGATGCATTGGAAAAAAAATATACGTTGAGGCATATGATTTAATTGAACAAACGAATTTGAAAAGAATGGCCCTTGTGGTTGGACTTGCACTGATATATTCATGCATTGTATAAACTATATCTGAGAAATTATGAGATATACCTGTGATTGGTATTATACCTGTGATTGGTATTTGGTGCATTATACATGCATTGGAATGGTCCGATGAGGACTGGATATGGCTGATTGCCTAGGAGAAACACACATCTTGAGTGGGTGCGATATGCGTAGTGTAAGTCACTTGTTGACCTTGGGGGTATCATGGTGCGGGTTGCTTACACGGGTGGTTGGTCGCACTTTTTCCCATAGGTTAGACCAATGCAACACACCGATGAGGATTATAGCACGTTGGATTATAGCACGTCTTATTCAAGATCTGATAAAGACTGTCGTGTATATGCTAGATGTTCAAAATCAAAATGAGGATTATAGCACGTGGTCTGAGGCATATGGTACCAACAGATCTTTTCGATCATTTCTCCGACCTGAGTTTAGCTCCATGGAGTAGGAACATTGAGTCTAAATGCACATGCATTATATGATTATATTTATATCTATATGATATATTAATTGAGGAATATTGGCTATGACAACTGTTTTGAATACTTGGATTGATATATGATTGGATGATGATAGTTGATTAATATTAAATATAGTATTAGAAGTCTGGTATGATATCCCTGTATGATATTGTTGTTTGTGTTATCTCTGTGCTTCCATGTTGGTATTGGTGTAGGTGATCTCACCTCTTTGTTATGTTGTTTTACTGTGTCTGTACTGTTAAAATCAAATAATAGAAGGATTGAGTTGTCTTAGACATAACGGGCGATGGATACTCTGAGATTGGTGACAACAATAAGGAGTGGACATTCAGGACTCAAAGGTGTGCAGTGTTGACAAAGGAACAGATGTATGATGCATCAAGATGGACAGAAAAAGGAATAAGTATGTTAAAGTTTCTCGTTAGTGTTGTACCGTGCTATTAAGTAGGACCCGTTATAGGGTTTGCTACTGTTAAAAAAAAGTCTGTTAATTTTATATTTCTCTTTAAATTGTAAAATATTAATTGGTGTCAATATTGCATAATGAATAGTTGAAATATGATTTTCAATATTACCTAATATTTTCAGTAAATTTACGTTTCAGTAAAGAAGAAATTTTGAAACTCATATTTTTATAACTCAAACCTTTTACGAATTAATTTTCAGATTATGAGTCGGGAGTCGAAAATGTAATGCCCTAAGGAGGGTGTTACATGATTCATTTGTGAGTGAAAGTATTCAATCCTCTCTATCCATTCATCTCTATCAATCAATAGCTTCAACGACAATTGGTAATTAAGTGATTTGCGAAATATTTTTAAAAATATTTTACATACTTAATTCTCTTCCTCTCTTAAGTATTGAGGTCACTTGATAACATTAGAACTAATCTTTGGTCCTAGTCTTTCACAGTCAAGGATTCTTTATTGAACCTTGCTATATAAATGGAAAAGACACTTGATAATCATATATTTTATACATTAATAAACCCTCATTTTTAGTCATTTACACTCTTCATGTACTTAATTGATTAAGCCTGGTTATGTTTTGTAAGATTGGACTCAAATTGGACTTAATTGATTTTTTCAGCATTATTTGGGTCTTACATTGCTTCTGCATTTTAGTCATATCTTGAGTTCTAGATGTCTAGCAATTATGAATTTTTCCTTGTAGGAAAGCTAAGAGAAAGCTCTACAACTTTCATGAAGAGCTCCAGGTAAAATATGGACATCTAGAAGAGCTAAATGGGCTTGGAAGACAGAACACGAGTTTTGTGTCAGAAACCTGAACAGTGTACAGTAATCAGAGCATAACTCGGGCTGTAAGAATTATCTTGGGCTGAAATTTCGACATCTGAAAGTTAAGATCCAGATCTACAACTTTCATGAAGATGACTTTTCTATTTGATAACAGAATCTATGACTTAAGCAATGAATGATTTCGGAGACAAGAAATCTCAATGATTTTTCACTCTTATCCTCACCATTTGGCATTTTCCACTCATTCATCCACTCATCCACCTACTCTTAATCAGCCCCTTTGTCATTTTGTATCCCTAATCTTCTATAAAAGGCACCATTGGCTGACCATTTAGGAGCACTTGGTGTTAGGCTTAATTTTTACAAGTTATGATTATGCTTGTTTCTTGTTTTACTTTATTGTAATTTTTTCTTGTTCTAAAGTGAAGCTATGTTCATCTTTCTCTTCTTCTCTCTTTCTTTCTTCTTATCCATGAGTAACTAAATATTCATCTTGCTTGGGTGAAAGAGTGAAGCTCTTGGTAATGAAATAAGGTTAGATTATTCTATTTCTTGTACTTAAAAGATATATTATTAAATGGACATTATATGTGTTGTATTTTGTTTCCAATTAATTTAAAAACCTTCTTTGTGCGATGGAGATCTTGATTTATTGTAGACAATAGGATTGGCAGAGTGAATGCTTGAACTCATTTACAAATGTTGGTAAATAATTAAAGGAATCATAATATGATTGCATATATAATTGAACTTTGAATGTTATATTTTCCGATTGGAACCTCCGTTGTGTGTGGATTTCAATTGAGTTATGAAGAGAAATAATCTTGCCTTTAATTTATTACTAAGAGTGGATCTTCTAACCTAAACAAGTTCTTAAATTCATTTGTGAACATCTTCTATTACTTTTGGTGTTGTGACAAATCTTTTCCTACCTCAATTAATTTTTCTTCATCAATTCCCTGTGAATCGACCTCGGACTCCCGAAAAATTTACTACTTGAGACAACCTGCACTTGGGTTTGCATCCTTAAATCCCGCAGTCAAGTTTTTGGCGCCGTTGTCGGGGGCTTGATTTGAAGTTTTAATTTATGGAGGTTCGTTTTCTTTAATAAAATCTATTCTTTCTTCTCCCTCACCGAAGAAAAAGATCGGCTTGCCGATCCTTTGGTTTCTTTACTAACTCTCTAACTTACTAACTATCTAACTTACTAACCTACTAACTTGCTAACATACTAACTTTCTAACTTTTATATTTTTGTCATTTATTTTATGCTTACTAACTTTTTATTTTCTGCACTCTAACTTTTAATTTACATCATTTATTTTCTACTTTTTATTTTCTCAGCACTTTCTAACTTACTAATTATTAACTCTCTAATTATCTAACTTTTTACTTTATCATTTATCTAACTTTTTACTTGTTAATATTTAATGGTGGGTTACACCGCTATCTTGTACATTATTTTTTTTTATTTTAAGTTATTTATGTATTTATGCTTAATTGGTATCGTGATTTAAATTCTAGTCGTTTAGTCAAAATTAATCCTGGTACTTTATATATTAATTTGTTTGAATCATAATCACACATAATTGACACAATGGCTGACAAAGAAAGTGTACATGATGAACTTAAAAATCAACCGTTGCGAACCATGCGTGAATATTTGCAACCATCTCGAAATTCTAGTCCATCATGTTTTATCTTTCCACTCAATGCCAATAATTTTAGATTTAAGTCAGATATGATTTCTTTACTTCCTAATTTTCAAGGCGTAGAATCTGAAAGTCCATATTTACATCTAAAATAATTTGAGGAAGTATGTATTACTTTCAATGACCAAAATTGTACTGAAGAGATTGTTAAGCTTAAATTGTTTCCTTTTTCCTTAAAAGATAAAGCAAAATCTTGCCTTAACACTTTGAAACCAAGATCAATTGGCACATGGCAAGAAATGCAAAGTGAGTTCTTAAAGAAATTTTTTCCAACACATAAAACCAATGCTATGAAAAGACAAATCCAAAATTTTTCCCAAAATTCAAATGAAGCATATTTTCAATGTTGGGAACGGTTTAAAGATTTGTTAAATTCTTGCCCACATCATGGTTTTAAAAAATGGCGCACTATAAGCTTCTTTTATGAAGGTTTAACATCTAAAACTAAACAATTTATGGAAACAATGTGCAATGGTGAGTTTTTTTATAAAGAACCTGATGAAGCTTTAGACTATTTGAACCAGTTGGCTGAAAATTCTCAATCTTGGCATAGTACTAATATTTCTGAAAATTCAATTAGATCTAATCTTACAAGTGCTAATAAAAGAAAATATCACCTTAGTCAAGAGGAAGATCTAAATGCTAGGTTTGCCAGTTTGGCTAGAAAGGTTGAAGCCATGGAATTAAGAAAAGCAAAAGAAATCAAATCTGTGCAAAATGAAGAAATTTGTGGCATTTGTGATGATTTAGGACACTCAACACATAAATGTCCCAATATTCCTATTTTTAAAGAAGTTGTACATGAGCAAGTAAATGCAATGAATAATTTTAAAAAGCCATTTACTTCTTCTTTTTCAGATACATATAATCCGGGATGGAGAAATCACCCGAACTTCAGCTGGAGGAATAATAATCAGTCACAATTTGTGCAACCACCACCTCCTCAGGCACAACAGGACTTTCAAAATTCTCAAGGATATGTACCTTATATCCCACCATATAGGAAAAACCTTGAAGAAACACTGCATGCATTCATAGAAAAGCAAGAAGCCATTAATAAACAAAATAATCAAAACATGAATGATATAAAAGACACTCTTGCTAAACTTTTTCTGCACTCACCATTCACGAGAAAGGAAAATTTCATTCTCAACCTCAACCAAATCCCAAAGGTCAGTATAGTCTAAATGAGGGGAGTTCAGAAAACTAACAAATGGACTAAGTCAAGTTAGTGATAACTCTTAGGAGTGGAAAAGTTGTTGAAAAATAAATTCCTGAACCCTGTGAGAAAGAAGATGAACCAATTCCCCAAGAAAATGAAGAAGCTGACCAAAAGGCGACCAAACTCTCGCCTTCACTCCCATTTCCTCAAGCATTGAATAACCCAAAGAAATTGGACCACCGCACTGAAATTTTTGAAATTTTGAAACAAGTGAAGATCAATATTCATCTGTTAGATGCCATCAAACAAATTCCTTCTTATGCCAAATATTTGAAGGACTTATGCACTGTTAAAAGGAAACTAAATGTGAAAAAGAAAGCATTTTTGGCTGAACAGGTAAGCTCCATTCTTCATAATAATAATGCGTTGAAATATAAAGACCCTGATTGTCCTACAGTTTCATGTATTATTAGAGAACATAAAATTGAAAAAGCTTTACTTGATCTTGGTGCTAGTGTCAATTTGCTTCCATATTCAGTTTATCAGCAACTCAACTTAGGTGAGTTAAAACCAACTTCTGTAACTCTTCTGCTTGTAGATAGATCAATTAAAATTTCAAGAGGAATAATGGAAGATGTGTTAGTTCAAGTTGATAAATTCATATATCCTGTGGATTTTATTGTCTTGGATATTGAACCTATGGTTGATAGTTGCAAGTTAATTCCTATTATTTTAGGCCGTCCATTTTTAGCAACATCTAATGCTTTGATAAATTGTAGAAATGGAGTGGTGAAGCTAACATTTGGAAACATGACACTAGAGCTCAATGTTTTTAACATGTGCAAGCAACCACAGGAAGTCCTTGATGAAAAGGAGGAAATTGAAGGAATATTATAGATGATCATCTTCAAACAAAGAGTTTTTCGACCCATTAAAAATTTGTTTAGTCAATTCATTGATTCGTTGCAATTAGAAGATGATATCTCTATGTTCTTTGCTTGATTGTACACAGGCAATGGAGTACAAGGGATGGAAGTCAAGATTTGAAGAGCTAAAACCCATGAATGATAATGCCCATGAAGAAGTACCCACTCTGGAACTAAAGCCATTACCTACCGGGTTGAAGTACACATTTTTTGGAGAAAAATAAAACTTTCCAGTGGTAATTTCCTCGCCTCTTACTGAAGAACAAAAAGGTATGTTAACAGAAGTACTTAAAACGCATAAAAGTGCAATTGGATGGACATTAAAGGACATAAAAGGTATTGATCCATTAATTTGTACACATAGAATACATTTAGAGGATAATGCTAAAACTTCTCAACAACCTCAAAGAAGATTAAATCCACAAATGAAAGAGGTAGTTAGAGCTGAAGTCCTTAAATTGCTTGATGTTGGAATTATCTATCCTATCTCTGATAGCCAATGGGTAAGCCCTACACAAGTGGTGCCTAAGAAATCTGGAATAACAGTGGTTGAAAATGATAAGGGTGAATTAATACCTACGCGAGTCTTATCTACTTGGCGTATGTATATTGATTTTAGAAGATCATTTTCCCTTGTCATTTCTTGATCAAATTCTGGAAAAGGTAGCAGGACATCCATACTACTATTTTCTTGATGGTTTTTCGGGTTATAATCAAATACCAATTGCATTGGAAGATCAAGAAAAGACCACTTTTACATGTTCCTTTGGTACTTTTACATATAGAAGAATGCCTTTTGGCCTTTGTAATGCTCCAGCAACATTTCAAAGATGCATGTTAAGCATTTTTAGTGACATGATTGAGCATTATTTAAAGGTTTTCATGGATGATTTGACAGTTTTTGGAAATTCTTTTAAAAATTGTCTTGATAATTTAGAAAAAGTTCTTAAAAGATGCGAAGAAAAAAGATTTGTGCTAAACTGGGAAAAATGTCATTACATGGTTACCTCAAGAAAAGTGTTAGGTCATGTGATCTCTTCTAAAGGAATTGAAGTTGATAAGGCCAAAGTTGAATTAATTGCTCATTTGCCCTCCCCAAAAATAGTCAGAGAAGTTCGTTCCTTTTTAGGATATGTAGGATTTTACAGAAGGCTCATTAAGGACTTTAGTGCCATATCTAGACCATTATGTAATCTTCTGTTGAAAGATGCACCATTTGATTGGACTCAAGAATGTCAAAAATCTTTTAAAAAATTAATTGGTCTTCTAACATCTGCTCTTATCATGCAATCTCCTGACTGGTCTTTGCCTTTTGAGTTAATGTGTGATGCTAGTAATTTTGCTGTGGACGCTATTTTAGGCCAAAGAAAGGAAGGTAAGCCTCATGTGATTTGTTACGCAAGTAGAACTTTAAACAGTGTACAAATGAATTACACCACTACTGAAAAAGAACTACTTGCTGTAATTTTTGCACTGGACAAATTTCGATCTTACTTAATTGGTTCTTCTATTGTGATTTTCACTGATCATTCTGTTATTAGACATTTGATGTCTAAGCAGGATGCCAAACCAAGATTGATACGGTGGATCTTGTTGCTTCAAGAATTCATCATAATAAAAGATAAGAAAGGAGCCAAAAATGTTATCGCTGATCATTTGTCCAGACTTACAATAGGCTCACCTTTTGATAGCACACCTATAATGATTCTTTTTCTGATGAATTTTTATTTTCTGTCAATTCCATGCCTTGGTTTGCTAACATAGTCAACTTTCTTGTAACAGGAAAGATGCCGCCTCAATGGACGCACCAAGATAGAAGGAAATTTTTTATAGAGGTGAAAATTTTTTATTGGGATGACCCATACTTGTTCAAATATTGTGCTGATCAAATCTTTTGGAGATGTGTGCCCGACAGTGAGGTAGGTAGTGTCATTAAATTTTGTCACTCATAAGCATGTGGAGGTCACTTCTCTTCAAAGAAAACAGCTGTGAAAATCTTGTAGTGTGGATTTTATTGGCCCGCTTTATTTAAGGACCGCTATACTTTTTGCAAAAATTGTGAAAATTATCAAAAGTTGGGCTCAATTTCAAAAAGAAACATGATGCCTCTGAACCCCATCCTTGTCATTGAAATTTTTTATTATTGGGGAATTGATTTCATGGGTCCATTTCCATCTTCATTTGGATTTTTATATATTTTCGTTGCAGTTGATTATGTCTCAAAATGGATTGAGGCGATTCTATGCCGACACAATGATCATAAAACTGTTCTCAAATTATTAAAAGAAAATATCTTGTGTCGATTTGGAATCCCTCGAGCTATCATAAGTGATGGGGGAACACATTTTTGCAATAAACCATTTGAATCTTTAATGAAGAAATATGGTATTACACACAAAATTACCACCCCTTATCACCCTCAGACAAGTGGACAAGTTGAATTAGCAAATAGGGAGATTAAACAAATTTTGGAAAAAACGGTTAACCCAAATTGGAAAGATTGGTCTTTAAGACTAAACGATGCACTTTGGGCTTACCGTACTGCTTTCAAAACATCTTTAGGCATGTCACCCTATCGGTTAGTCTATGAAAAACCTTGTCACTTACCTGTAGAATTGGAACATAAAGCATTTTGGGCCATTAAAGCTTTCAATCTAAATCTTGATGATGCTTGCAAGATACGCAAATTGCAATTAAATGAACTTAAGGAATTGAGAAATGATGCATATGAGAACTCAAAGATTTATAAAGCCAGAACAAAAGCTTTTCATGACAAGATAATTTTGAGAAAATCTTTTGAAATTGATCAAAAAGTTCTGCTTTATAATTCTCGCCTGCACCTATTCCCTGGAAAATTGAGATCTAGGTGGAGTGGTCCTTTTGTTGTCAAACATGTGTATCCTCATGGGGCTATAGATATTGAGAATCCTAGGAATGGTAATGTGTTTAAAGTCAATGGACAAAGGCTCAAACCATTTCTGGAGAACCAAGTTGATGAGGTAGAATTCATCTGTCTTTTTGATCCTTGTTATGAATAAAATTCACTCTAATTTTGCTGCCTTGTTTTTGCAGTTCTTTGTGTTGCCAGTTAAGTGGCGGATACGGTACTCCGTGACTCTCAAGTCAGTTTGTTTTTCAATTTTCCAAAATAACTGAATCTTTCTTCTCCCTTAAAATGGATGTCATTCTTTCAACCCTGAGAAAACATTTTCCTTCTCTCCCTCAAAATGCTCTGAAAAAAATCTACAAAGTTTGATGTGAAAGATTGAGATTGTTAATGCACAAAGGTATGCCAGAAGATGTGCGCTAGATAATTGAAGCAAAGGTCCAACTAGCAAGTGAGTCTTCAATTTCATTTGACTCATACATGCCAGGTCTTGGAAGAAGTTCGTATTCTAAAAGGAGAAGAGCAAAAAGGTTACAAGTCTATTACAAATGTGGACGATGGAATTGTAACAAGCGATGTCATACTTTGGGGATAGTTTCTACAAACAGAGAAGATAAAATTTTCTTCATTAAGAATGGACTGAGTAAGGAGTCATTAGATGATATCTTATTGACTCTTGAGACGCATTCTTGTGGATTGGTGCATCGTGAAATTCTTAATTTGTGGAATCTCTTCAAGGATGAAGAAAAATGCTATAGTCTAGGGAATCTGACTTTAAAAGACCCTGTTTGTCAATTTATAAGAAAATTGGATGGGAAGCTTATCCTCGACTTATAGAAGGCGTTTAAGCCGTTACTGGACGTTAAACCAGAGGCAGATGTGAGCCATATCCACAATAATCTGTATATATCATCTTTTTCTTCTTTATTTCATCTTCCAAAAAAAAGAAAAAAGAAAATTAAAAATTAAAAAAATTAAAAAAATAAAAAAAAAAAAATGTTTGAACAAGGGCGATCCGGAAAGAGTACCGTGACTTTAATTAGTTGTGGAGCCCTAGCCTTTGGCTGACCCGTCATTGACTCGGGTGGACCTTTGCACGTTGGTCCTTAAAAAAAATTCGTGTACCATGCTCTATAGAGAGCCGCACTCCATAAACCAATGTTTACCATCTAGGCATTGTGGAGTTGATGGATAGGCAGAAGCGTCCCACTCTAGTTATTAGTGAGAAGTAACCCACGGCTGCCAAAGCGTATGAGGCATCTGAGCTTGATCCTCTCTTTTATTAGAAGGAGCTCTCAGCGCCCTGGGATGGGATGTTTTGGATCTTGGACATTACGAGTTTCAGATTTTAGCATCTTTGTTGATGTTATGAGCCCAAGTGTGAGCGCTCCAGGTTCTAGACCCAAGATGGAAACCCACGATGGTTTCTTCTTTCTCCTTTCTTCGAATAAACGGACGTGAGTGTCTATTGCACTGGTGACACACTGTATAAAGATATGCCACTACTGCACTCGTGACGCGCAGTATAAAGATATGCCATGAAAGTTGTACATACAGGTATGTCATCATTTGCTATTATATTTCTTTTATCTTTGTATGATTTTAAGTATTTTGGTTTTGGACAGACGATCCTTTGAGCAGGGTCCTTCAGGGATTTTTAGACTTCTTTCCCTTGATGGTTTTCTTGAAGTAAAAAAAAAACAAAAACAAAAAACAAAAAAAAAAGATTCTGTGTTTTTTAATTTCAACTTTTCTGGCAACAGCCAACCTACCCTTATAGGTGTAATTATTACCCTTTCTGTTCTTTTTCCTATTTAAACACTCTATTTTCTCCACTTTCCTCTAACTCAGAATCATTCAAAGGGAAGGTGAGAATAGAAATGGAAGGTGTTTCTGTTCGTCAACTTAAAAATATTTGTGTATTTTGTGGATCTAAGTATGGGAATGGTTTAGAGTTTGTAAACGCAGCTACCGCTCTTCGTTGATCACTTGCTGCGAGGAATATTCATCTTGTATATGAGGGAGGTTGCTGTGGGTTAATAGGGGCTGTATCACTTGCTGCATATATAGGAGGCAGTTAGGTTTTAGGTGTCATTCTTGAACCTTAAGCTCAACAGAACATCACTGGAAAGACAATTAGAGAGGAACTTAAGGTATCATCAATGCATGAACAAATGAAGATAATGCTTGAAAACTCTGATGCATTCATTGCCTTACCAAGTGATTTTGGTACCTTGGAAGAAGTTTTTCAAATTGTCTCTTGGGCCCAACTGAACATCCACCATAAACCCATAGGTTTGTTGAATGTAAATAATTTCTTTGATATTTTGTTAATTTTTCTTGACCATGCTGTGAAACAGAAATTTATCACATTGTCGGCAAGACAACTTCTTATCTCTGCTTCCACTATTGATGAGTTGATTGATAAATTACAAGCTTTTGTTCATAAACCTGACCCAGCAATAGCTCAGATAGATTAGTCAGCAGGAAGCAGTGAGGGAAACAGGATGAAAAAGGAGCCAGATTTGACACTTCGTTTATAGTTTTTCTTTTGATTTTATTTATCGTACTTTGTTTTGTTTAAATTTGTGTCAGATTTCTCCAACAGGTAATATCTTCTCTCCTTTACTCATCTATATTTTAACATTGAGGACAATGTTGTGATCTAGTTGGGGGGAAGGATAGTTGACTACCAATTTTTTTTTTCTTTTGGGAAGTATGATATGATTGTCATGGACTTACTAAACTAATGAATGATGGCAGAGTAAGGAGTAAATTTACTTTTGAGACGCATCTAAATTAGGAAGCATGTTTAGTGATATGACTATCAGAAACCTATTCGTAGTAAAACCAATTAAGGATGGCAAAGTAAGGAGTAAATTTTGGAAACAATTTATTACTCTTGAGACGCATCTTAGTTGAGGAAATAATTATTTTGTGTAGAAGTAGCAAATGGATTCTTGGATCTTAGCATAAATTGTCTTCTTTCTTAAAAATCACAAGCTTGGATATGAATGTTGATATGATGGATTGAAAATGATAGAAATATGCCTTGTGAGATTTTGAGCCTATTGATGAATGGATTGAATATCTGTACCATTCTCTTCTTTCTTGTGTGATTTTCACTCATGGAATTGTTACTCTAGAACTTGCTTTGATTCTTTTTTAGGCTATATTTTCACATGCATACATTAATATGATTGAGGCATTTTGAAACAGCTACTTTGACCAAATAGCCATCCTTGTATATTTTTCATTGTATAACCCTTTTGAACTTATTTGACCATTCCTTGTTTTTAGATCATTTCATCCTTCAAAAGAAAAAAAAGAAAGAAAAAAAGAAAAAAATAATATGTTTTTACCCAACCTTAGGGAATAAGAAAGCATTGACCTTGTTCTTGAACAAGTGTAGGGGTGTGTGTGCAAAATAAAAAAAAAAAGATCACCGTTGCAATTAAAGGATTATCAGAGTCTAGAATATAGGTGGATGCTTGGAAACAACAAGAAGAAAAGGAGAATATTCAAGTCTAACAATGAATTCAATTCACCAATTTAGGATTGATCTTTAACAAAACATTAGTCAAATATTGGTGATTGTCCTTTATGATGAATGTTCTCAAACATTTTCTCCACTCTAACTAATGCTCTTTTGTTCTCTTTGGTATTTATCTTTTCATATCCATATTATCCCCTCTCCTTTACCATGACCCCATTACAACCTTGAATAAAGTCCTCTTGATTCTTGTATGCATGTGTTTTGAGTAGCAGAGAAGTAGAAGATAAGCAAGCTTATGGTAGTGCAATTGTTCATGGGTTGAATAGAGTGAAATACTTACCTTTTAAACACTTGAGAGATTGAGAGTGCATTCTGTGAGGATCTATCATTCTTGATGCATTCTTTTCAACTGAAATTTCCTTGCTTGTTGGTTTGAGATGTGAAGAAATGTTACCTCATTAATGCTTTGATCCCTTGAATTTCTTGTTGCTCTTCTTGCTTCATCGAGTCTTTTAGAGTTTTTAGCTTTTGAGTCTGTGTCATTTTTCTTTGTCTCCTAACTTTGGTCTTATGTGTTTTGCCCAAGAGTGCAAAAAGCTAAATATGGGGGAATTTGATAATCATATATTTTATACATTAATAAACCCTCATTTTTAGTCATTTACACTCTTCATGTACTTAATTGATTAAGCCTGGTTATGTTTTATAAGATTGGACTCAAATTGGACTTAATTGATTTTTCCAGCATTATTTAGGTCTTACACTGTTTCTGTATTTTAGTCATATCTTGAGTTCTAGATGTTTAACAATTATGAATTTTACCTTGTAGGAAAGCTAAGAGAAAGCTCTACAACTTTCATGAAGAGCTTCAGGTAAAATATAGACATCTAGAAGAGCTAAATGGGTTTGGAAGACAGAACATGAGTTTTGTGTCAGAAACCTGAACAGTGTACAGTAATCAGAGCATAACTCAGGCTGTAAGAATTATCTTGGGCTGAAATTTGGACATCTGAAAGTTAAGATTCAGATCTACAACTTTCATGAAAATGACTTTTCTATTTGATGACGGAATCCATGACTCAAGCAATGAATGATTTTGGAGACAAGAAATCTCAATGATTTTTCACTCTTATCCTCACCATTTGGCATTTTCCACTCATTCATCCACTCATCCACCTACTCTTAATCAGCCCCTTTGTCATTTTGTATCCCTAATCCTCTATAAAAGGCACCATTGGTTGACCATTTAGGAGCACTTGGTGTTAGGCTTAGTTTTTACAAGTTATGATTATGTTTGTTTCTTGTTTTACTTTGTTGTAATTTTCTCTTGTTCTAAAGTGAAGCTATGTTCATCTTTCTCTTCTTCTCTCTTTCTTTCTTCTTATCCATGAGTAACTAAATCTTCATCTTGCTTGGGTGAAAGAGTGAAGCTCTTGGTAATGAAATAAGGTTAGATTATTCTATTTTTAGTGCTTAAAAGATATATTATTAAATGGACATTATATGTGTTGTATTTTGTTTCCAATTAATTTAGAAACCTTCTTTGTATAATGGAGATCTTGATTTATTGTAGACAATAGGATTGGCACAGTAAATGCTTGAACTCATTTACAAATGTTGGTAGATAATTAAAGGAATCATAATATGATTGCAGATATAATTGAACTTTGAATGTTATATTTTTCGATTGGAACCTCCGTTGTGTGTGGATTTCAATTGAGTTATAAAGAGAAATAATCTTGCCTTTAATTTATTACCAAGAGTGGATCTTCTAACCCAAGCAAGTTCTTAAATTCATTTGTGAACATCTTTTATTACTTTTGGTGTTGTGATAAATCATTTCCTATCTCAATTAATTTTTCTTCATCAATTCCCTGTGCATCGACCTCGGACTCCCGAGAAATTTACTACTTGAGACAACCTGCACTTGGGTTTGCATCCTTAAATCCTGCAGTCAACACTTATCTGAAAGAGATAGCTCATAAAGATGTCATGGTATTCTTCATAACAACTCAAAAGGCGATTAATTTAATCAAGTCATATCTTTAAAAAAAATCCTTTTGCAAAATGACAAAAATAATAGCAAATTGTGGCTAACTAAATTTTGATTTGGTATTGTATAGTAACTAATACTAGCTAAATCATCATAAAAAATTATTATTTTCTATTTAATCAATTTCATTTACTAAAGATTTGCATAATATTTACCGAAATTGGCTTCTTTTTTTGTGCTACGAAATTGACTTTCTAATGGTTGCAAACGTAATTGGCTTTGATAAATATATTGCAAATCTCATTGGAATTGGCTTTCTAATCAATTTAGTAATTGGAAAATTAAATAGTCAAATAATCAATTAATTAATTAACTCCTTATAATCAATTAACCAAGTAATTGTCATTAATTACTTTATAATTGTTAATGTTGCAATTAATAATAACTAATCAATTTATTGTTTTAATTAATTTGTTTTCAATTATTTATGCTTTCTAAATCTAAACTTTTAAAAACATTACTATTAGAAGAAAACTTTGGAATATGGTGGGAATTAGAGTGCTTTAAAAAGTGGCACATAACAAAGTTTCCCTGATAGGAGGTTTCAATTGTATATTATAAAGATAAAGATAAAGATATAGATGTAGATATAGATATAGATAGATATCAAAAGTTCGATCCTTCGTCATATCATTTCCTTTTTTGCCACAATTTTTTTTTGTCTTTGACTAAGATATTCCTATAGGCATTGTTATGAGCTGATTTTTCCAGGGTTTCCTTCCCATGAGAGTGTGACTCGCTTATCACTACGTCCAATAGGTTCTTTTTCCCTGTTTAGGTGCATGTCATTCATGTATATGAAAAGAGTACAACTACTTACACATATTTACACATACATTACCTCACATCTACATAATTTTTATCATCTCATTATATTTGGTTCCACCTCATTACAATTGGTCCAACTTCATTTCTTGTATACTTATATTTTGATTTTGTCACATATCTTAGATGTGAAGTGATGTATTTATTAAAAATGTGTAAGTAACATTTTTCATATGAAAAATAAACCTCAGATAATATTATAACTCTTATAATAAAAAATAATATTTATAAGATTAGTGAACATGATAAAGTTCTTGCATAAACTTAGTACATTCAAGTTAAGCATATAAGACCAATAAATTATAATGCATCATTAATTATGTAACTAATTACTAATTAACTATTATACTTGACCATTAATTAATGAGTTTAATTTTGATATATTGTGAGTGTAAACAAATTTTACATTGTCATATAATGATGTGCTACAATATCATTTAATAAGTTCAACACTTTATGTAAGTTTTAATTCTTTAAATGATATGACAATATATTATTAAATAACAATATAATTTTTTTACACTAATAATACATTAAAATTAAATTCTCAATTAATAATATATCAATAATTTATTATTACTTTTTAACTAAAATAAGTTATTCACTTATTACAATTAACTTAACACTAAATTCATATAAGTATTTCTCATTAATTCCATGTTTTACTTGTTGGTGTATGTCTTAGAGGCAAATTTATGTTGACTGTCTTACATATATTGTATTATGCTATTTATTTAATATATAAGATATTTCATTTATTGTGTTTTTTATGATATACATAATAAAGTCCTTAGAATAGTAAGTTCGATGCCATAAAACATCAAATGGATGACTTGATCGTGAGATCCTATCGGATCGAAATAGAACACTATTCTTAAATGTCCCTAGTCAAATATTATTGTTAATTAGGACGATAATAATACATTGAGACTAATATGTGTGTAGACTGATGGCCACATCTCATGGGTCATAGATCTGAGATACCAAGTCTTTATATGGATACATATTAGAGTAATGATATATTGGATTGACCCGCCTTGAGAACGCTACGTGGATCGTTACGTGAGTGTCATAAGTGATTCTCATAGTGATAATGGTGCATACGATCCTTTGACCTGAAATTACTACAAGTCCTACATGAGGAGTTGTATGTTTTAATGCCATCAAACGTGATCTGTAACAAGGTGATTATAAAGTTGATTATTTGACATAGAGCGAATCATGTGGAGGGATGTGAGTAACTTAGATGGGATTTGTCCATCATACATAACAGGAGTGATATCTTTAGGGCTCCTGATTGAGTGAGACTACAAAATACATGGTCATGCTCAAATGAATCAATATGAGATATTGATCTCATTTGTTATTACTACATCTACTCGAGTATCGGGAAACATAAGATTGAACTATACAAGGGTGACACGTTCTATGGCTTGTGTTTAATCTAGATATCTGGACAAATTGACTAAACTACACGATAACATTGATCACAGAAAGGTTATGTCAAATGGAAAGGTTATCTAGCAGCGATGTGTTGCTAGATACCGCTCACTGCTTGTAATATGAAAATGAGATTTTAATATTACTGCTAATGTCATAAGAACCTGTAGGGTTGCACACATAGAGTAGACTGAATTAGAGCAATTAGAATCCAAGTTGGACTATGATTCATTTGTGAGCTGGATTCATAACAAATGAGTTTAGGGTTGTACAACTTACCTTACTGCTGCTCTCTCTCATATAAGGCAGCAACTATTATAAATAGCACTGCTAAGGGGCTGTCAAGGCATGCATTACAAATCCTAGCCACACTTGATAGAAACAGTGAGTGAGAGAGTGACAAGTTTCTCTTTTCTTTGCAGCTAGCACTGTGCCAGAAACGTGGGACTCCTTTTTGCGGACGTTGGACATTCGTGAGTTTGTTCGTGTAGATACTGCAGAGACATCGTTGTTGTTACGGTGTTAGTGATTCACGTCGCTTGTTTTTACCACGCTTCAAGAGGTAAACTCTTTTAAAACTTGGATTATGGTCTATTTCGCATGGATCCTTGGTGGGAATTTTTTGTTTTTTCACTGCGTGATGTATTAGCAATTCCCAACATTACTTTATATTATTCCCAAAGTAGATACTCCCATCAAATATTTTCTCCCTTTTACACTATGTTTAGATGATAGGTAATGAGGGGAAGGGAAATGAAATGAGAGGAAGGGAAATAATTTCCCTTGTTTGGGAGTTTTAAAATAACATGCGAAGGGAACATAATACATGGGGAACTATTTCCCCTCTCTTCCCCTCAAATGCTCAACTTTTATTCCTCCCAAAATTGAGATGGAATAGGAGGAATACATGGGTAATGAAATTCTGTTCCGTTCCATTAATGAAACTTCCAAACAAAGAGAATGGTAACTATGTTCCATTCCTTCCCTTTCCTTTTCAGTCCATGCCCACCTATTCCGTTCCATTCCATTAATGAAAAAGTGTAATGCCCCTTTTTCTAAAATATCATAAAGAATGGACGTCGCACTATAACACTATGAAACACAAAGAAAAATAAATTAAACTGCGGAAAATAATAATTAATAATTTAATTTTTTTTCTTGTTCATGAACCTGGTTCTTTTTATGGTTATTTAATTTCCTTTGAATTTGTCACTATTTTTTTTTGTTTAAGTTATCATTATAAATTATTGTCATTACTAAGTAGAGTCAAAAGGCTTACTTAAAAATCTGTGATGTATAGATATAATGATTAAGATGGTCACAATAAACAAAATTTAACAACGTAAGATAAACCATACACAATATATATATATATATATATATGAATAAGCTGTTTTAGTTACATTCTAACATGTACAAAAAGCAAAATATGTACCCACCCAAAGTTATACAAATATACCCCAACATGTACAGCAAAACGTCAAGCTTCCCAAAAAGATAGATGGTTAGCCATTAGTAGCTACCAATAGTATCAGCTCCTAAGACTGACAAGAAGGGACCGTAGTCGGGTCCTCCTCAGGGTCCTCTTCATCCGAGGAAACATCCATGGAAGCGACAGAGTGACGGGCAAGAGCCCGAGCAGTGAACAAAAAGGAGTCATCACGTGGGGTGTAGTACATATTAGCCCACATGTCCCTAACGGGCATGTAAAACTCCAGCCAAACAAAAGCATGAAAATCTAAAACAGGGGCGTCATAACGACCTCATGCTAAGGACACCGTCAGCTCCCCATGGTACATGCATCGGTTCGTCTGCACATTAATGTGCCAACAGTCAGGTCCTCCGTGAAAAATGATCCGAGTGTAGCCCAAAAATTCGCGGGGGCACGACGTCATCCTCAGTCACTTCAATCGTAGTTTGGCCAGAAGCCTGAAAACTCGGGGGCTTCCTTGTCTTCCTCACGAACGTCTTCTCGGAAGTATACAATCCGACAGAATACAGAAAATAGAGAAAATACAGAAAGAGGTGAGACACCCAGCTTTTAGTACCAAAATGGCAGTAAGAAAACAAAACAACGCTAGACGCTCACATATAACACAGTTCATACATTTAATCACAGTAGTATTAAAATCAACAGTAAAGGCATATCAACAATAATTAAGTGTAATAATTGCAATAACAAGCAATAGCAGTAATATTTTCAGCAGACACCAGTTCAGAAAATCAGATAATTATTCCAGTAATAATAACGGTATGTTTGCAATTATAAATGTTCATGCTCAATGAGTTATGTGACTAACAAATTCACAATGCAAAAAGGGTACCAAAATTCCTACTCCATGGAGCTAGACATAAATATTTTCGGAGTGAATGATCAAGGAGTAATGACAGTATATCGTCAGCCTTAAAATATAGTGTGGTTTATCTCATAAAAATGTTTGCGCAATTAGCTTATACATGGCACCTCAACAGTTGATCATGATATAGGATAGCGTCCCAGTCAAGATCGTCGGTGTGTCGCATTGGTCTATCTCACGGCCCCAGTGGAGCTACCACTGTCTATTGTGAGACACCCACACCCTGACGCCCCCAGGGTCAACAAAATATGACCCTATGCTTAGTCTACTTGTACCCGCACAAGGGTGTTATTCAAACTCTTAGGCACACATAGCCTTTCTAACAATGTCCAACGGACAACACATATGCATGATGACTCAATTTCAAATCATGCATGCTCATCAATAATGCATTCGTCATAAGCATATCACAATGGTGTATAACATATATATACACATACATATTCATTTCCAACGTCATCACATCATGACATTCCCGAGTACATAATCAACAAGTATTTAACCCACATAGGGATTCATAACAACATATAACTGATCCTCAATATCAATATGTAATCATACATAGCTAATCAACTTTCACAACTACATGTCTTGGATTCTCATTTTTAAAGTCTTAAACTTTAGTCAATTATAGAAATTGTAAGGTGAATTACCCTTCAAAATCATGGCCTTCTAAGAGTTATTGTCCAATTTAATTCTTCCACTTGATTAAGAGTTATGCATGTCTCTAAATTCTTAAGTCTCCAAGGATTGATCAAGGCATCAATTACCCATAATTTGGTCTCTAAAAATCGTGGCCCTCCATGGTCATTAAAACTCCAATTTCTTTCTATTTTATGCACTTGTTACTTGATTCTTAATCACTCAAATTCCATTTCTCACAAGACCAATCCAATTCCCTAATTTCAAGTGTCAAAACCATGGCATCATAGGTCTTCTAAGTTTCAATTTTTCTTTCCATTTTATATATTAGTTTCTTAGTATTAATTCAATCAAAATTTTAGTTCACCATGATCATTCCAATCCCTTATTATCCAAGCCAAAATCGTGGCATTAGTTAGGGTAATGAACCCCTTAGAATTTTTCATTCATAAATTTTATTATCTTCATTCAACATTTAATTTCATAAGTATTATGTATTAGTGTACAAAACAAAATTTCCCATCAAAATTTCCCTTAAGACCATGACCACCATGTTAGGGTAGAAACCTTCAAAATTTTCATTTAGCAACCCTAACATGATCAACACATTTAACACTTCCAATCCATCCAAGATTACAACTCAAACATTTGTCAAATCTAAGAACACATGAACAAACAAAAATCACAAAATATATGAACATACAAGGGTTCCCTCACCACCAATGTTGGGTGAAGTGAGTAGTCTCCCTCTTACCTAAGGAAGAACAAATGAAAATGACTCCTCCAAGCTTCTTGGTGAATTCGGTTTCAAGGGCTCCAAGAACCCTAATTTTTCAACCATCAAAAATCAACATTAGGAATGGAAAAGAATGGATCTTGGGTCTCCATTGAGACCCTAGAATCCGAAAATGAAGAGAAATGAGAAGAAAGGTTGGAGCTTGACCTTAAAGATAGATACTTTACCTTGGAAGACAATGGAGAAAGGTTAGGTTTTTGAAGAAATTTTCTAAAGGAAAGTTGTAGAGGAGATGAAGATGAGTAAGGAAATGGTGTTTGTGAAGAGAAAGGAGAAGAAAAATAGGAGGAGAAGGGGCTGCAAAAACCGTGGCAATGGTAGAGTGTAAAGAGAAGGAGGAGAAAGGAAGAAGATGAAGTTTTTAGAGAGATAAGTAATTAGGTTAAAGTGAAGACATTTAGTGATTGTTAGGTTAAGTGTGTAAGTCAAATTTCTCCCTTTTTGGGCTTGGTGTTGCTGCGGCATTGAGGAGAGAAGAGAGGAAAATTTGTTAGCTTCTCATGTAAGCCAAGGGTAAGGTGGTCATTTGGCCAAAGCTTCTTGAAGAAACTTCTTAATTAGGGTACAAAATTTGAATTAAAGTGAGATTGATTAGATATAAAGTAAATTGCATTAGGATAATGTGATAGAATTTTTATTACATGCTATTATCCAATGGACAATAGTTACAGTTGACAGAAGTTAGATTAATTAATCTGACGAATGAAATTTACACAGCGTTTCATTATTTTATCTGTTAAAATTTCTTACAAAATGTGAAACCTCGTAAACCGTGTCCAGTCTCAAATTTAGTAAGATCCCCCGTCGACATTTCCACTGATCAAGGTTCTCAAAAAAAATATTTCATTTTTTCGGCTCCGCTCAGTTTGCACGTAAAATGAGAAATAATATTAAAATATTTTGCATTCTCAGAAAAATTCCAAAATATCACAAATATTATAAAATAAACATTTATGATAAAAGAAATAAATTTTGGGGTGTTACAAAAAATATCCAAATACAGAGTTAGATTCTTGTTCACCTTCCATTTCTCTATCTTCCTCTGGCCTTTTCGACATTGGTTGTATATTTAATATTAAGTGAAATATAATAAAATAATATACAATAGAATAAGATCAAATGAAACAAAAGTTTTATATCATTTGTTTAAATAGTTTAGGATAAAATGAATAATAAAAATTAATAAAATAAAAATCTCACTCCATTTCATATTCTTTAATTTTTAAAAAAAATAAAAAATGACATAGAACAAGATAAAAAAAAAAGATGACATAGAATAAAATAAAATAAGTTTCATATAATACCATTCCATTATACCTTTATTATTAAAATCCTAAGAATGAAATAATAAGCTATTCAATTCTATTCTATTCTATTTCATTTTTTTTATCACCAATCCAAACAAACAATGCTAACAAATAAAAAAGGTAAAATGTTTTGGTTCAAATCTCAGATCAGAAGAGAAAGCTTTTCAGCCATGGAAGTAGGGGTGTAATCGGATGGTTTGGTTCTGTTTTTGGAGAAAAATATATTTGAACCAATCAAAATCAATTGGTTTGGTTTATGTGTTTTTTAATAGCGAAATCCGAATCAAACTGAACTGAACATCTACGGATCGGTTTAGTTCGGGTGGTCAGTTTGACCATTTTTTTACACAAAAATAAGTTAAATAATTAGTTGTCCATAACAAAAAAATATTCTTAGTTCGATTGTAGTCATGGCTAGCACTAGAGTTCAAAACTCCAAGTATTCTTAGTTCGGTTCTCTATATAACATGCAAAAAACTAACTCAAATCATCTCTATCATCTCCCTATATATCCCCAATTCTATTAATAAAATATTATTAACTATTAATACAAAAATTATCAATTAAGGGACACATTTAATTTTTTTCTTAATTAACTGTATTTTATTAGGAAATCGTGGTTGAGGATAGCGAGAGAACACATATGAGTAGTGACACTCGTAAGATATTTTTAGACTCATTGAGGGCCTGAGCAGCAGAGCGGTGGTGCCGTGGTGGTGAGGGCCTGAGCAGAGCATATGAACGGTGAGCTGTGACGCCGTGAGCCCGTGACGGTGAGAGGATTTTTGTCAAAATGAAATGACAAAGCAACAGACTAGTTTTTGTCAAGATATCTATATATTCAATCAAAAGCTTTTCTCGGGCCAAGCTACCATCTTTAATCCTCCATCACTACCTAGCCACATTGAAGAATGATGACTTTAAATCGTGTCATCTTCGATCCTCCATCTTTGTTCTTGCTATACTATTCCTTTGGTGCGTATTGTGTGAGACTTGAGCCCATGACTACAGATCGTGTAACTATGTGAGTGACTGAGCATTGACCACTGTGCTAGCGATAATGACTGTGCAAGCGATGAGCTCTCCACCACGAATCTACGATTCTAGCCTCAGCACCCCAACGTATCATCCTATAACTATCAAGGTGGGGTGATGGTTATGGTGGCTATGGTGGCTTGTTCGTGATGGCTGCAAGAGAGTAGGAGTGTAAATTGGTGAACTTACTAAAACTTACTCGTGAAGCATTGAACACATATTATCATAAATTACAAATATATATATATATATATATATATATATATATATATATAGAGAGAGAGAGAGAGAGAGTTTGGTTTAGTTTGGTTCTCAGGTTTGAAATCTCAAATTCGAGAACCGAACCAATTAAGCTTTATTTGGTTTGGATTTTATTCGAACTAATCAATATACCTAAACTAAACCAAACTAATATAATTGGTTCATTTCGGGTTGGTCGGGTTATCCGAACCAATTTACAGCCCTACATGGAAGCACCAACCTTGACCTATCTTTGGGCCTTCTTCTTTGTTGTTTCTCTAACCCTTACCATAGTTGTTCAGCTAGTGCATGCTAACTCTAAAAGAGAAGCACTCTACACCCTCAGAAGGAGCCTATCTAACCTGGATAACGTGCTCTAGAGTTGGGATCCGACCCTTTTTAGCCCCTGCACCTGGTTCCATGTCACCTGCAACTAGGACAACCGAGTCACTTGAGTGTATTCTCCTCTTCTTGTTCTTATTTTTCTTCTTCTTTCTGTCTTTGCTTGTGTTGTGAGTTTGTTGCTGTATGATGAGTAATACTAATAATAACTTTCAACCCCCCTTTCTTTATATTTCCTTATTTCCAATGAAAAATGTTAACTTTGGCTTGTTGGGTTTAATAAGGTTAATGAAAAGATCAGGCACTAAGTGTTAAGTATAAGAACTGATAAAAAACAATATAATTTGGAAGAAGAAATCTACGACTAGAATTGAAAGATAACTGGATTTAAATAGCCTTACACCACAACCACTACCTTAAACAAAGTGGGTTCAACATAACCACCTTACAGAAAGTGGGTTCAACATAACCACCTTATAGAAAGTGGGCTAAAGACAAATATTAAAAAAAATTAAATAAAACAAATACCAATTAACCTTAACACTCTCCGTTAAACTAAATGCTTATAAGCTATCAGTTTATTTCTTCAATGGAACACATGCCAAGTAATGCCCTCAACTTCATGAAAGATTTAGCCTTCAAGGGTTTAGTTAGAATGCCTGCAATTTACGCATCACTTTTGCAATAGGCTAGTTCCACAACTCCCTCTTTAGTGAGATCACGAAGAAAATGAAACTTCACATCAATGTGTTTGCTT
This sequence comes from Ormosia emarginata, assembly GCA_029884605.1. NCBI lineage: Eukaryota > Viridiplantae > Streptophyta > Magnoliopsida > Fabales > Fabaceae > Ormosia > Ormosia emarginata. The sequence goes on along the minus strand of JAQQTP010000041.1, from coordinate 3,364,285 downwards.
CTTCCATGCAAGACTAGATTTTTTGACAATTTGATAGTTAAGCTATTGTCACAAAATAACATAATTGGACCTTGTTGTGTATATTTCACCTCTTCCAAAATTCTTCTTAGCCAAATACCTTGACAAGCACATGATGTAGCAACTATAAACTCTGGTTTAGTTGTAGATAAAGTGACAACAGGTTGCTTCCTTGAAGACCATGAAACTGCAGCTCCACTTAAGAGAAAGACATACTCGGTTGTACTATTACGATCATCTAAATCCCCAACATAATCACTATCACTAAAACCAACTAACTCCTTTCTTTCACTCTTCTTATAGAACAAACCATAGTCAATAATACCTTTCAAATACCGAAGTATCTTTCTTACAGCTTGATGATGGAGTTCAATTAGTGTTTCCATAAACCTGCTAATGAGGCTAACAACATACATTAAATCTGGTTGAGTGGCTGACATATACATCAGACTTCCAACCATTTGTTTGTAATAGGTGCTGTCAATCTTCACTCCTTCAACATCTAGAGTAAGTTTAGTTCCAGGAACTATAGGAACTTGAACTGGATTACAATTATCCATTCTAAACCTTTCCAAGACCTCTTGAGCATATTTCTTTTGACAAATAAATATGTCACTTGCTGATTGACTCACTTCTATGCCAAGAAAGTATTTCATCTTTCCCAAATCAGTTATCTCAAATTCTTTCATCGTAGACTGCCTAAACTCTTTAAATAAGCCTTCATCATTTCCAGTAAATATTAAATCATCCATATATAAGCACATGATTAGAAGGTTACCTTTTTTCTCCAGTTTTGGTGTAAAATGTATGCTCATAAGGACACTTGTGAAAACCAGCCTTGCTGAAGTAGGTGTTAATCCTATTGTACCAAGCTCATGGAGCTTGTTTTAGTCCATAAAGAGCCCTTTTCAACTTATAAACCATATGCTTGCTTCCCTTCTTTACATAGCCTAGTGCTTGTTCCACAAAAACGTGTTCTACAAGCTCTCCATGTAAAAATGTTGATTTGACATCAAGTTGAAAAACGGTCCACTCATTCATGGTAGCTAATGAGATAACCATTCTTATTGTGTCATGCCTTGCTACTAGTGCAAATACTTCAGAATAATCAATTCCATATTTTTTAGTGTACCTTTTAGCTACTAAACGGGCCTTGAACTTGTCAACTTCCCCTTTTTCATTCAACTTTGTTTTGTAAATCTATTTTATTCCCACTATTTTTTCCCTTTCTGGTAACTTCACTAACTCCCATGTGTTATTTCTTTCAATAGCTTCAATCTCTACATCCATAGCCTTTCTCCATTTTGAACTTTTAATTGCCTCATCAAATGTAATAGGATCACTTCCTGCAAATAAGGCAAGGTGAGCCAATGTGTCTTCATCTGAAAGCTCTTCACCACTTGTATAATCATCCATCCAAATTGGTCTTCTCCTTGGGCTTTGTATATTTTGCAGTGAAGTTTCAACTACCTAATTCACACTTTCAGATCCAGATTCATTTGATTGTTCCCCATCACTGTGTGCATCCTCTTCAATTTCAGTTTTTTCATTGCCCTCAAGTTCAAGAGTTACTAATTTTCCTTTATCTTTGCCTTCCCAATTCCAGCTGCTATTTTCATCAAACACCACATCTCTAGAAATGTAAATCTTCTTTGTTATAGGATTGTAAAGATGGTAAGCCTTAGATTCTTCACTCACACCAAGTAGTACACATTTCTCTCCCTTAGCATCAAGTTTCTTTCTCTTTGGATTAGGAATGTGCATATAACCCACGCAACCAAATACTCTGAAGTGATCAACAACTAGTTTGTGACTAGACCAAGCTTCCTTTGGTGTCATATTATTCACACAAAATGTTGGACTTCGATTGAGAACATGTACACTCCAATTAACTGCCTCAGGCCAAAAAGTCTTCAGCATATTCTTGTTTGCTAGTAGACTTCTCAACATACTCATAATGGATTTGTTTCTCCTCTTTGACACACCATTCTAATGTAGTGTGTATGATTCAGTTAGTTGTATCTTGATTCCATTGCTTTCACACACATTTATAAACTCATTAGATGTGTATTCTCCCCCACGATCTATTCGAAGGCATTGAATATTCTTTTCTGTCTCATTCTCAACTCTTGCTTTGAATCTATTAAACATTTCAATAGCTTAAGATTTTTCTTTTAGGAAGTACACCCATGTCCTTCTACTAAAGTCATCAACAAAAGTTATGAAGTACCTTTTGTTGTTGTTGGAGGTTGGATTCATAGGACCACATGTAACATCCCAGAAAAACATATTAAACTTTTATATGTGTAGAAAGGTAGCATATGACTTGTTTGATATGTTAGTGAAGTTTTGTGACAAACTGAGTTAGTTTAGACACTTTGCTGCAGCATAAAATGTGGTAAATGGCCTAAAATGACTCAAAAAATAGCATAAACTGCTATTTGAAGGGAAACATGTGTGGATAATTTGGTTCTAGTCACAATTGAGTTAAGTATAGTGCTGTAAAAGTTTGAGAATAATCAGAGTTAGTTTAGTATTTTTAAGCATGTTGGTTCTGTATTTTAATACCGGATTGACCCATAGCAGATATGGAAATATAAGATGAAGGTGAAACAAGATTTTTAATGAATCTTAGGGTTTATTTCAAATCTGTTGGAAGTTAGAAAGCCGAATTCGGTGGAATCTAAGTATTCTTAGTAGAAAGGGAACTTTAGTACCTATCTGGAAAAAGCAAAGTTAGACTTTGTCTCCTTATTTATATCTCACGGTAGAATGGGAGAAGGAAAAATAGAAAAGAAAAGAAAGAAAAGGAAAGAAAAGAAAAGAAAAGGCAGAAACCGATGGAAGAAAGGAGAGAAAAAGAAAGAGAAGGAGAAAGAAAGAAGGAGGAAAAATCCAAGAGCAAGAGCAAGGCTTCGTGATCTTCATCCAAGACAAGAGGTAAGGGTGTTTTCTATCTTTATTTCTTCATCTTTTCTATTCTGGGACTTAGGTTTTTGGATGGAAAAGTTAGGTTTCAAGGAGTGAAAACTAGTTTCTTAAGCTAGATTCTTACTTTCATTGTTTGATTTAGTTATTTCAATTCAATGATAACAAGATAGTTGGTTTTATCCATAGATAAAACTAGTTGGTTGTTGAGTTTGGAACCTAGGTTTTGATTAACTAAGTATGAGGTTTCTAGTGATTGATCCAAGTTTAGTGAATCAATAAGTTGTATAAATGCTGCAACATGTTTAGAGGATGTTTTTTATGCTAAAAATCACCTAGAAAATTGATCAAGAGTGGTTGGAAATGAGATTTTGGACCATGAACAGTGCCACAGACCTGCAGAAGCGTTTTGCAATGTTTCTGTCCCAGAAACACGACCTGTGTCTGAAAACATGGGGTGACCGTGTTTCTTTCTGGAAAACGTGTTGCTGTGTTTCTATCCTAGAAACACGGGTTGTGTTTGAAAACATGTGTCGTGTCCCAAGATAGAGTGAGAATTAGCTTTTGTGGTCTTCATGAAAGTTGTAGCTATTTCTCTTAGCTTTCCAACGACATAAAATTCATTCAGTTTTGACTTCCGTAGCTCAAGTTATCCTCATTTTACTGAACAAAGGTCAAAGGTTGAGATTGAGCAAAAAGGGCAAAAATGTTGTTTTTGGATGTTTTGAGTTCCCTAGTTGTTAGGATCCTTTGTTTATGCCTAGAAAATGGTGTTAAACACTAGAAGAGGTATTTATTAGATAGAAAGACCAAGTGACATACAAGGAAGAATAAAGAAAAGTGTGTGCATCCATTGGACGTAGATTATCATATACCAAGAGTTTAGTTTCTTTAACAACCTAGTGTTGCATAGACGTCACAAGAGAGGTGATAAGAGAGTTAAGAAACTAGATGGAAAGAGTTGAGTGCCATAGACCCTAGTTGGCAAGGGTGAATGCCATAGTGCGTGAAAGCTCTCAAAGAGTAAAGTAGAGTTAGTAATGCAAGGATAGCAGTGTACTAAGTCTAGTTGGCATTAGTTAAATGTTATAGTGCATGAACTGCTCTCATAGAGAAGAGGTAATCTTAGTAGTTCAAAGGAGATCTTAGTACAAAGGTTATGTGGTAGTTATGTTAGAGATAGGACATAACTCTACATTTTCACACACTTACATCACCTTTCACACATACTTGCTATTCCTAGAGAAGAGCTAGTAGAGGCATCCACTCAGTTTTGGTGGCGATATCCACCCAGTTAAGGTAGGCTACTTAGTAAACTACTTCGTAGGTTAAGGAGGATACATGTTATAGTAACAAAAGGTCACAAGTTATTGTGGCAGAATACCTCCCTACCCAGGGGAAATAGTTAAGTATCACGACACTACACTTACACTGCATATACTTTTCTTTAAGCATACATCATCTCATCATTACATTATTAAATTTTGCTTTGTTTGGATATTTTGTGTGATTTTTGTGTATATGTTACTTTATGCCTTTGGTGATAGTTGTATGAGCAGTTGTCTGGTCGACGATTTCAAATGATTGTATGGGCAATTATTTGATATCATCATGGTTTCGGTTATGAGAACAAGAGTATAGTTTGCTTAGAAACATTGCATAAAGAGGAAGTTTGTAATTGTTTCTTATGCAGGAAGTATTAGTCTATTTATTAGTTTTAGTGTAGTTTATTCTTTGTGAATGTTTAAACTACTGGTTTTGGCTACTTATACTGAGAAATGTAATTTCTCACCCCGTTTGTTGCCATGTAAATCCAGATGGAAGTTTATCGAAAGACAAGAAGAAAAAGTATGAAGACTAGGATAGTTTTTTTTATGCTTAGTTTTAAAGCTTGTATTTATTTACGTTGCTTTAAGTTAAATAGAAAAGTTTATGTATACTATGAGTCCTTTTGAGGCAATGTTATATGTATAACTTTTAGTTTTTCGCAAGGCTTTCCATTATTATTTTTCTTAAGTGATATGAATTAGTTTGTTAATTACGTTAGTAGTAGCATAGCTAATACTGTTTATCTAAGTGTATGCAGGATACACTAGGTTATCGGTATTAGGGTGTTACACCATATATGTCTGAGTGTACTAGTTGTAGAACCCGACTAGCACTCCAAGTACTCTATTTAGGAAATGATTCTTTATGCTGCTTTGCAATCACACATTCTTCACATATATGAGATGGAGCTTCGATCTGACGAAGCCCTTTCACCATCTTTTTCTGTTGCAAAATTCTGAGTCCATTAAAGTTTAAGTGTCCAAACCTGTAGTTCCACAACCATAAGGAATCATGAATAGATGATTTGAGATAGGTTTGATCTTTAGAAGTTTTTGTTTTTAGTTAAAACATCTAATATCCAAACATCTTAACAACAACAACTAATCCTTTTTTTGGATCATGAATTTGACACCTTTTTCTAGATCATTATTTCACAGTCTGTTTCTTGCAGTTGTCCTAGGCTAATCAAATTACTCTTAAGTTCTGGTACATAAAACACATCACCTATATTCTGCATCTTCTTGTTCATCATCACTTTAACACTTTCTTTTCCCATAACACTCATGCTAGAGTCGTTTCCAAGCTTGACATTTTCTCGAAAATTTTCATTTAAATCACAAAAAAGGCTTTTGTTACATGTCATGTGATTGTTGCATCTAGAATCAAGGTACCACATCTCTCCATCTCCAGCTAGCTTGTTCTCCATGTAAGCCATCAACAACACTTCTTCTTCTATTTCAGCAAAGTTTGCTTTCCCTTCTATTTTATTAGGGCATTCCCATTGAAAGTGGCCAATTTTATGACAATTGTAGCATTCAATGGATGCCTTGTCAAAGCTTCCTCTTCTAGTGCCACGACCACGTCCCTTTCCTCTTCCTCTGAAGCTTCCACGGCCTCTGCCTCTTCCAAAGAAATTTCGAACATGAGTCACTTTGAAAGCCTGCTCTTCCTCAATGTGATTAGACATGCGTTGTTCATGTACTAACAATGAACTTTGCAGCTCATCTGCTAACATAATGTCAATGTCATTAGATTCTTCTATTGAACATACCACATAATCAAACTTCAAAGTTATATTAATGTGGACCAGAAGTGGGATCTAGTGGACAATGTATTGGATCTAAGAAATAAAGCACTTAGAAGAATAGGGAGTACTATGCCCGATGCGTTGAAAGCATACAGAGGGTCGATTTCCTTTGTCAACATAAGCCAAGATGGTAATATAAAAATCATTTAAAGTGGAGTTGTGAATATAATTTAAGAATATCAAAAACAATATTATTTTGTATATGTGTGTGTTTGTGTCGCTATTTGTGGGTTTTAACTCTATATTTCTTCTTAAACTCTCTAAAAGAGATATAGTCAAACTCTAAGTTGAGACCACATTTTACGTATAAAACCTCCTATTGAAGGATGCTTCGTGATAGGTAAGAGAGTAGGATCTTCTCTATAATTGTCACATCTTCTAGCTTCTCCCCGTGCATCCTCATCCGATTTGCAATAGTTAGTGTCCTTGCAAAGTACTCATCAACAGATTCTCCAGTTGTCATGTGTAGAATTTCAAACTCTTTACGAAGAGCTGGCAACTGAGCAAATTTGATTTTATTGGTGACTTGATACTTCTTCTTTAAGGAGTCCCATATGTCTTTAGTAGTGTCCTTCTTGAGAATGATCTCAAGAACAGTTCGATCAATTGCTTGAAATAAGAAATTCTTTGCTTTCAGATCCTTCAGCTTCAAGTCTGACATTTCCTTTGACTGTGCCCCAGTCAAAACTGTTCATTCTCTTGCTTCTGGGATTCCTTCCTTAATGAGTCCCCAATATTCTTTCGATCTCAGAAAATTCTCCGTCAAGATGCTCCAATGATCATAATGACCAGCCTTGGGATTGCTGGTTGCACAAATCCGCTATTGCTTCCTTCAAATGCCATTGCTAATGTTCACAAATGACCGCCGCTTCAAGTAATTAGACCCCTTTTGAGGCTCTGGTACCAAGTGTTAAGTATAAGAATTGATAAAAAATAATATAATTTGGAAGAAGAAATCTACCATTAGAATTGAAAGATAACTAGCTTTAAATAACCTTACACCACAACCACCACCTTACATAAACATGGGTTCAACATAATTATCTTACAGAAAGTAAGTAACCACCTTATAGAAAGTGGGTTCAACATAACCACTTTATAAAAAGTGAGTTCAACATAACCACCTTATCGAAAGTGGGCTAGAGATAAATATTAAAAAAAAAGAAAATAAAACAAATACCAATTAACCTTAACACTAGGTTGGATACCCTTTTAGGATATAAGGAAGATTATTTGGAGATTTTGTATATAGGTTGTTTGCTTGTCGTGAATTTTGTTTTTTTTTTTTGTTTGCTTTGTTTTGTTTTGTCTTTTTTTTTTTTTTGGGTCTAACGGTTTATGTAAACTCAATAATTCTATTTCTGTGGAGCGTAGTCAGTGTAATTTAATTTCAATTTTATGTGGGGTTGGACATTTTGTGGATCGGTTTGGTGATCGGGCTTTGTGGTGGGTGATATGAAGCATAATATATAGTACTGCCACATCTGTTAACTACTTAGTTGAATATTTCTTTTTCTGTAGTTTAAGAGAGGAGGGAGAGAGGGTGGAGGCGGTGGTAAGAACTGCACAGCTAGCAACTCCCTTTAATTGTATGAAGGCATAGGCGGGTAAGACTGAATCAAAGAGTTTGACAAGATAGAGCATCCTTGTTTTATGGGCAATTAAGGGTATGGAAGAATTGATGATTGGTTTAGGAAATTTGGGGATCCTCTGTGAGAGTGTGCGCTTAGAGTTTGAGTTCTTACTTATTCATGTTGGGATTGAATAATTTGTTTTGTAACAAAGAACACACTTATTTTTTTCTTTCTATGCTTTTCATAATATTGTAAATTGAAAATATGTTGGTAGGCTCTGAAGATGCAACAAAACCTATCTTCTCATTCAGGTTTACTTGCTATTACATGTTCTCTTTTGATACTCCCCTGTTTAGTGCTTAGTTTGCCCCTATTCTGAACAATTTCGTTAGGATTTTCTCTTTTGGGAATAGCTTTAAAGAATACACTTTATTTGTATTGTATTTTATAGCAATAGCTGGTGTCTCTTGGCTGTTTGATTTTCTGGGTAATGAATTATTCTTTTACCAGTTTAATTATATATTTTGGAAAGACAAACTCAATGTATTGAACTGACTAAAGCATTTTGTGTTCTCTGCACATTTTATTTATGTTGACCATCTTATGATACTTTTTGCGGGGATCTAGGTAACTCTAATCTATTTGGACATTTGGTACCTGAACTAGGGAAGCTGGAGCATCTACAGTATCTGTATGTTATCTAATCTTTGGTTAATATTTTTACTGATATTGTGACTCCAAATATGTTAAATGTGCTTATATTATTATTAAGAAATGATCAACTAGTCACTGTTTACTGTGGTTCTCTTTTTGTTATAAATTGCTGTATTTTATATTTATCATTGACTCTAGAATGCTTTACTCTTTGTTGATGTAGTAAGCTGTACGAAAACAACATTCAAGGAACTATTGCTCCAGAGCTTGGAAACCTGAAGAGTCTTGTTAGCTTGGACTTGCACAACAACAACATATCAGGCACCATCCCTCCTTCACGGGGGAAATTGAAGAATCCTGTCTTCTTGTAAGTATACGGTTAAATTTATCAGTACTCTTGTTAAGTATGATTGGACTGTGCTATGATGCTTTTGCTTTCCCATTCCCTTCATTTGAATCCCTTGATTGCTTAGAAGAATTTAGGTAACTACAACTTATTGTGGACTTTAGTGTTGTTTAGTTGTACATTTTATATATATTTTGGGCACGGAGAATTGTTGTTTTAGTGCTTGGTGTTCGGAGATTGATCTATGTGGCGTATAATTGATATTAAGATAGCTGAATCATTGCATCAGATGCTAAAGGAATAGATTCTAAATTTCACACACACACCCAATAGACACACTCTGTCGCTGAAGGAAAATTTAGAGTTTCAATGGGTAAGTTGAATATTGATTAGAGTTGTAGGAAAGCATTGAGAGTAACTTTGAAGAACAGTTAATATATTGCTGTGTTCACTGCTGCATGAACAGTGGCATGACAAGTACTCAGGAAGAAGCCGTTTGGGCCATATAAGGGGATGTGGTTCATTGACAAGATTTGAAGCACTAGATATTATTATAAAAATTATTTGACTTATATAAACCCAGACTCTTACTTTTAAGACTAATCTGAAAATACAATTTGATATATCCATGCAAAGGCAATACATACTATCCTAAAGTCACAAAATTTAGTAATGCTATTCAATTCAAACAAACTGAAGAACTTAAAAGTTCCTATAATAGTACAAAAACAATAAATATAAAAATTCAATGGACAATTGCTAAGCACAATGCAAAATCCTTGATAATTGTCCTGAATTAAACTATCAAACTATTGGGTGAATGACGTAATAGAAACCATGTACGTTTTTGGTAAACTATTTATTTTTTTAACCTAGCTTTTATCTCTGAGGCTGAAATTTATGGCATATAATATTCAGCAGGTTGCATGTTTCTCATCATTATTCTCTTTGCAGGCTACTCAATGACAACCGATTAAATGGCCCCATACCAAGGGAAGTTGTTGGTATTTCAAATCTTAAAGTAGTGTAAGTGAAATGTGTGATCATAATTTGAGCAAATTGTATGGCTCAAAATTTAGCCACACTTATGGCTAAAATTATGCCACTTGACATCTCCAAAGACTATATGTTTGGTCTTTCTTCTCCTATAAATACCCTTCCCTTGTCATTTGCAAGACACACTGAAAATTCTCTACTTCTCTAGTCTTCATTTCCTTTGTATCCCAACAAAGGAAAGTTCTTATAAAATAGAGAGGTTCTGATAGAGATTTTAGAGAGTGAATCTGGGTGTAAATGGATTTTGGGTTGTGAGTGATACTTTGAGTGACTCTTGTAAATTCTTTGTTCACATAGTAAAAATTTTCTTGCTACTTTCCAGCCGTGGACGTAGGCGAATTTGTCGAATCACGTTAAATCTCGTTATCATTTTCTCTATTACTTTTATCTAAATGGGCCTTACGCTGCAACAAACTGGTATCAGAACTCTCAGAGCTCTCGGATACTAAGGTGCCGGATTTATAAGAAAATTCTTAGTATGTTCTGTGGTTGCAGCATTGTCTGATCTTTCACATCAGAAAAGAATTATTCTTGTTGCTGAAAAAGTGTGGTAGTGTGAAAGTGCATGTCTAGGAAAATTTGTAATTAGCATTGGCAATGCAATGGTTTTGATGATAACAAACAAGAGAAGTGATGGTTGTGCAAAGATCAAGTCCCAAGGTTCTTCAAGATTAGCTTATAGGTCTTAGATCTTGTGTAAAGGTAAATAGGAATCACACTAAACTCAAATATGTTTTCAAATATTTACAAATGGTTTTCACATGCCAAAATGCCCAACAAACATGTTTTGAAAAGTTAGTTATGGTGGTAGTTCAAAACTATGAAAAATAGCTAAGTTAGTGTTTTACAAAACTGACCTTTAGTTACTCTTTTGATCATATCTTTCAAAATACTTTGAGTTTTGATCTGAAACTTGTTTTATAAGAAAATAGACTCAAAGATCTTTCCAATGAGTGATCATTTGTTTTAAACGGATAAGAAACGAAGTAGTTATGACCATTTAAAGTCAATTTTCAAAACCAAACCAGAGTGCAATAACCGATTATGGATTTCCTATAACCGATTATTCACCATGTCAGGAGCGTTTTTCATGTTTTTCTAAGGCTCCTAACCAATTAGGACAACTCCCTAATTGGTTATTTGACAAATCTGGAACGTTGCCTCTTTATTTCTTGAAAGGCCTAACCGATTAGGATGTTTGCTTAATTAGTTATTTGATAACTCAGAGGCTATTTCTAAAAGGCCTAACCAATTAGGGTGTTGGCCTAACCAATTAGGGGATTGGCCTAATCAATTAGTGTGTGCTTTTAATGGTATGTGAACTGTTTTTATTATAGGCTTAACCAATTAGAGGATTTGGTCTAATCGGTTAGCATTGTTTTTTTAAAGTCACGTGGAATGGTTTTTGAAAAGGGCCTAATCGATTAGGCAGCTTGCCTAATTGGTTATTTGAGAAACAAAGGCAATGGAATTAATTCTCAAAGGCCTTTAATCAATTAGGACTTCTCCCTAATCATTTATCTAAAAAATCAGAAAACATTTCCAACGGCTCTATTGGATCATTTAATGAACCCAACCACCTCCAACGACTCTAAAATGTTTTGGGCTATAAATGAAAGTGTTTGGGCATCAAAGAAAAGTTGGAAAACCATCTGAACAAGTCTCTTGATCATCAAATACGAGTTTTCTCTCTTATCTTCTATCATACTCTATTTTGAGCTTCAAAGTGTGATTCCTTGATACCCATAGTGTTTCAATTTGTATTATCTACTCTTTGAGAGAGTTTCTATCATTCAAACACTTTGTTTATTCTCTAAAGAGAGTGAGGTATCCCTCTAGTGAAAAAGGGTGAGGTATCCCTTGTTGAAAAGAAGATGAAGTATCCCTCAAAGGTTGTAAAGGGTGATGTATCCCTGTTTTGAGGCTCAAAGTACAAGGGTGAGGTATCCCAAGGTGTTGTTGAGTGCTCCAATTTGTAAAGGTTTTCAAGCACCTATTCAAGCTTGAAGTTTAGTGGAAAATCTCGAGTGGTTCGCTTGAGGACTAGACGTAGGTCACAAGGAGTGGCTGAACGAGGATAAATCCTTGTGTTTGATTCTCTCAACTCTATCTCTTTACTTTGTGCTTTAATTATATATGCTTGAGTTGAGTTTGATATTTACATTTGCTTGAATACTTTTTATCTTGGCTTGTTTATTTGTGAGTGGTTTATTCGATCTCATCTATCTATTCACTTTAATCAATCAATAGCTTCAACAAAAATTGATAATCAAACGTTTGCGAAAGAATTGCAAAATTATTTTACATACTCAATTCACCCCCCCTCTTGAGTATTGAGGCCACTTGGTAACAAGTGGTATCAGAGTTAGGCTCTTGTGTAAAGAGCTTAGCAGCTTCAAGAGAAAGTGATGGTCTCTTCAAATGATTTTTTTGAAAGTTCTTCTCTTTATAGACCTCCCTTTTTCAACGGGGATGAGTATGCTTATTGGAAAGAATGAATGAAATTTTTTATTGAAGCTATTGACTTAGATGTGTGGGATGCTGTTGAAAATGGTCCTTTTGTTCCTACACAAGTTATAAATGATGTAAGAATTAATACACCAAGAAGTGAATAGATGGATGATGATAAAAAGAAGGTCCAACATAATTTGAGAGCCAAAAACATCATTACCACAACTTTGGGGTATGATGAGTTCTTTAGAATTTCAAATTGTAAATCTGCCCAAGAAATATGGGACACCTTATAAGTAACTCATGAGGGTACTAGTGAAGTGAAAAGATTAAAGATAAATACTCTCACTCATGAATATGAACTTTTTAGAATGAACCAAGGTGAAAGCATTCAAGAAATACAAAAACGATTCACACATATTACAAATCATCTTGCTTCATTGGGAAAGACTTTTCTTAATGAAGATCTTATTAACAAAGTGTTAAGATGTTTGAGCAGGAATTAACAACCGAAAGTGACGGCTATTGTGGAGTCAAGAAATCTCTCAACCATGACCCTAGCCACACTTTTTGGCAAGCTTCAAGAACATGAATTGGAATTGAATAGACTCAACCAAAATGAGGAGCTTGACAAAAAAAAGAAGGGAATTGCTCTCAAGACCACCTCCTTTTTTATCAATGATGATGATGAAGATGATGGAGATGGCTTGGAAATTAGTGAAGAGAATCTTGGCCTACTAGTAAATAAATTTGGAAGATTCTTCAAGAAGAATGGAGTTCAAAGAAGACCTCCCTTTCCCCAAAAGAATGTCTATCACAAAAGGGAAAGAACCTCATCCACTCCTTTCCTAAATGCTATGAATGTGGAGAATTGGGACACATGAAGATGGAGTGCCCAATCTATCAAAGGAAAGTGGAAAAGTATGAGAAGAGGTCCTCAAAGGAAAAGAAAGAAAGAAGAGCCTACATAGCTTGGGATGATAATGACATGGATTCAACCGATAGCTCGGATAATGAGAAAGCCAATCTATGTTTCATGGCTAGAGGAGAAGAGGAAGATGAAGATGATATGGAGGTAACATCCTCAAATTTTGAATCAAATTCTTCCCCTTCCTATGATGAATTGCAAGATGCATTTGAAGAATTGCATAATGAATCTATGAGACTTGCAAAACTTATTTCATCATCCAAGAAAACAATTTCCTCTTTTGAAAACAAAATCTCTATTTTAAACAAGGAAATTGAGGAATTTAAAATTGAAAATAAAACTCTTGGACTCATTGATACAAATTCCTCATGCATGACATGCTCTTTACTTGATAATGCATCTACATCCTTTTCTTGCTCATCATGCAAAACTTTTGAAAATGAAATTGAGGATTTGAAAAATACACTTGCAAAATTTACATTGGGAAGGGACAATTTGAATATGTTACTAGGAAAAAAAAGATGTGTTTTTCAAAAGGCCGGTTTGGGGTACAACTCCAATAACCAACAAAAATCTTACAAGAATCTCTTTGCTTCTTCAAGTACATCAACTAGTCCCTTTATCAAATGCTTTTATTGTGGTAGGAAAGAGCATAGTGCATCTTCATGTAATGCTAGAAAGAACAAAAATACCAAGGTTGGAACTAAAATGGTTTGGATTCCTAAAGGCACCTTGCTTAACTCTAACACACAAGGACCTAAGAAAACTTAGGCACCAAAAGTTAAAAATTGAAGTGTGCTGTAGGTGTGCTTGAAGGCCAAGAACTGACTTTGGAATCTCAAAAGTAGCTGCTGCAAGCACAAGATCAGAAAATACTCCAAGTTCTCTCCTTTGTCTCCAAGAAGCTTGGACTTGCAACCTTTGGATAAGTGGAGACTTGGTTTATGCTTTAACATGCTTTAAAGTTGTATTCTTTTAGCTTTATATCTTGAAAATGTCTTTACATATGATAATATGTTAGATAAGTTCACTTCTTGTTTGAAATAGCATATTTGATGGAAACAACTTTGAACTTAGCATTCTGGATCAATCATGCATCTAACTCTTGCTAAAAATGATAATTTTGCTGCATAACTTGTCATAATGTGATATTTTGTTGCACAATTTGGAATGCTGCTGCACAATATGATATTTTACTGCATAATTCATCACTTTGCTGCATAATTTGTCATGTTATTGCATAATGTGATATTTAGTTGCATAATCTGTCATTTACTGCATGATATGTCATTTTGATGCATAACTTGTCACTTTGTAGCATAATTTGATACTTTACTGCATTATTGAACCCCATGCATAGTTATCTTATGTTAATCATTTTTTAATCCAATGTTGACTTGAGCATCGGAGGTTCCCCCAAGTTTGTTTTGTAGGTGATTGATCTATACTTAAGTCTCCCAATCTCAAATCTCAAGTTCTTGCTGTGGAAAAATGGTTTTTGGAGGTTTTGAAGATGTTTGATCTATTATTGAGCTGAAGTTTAGTGTTTAGAATGAATGTAAAATGAGGCCAAGCTAAAATGATCTTCAAGAAGGCATGAGGTTGTGTTTTGGGCTGATGATCCTTAGAATGGATGTAAGTAAAGTAAAGTCAAGATGATTCTCAAAGATGTCATGTGGTTGTATTCTTAAAGGTTGAATCTCTGAGGAATTTCTGGTTTTTGGAAGTGAAATAACCAGTTAGAAGGAGGAAATAATCTGTTTTTTGGACTTTGGAACTAGTATGGCACGATGAAACTACATTTTGTCAAGCCAAATAATTAGTTAGGTGAAGTTCCTAACCAATTACAAGACCTCTCTAACCAATTATGGAGGTATTTTGAAGCTCCTAGAGATCACAAATAACCTGTTAGGAGGCTTTCATAATCTGTTATTGAAGCAAACAGAGGCTCAATCTATTCGAGGATCACGAAAATAACCTGTTAGGAGATTTTCCTAACCTGTTATTGAAGCAAACAGAAGCCAATTTTCTCAAGTGACCACAATAACCAATTAGGAACAAGTCCTAATCGGTTATTCAAGTTTACAGGGACCTCACATTTTTGCTCTCACATGAAGCTAATCGGTTAGCTCACATTTCTAACTAATTATTTGCTCAAACCCGTGGCCACTATATTTGTTTCCATACGAACATAATCGGTTACCCAATGCTCTAACCGATTATTGTGCCCATTAAAACAGAAAAACGTGACTTTCCCCTCATCATTCATGACCCCCATCCACCATGGTCATCTTCTTCCTCTTACACCCACTCACACCCACTCACTCAAACTCCTCACCCACTCCAAATCCAACCAAAATCCACCATTAAAACATCATTTCCACCATTTTCCATCACTTTTCACTCATTGAGCAAATTTGTTTATTGTTTTAAGCTAATCTAATCATTTTTGTTTATCTTTTGAATATGTTGATAGCTTATGACCTTGTTGAACAATAATATGACTTTGATATGTGGTTTTTAGTATAACATGGATATTTTTGTAATGGATGGTTTGTTGATATGACTTTTGCAATAACTATCTTATTCAAATGAATCTGGATATAATTGTTGATGCATTATTATTGAATATTTGTTACATGGCAATGGTTTTGTGTTTAAGGATATATTGTTACTTATCTCTTTGTCAAAATCTATATTATCTATCTTTTTGATCATGACAAAAGGAGAAGTTTATGAGTCATTGAGAAAAGGTAAATAATAAGGTGTAAATTCAATGATCTTGGGATTCCAAAATTACGGGGGAGTTGTGTATCTCTAAACAATTCACCTCTTGAAAAATAGAAGGGGAGTAAGTCTCTAACACCTTTTTGTGAGTTCCAATTTATTTGAATTAACTCTTTTCTCGATGGTTGTTTGTCATCATCAAAAAGGGGGAGAATGTAATTAGCATTGGCAATGCAATGGTTTTGGTGATAACAAACAAGAGAAGTGATGGTTGTGCAAAGATCAAGTCTCAAGATTTTTCAAGATTAGCTTATAGGTCTTAGATCTTGTGTAAAGATAAATAGGAATCACACTAAGCTCAAATATGTTTTCAAATATTTACAAATGGTTTTCACATGTCAAAATGCCCAACAAACATGTTTTGAAAAGCTAGTTATGATGGTAGTTCAAAACTATGAAAAATAGTCAAGTTAGTGTTTTGCAAAACTGACCTTTAGTTACTCTTTTGATCATATCTTTTAAAATACTTTGAGTTTTGATCTGAAACTTATTTCATAAGAAAATAGACTCAAAGATCTTTCTAATGAGTAGTCATTTGTTTTAAACGGATAAGAAACGAAGTAGTTATGACCATTTAAAGTTAGTTTTCAAAACCAGAGTGCAATAACCGATTATGAATTTCCTATAACCGATTATTTACCATGTCAAGAGCGTTTTTTATGTTTTTCTAAGGCTCCTAACCAATTAGGACAACTCCCTAATTGGTTGTTTGACAAATCTGGAACGTTGCCTCTTTATTTCTTGAAAGGCCTAACCGATTAGGATGTTTGCCTAATTGGTTATGTGATAACTCAGAGGCTATTTCTAAAAGGCCTAACCAATTAGGGTGTTGGCCTAATCGATTAGGGGATTGGCCTAATCAGTTAGTGTGTGTTTTTAATGGTACGTGAACTGTTTTTATTATAGGCCTAACCAATTAAAGGATTTGGCCTAATCGGTTAGCATTATTTTTTTAAAGTCACGTGGAATGGTTTTTGAAAAGGGCCTAATTGGTTAGGCAGCTTGCCTAATTGGTTATTTGAGAAACAGAGGCAATGGAATTAATTCTCAAAGGCCCCTAACCAATTAGGACTTCTCCCTAATCAGTTATCTGGAAAATCAGAAAATATTTCCAACGGCTCTATTGGATCATTTAATGAACCCAACCACTTCCAACGGCTCTAAAATGTTTTGGGCTATAAATGAAAGTGTTTGGGCATCAAAGAAAAGTTGGAAAACTATCTGAACAAGTCTCTTAATCATCAAATACAAGTTTTCTCTCATCTTCTATCATACTCTGTTTTGAGCTTCAAAATGTGATTCCTTAATACCCATAGTACTTCAATTTGTATTATCTACTCTTTGAGAGAGTTTCTATCGTTCAAACACTTTGTTTATTCTGTAAAGAGAGTGAGGTATCCTTCTAATGAAAAAGGGTGAGGTATCCCTTATTGAAAAGAAGGTGAGGTATCCTTCAAAGGTGTAAAGAGGGTGAGGTATCCCTCAAAGGTTGTAAAGGGTGAGGTATCCCTGTTTTGAGGCTCAAAGCACAAGGGTGAGGTATCCCAAGGTGTTGTTGAGTGCTCCAATCTGTAAAAGTTTTCAAGCACCTGTTCAAGCTTGAAGTTTAGTGGAAAATCTCGAGTGGTTCGCTTGAGGACTGAACGTAGGTCATAAGGGCTAGCCGAACCAGGATAAATCCTTGTGTTTGATTCTCTCAACTCTATCTCTTTACTTTGTGCTTTAATTATATATGCTTGAGTTGAGTTTGATATTTAGCTTTGCTTGAATACTTTTTATTTTAGCTTGTTTATTTGTAAGTGATTTATTCGATCTCATCTATCTATTCACTTTAATCAATTAATAGCTTTAACGAAAATTGATAATCAAACGTTTTGTGAAAGAATTGTGAAATTATTTTACATACTCAATTCACCTCCCCTCTTGAGTATTGAAGTCACTTGGTAACAAAATTCTGGCTAGGAAAGGCTTAGTATTTAAGTGTGTCTATTATTGATTCACCTCTCTTTCTTGGGAACTTCTCTAGTGTACCATTCACGGACTACAACATTGTTCCAGAATATGGTACTGTTCACTTGTACGTCACTATTCACATACACAGTCATCATGGCGAGTGCTAAATTTGATTTGGAGAAATTCAATGGAGAAAATGATTTCAGTCTTTGGCGGCTAAAGATGAAAGCCCTACTGGTTCATCAAGGCTTGGGCAAAGCCTTGGAAGGTAGAGACAAGCTGCCACAAAGGTTAATCGACATTGAGAAAAGCGAGATCATGGAAAAAGCACACAGTGCAATTTTGTTGTGTTTGGGAGATGAAGTTCTACGAGAAGTGTTAGAAGAAAATACAATTGCTTCATTATGGCTGAAGCTGGAAAGCCTGTTGATGCGTGCGGATGTAGTGATTAAAATTAAGATAAAAATCGGTTAATCGCCCAAATCAATTTGCTTGAAATAAAAACCTTACAACTAGTTGTAGTTAGTAAGTTCGATCCACAAGAACCAATTCAATTAACACTTTATTAAACAATTCTAATTTAGACTCGATTAACAATAAACAAGTAAAAGGGGGTTTTGGAGTTTTGATGAACAATGAACAGTTTCAAAGATAACAATAAACAAACTGAAATCAACAATATAAGAAAATTGGTTAAGAGATTGAATCCACCACTAGATTTATATGATAATGTAAATCCACATATCCTTTGTGTTTTTTATTCCAACATGCTTCTTATGTTTTTATGCAATTATGTGAGATTAAATCTCTGTTTTCCTACGTGTTGGCCAATTTAGCAACCGCTCAAATCAACTCCTAATCACCGATTAGTCATAAAGCAACCGCTCTTTTACAACTATCCAACAATTGCATTAAGATTTAGAAAACCAATTACACTTAAAGATCTAATCACACATGAATTAAATTACTTAAACATGTATTTCTCTAGATCTAATACCGCAACCAAGCATAATAAACCCGGATCTACCACTTTTATAACTGCGGCAAATAGCACAAAGATAATTATACCACATGAACATCATACATCCCACTAGATCTACTACTTTAAATTTCAAAATTAATCGCCGCGATAATAAACCTAGATCTACTACTTTGAAAATGAACCAAGGATTCAAGTACAAAAACCTTCATACCAACAATAGATTGAGAAATATATGAATAAAAATTAACATAACTGTGTTGAAATAATCAAATATGCAAAGTTTACAACATTAATACTAGCGGTTTCATCACCCCCTTAACCAAGGGAGGTTTAGTTACACATAGCTAGAAAGAAATCACAAGAAAAAGCGAGAGAAAATGAAGGAGAGTTCCTTGTTGTTCATGATAAATGGTGCCCTTTTATAGAAGTCTAAGGTAACAAAATGACAAAGGGAAGTGGGTGGATGAGTGGATGAGTGAGTGGAGTGTTTTAGTGGATGGATTAAAGGTGGGTTGGTTTAGTGGATTGGTTAGTGGATGAGTGAGTGGAATGGTTGAGTGGTTGAATTAGTGAAAAAAAGCCAAAGGACTTTTGGTGAGTGGGAAATTATGGACATGAATGGGTGAGTGGATAGATTAGTGGATGGATTAGTGGATGAGTGGGTGGAGTGGTTAAGTGGTTGGATTAGTGTATGAGTGGATGAGTGGGTGAGTTAGTGGATGAGTGGGTGAGTGGATGAGTTACTTAGTGGATGGATTGAGTTATATATTAGTGGATGGATGAGTGGATGGTTGAGGACGAAAATTTTGTGTCTGACTTGGAAGCCAAAAACGACCCACTATACTTCAGAACCACGAAAAGTGTTCTTCATGAAAGTTGTAGATCCTTGTCTTGGCTATAAAATGGATAGCTGGTTCGTCCAATTTGGCTTCCTTAAGCCCAATATATGTGTCCAAATACCGTAGGTTGCTCAAACCCAACTTCAGCACCTCTGTTCCGACTTATTGCAAGCTCAAAATGACCTACTAGACTTCTTTTTCTCAAAATGTGTTCTTCATGAAAGTTGTTTATTTTCATCTTGACTATCCACTGTCCAAATTTCAGCCCATCTCCATTATTACATCTTGAGATATGATTTTTTGAGTGCACATTCACTTCGGATTCTATGTGACAGAACCCGTATTCTGACTTCCATGTAAACTTAGGTCCCTTAACATCTGAATCAGACTTGATTTCAGCTCTCATCAAAGTTGTAGAGCTTCCTCTTAGCTTTCCTACAAGATAAAATTCATGATTGTCAGATATCAGGAACTCAAGTTATGACCAAAATACAGAAACAGTGTAAAATCTCAATAATGCTGAAAATATTCAATTAGGACCAATTTGAGCTCAAACTCACAAAATCATGTCAAACTCAATCAATTAAGAATATGGAGAGTGTAAATGACTAAATATAAGGGTTTCTTAATGAATAAAATATGTGTTTATCACCTGTACATGATGAAGTCGCTCACTAATAGACTGTATTTGAAGAAAATAATATATACTCTTCAATTGTCGGAAAGAAAGCCTATAAAAGAGCACCTGGACGAATTTAACATAGTTATTCTTGATCTAAAGAATATCAATGTTAAAATCGATGACGAAGATCTAACAATTCTTCTATTATGTTCCCTTCCAAGTTCTTACGAGCACTTTATCGACACCATGATGTATGGTCGAGAAGATCTTACCTTGGAGGAAGTCAAGGTTGCGTTGCACTTGAAAGAACTAAAGAAAAGAGTATCAGATTCAAAATCTGAAGGCTCGGGTGAAGGTCTCTTTGTTAGAGGAAGAGCAGAGAGACGAAATCAAAATAATAGAAGAGGAAGATCTAGGTCAAAATCCAAAGCGAAACCTAGAAAATATAAATGCTTCCACTGTCACAAGGAAGGGCATATAAGAAAGAATTATCCAAAGCGCAAAGGCAAGGAAAAGATCTTTGAATCTCTAAATCCGGAGATGCAGCTGCAGCAGATGGCTACGATAATGCAGATGCTCTTATAGTCTCAGAACATGACTTAAAAGATGAGTGGATTCTTGATTCTGGATGCTCATATCACATATGTCCCAATAAGGATTGGTTTACCACTTACCAACAAGATAGGATTAGGAATAAAGGCATTAGAGAGAAAGCAGGGGTAGCACCTATTGTAGAAAAGATGGTAGAATCTCGCCTTAGGTGGTTTGGACATATAAGGAGAAGACTTTTAGAAGCCTCGGTAAGAAGAGTAGATGAGGTGGAGGATAGTCTAATAGCTAGAGGTAGAGGAAAACCAAGAAAGATTATAAGTGAAACAATTAAAAAAGATTTAGATTTAAATGATATTTCTGAAGACTTGGTTTATAATAAGACACAATGATGTCATTTGATCCATATAACCGACCCTACCTAATGGGAAAAAACTTGGTTATTGTTGTTGTTTGTTGACAACCTTTGCTCTTCTCTCACAAGACTTTCATGAAGTGGGAATATTTTTTTGCTTGAATGTGTTTTACTTTATTTTTCACTATAATCTGCCTTACCAATCCTTTAACATCTTGTTAATAGTTATTTTATTTGGTGCTATTATTAGTAGGCGTTATTAAATAGATGGACTTTTTGTACCTTTTATATATGGTTAAAATATGGGTTCCATGCTGTAGCAAAACAATTTAATAAATAAATAAAAATAACTGGGTTTCATGGGCATCTGTGGGAGAATCTATTGCTCTTGACAACTTAATTCTTTTTGTGATTTTTATATCCTCAAAATATCCATCTTGTTATCTAGCGTCAGTGCATCAAGGCAGGAGCCTAGGGATGATCAAATTAGGTGCTTGCTAGTGTAATTGCAGTGATCTTAATTTAATTAGATCCCTGCTGTAGCCATGTATTATTTGATGGGTTGCCCTGGTTGTGATAAAGCAGAATCAGATTTTATTTTCTTGTCCTATACAGTTTGTCACTAGTTGGTAATCCTGCATTTTCCTGATGCACTGATTCTGAAAGCATTTGAGGTTGCCTTCTAGCTAGAGTATATTTTCTGCTAGCTGCTGTTTTATTTCCTTCCTGTTGCTTATTGAATAAGCCCTGTTTTTTTTCAATGTTATAGCTTTGAGAATAACCCTTAGTTGGAAGGTCCAGAGTTGCAAGTTATGACACAAACTGCTTGTGAATAACTTGAAGTTGTAGGATCTCAATCTGCATTGAATTATATGTATGTCCTAAAATTGAAGTGGATTACCTCATAGTGTAATGGGAAGTGGTAAATGTAATCCCTTATATCTGTAAATTTTACATACTAGAGATCATTGGCATCTGTAACAGTATTGTTATCATCCAATGATGTTGAAGACATGAATATCTATTGATGTAATACTAGAAAAGAATCTCCTTACCTTGACACTGTTGAAAGACTTGTGACGCTTTATTCTCGTGTCTCATCTAGTAAAACTGTTTGCTACTATTGGAAGCCGTCCTTGTCTCCTTGCCAACGGCAATGTAAGTGCTTATCAAACCGGTCGCGCTATATGTCCACCAAATATACATCTAACTTTTATCCACCATATCTTCCGTATGTATATTTGCCTCTCTCTATTTTCTGCCTATCTGTATTTTGTTTTCCCTCCTTTCTTCCCTCTATTTCTCATTTCTTTCTTTCTTTCATCTCTGTTACATCTCCCTCTCCTCTGATATTGTCTCACTCACTAGGGCACCCACCCATAGTATTTTAATTCTTGTTCTCGTGTCCTCATTCTCTTTCCCCCATTTTCAGGCATCACTCACTCTCTTCCATCACTCTGACTTTCACACGCACACGTGGGTTCGAGTTTTGTGAATTTTTTACGATTTCGATAAGTATCCTATACTTTTCTCCCCATAATATTTCGTGTTTTCTGAGATGGACACTTGCAATTTCTGTGAAATGTTGCGTATTATGCTCTCTGTTTGGTGAGTTGTATTTTTTGTTGGGTACAAATCCATGAAATCTATTTTTGTTGGTTGTGTGTCGATTAGATGGGTAAATAGGAGAATGCTTGTTGGTTCATTCGTTGGTTTATTTGGAATATTTTGTTTCTATTAGGAGGATTTAAAATGGTTCATATAGCAGAAATGGTTGGTCCATTGACATGGTTTGTGGTTTGTGGTGAATCTAAAATTAACTGGTTAATATGTTTGGAATAAGTGGTTAATCTTCACACGTTTCTGGTGAATCCAACAATGACTTTCCAACAATGTGGGTAATTACTTACAAATGAACTACTAGTGGAGTGCAGTTGGGATGGGTTATGAGCTGGTTCATATAGCAGAAATGGTTGGTCCATTGAGCATCCTTAATTTCTTACCTAAGCGTTGCTATAAAGGTAAAACATATCCTGTTTTAGAAGAGAAAGAGTAATGGCTTGTTTTGAATGTTGTTTCTATACACTTTAAAATTGCCACTTAGCCATTTGAGACTTATTTGAGCACAGGTGAAAGAAGATTAACATGACTACCATTGTACGCGATTTTGTTAACTAGATGATTTCAGGCTATCTTTTTAAGCTTTATTTCATCTCACAAAAGGTTAAGTGTGGCCTTTATAGAAGAGACCCATTCGAATGGGTCTCTATCCTCATTATTTATTGTCATTTGTATGTTTATTTTTCACTGTCATTTCTTAACTTTCATAATAAAATCTAGATGTTGGTGAAATACAAAATATGCTTGTAACAAGACAGTAGATACTTGATAACTTACAGGTGTGTGTAGCAACCCAAAACTGAAGTTGATGGAGGGTTCAAATAATCTCAATACAACCGATGTTGTTGATAATGTGGAAGAAGCATGTGAAAGTGACTTCATTATGAGTGATGCGTTGGATGGCGAGTTTAAAAGTTATGAACCAAAACGAGGGATGTTGTTTGTATCAGAAGATGATGTTAAGGAATTTTATAGGAAATATGCTTGCCAAAAGGGATTTGGTATTGTAAATAGAACTTCAAAAAAAGGAGATGATGGTAAGGTAAATTACATTATGCTAGCTTGTTCAAGACAGGGAAAACATGTGTCAACAATACCAAACACTTTGAAGACACTTCCAACTAGACGGACAAATTGTGAAGCAAAAATTACAGTCAAGAAGATGGGAGATGGACGATGGTTCATCAAGACAGCTACACTTGAACACTCTCATGAACTTAGCATGTACATGCTGAAAATTAGCACTAATCTAATTTACTGTTATTTTGCAGGTTGATTTCCTTTTTTTGGTATATATGATAATTTACATGGTCAAAGTGTGCTGAAAATACCTATGAGCAAATTGGTGAATCTCATGCTCACACTGTGATTTTATCTACAACAATTTTTGTGGCAACCAAGAAAATAGATCTTATTGGATCATCAGGAACCCACTTAAATAGTTTTTTTGTCCTTTTAAGTGGATTGTTTCTGTGCTATAGTTATTTATAGTTCACATGTAATGTGTATAGAATACATGTAACTACACGTAGAGGGGGAGGATGTATATATTTTCTTAGGGTAAATGGTAGGAATGTATCATTGCAAAGCCACCATATTAGTGATGTACTAAATGGCTCTTTTGTAATTCAGGTGTATTTTTTGTGTATTTTTTACTTGCAACTTTAAGAATAATTGAAGTTAAAAGAAATATCAAATCTACCCCCACCATTGGGAACTGAATTTTTGAATTATCCAAATAGTGGGGGGAATCTAGTTGAAAACCAATTAATAGTGTAGTGGACATGTGGAATATTGTTTTTACCAAGTGAGAGTACAATGGCAGAAAACCATGGAAAAAAAGGGTGAATCTCATGGTTTGTGGAGTTCAAAAATAAGTGGTTAATACACTACGCATAAGTGGTTAATATGAACAAGTATCTGGTGAATCCAAACAAATTTCCAACTCGAGGTGGGAAACTGGTTAGACACGAATCACTAGTGGAGTGGACTAGTGTAATGTTGTTTTTGTTATGTTGGGGGTAGATTTGCAGAAAACCATTGAAAAAAAAGGTGAATCTCATGGTTTGTGGAGTTTAAAAATAAGTGGTTAATACACTACGCATAAGTGATTAATATGAACAAGTATCTGGTTAATATGAACAATTATTAGGAATTCACATATAGGCAAACTTTTTTTTAAAAAAAATTTTTTAGGATTCAAATCAATTATTAAAATCGTTCATAGAAGTGACATTCTCTTTCGTGATGTCATTTGTATGTTTACGTAAGATAAACTTTTTTGAAAAAATTTTTTTAAAAAAAATTTTAAAAAAAAATTCAAAAAAAATTTTATAATGTGCTACGCGATTCACTTTCATGATGCTTGTATAAATTTTTTTAAAAAAAATTTAAACATTTTTTTAAATTTTTTTAAAAAAATTCAAAAAAAAAGATTTTTAGCTTGTTTCAAGCGAAATTCACTTTCGTGATGTTGTGGCATTAAATTTTTTTTTCAAAAAAATTTTTTTTTAAAAATTTTTTTAAAAAAACTTTTTAAAAAAATTTTTTTAAACAAAAAATTTTTTTTATTCAAATCAATTTCTTAGGAATATGTTCATTTACATGGTCATTCACTTTTGTGATCTCATGAACATAAAATTTTTTTTAAAAAAAAAATCAAAAACAATTTTTTTATCTTTCACGTGGCATTCACTTTCGTGATCTTTATGCGGCATTAATTTTTTTTCAAAAAAAATATTTTTTTAAATTTTTTTGTTAATTTTTTTTAAAAAAACTTTTTAAAAAAAACATTTTTAAAAATGGCAATTGAAGCTAGGTAAGAGTGTGACACTTTCTGTATGAGCAGCGGACTCAAATCTAACCCAACCAAAAAAACTCTACAAGCATTTTACTCATAATGTTATATGCCATGTTGGGGGTAAATTTGCAGAAAATCATTGAAAAAAAAAGGTGAATCTCATGGTTTGTGGAGTTCAAAAATAAGTAGTTAATATACTATGCATAAGTGGTTAATATGAACAAGTATCTGGTGAATCCAAACAAATTTCCAACTCGAGGTGGGAAACTGGTTAGACACGAATCATTAGTGGAGTAGACTAGTGTAATGTTGTTTTTGTCATGTTGGGGGTAGATTTGCAGAAAACCATGGAAAAAAGGGGTGAATCTCATGGTTTAGTGAGTTCAAAATTAAGTGGTTAATACACTATGCATAAGTGGTTAATATGAACAATTATCTGGTTAATCATTGGATTAGTTCCCAATAATGGGGGCAGACTATTTAGGAATGAAGTACTAGTACAAGTTTACACTTGTAATGTTGTTTTGAATACATTGGGTGTATATTATCAAAAAATCATGGACAAAGTGATGAATCTCAAAGGCATCTATCCAATTATCATCAAAACTGTTATCTATACAAAAAGTGGCTAATATGTACAACTTTTGGATAATATAAAATACAGTTCTATCAGTGGATAATCTAAAACAAGTTAAACAGTGGGGGTAACTATACAATTGGCATTGCAATAACTACACATAAAGCCAAGCTAAATAGTGCAGAATAAAATTTGCAAATCAAGACAACAACTCCATGGCATTTGCAGCTTTCAAAACTTCTTCTCTGCACTCGTTCTTTGGATGCAAGACCCAGCCATATAATAAGTCACGTCGCATTTGTGTGACTTCTCCCTACACCAGTATAGTACGAATAAATAAAAATTCTAACATAATGTAATTGTTGAATAAAAAAACAAAATAATTTGCTCACCACTTCCCATCCGGGGATAGTCTTGTCCCCAAACATCTTGTGTCCATCCAACAACTCCATGTACTTGATAACGTAAATGCCACAATCATCCTTATTTCAATGACATACAAGCACAAGGGAAGAAATTAAACATCTATGCCTCAACATAACAATTAATATTTTTTGAGAAATGCAACCGTACTCACGAGTTGCATTGTCGGGGCAAGTCAACCTCCACTAGGTCTAAATGATTATCATTCATCCTTGTAGAAAATAAGATGTATGGTATCAGAATGATGCAACAGGAAAAGAACAAAAACAAAACTACAACATTGCATGAAACAATTATAACAACAAGGAAATAACAAAACATGTACCTGAAGAAGTGCAACACATCCCGTTAAATGGACTTGGCAGATATTTTTACCCTCGTGCACTGCACGTGCTACGCGGGTCAAGTCATCCACCAAAAAATCGTACACTGCCAAACCCCAACTATATTTATCGAGGGAGTCCAATCATCTAACAGGTGTGCGAAGACGGAATGCACGTTGACACCTGTAACGGGAAAGTAGAACTCCACGAAAGCAAGCATGATGTAAAGTCGACAAAAGTTATCGACATCATTGTCTCCTACATGGTGATACAACTCAGTCCAAATTATGCCAATAGTTATATCGCCCCCCTTAAATAAGGACAAAGTTCGGCCCACTCCATCGTCACGTGGGGTTGTTCTTTCCCCAGCAATCTGCAATCCAAGTGCCAAGCACACGTCTAACGGACTGAAAGGGATAACCCTACCCCTGACTCGAAATCCCTCGTCTCTTTCAACCCATCTGGACGCCAACTCCCACAACAAAACATAGTTGATTTCCAAATTATTAGGCATATATAATAGTGACTTGAATGGGATAGACTCGACGCAGGACTTCTGAGCATCCGTCAAAGTACTATTCGCGTCAAGCAACAACCGTGGTGTGCAAACATGCCTCACTCGCACCTTCTACATTATAAGAACAAATTAGTCAACATATGTGCATAGCCAAACACGTATAACAGATTTGTCTATATTAACCAAGTTGGTTACCTAGTTGATGCTGGACAAATCAGACCTCTGTCTTCCCCGTGAGTTGTCCATGTAAGTATTCTGCACATACAGAAGACCAAGAATGAATTTTTTCCAGTCCAGCACGATTAAAAGCACAAATGAATAATCAATCGTGTTGGTCACAACTCATACACATGCACCAACTTCATCATTTTGAACTAATTGTGTCATTTAAAATTCCCTAAGCCTAAGTAACAACAAATTTGAAACTTACATAAATCATTTAAATGCGGAACACACTATTTTGACTAAATCATTTAAATTTTTAGGAGCCTCTTATTTGCTGAAGAATTTCCCACTATTTAAGATGAGAAGTTACAAAGTCCCAAGCAAGAATGGGGAGATGACATACATTTACCTGTTGTTACAGCTTTGAAAGAATTAAATGAATACAATTAAAGCAGTGGGTATACTATTGATGAGCTATGGAACTTCAAGGAAAAAAGGAAGGCTACAATGAAAGAAGTTATCGGTTATATTGTGGATCATATCTCTTTTTCATTCAACCAAATACACACTACTGCCATAGTATATCAAGGAACAACAAAGTAGACTTCACCCCTTAATTTTGAACTCACCAAATCCATGAGATTCACTCCATTTTCTATAGTTTTCTGTCAATCTACTCTCAACTTGGTAAAAACAACATTACACATGTCCACAACCACTAATAATTGGTTTCTAACTAGATCCCCCCCCCACTATTGGGAAATTTTTTTGGATTAACCAGAAACTTGTTCATATTAACCAGTTATTCATAGTGTATTAACCATTTAAATTACACATGTCCACAACCACTAGTAATTGGTTTCTAACTAGATCCCCCCCACTATTTGGAAGTTTTTTTGGATTAACTAGAAACTTATTCATATTAACCAGTTATTCATAGTGTATTAACCACTTAATTTTGAACTCACCAAATCCATGAGATTCACCCCCTTTTCAATGATTTTCTGTCAATCTACTCCCAACTTGGTAAAAATAATAATACACATGTCCACAACCATTAGTAATTGGTTTCTAACTAGATCCCCCCTACTATTTGGAAGTTTTTTTTGGATTAACCAGAAAATTATTTATATTAACCAGTTATTCATAGTGTATTAACCACTTAATTTTGAACTCACCAAATCCATGAGATTCACCCCATTTTCCATAGTTTTCTATCAATCTACTCCCAACTTGGTAAAAACAACATTACACATGTCCACAACCACTAGTAATTGGTTTCTCACTAGACCCCCCTACTATTTGGAAATTTTTTTGGATTAACCAGAAACTTGTTCATATTAACCAGTTATTCATAGTGTATTAACCACTTAATTTTGAACTCACCAAATCCATGAGATTCACCCCATTTTTCCATGGTTTTCTGCCAATCTACTCCCAACTTGGTAAAAATAACATTACACATGTCCACTCCACTTGTAATTGGTTTCTAACTAGATCCCCCCCACTATTTAGAACTTTTTTTGGATTAACCAAAAACATGTTCATATTAACCACTTATTTGTAGTGTATTAACCACTTATGGACAAGATTATTTCTAAGTACATTATGAGTTAATCAATAATAATAATTAAACAAATAAATCCCCCAACATTCCTTTATGACAGAATTAATCACAAGCCAAATTAATTGGTTTCTAACTAGATCCCCCCTCCACTATTTAGAACTTTTTTTGGATTAACCAGAAACATGTTCATATTAACCACTTATTTGTAGTGTATTAACCACTTATGGACAAATTATTTCAAAGCACATTCTGAGTTAATCAATAGTAATAATCAAACAAATAAATCCCCCAAACATTCCTTTATGACAAAATTAATCACAAGCCAAATTAATTGGTTTCTGCAATATAGCACATTGGGAATCAAGGTTCACTTTCCTTCCAACGTTGTTTCACTACAAACTACACTTGGCTCAATCCATATCCACCACAAACAGAGGCTAGCCTACTTTAGAATAAGAAATGATACAAAAAATGCAATGACACAGGACACTAAAATACTAAAATCCAATGATACCAAGGCTCACAATATTAATATATCATCACATTCTAAAATATTATGTATAGTAGAGAGAATAAGAGAGGGTACAGGCAATGCCATCAGACGGTGGAGCACGGTGGTTCTGGGTTCTCACTCACGGTGGTTGGCGGGTCTGTGTGGCAGAGGACCTGGGTTGCTGATCCTGGTTCGCAGTTTGAGTAGAGGTTGAAGCTGTCTGGTGCTGGTTCGGTGGGCTTCTCTGTTTTGCGGCAGAACTGGATGGTGGTGGGAGTTTGGGGGAGACCGAGACCGAGCGTAAGGGAAATGTGAGAAACTGAGAGTCAGATGAGGGAGAGGAGGGACAAAGTGGAGGGTGGTGAGAGTTTGGGGAAGATTGAGACCGAGAGTGAGGGGAAAAGGAGAAACTGAGAACGACGGAGACGGAGAGACGAGGGAGAGAACGAGTGAGACTGAAATGATGAGTCACTTTCCTCGATAAAGCAACAAAATAAATTAGGAGGGAAATCAAATTTCAGCAAAATGCGTACGAAAAGATACGGTGGAAATACGTTGGACGTATTTCGTTGGATGTAAACCGTTTTCCTTATCAGACAGACTATTATGCAACACGGTTGTCATTGAGTATTATTTTATATAAGGTAAAAAAGAACATCTCTAAAGATAATTTTACCGCTTAACAATTGGCAGTTTCATTCAAGTTAATACGAATAATATCTTTTGAACTACTTCCCATGGAAGGAATCAGTCAAGGAAAGGGTGCAACAAATATGGTATATACAGTTTCCTGTTAATTTTGTTTATCTGACACTCATTTTCAATTGTTAAATTTGTTTTTATTTAATAGTTATTTTTAATAAAATAATTTTAACTATTAGATAAAAATAAAACTAATGATTAAAAATAGATGTAAGAAAAAAAAGACTTATACCAGTATAAATAGATTCTTCCTCCTACAAGAGAGAGGATCAATTTATATCAGTGTAAATTTTTTTCTCTTACACTCATTTTTAGCTGTTAGATCTACTTTTATCTAATGATTACTTTTAATAAAATAATCTCAATCATTAAATAAAAGTAGAACTAACGATTAAAATAAATGTAAGAAAAAAAAATTTGCACTAATATAAATAGATCATTCTTCTTCATACAAATTTATTTAAAGTAATTAAATAATAATTAGTTGACAACACTTAAAGAAGACAATGAATTTAATAAATTAGCAAATTGCACTTGAGTGAAACGTTAATTATTGTTTTTAAGTATTTAAATGGGCCAAAGTGTCAGAGTTATAATTTAAAGAAGGCAAGAAGCCCATTAGTCTTAGTCCACCAAACACTTTGGTTCGATTTTGGCATAGGAATTATGTTTTTTAACTTTCTTTCTTCTTCCTCTACAGGACCAGCTGCCACCTGAGTCTCCATCCTCGTAGTAGCTGAGTGATTCACCAGGAAAGAGTGTTGACTGCAACCACAAAGAGTGTCGTCGGCAACAGCAACCTAGTAACTTCAACATTTCATCATGAAAGAACAGAGCACTTCTTCATAGAACAGATGGGTTTGGTCTTTGGTTCTCATACTCTGCCCTATTGTCGCTGTCTCCCACCTGTGTCAGGTCGCCTCGTTGCAGCATGGATGCCGCACTGGTAAGCTGCAACTAAAAAAATGGAAACGGGAGGAGGATGGATCCCAGCGTATTGGTGTTGGTAGAGGTGAAAATTGGCCCGATGACTTGTCACGAGTCTATAACTTAATCTATTTAAAATCGAGTCTAACCTAGTTCGTTTAAAAAAAAAATTAAGATTTTTTAAAATATTTATTTAATTAAACGGGTCAAATTTTAAGTTTTTTAAAAAAAAAATTAAATTTAGCGAATCGTCTATTTAATTATATATGTTATTAGTTTATATATATATATATATATATAATGAAATTTTAATATTTATATAATATAATTAATTTTATAAATAATATAATTTTTTAAAGCTTAAGTCTGTTAAGTTATTCTGTTGATTTATTTAAAAGTTTTGTTATAAAGTATACTTTTAAATAAATTTTTAAGACAAGTTAAGCTATTAACAAAGGTCAGATTAGATCTTAAAATTGACTTATGTCAGGTAAATAAGTTAAGTTCAGGCCTTATATTTAAAAAACAAGTTAAGCTCATGGTGCCTAACTAATTTCCACCCATAAGTATCGGTATCAGACACGACACGTCCTGGATTCCAGATAATGAGGCTGTTCATCGTGTTAGTACTTCAATGCATGATACAAGTTAGGTAAATTTCTAAATATCATTTTAAGGTGTTTGGAAAAAGTGAAATTGCTAGTGTAACATTCCCCATAACTTAATAAGTCTTAATCAAAGTTATAGAAGCTCCGTAATATTAGTATAGGTTATTAGTTAAATTTTGAATCAGTTTGAGCGTAATTCTATAAAACTAAACATGAAGAAATAACTAAAGTTTCTGCATAGATAGTTGATATGAGGAAAATAGATATGAAAAATTTGTTTCTTAGTTATAAACAATTGATAAGAGTTTTAGTAAATTTTGAAGGATCAATTGAGTTAGTTCTGTTTTTTTAAGGATACTGAAGAGGAATTAATGGAACAGTTAATAACTCAGAAAATTATGAAATTACATGGAAATGATAAGTAAGACATGGAGAATAATTTGGTATAAAATATCCATAACACTATTTACTTAATTCCTAGGTAACTTGAAAAAACTTAGCTTAAATGGAAGATTAAAATATCCAAGTTTAGTCCTAAAAATTTCCATAACACTTATGGTAACTTGAAAACTTAGCTTTGGAAGATTAAAATGTGTTTAACAGATACAAAAGTTTCAGCACTATTATTTTGGTTAGATTTTTTTATGATTCTACCGCCACACTTTCTCTACTATTTTCTATAACACCCCAAACTTCCTAAATATAAGACAGTAATTTTGACAGTTAACAGAATTCTACTGTTTAGTAATTTCTGTGTGCTGTAAAATTATTTTGAATATTCTATCAGTACATTTGATCATTTTGTGTGATTTACTCCGTGTTAAGAAAATAATAATTTTTGAGCCAGGGAAAATTTTACATAATTTAATTATTACTGTTAAGTCTTAATTATTTTACGTAATCTGATTTGATATTTGTACATTTTCTAATTTTTGTGATTTTGTGTGTGATTTTGAAATTTTTATATTACTCTGTTTATTTTAGCGTTATCCGTGGGGCGTCTGTGGGTCCAGGGAGGTCGTATGTGGGCCCCACGTGGGTCCAGAAAGGTAAAAATTTTTCTGTAACTAGGAAAATTCGTACTATTGAGACGAAGACGGAGGATCTTACTAAACCTGAATCTAGAAATAGTTTTAAAAATTTTCTTTTACTATATTTTGCACTGTATTTAATTATCAGGTGATAAAAATACAGTAAAAATATTATTCGAATGGTAATAGCAGATACAAAAATAAATATTGTACTGCGTAGTCAACATTAGTGGCTTGGATATCTACCATTGATGAAATCAACAGTGGAGATTTGATCTTGATTTAATCAACGGTTGAGATTTAGTCTTACAAAGTGGCTAGGACCATTTATAGCCCTTGGATGTAAAGCTTGAAGGAGTAATCTTGACCCTTCATTTTGGAGACACATCTAATGGCTAGGATTTCAAGGAGAAAAGATCCAATGGCCTAAATTAAGTCTTCTATCTAAAGCCTAAACCTAAAACCTATATTGATCCTAACCATTGATCTAATTAATGGTTAAGATGGCTTAAAATGGTGGCTAAGAAATTTGTCACACTTTGATGATACATGGAAGGGGGGACGGTTTTTGGTGATGCAAAGGAGGGGGGGACGGTTTTGAGGAGGCTTTAGAAGCTAAAGCAAAAGATGAAGTCAATAATCTATCACCTTGGTCATTATTGCATATTTTCAAGAAAACTAACTTAGCAAAAACAATTTATCTCCTTTCTCTCCCACCATAGCTACGGCCATAACCTCAAGAACACCCTTCCATCACTCAAAAATTTTATACAACCAAACTTCTTGAATCCTTACATCAATACAAGAACCTTTGTAATTTACACCAAGCTCTAAATCTTCCATCTTGAAGGACTTTTTCCAAGAGCAAGTTTTAGGGTTTTGAAGTGAAGTGTAAGGAAACTTCATTTCTTCTTTTCTTTTTCATGTTCTAAGCCATGTTTGATCCATGGTTCCCCTAGTTTAGCTTAATATACTAATTTCTTTGTGTTTGTTTTGGGTATAAGAAACTTTTGTTGGTGGAGATCTTGATCAAAGTATAAAGCAAGGAGCTTTTTGTGGTTCTTCAAGAGGTAAGAGGGAGATCCATCTCACCAACTAAGCATGGTGGTGAGAGATAGTTTATTTATTTGATGGATGGTGAATCCATGTGAGGATTCATATCCATAGTCATGTAATTATTTGTATGTGTTTATGTGCTTTGATTATTTGCCTATGTTTGGTATGATTTGCATGATTTATTGCTTTGATTATGGCATGCTTGTGATATATATGTTGATTATATGTGTTATATGCCATAAAAATTGTTGGAAAGGAAAACAAATTTTGGTTCCAAAGACCATGAGGATTTCGGCCTCAACACATCAAAATAGGTGTTCACAAATTAATATTTTCATGAATGGTAAAAATGGATGTTTAGAACAACTAGGAAAATAAACAAATGGTTTGTTTTCAAGAAACAAGTGCTCACGGTTTTTGTGAGAATTTTTAATGATTTTGTTTGTGTAAAATCATATCAATTTAGAAGGAAAAATACAAGAATGGTTTCAATGGTCATGTCCACGATTTTGAAGACTTGAATGCCTTGGTTTTGTGAAAACAAAGTGATTTTTCCAAAGTGGAAATATAACTTGATTTAATACAAGGAATTTGGAAAGGGAATCAGAGTGGTTTAACACTTGAAAAATAGAATTTTCAAATGTGAATGAAAAAGAGATGTTGAAAGTGTTTGAACCTCAATTTATTTTAAAAAGGATTGATTTTTAGAATTAATTTGGAATTATAAAGAATACATTGGTAACTTGGGATTTTCTAACGTATAACTCATTCTTTGGGTTTTGCATAGCATTAAGAAATTTTAAAGTTAGAAACATTGATTTAATGGAATGGTGAAATTATGGAATAAATTGCGAAAAGGATTTTCTTGAGTAAGAAAATGTGAAAAATAATGTGAGAAGTCATATTATTGTGAAAAAGGTTGAAATGGAATTTTTAAAGGTTTAGAAATATTTTACGAAGTTGAAAAATGGTGAAAAATGATTTACGTAACTTAAAAACGTAATTTTTAAGCTATGCGATTTGAAAAATGTTTAAATATTTCCACGCGATTTGAAAAAAATGTTGAAATATTTCTACGCAATTTGGAAAGTGTTTAAATATTTTTACGTGATTGAGATATTGTTGAAAAATCACTACGTGATTTAAAAATGGTGGAATATTTTTACGTGATTGATGAAAACGTTGAAAAATTTATATGAGAGTTGACAACGTAATAGAAAATGTTACAAAATTGTAAAAATGCGATAATATGATTTTCGCGATTAAATATACAGTAGGATTACTGTTGAACCAGTGGATTGACACTGTATGAGAAAATGATGAATTTTACCTGTGATTGGCATTGGTGCATTTTATATGCATGAACTTGTATATGGACACTGTATATGAATTTTGCCTATGTTTGGCATTGGTGCATTGAACATGCATTGGAAAGGTCCGATGGACTGTATGAGGCTATTTGCCTAGGAGAGACGTACACCTCTTGAGTGGGTGCGATATGCATAGCGTAAGTCACTTGTTGACCTTGGGGGCATCGGGGTGCGGATTGCTTACATGGGTGGTTGGTAGCTCTTCTTCCAGTAAGTTTGACTGATGCAACACACCAATGATCCTGACTGAGACACTATTCTTAATCAAGATCTAGTAAAGACTGTCGTGTATATGCTAGATATGCAAACACATATGAGAAATGTGGCACTTGGTTTGAGGCATGTTGGTACAAACAGATCTTTCTGATCGACTTCTCCGAACTAAGTGTTAGCTCCATGGAGTAGGAAATTGAGTCAAAGTGCGCATGCATGAATATGAGCATTTATATCTGTATGACATATTAATTGAGAGATATTGGCTATGACAATTGTTCTGTTGAGAAATACTTGGATGATGATAATGATAATAATGTTAATGGCACGATGGTAATTATTATTTATTTTATCTGTTATGATAAATAATGTTAATGGCATGATTGTAATTATGGTATGATGTATCTGTATGGTATGCTAGTTGTGTTATCTCTGTGCTACCATGTTGGTATTGGCGTAGGTGATCTCACCTCTTTGTATATTATTTTGTACTGTATTTATTTTTGGGTAAAGACGTTGAGCTAGGCACTGAACCAGAGGGTGAAGAAGAAGCGTGCTCTGTGGAGGAAACGAGTTTTGAGAAAATGGAAATGCCCGGTTTTCTAGGATACGTGACGTTACAGTTTCGCGGAGGTCGGAGGCGTGGCATGTTCATTTGGATCGTCAGTGTATAATTTATATAGGGGACCTGAACATTACCTACAGTAGGCTTTATCAAGGGAACTCCTATTTTAGTGTCAATATTTATGTACAGTTAGAGTTTCCACTTTCCATTAGGCAGTACTGGGGAGCCTACTACCATACGCCTAGTGAGATAAGTATCGTGTCATTTGCTCGGACACCTGTCCATAGGGCTTCGCGTCGTGCTAGATTCCTTCCTACTAAGGAATTTGAGGAGGACCCATCTGAGGGTTCTGCTGTTTAGTAAGACTTGGGCAGTGTGTGAGTTTTAAATTATGTTTAATTATTTTGAGAACTTGGTCTGTATATAAATAATCCTAACAATACGTTTGTAATGTATGATCATGTAAATTATGTGTGATGATGTATTATATTTTTATTTTCCGCTAAGTTTATTTTATCGTTATCAAAGAAGAAAGAAAAAAATTTTACAACTCGTATTTTTGTTATAACATCACAATATGTGAACTTGGGGTAATTTGATAATTAAGTAACATAAATGTGGCACCCTACGGTGGGTGTTACATTAGTTGGTATTAGAGCCCAAGTTAGAGTCTTATGGGTTTGTGGTTAGGTCTGTTTTGTTTGTGTTGTGTGATTCTCTGTTATTGTTTCTGAAAAGAAACAATATTATTTGAAGATTGACCTTGCTTTCTTTGTGCTGTCCAGTTTGAGTAGAGAAAGTAATGGCTGGAAGAGGACGAGGACATGTCAATACTAGAACAGGAATGGAAAATGCTGGTAATGACAATCAGAACATAGTTGCAGCTATAGCAGCGATGCAATGGATGACTGATGTTGTTGCACAGCAAAATCAAAGGGCAACTGAGGATGCTCACAGTGTGTCTGAATTCCGTAAGAACAATCCACCCAAGTTTCGGGGAGAGTTTGATCCAGATAAAGTTGATCTGTGGATCCAGGAGTTAGAGAAAATATTTAAAGGTATGGGATGTACTGATGAATGCAAGCTGATTTTTACAACTTTTATGTTAGTCGGAGATGGTGAAAACTGGTGGGCAGGAGCTCGAAGATTGTTAGAAGCTGAAGGAAGAGTAGTGACATGGCAGCTCTTTAGACAGAAGTTTTTGGCAAAGTATTTTTCAGCAAGTGTGCGTCATGCTAAGGAGATGGAATTTCTTAGTCTGAGGCAAGGGATGATGTTTGTTAGTGAGTATGCGGCAAAGTTCGAGAGCTTATCTAAGTTTTCGAGGTATTTCCAGATGCACCCAGATGAGGACTGGAAGTTTAGGAAATTTGAGGAAGGATTGAAGCTTGACATTAAGCGAGCTGTAGCAACCCTGGGCATTGAACAGTTTCCAGAATTGTTGGATAAGTGTCGTAAGGTTGAGGAGATTGATCTTCAACGGGCGGCGAGAAATAAGAACTTTGGACCTACAAGATTCTAGAGAGGAAAGAGTAGTGGAGGAAACTGTTTTCAACAAAAGTCGTATGCAAAACCGACAGGAAAATCAGAACCGACAATAATTTGTTGGAGGAAGTTCTGGTGGTAGTAAGGCAAGTTAAGCTGGAACTCCTACATATAGCTGTTTCAAGTGTGGGAAGAATCATCTGACCAAGGATTGTCAGCATAAAGGAATTGTTTGTTTTAGATGTGGGAAACCTGGACATTTATCCAGGGATTGTGATCAGATTAAGAAGGAACCTTCTGTGGGAAATATTCGTACTGCAAGGCCACAGACGGGTGGTCGAGTGTATACTATGAGCGGGGAAGAAGCCACAAAATCTGAGGACTTAATCATGGAGGAGTGTGCTATTGAAAGTAATCTTTTAACCGTACTCTATGATTCGAGAGCAACACATTCTTTTATTGCATGTGATTGTATGGAGCATTTGGGATTGACTGTGACTACATTCCATATGATTTGAGTGTTGCTACTCTTACTGATAAGCTTGTGATTACTACAAAAGTATGTTTGAATTGCCCTGTATGTGTTAGGGATGGAATTTTTCATGTGGATTTGATTTGTTTGCCTCTTTCCAAGATTAATGTAATCTTAGGAATAGATTGGTTATCTTCTAACTATATCCTAATTGATTGTTCGAATAAGACGTTAGTATTTCCTGAGGCTAAAGATCCTAGATTCCTAACGGCAACTCAAGTAGAAGCTTGTTTGAAGGAAGGAGATCATGGGTATCTATTGTTGTCTTCTTTGGAGGTTCAATGTGAAGATGTCTTGAAGGATATTTTCGTGGTCAATGAATTTCCTGAGGTATTTCCTGAAGATATACCTGGACTACTGCCAGAAAGAGAAATTGAGTTTACTATTGATTTAGTACCTGGAGCTGGACCTATATCTATTGCGCCATATCGGATGTCGCCAGTAGAGTTGGCAGAGCTTAAGAAACAACTGGAGGATTTATTGGAGAAGCAATTTGTGAGACCTAGTGTGTCACCATGGGGAGCTCTAGTGTTGTTGGTAAAGAAGAAGGATGGAACTTCTCGTCTATGTGTAGACTACCGACAATTGAACAAGGTTACGATTAAGAATAAATATCCACTTCCAAGGATTGATGATCTAATGGATCAATTGCGAGGAGCCGCAATATTTTCCAAGATTGATTTACGATCTGGGTATCACCAGATTCGTGTGAAAGTGGATGATATTCCCAAAACTGCATTTCGGACTCGTTATGGGCATTATGAATATCTAGTGATGCCGTTTGGTGTGACGAATGCACCTGCCATATTCATGGACTTTATGAACAGAATTTTTCATTCGTATTTGGATAAGTTTGTTGTTGTCTTTATAGATGACATTTTGATTTATTCTCAAAGTCATGAGGAACATGCTGAACATCTCAGAGTGGTTCTCCAGATTTTAAAGAAGAATAAGTTGTATGCCAAGTTGTCCAAATGTGAATTTTGGTTAAGCGAAATTCAATTTTTGGGACATGTTATATCGAAGGAAGGAATTGAAGTTGATGCTTCAAAAGTGGAGACAGTTTTGGAATGGGAAAGACCAACGACTGTAACAGAAATCCATAGTTTTGTCGGATTAGCTAGTTATTATAGACGGTTCATTGAGGGGTTTTCGAAGATAGCAGAACCTCTTACCCAACTTACACGGAAGAATCAACTGTTCATGTGGACTGTTGCATGTGAAGAAAGTTTTCAAGAGTTGAAAAGATGATTGACTACTTCACCGATATTGATTCTACCTGATCCGAACGAACCTTTTGATGTATATCGCGATGCTTCATATCAAGGATTGGGTTGTGTACTTATGTAAAACCGTAAAGTGGTGGCTTATGCTTCAAGACAGTTGAAAAATCATGAGAGGAATTATCCGACTCATGACTTGGACTTAGCAGCTGTGGTGTTTGCATTAAAAGTGTGGAGATATTTTCTCTATGGAGCAACGTTCACTGTTTTTAGTGATCATAAAATTTTGAAGTATCTGTTTGACCAAAAAGAATTGAACATAAGACAAAGGCATTGGTTAGAGTTTCTGAAGGATTATGACTTTCAGTTACAATATCATCTCGGAAAGGCGAATGTCATAGCAGATGCGTTAAGTAGGAAAATGCTTAGTGCTTCTGTTATGATGATCAAGGAGAAGGAACTGATAGAAGAATTTTGGGATATGCATTTGTCTGTGAAATTGACGTTAGGAAGAATGCGTTTACACATGATCACCATTTCAAATGATTTGATAGATAGAATAGGAGAAGGACAAAACAGTGGCCAGTATTTGCAAGAAGCAAAAGAAGCAAAGAACCAAGGTGCAGAAGTGGAATTTAGCGAAGGTGCTAATGGAATTTTGAAGTTTCAAGGAAGAGTTTGTGTGCCTAATGATCCAGAACTTAGGAAATTGATTTTGGATGAAGCTCACAAGAGTAAGTTGAGTATGCATCCAGGAGCCACAAAGATGTACCAGGATTTAAAACAATTATATTGGTGGCAAGGAATGAAGAAAGATGTCGCTGAATATGTATCATCCTGTTTAGTTTGTCAGAAGGCTAAGGTGGAACATCAAAGACCTTCAGGAATGTTGCAACCTTTGTCTATTCCTGAATGGAAATAGGATGACATAGCAATGGATTTTGTGACAGGACTACCAAAAACTCGGAAGGGTTATGATTCTATTTGGGTAATTGTTGATCGGCTTACTAAGTCGGCGCACTTTTTGTCGATTAATATTAAGTATTCAATGGAAAAGTTGGCCCAAGTGTACATCAGTGAAATTGTTAGACTTCACGGTGTACCATCCAGTATTATTTCGGATCGAGATCCGAGGTTTACGTCGAGATTTTGGAATAGTTTGCAAGAAGCGATGGGAACAAAGCTACGTCTGAGTTCTGCTTACCATCCACAGACTGATGGTCAGTCAGAAAGAACGATTCAGTCATTAGAAGACTTGTTAAGATCATGTGTTCTGGAAGAAAGTGGAGGTTGGAATGAGTTCTTACCATTGATAGAGTTCACATACAACAACAGTTTTCATTCGAGCATAGGGATGGCACCCTATGAGGCATTGTATGGGAGGCAATGTAGAACACCGTTGTGTTGTTATCAAGACGGTGAAAGTGTTGTGTTAGGGCCAGAGATTGTTCAATAGACAACTGAGAAAGTGAAGATGATACACGATAAGATGAGAATGACTCAAACTCGGCAAAAGAGTTTTGTTGATAAAAGGAGAAAATCGCTTGAGTTTGAAGAAGATGACCATGTATTTCTGCGAGTGATAGCTATGACTGGAGTTGGACGAGTGCTTAAATCTAAGAAACTCACTCCAAAGTTTATCAGGCCGTATCAGATACTCCGTCGGGTAAGTCTGGTAGCTTATCAGATTGCATTACCACCATTGTTATCAAATCTTCACAATGTATTTCACGTATCACAATTACGAAAATATATTCCTGATCCTACCCATGTTATCGAGCCAGATACAGTATAACTGAAGGAGAACTTAACCTATGAAACGTTTCTAGTCAAGATTGAGGATCGAAGAACAAAGCAACTTCGAGGTAAGGAAATTTCATTGGTTAAAATAGTTTGGAATGATGTAAGTGGTGAAGCTACATAGGAACTAGAAGAAAAGATACAGGAACAATATTCGTATTTATTCTGAGGATGTGAAGTCAAGTTTATCAAGTTTCGAGGACGAAACTTCTTTTTAGAGGGGGAGTAGTGTAACACCCCAAACTTCCTAAATAAAAGACAGTAATTTTGACAGTTAACATAATTCTATTGTTTAGTGATTTCTGTGTGCTGTAAATTTATTTTGAATATTCTGTCAGTACATTTGATCGTTTTGTGTGATTTACTCCGTGTCAAGAAAATAATAATTTTCGGACCGAGAAAATTTTACGTAATTTAATTATTATTGTTAAGTCTTAATTATTTTACGTAATCTGATTTGATATTTGTGCATTTTCTAATTTTTGTGATTTTGTGTGTGATTTTCAAATTTTTATATTACTCTATTTATTTTAGCGATATCCGTGGGCCGTCTGTGGGCCTAGGGAGGTCGTATGTCGGCCCCACGTGGGTCTAGAAGGGTAAAAATTTTTCTGTAGCCAGGAAAATTCATACTGTTGAGACGGAGATGGGAGATCTTACTAAACCTGAATCCGGAAACAGTTTTAAAAATTTTCTTTTACTGTGTTTTGCACTATATTTAATTATTGAGTGATAAAAATACAATAAAAATATTATTCGAAGGGTAATAACAGATACAAAAATAAATATTGTACTGCGTAGTCAACATTAGTGGCTTGGATATCTACCATTGATGAAATCAACGGTGAAGATTTGATCTTGATTTAATCAACGGTTGAGATTTAGTCTTACAAAGTGGCTAGGACCATTTATAGCCCTTGGATGTAAAGTTTGAAGGAGTAATCTTGACCCTTCATTTTAGAGACACATCTAATGGCTAGGATTTCAAGGAGAAAAGATCCAATGGCCTAAATTAAGTCTTCTATCTAAAGCCTAAACCTAAAACCTATATTGATCCTAACCATTGATCTAATTAATGGTTAAGATGGCTTAAAATGGTGGCTAAGAGATTTGTCACACTTTAATGATGCATGGAAGGGGGGATGGTTTTTGGTGATGCAAAGGAGGAGGGACAGTTTTGAGGAGGCTTTAGAAGCTCAAGCAAAAGATGAAGTCAATAATCTATCACCTTGGTCATTATTGCATATTTTCAAGAAAACTAACTTAGCAAAAACAATTTATCTCCTTTCTCTCCCACCATAGCTACGGCCATAACCTCAAGAACACCCTTCCATCACTCAAAAATTTTATACAACCAAACTTCTTGAATCCTTACATCAATACAAGAACTTTTGTAGTTTACACTAAGCTCTAAATCTTCCATCTTGAAGGACTTTTTCTAAGAGCAAGTTTTAGGATTTTGAAGTGAAGTGTAAGGAAACTACATTTCTTCTCTTCTTTTTCATGTTCTAAACCATGTTTGATCTATGGTTCCCCTAGTTCAAGCTTAATATACTAATTTCTTTGTATTTGTTTTGTGTTTAAGAAACTTTTGTTGGTGGAGATCTTGATCAAAGTATAAAGCAATGAGCTTTTTGTGGTTCTTCAAGAGGTAAGAGGGAGATCCATCTCACCAACCAAGCATGGTGGTGAGAGATGGTTTATTTATTTGATGGATGGTGAATTCATGTGATGATTCATATCCATAGTCATGTAATTATTTATGTGTGTTTATGTGCTTTGATTATTTGCCTATGCCTGGTATGATTTGCATGATTTATTGCTTTGATTATGGCATGCTTGTGATATATATGTTGATTATATGTGTTGTATGCCATAAAAATTGTTGAAAAGGAAAACAAATTTTGATTCCAAAGGCCATGAGGATTTCGGCCTCAACACCTCAAAATAGGTGTTCACAAATTAATATTTTCATGAATGGTAAAAATGGATGTTTAGAACAACTAGAAAAATAAACAAATGGTTTGTTTTCAAGAAATAAGTGCTCATGATTTTTGTGAGAATTTTTAATGGTTTTGTTTGTGTAAAACCATATCAATTTAGAAGGAAAAATACAAGAATAGTTTCAATGGCCATGTCCACGGTTTTGAAGACTTGAATGCCTTGGTTTTGTGAAAACAAAGTGATTTTTCTAAAGTGGAAATATAACTTGATTTAATATAAGGAATCTGGAAAGAGAATCAGAGTGGTTTAACACTTGAAAAATGGAATTTTCAAATGTGAATGAAAAAGAGATGTTGAAAGTGTTTGAACCTCAATTTATTTTAAAGAGGATTGATTTTTAGAATTGATTTGGAATTATAAAGAATACTTTGGTAACTTGGGATTTTCTAACGTATAACTCATTCTTCGGGTTTTAGAGAGCGTTTGGAAATTTTAAAGTTAGAAACATTGATTTAATGGAATAGTGAAATTATGGAATAAATTGCGAAAAAGATTTTCTTGAGTAAGAAAATGTGAAAAATAATGTGAGAAGTCATATTATTTTAAAAAAGGTTGAAATGGAATTTTTAAAGGTTGAGAAATATTTTACGAAGTTGAAAAATGGTGAAAAATGATTTACGTAACTTAAAAACGTAATTTTTAAGCCACGCGATTTCAAAAATGTTTAAATATTTCCACGCGATTTGAAAAAAATGTTGAAATATTTCTACGCAATTTGGAAAGCGTTTAAATATTTTTTCGTGATTGAGATATTGTTGAAAAATTACTACGTGATTTAAAAATGGTGAAATATTTTTACGTGATTGATGAAAACGTTAAAAAATCTATATGAGATTTGAAAACGTAACAGAAAATGTTACAAAATTGTAAAAACGCGATAATATAATTTTCGTGATTAAATATACAGTAGGATTATTGTTGAACCAGTGGATTGACACTGTATGAGAAAATGATGAATTTTGCCTGTGATCAGCATTGGTGCATTTTATATGCATGAACTGGTGTATGGACACTGTATATGAATTTTGCCTATGTTTGGCATTGGTGCATTGAACATGCATTGGAAAGGTCCGATGGACTGTATGAGGCTATTTGCCTAGGAGAGACGTACACCTCTTGTGCAGGTGCGATATGCGTAGTGTAAGTCACTTGTTGACCTTGGGGGCATCGGGGTGCGAGTTGCTTACATGGGTGGTTGGTAGC
This sequence comes from Ormosia emarginata, assembly GCA_029884605.1. Lineage (NCBI taxonomy): Eukaryota > Viridiplantae > Streptophyta > Magnoliopsida > Fabales > Fabaceae > Ormosia > Ormosia emarginata. The sequence continues at coordinate 3,319,903 of JAQQTP010000041.1, read as the reverse complement.
TCTTCTTCCCGTAAGTTTGACCGATGCAACACACCGATGATCCTGACCGAGACACTATTCTTAATCAAGATCTAGTAAAGACTATCGTGTATATGCTAGATGTGCAAACACATATGAGAAATGTGGCACTTGGTCTGAGGCATGTTGGTACAGACAGATCTTTCTGATCGACTTCTCCGAACTGAGTGTTAGCTCCATGGAGTAGGAAATTGAGTCAAAGTGCGCATGCATGAATATGAGCATTTATATCTGTATGACATATTAATTGAGGGATATTGGCTATGACAATTGTTCTGTTGAGAAATACTTGGATGATGATAATGATAATAATGTTAATGGCATGATGGTAATTATTATTTATTGTATCTGTTATGATAAATAATGTTTATGGCATGATTATAATTATGGTATGATGTATCTGTATGGTATGCTAGTTGTGTTATCTCTGTGCTACCATGTTGGTATTGGCGTAGGTGATCTCACCTCTTTGTATATTATTTTGTACTGTATTTATTTTTGGGTAAAGACGTTGAGCAAGGCACTGAACCAGAGGGTGAAGAAGAGCAGGCTCCTATGGAGGAAACAGAGTTTTGAGAAGATGGAAATGCCCAGCTTTCTAGGATACGTGACGTTACAGTTTCGCGGAAGTCCAGAGGCGTGGCATGTTCATTTGGATCGTCAGTGTATAATTTATATAGGGGACCTGAACATTACCTACAGTAAGCTTTATCAAGGGAACTCCTATTTTAGTGTCAATATTTTTGTACAGTTAGAGTTTTCACTTTCCATTAGGCAGTACTGGGGAGCCTACTACCGTACACCTAGTGAGATAAGTATCGTGTCGTCTGCTCAGACACCTGTCCGTAGGGCTTCACGTCGTGCTGAATTCCTTCCTGCTGAGGAATCTGAGGAGGACCCATCTGAGGGTTCTGCTGTTTAGTAAGACTTGGGCAGTGTGTGAGTTTTAAATTATGTTTAATTACTTTGAGAACTTGGTCTGTATATAAATAATCTTGATAATACGTTTGTAATGTATGATGATGTAAATTATGTGTGATGATGTATTATATTTTTATTTTCTGCTAAGTTTATTTTATCGTTATCAAAGAAGAAAGTAAAAAAATTTATAACTCGTATTTTTGTTATAACATCACAATATGTGAACTTGGGGGTAATTTGGTAATTAAGTAACATAAATATGACACCCTACGGTGGGTGTTACATTTTCTACAAACTTCTTGACTTTTCCTTCACTCTTTTGCTCATTTTCTTTCACGGTTTAGCAGCCCAAAACAAGGCAGAAAATAGAGACAAAAACAACAAGGAGAAAGGATGAAAAGAAGGAGAGAAAAAGAAAGAAAATGTGAAGAGAAAGTGAAGACCAATGCTTGGCAAGCTAAAGGAGACAAGGTAGGGGTCCTTGGCTTTTAACTTACTCATCTTCCTACTTTGATTTTGAGTTAAATTTCTGATTTTTGAACCCATGGAGAACACGGTCAAGTTGTGATTCAATGGAGATTCTTTGCTTAAATTTATTCTTTTTCTTATATTGATTCTTGGCTTGAACTTGTGCTATAGTTTATGATGAGAGAATGAGTAAAACTTTGTGTTTTGGGATCAAGTAAGACATGGTCAAAATAGAATCTTTTAGAGGTTATTGGTTCAATTTTGTTCTTCCTTTTCCTAATGATTCTTGAATTAAATTTGAGAAAGTGAAAACCGTGTAGTCTTAGTTGTTAAGTGTTCCAAGTGTTCACACTTTAAGAAAGAGATAACCGAATGGTCTTGGTTGTTAAAAGTGTTCCAAGTGTTCACACTTTGTGGTATTTGTTGGGAATTGCGGATACAACACGTAGTAGAATAACAAGAAATTCTCACCAAGGATCCATGCGAAAAGAGCCATAATCCGAGTTTTAAAAGAGTTTACCTCTTGAAGCGTGATAAAATCAAGCGACGTAAATCACCAACACCATAATAACGACGATGTCTCTATAGTATCCACACGAATAGACTCATGAATGTCTAACGTCCGTAAAAGGAGTCCCACGTCTCTTACACAATGCTAGCTGCGAAGAGAAGAGAAACCTATCACTCTCTCACTCATTATTTCTGTCAAGTGTGGCTAGGGTTTGTAACGTGTGCCTTGACAACCCCTTAACAGTGTTATTTATTATAGCTGCTGCCTTATGCGAGTGAGAGCAACAGTAGGTAAGCTGTGCAACCCTAGACTCATTTGTTATGAGTTCAGCTCACGATTGAATCCCAGTCCAACTTGGATTCTAATTGCTCCAATTTTAGTATGCTCTATGTGTGCGACCCTACAGGTTCTCATGACGTTGACAGTAATATTAAAATCTCATTTTAATATTACATGCAGTGAGTGGTATCTAGCAACACATCACTACTACCCAAGAAATGAGAATGTCAGTGGTTTGACATAACCTTTTCGTGATCAATGTTACTATGCATTTTACTCCTTTTGTCCAGATATCTAGATTGAACACAAGGCATAGAACGTGTCACCCTTGTATAGTTCAATCTTCTGTTTCTTGATACTCAAGTAGACGTAGTAATAACAAATGAGACTATTATCTCATATTGACTCATTTGAGCATGGCTATGCATTTTGTAGTCTCACTCAATCAGGGCCCCCGAAGATATCACTCATGTTAGGTAGGAGGGACAAATCCCATCTAAGTCACTCACATCCCTCCACATGATTCGCGGTATGTCTAATAACTAACTTTATAATCACCTTATTACATATTACGTTTAATGGCATTAAAACATACAACTCCTCATGTAGGAATCATAGTGATTGCAGGTCAAAAGACCACATACACCATTATCACTATAAGAATTGCTTATGACACTCACGTTGTAACACCCCTTTGGAGGATGTCACACATAAAAGAAAATAAAAGAAATAGAAATAAAATCTACCCAAGTTGTGAAATATTTGTTAAATATTATTACGGGTTGTAAAATAATTCCGATGACGGAAATATGATATAAAAAGATAATGTTTGAAAATACGAAATAAAAAAAACATCATCAATACGATAATATACATAAGATTAAGTTATAAGTCATACAAATAATTTACAACTAAGACTACAAATATTTAAATAAAAACAAAGAAAGAAAGCAATAAAAGAGTTAATATATATATGTAAGACATACGGCCTGACGCCCAAAAAAACATCATGGTTATCTAATCCTCTGATGGATCACTCTCAGCCTGAAAATGATCATCGGAGATAGATATCCTGGATGTCTCGACACACGGCGATAACGGGATCGCGCAGTCGATACGATGCTTATCTCACTAGGCTCAGGGTTTTCAGCACCCCAATAACGCCTAATGGATAAGGGTAACTCTAAGTGCAGAAAAAGTGTCGTAGTCATGACAGGCTCTTCATCAAAACGTTGACGTAGGATCACGGTCACAAGTCCTGCATACGTCACAGAGTCACGATCGCCTCGTAAGTGCCAAGCCAGAGCACCTCCATGAAATACCAGCTCTATGAATCCCAAAAATCCTGGCGCTGCCATCGTTCACAATCAATCCAGAGGATATGGATGATCGGATGGCTCTTGATCGTCAAACTGATCGTCCACCTGCCGGTCTTCCTCCTCCTCGGGTTACAAGATCTCAAGGGGCTGATCCTCTTCCTCAAAGTCTTTACCGTGTAAAATAAATAAACAGAAAATACATATAACAAAGAGGTAAGACAACATAAAATCATCACAACATGGCCAATAAGAAGACGACAAACAACATACATACAGTTCATGCAATACAAAAAGCTTTAACAATTATAATAACAGATTGAAGTAAAATTTAGATATCATAATAATATATCACATCACGATAAAACCTCACAGATAAAACAAGAAAGATAAGAATAAACAGATAAGATATAAATAACCAAATATAGTAACAAGATAACAGATAAAATAAACAAATAAAATACAAATAAACAATAAATAGATAAGATGGAAACAAATAGACATAGAGATAAATAATATGACAAAATCCTACTCCATGGAGCTAAAGAAAACACAAGTATCGAGAGAGAATGACTCGCAAAAATCTAATAGTACCACGGCTGCCCCACCAACTATTGCTTGTTGTCACACGTTGCGTCATTTCTATAGCCCCACGACACAGGAATCCATCAATCCAGGCGTGGTGTAATTCACGGTCTCACGTTGTGGCACTACAGGCAAATGTACTACTAGATTTCACAAATCTTGATTAAATATAGTGTATGTCGAGTACCATAGTGTGCTATCGGTTTACCACGGCCAATTTGTTTAAGGTTGAGCTACCAACTCATCTACACGTGTGGGATCCCGTACACTAAAGTCTCCAAGTTCATTAGAACAATGAACCACACTACGTTTATCGCATCGACAACACGATGTGATTCGTCTCGTCAACCAATCCACCAAATACATGGCACACATAATTATAGATGGAAAGCACATGCGGGTTCACATTTTCCCGACAAATGAGATATAGTCTCAAAAGCACATGCGGGTTCACATTTTCCCGACAAGATATATAAATTTTCAAAAGCACATGCGGGTTCACATTTTCCCGAAAATGAAAGATTTTCAAAAATAATCATGATCGGGTTCACATTTTCCCGACAAAGATAAAGATAGTAACGGTCAATCGCATAGAAATTTTATCGCGTTTTCATAATTCTATGTCGTTTTACAAACGTTTAAAAATCGCGTAAAGATATTTTTCTATTTTTAAAATCGCGTAGCATTTTTAATACGTTTTCTCAATCGCGTAGGATTTTCAAATCATTTTCTTATTCGAATGCCTATAAAATTACTTGTTTAAGCAGACATTTAGAAATAGTACTTAGTACATTTAAACTACGTTGAATAATTTTTCATACCGCATCTTTTGTCTTTTGGATATTCTTGCTATCTTATTGGTTCATTTTTTTACTAAAAATTGACAAGATATTTTGTTTAGAATATCATAATAATGGTTTACTAAATTTTTCCATAAAATTTCCATTTACCTAATTTTTTAACCATATCATTTAATTCTTTTTGAAATCTCTAACATGCTTCAAAACCTAAAGTGAGCTATATGTTAGAAAATTCTCAAAATTTACTTGTATTCCTTTCTAAATGATAAAATCATTGGTTTTAATTCTTTAAACTTAATTCTAACCAATTTGTTTCTTTAAAAATCATTATAGGAAATTTCTTTCTAACTTGTATTGTCTCTCTTTGATTGAAAAAGGTTTGAAACTAAGTTTAGAAACCATGATAACCTATATTGGCATGTTGGCCAAATTTCGTAAAACTTTTTCATTTGATTTCTAAATCATGTCAAAGGTATTATCTTATCTAAGTTCATTAAATCATGTTATAAAATAATGATTTTGAATCAAATAAATCCTTTAGGCATGTTGGCCCAAAATTTACTAAATCTTTACCATTTGATTTCTAAATTCCTTTTCTTTGATCAAATCAATTTGAAACCTTCTTATTTCTCCTAATTAATTAAGTTACACTTTAGGAAAAATTAAGAGAACATTTTGGTCCTCACACTTTGTCATTGCCGTGAACTAGGGAATGTGTTCTTTGGAACACTCATGCAAATTTACACATGTTATTCACATCTTATACCTTATCATACAATTCTAACACATGCATTTATATTTCTAACACATGCAAAATATTTCTAACACATAAAACCTAAATTAAAGCTTATAGACATACAATCAAAAGCTAATAGACATGCAAAATTATTACAATCACCAAACAAGAAAGCTACTAACATACAACACCTAAGCTACTAGCAACCACAAAAATTAACAAATACACATCAATAAACACACCACAACCAAATCCTTATGGATTCTACAAACAACCATCTTCTTACCACCATCAAGGGATGATAAGAATTGTCTTCCTCTTACCTTAAATGAAGACAAATGATTAGCTTTCACACCTCCTATGGTTCGGTTTTCACTCCACCAAATACCTAAAAATCTCAAATAAAATCTACATATTATTAACCATGAAAAAGAAGCTAAACCATGGAGAAATCATGGCTTAGAACTTTGAAAAAGAAGAGAGAAAAGAAAAATATGATATTTCACCTTCTAGGTCAAATTTACAAGGTTGATTTCCAAGCCCTAAATGGAAGATTTTGAAGAAACTTCCAACTAGAAAGGTTCTTAGAATAGTGTTTAGGTTAAGGAAACTTAGTTAGAAAAATTTTTGGATGGTTGGATGATTAGGAATGGCTCTTGGCGAATGATAGGGAAGAAGAACAACAATGGAGGCTAGGGTTCTTGGAAGAGAGAGAAGAGAGAAAAGTGATGAAGATGAAGTGTAGTTTTGGTCTTCCAAGGCCTCTTGGCTGTAGCTCAAGTGCAAATGGATGTGCATGGATTTGGCTTCATCCAAGCCATTGAATGCATCAAAGGTCAAGATCAAATCTTGCTTAACAAGCTTCAATCCTATTGGTTGCTCATGGTGACTCACCTTGCTTAGTCACACATTTGAATCTCTATGGTATTAAATTCTCTGGAGTTTATTCGAATAGCGAAATCACTGTTCTGAAAGTTCTACTCGCTTACGGTGATTAATTAAGCTACCGATCTAACTGCTACGCTAATTGTGGGTCCCGCAAAATATTTCCGAGTCCATCATTGTCACTAAAATATATCTTGACTAATAAAATAATATTATAATAATATAAAATTATTTTATTTGACTGATTAAATCCTAAAAATTAAAAGATTATTTTTAGTCTCATTCGAATCGGGTTAAGTAAGATCCCCAATTCTAAATAATAAAATAAGATTTTCCCTGTACCCAGAAAAAATATTATTTTTTCCTCGCTCCTTGAGCAAATCACCCAAAAAGTCCATATAAAATCACAGGCGGTATTTTCGGACATTAAATCAAGAAGAAAACAATTAAAAACAAAAAAAATGACAAATAAAAAATGCGTTCGGACGTAGCGGTCATTTTCTCGTTTTTTCCCACAACGTAGGTAATCGTCTAAAACGTTCAAATAAAATATCCAGAAATATTATATATACTGTATATCTTTCAGAAAAATTAATACTGATGTGCTCGAGAAAAATTTTTATTTTACCGTCTCAAGCAAACTACGTAAAACGATCAAATAAAATTTGAGCTGTATCAGACATATCGTAATTGTTTTCATACGTAAATCGAGAACAGAAAAATAGGGACACAGCGGTCATTCATACAAAAGCATGAAAAACAGAAAATAGTATATTCAGAATATCTTCTAAAAATTGGGGCGTTACACACGTAACGATCCACATAGCATTTTCATAGCGGGTTTATCCAATACATCATTACTCTAATATGTATCCTTGTGAAGACTTGATATCTCATATCTATGACCTGTGAGATGTGGCCATCAGTCTATGCACATACTAGTCTCAAAGAATTATTATCGTCCTAATTAATAATAATACTTGACTAGGGACATTTAAGAATAGTATTCTGTTTCTATCCGGTAGGATCTCATGATCAAATCATCCACTTGATGTCCTATGACATCGAACTTACTATTCTAAGGACTTTATTATGTATATCATAAATAACACAATAAATGAAAAGCCTCATATATTAAATAAATAACATAATACAATGTATGTAAGACGATCAAAATAAAATGGCCTCTAGGGCATACACCAACAATCTCCCACTTGCACTAGGGCCAATCAGGCATATGTCTAATGCCTAAAGATCTAATGTGACCCTCATGCTTTTGTCGTGCAAGAGGCTTTGTCAGTGGATCTACGATGTTATCATCTGTTAGTACTCTACATATCTTCACATCTCCTCTATTGATGATCTTTTAGATGAGATGAAAGTGCCTAAGTATATGTTTAGATCGCTGGTGAGATCTGGGCTCCTTAGCTTGTGCAATGGCTCCATTATTATCACAATAGAGGTCTACTAGGTCTACAATGTTATGAACTACACCAAGCTTAGCAATGAATTTTCTAATCCAAACAACCTCCTTTGTTGTATTGGAGGCAACAATATACTCAGCCTCTATGGTAGAATCGGCAACTGTCTCCTGCTTTGAACTCTTCAAGCTCACAGCCCCACCATTCAGGCAATAAACAAAACCTGATTGCGATCTGGAGTCGTCTTTATCGGTCTGAAAGTTAGCATAAGTGTAACCCTTTACAACTAGCTCTTCCTCGGCTCTATATACCAAGAACGAATCCTTAGTTCTTCTCAAGTACTTAAGGATGTTCTAGATAGTAGTCTAGTGACTCTTACCGGGATCAGATTGGTACCTATTGTAACACCCTAACATAATATTTCATAAAACTTGTGGAACATTTCATGATAAAATTGCATTAAACGTGTCATTTCTAAGCATACAAGTAATTAAAAATCCATAATAACTTTTATAGTTAATACAGAAAACCTCGAATGATAAAAGATCATATATACATACATCTCTCGCTAACAAGCCATATCATATACATAAACTTTTATATATAACTAAAAAAGTAATAATATACAGACTGGTTCAAAAAAACGTACAACTACTAAACTAAGCCTTCTGTTTCTTCTTTTTCATGCCCTTTTCTTTTGGAGGGTCTTCACCTGGAATTACATGAAGTATACAGGGGTGAAAAATCACAATTTCTCAGTATTCGTATATCAATACCAGCAGTTAATTATTTACAACAAATAAATAAGATATTATTAAACAACGACCAACCAATCAATCGATTAAGCAATGACAATTACCCATACAATTGTCAACCATGCAATGCTTTATGAGATGAGGTATGATTATGCTCAAACAAGTACTAAATATAATGTTTATGCAATGCTAATGCGGGTTTTAAGATTTGAAAACATAAGCTACTTGATTAACTTCCCAGAAACCACTGTTTCTTATATATACGAAGTAGAATAAGCCTAAAAGCCTTTTCCCACTTAGTAATAGGTAAACACCTTTCCCTTACCAATGTAATAGTAATATTGTCACCCCCATACTGGTAACCTTGACCAAAATAGCAAACCTGCTACGAGAATCTAGATCAACACCTTGTTCTCTAGCCTTATGGTTGTGCATACCATCTAAGGTTACGATACATAGGAAATTAGCAAATACCAAGTTTGAAAACAAGCAAAAATTCTCATTTACACAAACCCTCCACAAGGTTCACCCTAACCAAGTGAAAAAGTTAAACTAGAGAACATGTACTCTTGGTTCAACTTTGTCACATAAAGAAACCAATCTCACGTTCCTAGCATATCTTCAAGTTCAACCTTTAAGAACAAGAGAATAAAAATATGGTACATATACCAAATAGACTCAACTTTACAACAAAAAAGTCAAACTTAGTCACTTCACAAATGAAACAAGCATACAACCCTTAACAAGTGCATAGAAAGTTATTCTCATTAACAACTAAAGCACAAAGGGCTAATTCCTAGGTTAAGTCACCTTCCGTAGTGAGAACCCTTGGAAAACCATCATTTGAATCTCTATGGAACTCTCAAATTCTATTTTCTAGGAGGGTTTATTCGAATAGCCCATGAGGTTATTCGAATAACACCTCTAAAAATCACCTGTTCTGAGTTTTCTATTTCGGATTATTCGAATAACACAGAGGTTATTCAAATAACACCCACGATTCTGCATAATTCTGCAGCTTCCTGGATTGTGTTATTCGAATAACACCCTGGTTTATTCGAATAACACCCTCCAGAAACACATTTCTTGGTACATAAAAACCTCAGTTACTGTTTCATTAATTGCTTAACTGAAACCCAACCTAAAAACTCAGTTGTTAAACGTCCTTAAACACCATTAATGATCACTAAGCTCAAAGGAACTATCATACAACCTATCAATACATCACCTCATAGAATTTGATCAAAATCAACATTCAAATACACATTTTTCCTCAAAAACGTGAACAAGAGGTCTCAAGGATGAAAATAAGTTCCAAATCAATCATCAAACATGTTCTAACTCAGTTTGGAATAATGAACAGGTTCATACCAGTTCCACCGTTCCCAAACCATGGAAAAACCATGAAAACTCATTTTTCTAACCTAACATGCATCATCCAAGCATAAGAAGAAGAAAGACAAAGTTTAGAATTAAAAACTAATAACCCCTACCTTCAAGCTCTTAAAGCTGTAAAAAATGGTGGAGATGGTGAAGAAATGATCACAAGTCTTCAAGTTTCACTTTCCCTTTAGCTTTCTTCTTCTTCTTTTCCTCATTTTTCTCTTTTCTTTTCCTTCTCTCCTTTCTTTGTTTTCAGCCGTAGAAAGTGAATGAGAAGGTGATAGAAATATCACAAAAAAGGAGTTAAGAAAAGAAGCTAAAATCGTGGAGTGTTAAGGGCCAAGGGATACTACATAGATAATTCTCGATCTGCTAAAAACACTCAACTTTAGCTAAAACAGGTTTTTCAAGTTCCAACAACTTTAAAATAAATCATAGGATTCATTAAAAATATTGTTGTACCAAAACCATCATTTTTCGTATCTGTGACTAGTCATTCCGGCTTTAAATAGATAACTACTATGCTTAAAAATATCAATTTGACTCCGAAAATTCTCAAACTTAAACCACATCATAGAATATATATTTGTGGCTTAGAAATAAATTATCCATATCTATTTTCATTAACTAAGCCATTTATGCTATAATACATGATCTCCCTCATTGAACTTTAAAGGTATTTTCCTCTTATCAGTATAGCTTTTCTACCTACTATGAGCTCTCACTAATCTATCCCAGATCATTTTAATCTGATCTGTGGTCTGTTGTACCAACTCAGGACCTAGAAAGGTTTCTTCTCCAACCTCATACTAACACAAAGGGGACCTACACTTTTTGCCATAAAGTGTTTCATGCGGTGCCATACCTATGCTAGCATGAAAACTATTGTTATAAGCAAACTCCACTAAAGGTAAGAACTTATCCCAACCCCCTATCTGCTCTAGCACACATGCCCTTAGCATATCCTCTAGGGTTTGAATAGTCCTTTCCGACTGACTGTCAGTTTGTGGATGGTATGTTGTACTCAAACTAAGCTTTGTCCCAAAAGCTTTCTGCAAGGCTTCCCAGAATCTAGATGTAAATCTAGGGTCTCTATCAAAAACTATAGAAAGAGGAATACCGTGCAATTTAACTATCTCATGAAGGTATAACCGAGCTAGTTTATCTAAGGAGTAGTTAACCTTATAGGGTATAAAATGGACAGATTTGGTTAATTTATCCGCTACAACCCATATCACATCAAAAACTGACTGAGTCTTAGGCAAGCCCATCACAAAATCCATAGTGATGTTATCCCATTTCCACTCAAGAATTACCAAAGATTGAAGAGGTCTAAAGGGTTTCTGGTGTTTTATCTTGACCTTCTGACAAGTTAGGCACCCTAGGATGCGTATGAGTGAGGACAAAACATGCTAAAAAGACCCGTGTTGGTTTGTGGAGACACTTATCAATCTTGCAGGCAGTCCCGGGGCGTTACACACATTGCCTAACTCTAACACACAAGGATCCAAGTCAATTTGGGGACCAAATGTTAAAACTTGAGTGCGTGTTGTAGGTGTGCTTGAAGAGCAAAAGTTCAAGTTGGTATCTAGATAGCGATTTTGAGGTTGTATGCAATCATCTTACATGAGTTCAGTTTAAGTGAAAGTGGAATGTATAGATTTGTGCATGCAAGCTAACAAGCTGATCTTTATAAATGTACTTTGTTTTGCTCGAGAACTAATAAAAATCTAGGTTTGGGGGTGTGATAACTCCACAAATTATAGTTATTTGTGCCCCATATCTGTGGTTTATTGATGGTTTAGTCCTTGTTTTGATGTATGATTGGAAGACTTTAGCTTCGTGTTCATATAATTCAATTTCAACGTCTTCATCATGATTTTGAGAAAATGTTTCCGATTCTTTGATAGATTGAGTACATTTGCAGTGGTTAATGAATTAATGATTTCTCTATGGCAGGTAGGGTCCCAACCAAGTGAAACTTAGAAGATTTGGACCAGCTTTGCAAAAGAAATCCAAGATCAAGGATTAGCTTGTCACGCCGCGGCGTGGCATGTAAATGCCGCGGCGTGAGACATTCCCCTATTCAGGCAGAGAGCTACGCATTTTGAACACCGCGGGGCAAAGGAATGAATGTCGCGGCGTAGTGACCTAAATTGTATACGCGCCGCGGCATAGGAAGTTGAATGTCACGGCGTAACCCTGTTTTCTAAGCCCTATAAATACTATTGCATTATTTTTTTGTATAGGGAGTTAGGTTATTTTTAGAAAGTTGCGGCCAAGGTTTTATAGTTTACACTGATATGAAGCAAAAGTGACCAAGATTGAAGGTCATCTTCACCTTGGAGGAGAATTAGAGCTTGAAGGATCACTCCATTGAGCTTTCTCTTCTCTTTCCTGCACCTTCCTCTCTTTCCATCTTCATGAATATGATTTATTGTGATATTTTTGTAATACCCTTAAGTACATGTTAGACTGGTAAATGGTTACCGAAGGTAGCATTTGACTTGTTTCGCATGTCAGTAAAGTTTTGTGACAATCTGAGTTCATTTAGGCACTTAGTTGCAACATAGAAGTTGTAAAGTGGCTTAAAATGACTCAGATAATAGCATAAGTTGCTAAGTTAAGAGAAATAAACATAGAGAGTTTATTTCTAGGTCACAAATAAGCCAAGTAAGATGTGGTAAAAGTTTTAAGAGAATCGAGTCGGTTTGGTATTTTTAGGCATACAGGTTGTGCTTTTAATGCCGATTGATCCCTATGTGAGATATAGAAAATGATGAGAATTGTGAAACAACAATTTAGATGAATCTTATGATTTATTCTAAAGTTGTTAGAAGCGAGGAAACTCGAATTAGCACAATTCGGTGTCCATAGTGAGATATAAGTTTCGGTGTAGAAACTTAAGTTAATCTTTTTCCGTAATTCCTTTCACGTCCCAGCCCCTATTTCTATCTTCTCTCGGCAGAGAAGGAGAAACCGAAAACAGAAAGAGAGAAAGGGGAGAAGGGAGAAAGGGGAAGAAGGAAGAAGGGAGAAGGAAGAGGAAGATCAAGCTTCAAGGTTCAAGGCTTCAAGTCTTCAAGAGGTAGGGGTTTAGAGCTTTTATTCATCTCTTTTCTCTATGTATGCATATAGATACATAATATGCTAATTTGAGTTTTAGAGATGTTAGATGAGTTTAGCTTGCATAGAAGTGTTTCTTGGGTCAATTATGACTTGTCTATAGCATCGCTTAAGTAAGAAGACCCTTGAATCACAAAGTGAGCCTTAAGTTAAAGAATGAAGAATTTTAGCCATCATCCAAATTAAGAGATTTAAGAGAGTAATTGATGTTCCTAAATGTTAAAGAACTGATTAGGGACTTAGAATTACTTAGAATTTGGATTGAAATGGCTTGGAATCAAAGAAAATGACCAATAGAACAAGAAAACCGTAGTTGTAGAGTTACTGCAGAACCGGGGTTCTGCGATGGCGCCGCTGGCGTGGAGATAGTCACGCCGCGCAAGCGTGAGAGTTTTTCGCTGGGAATGCCGCGGCGTAGAAGATGCATGCCGCGGCGTGAGGCTAAAAATTAGCCCAAAGGTAGCCCTCGAGAGAAGGGCGCCAAGAAATGCGGCGTGCAAAATCTGCGTGTCGCGGCGTGAGACCACAAGCTCCAAAATGATGTTTTTGGATGTTTTGAGGTGCTATAGTTAATGTTATCATTAAGACATGTTTCCTAAGTGTGTTAAGGCACAAGTTGGGATATTTTCAAGTGGAAAATATCTATCCATCAAGTATGAGAAAGCATAGGCTTTTAAGCATCCTAAAGGAAAGGTTTGCTTTAAGTAATGACATTGCACTCTAGACAACTTAATGTTGCAATTGATATCACTTAAGATGTGATGAGATAGTGCAATAGAGATGAATAATAGTATTCACTCTAGTAGAGAATAATGAGAAAGGTATGAACCTTAGGAAATCCAAGAATAGTGGATTACCTTAGGAAGGTACCTAGAAGCTTAGGCAACAAAGAGTTGCAAGTAAGAACCACTCTTGAGTTAGATTACATGAGTGGAGACAAGATTGTGTATTAGTTCCACGTAGGAACGTTTAGGTACTTAGTCTCAAGTTAAGTGAGACTTAGTACATTGCTAAATACACAATAAGAGGAATTGTGACTAGGAAGATGTCATAACGAGAAAGTAGAATAGAAATGTACAATAACTCAAGTATAAGCTAAGATGAGTTAGAAGTACAAGATAAAGAGAAGTTACTTCCTTAGATACGAGCAAAGCATGGAAGTTGAGTTTAGAATAAACATGTTAGCACACAAGTGTAGTATAGTACTTATTAATCTACTACCGAAGTGTGATAGAAAAGGAAAGTTAGATGCATGAATTACTCTATTTAGATAAAGTTGAGTTAATTATGCAAAGTTTTAGAGAAATGCCCTCAGTTCCTTAAGCAAGGTTAGATGAGGCATTAGTTAAGATGGACTCTTTCACTAGGATGAGTTGAGTCTATAGAAAAGAGTAAGATGGTGTTATGTAAGAGATAAACATAACACTAAGCTTTTCACACACTAGAAAGTTAAGCTAGTGTGAAGATGAAGAGAAAGGACCTTAGGACAACCAAGATTAGTGGTTTGCCAAAGGTAAGTACCTAACACCTCAGCAACCTAAGGTTACATTAGAAATCACTTAAGAGAAAGGAGTGATGAGGTGGAGTTTAGGTACAAGTAAGAGACATAGTTTAGTGATGTTTACCTAAGAATGTAACGTTATATGATGTGAGGTCATTTAGCCGTAAGGTAAGGAATCGAGAAAGTTCCTAAAGGAACAAGTATATTCTAACCAAGTGCTAAGGTTACATGTAGTATGAGGTTACAGCTTCTCCTCATTACAAAGGGTAAACATAAGAAGAGTAGAATATGCTTAGCTCTTAGAGGAACTAAGTATATAAGTATGTACGAAAGTCTATGAACTAGTCAAGTAGGATCGATCTAGTGAGTATCCTTTGATGTTAATCATGAAGGCAAAAGGGGATAGATGGGTGTCCGAAGGACTTTTGAGAAGGACATAACCCTGATGTCTCGATGTGCCAAGGCCAAAGGAGATAAGTGGGAAATCCGAGACGCTTTTGAGCAAGGATGAAGCCCGAACTTCTCAATGTGCCAGGGATACGTGTAAGGTGAGGATGAGGTTTTCCTCTTTTACCACTGGATGATATACTTTTGACTAGTTCCTAGCAAACTCCTTCGCTTCAAAACAAAACTCTGCATTTGCATTTCATTCACATGCTCTTAGGATTCCTTAGGCATATTCATTACATATCATTATCATTGCATTACGGACGACAATGTATGGGCATTGTCCGTCATCATTGTTTATCCCATTCCAGTATGTACGGATGTATGGGCGTTGTATATATTAACAAGTGTTGACTCTTAATTGTTATCACACTATTAGAAAGTGTATAAGTTATGAGAAAAGAGGAGGAAACTCCTAAGTTACGAGAATAGAGGAGGAAACTCCTAAGTTAGGAGAATAGAGGAGGAAACTCCTAAGTTATGAGAAAAGGGGACAAAGCTCCTAAATTAGAATTATAGCATTTGTTATATATTTTGTTATATACAATGTTATAGAGGGCACTGGTATTGGAATTGCTTTTCTCGAGAATGTTAATTCTCACCCTAGTTGCTATTCCATGTAAATCCAGATGCGTATTTTCGGATGCGAGCGCGTTTTGCAAAGGCAGACAGTGCAGGTACAAACCACCGCTAAGGATGAGAAGATAAAGCATGAAGACTAGAGTAGTTTTTATTGCTTTAAGTAGACAGAACTTATGTAATAGGGTTTATGTTTATTCGTAAGTTTTATGTTATATGTATTACAAGAAGCCCTCGGTGGCTAAGTTTGTATATGTATATGTATGAGTTTAAGTTTTTCCGCAATCTCTCAAGGCTTTCTATAATTACTCAGTTGTGATTATAGATATATGTTAGTATGTAGTATTGAAGTGACGTCTCTAGTACTAGTTATCTTTATATATCTCTGTCTATCTAGGATATATCTGGATATCTATATTCGGGTGTTACAATTTTCATAGGGTTCATGGTTGGCTAAGCTGTTTATAGGGTTTTTCTTTGAATCCTCATATGGATATTGATTAATATTGTAATCCTTTGAGTTTATGTATATGATTTGGTTTTTGTTCAATCATATAGTGCTTAATGCTTTGATAGTCTGATCAGCTTTCAATTGATTTGTTAAAATCTAATGAACCTAGACATAAGAATTTGGATTTAAGATCGTATGTGTAATTGATGTATGTTCTATTTCATTCAATTGGTTTGGATGTGATGATTCGTTAATAGGATAGAAATATACCTATTGGTCATGCATAGTAATTGATTGGGAATAGATTTTAATGAGTGGAGTTACACTAATTCTCATGGACATATAATGAATTAGGTAATGGAAGCATGGTTAATTGACCTAGACATAGACTTTTAACAAATTTAGATTCCCAAGCTAACCTAACCATTTCATTTATATTGCTTATAAGGATTACTTATTATCAATGGAAGTAAGAGGTAAAAAAGAATTTCCTATTCTCTAATCATCAACTTAATGCAAGTTTATAGTTTTTAAGATCTTTAATTAATTGACATACTCTTTCTTAATTTATATGTCCTTAAATAGAAATACTTGAGCTATTGGTTTATATTTAGCACTGGTTTTGACCTTTGTCCTCGTGTGAATGATATCTGACTGCTAGCTACACTACAAGTGCGACCCGTGCACTTGCGGTAAACAAAAGAGAGAACAGTTGTAGCCTTTAGGATCTCTGTTTATGGCAAAAATCATCTTGTGAAAATGAGGATTCCTTAATACATTGAATGAAATCCCATTGGCACACAGCCCCCTAATCACCTTCAAATCTACCGTATCCCTCTCCATCAAATTAAAAGAGTCTTCAAGCTTTTGTGTTGACTTACTTGTTAGCCTAGAATTCTTTTAAGATGAAGAAATTCCATCATCCTTTTCTACTTTTTGAACTCTTCTTCTGGCCCTTTCATATGCATCACAATCATTTATCAATATTGGACATCTCTTAATTTCTGCTTTTTTCCAAGAGGAGCACCAAAAATGTGGTAGTGAATTTTAGTATATGCACCAATAAAACTTTTATTGCAATAATTGCAAGACCAAAATTTTTAGCCTCTTGCACTTTTTCTCGATGCTGCATCGTGGATAGTAACCTCTTGATATAGTGACTTTGACTTTGAATGAACTTGCATAACTTGTCCTCCTCCTCCGTCATTCTTCTTTGATACCAATGATTGAAAACTAATGTTTTTTTTTTGTCTTTTCATTGCTTTCGTCTTCTTCACTTTTATCATCATCTAAATTCTGAATATCTGTCCCGTACTGGTAACTCAGTTGGTTAGAACTAAGGACATGCAGGCAGAGTAGCGGGATTCAATCCCCGCAAATACTCTTCATTCCAATTTCTCTTTTCTATTCTCTCACCCTTCTCCCGGGCTCCATTAGGAGGCCATCTAGGGACCTCTCTAAGGGCATCTCTAGGGGGCCCTCCACCAGGCCCATGAGATGGGTCCTCGGCTTCATCAAAAAAAAATATGAATATCTGGATTTTGAATATCTTGACTTTGAAAAGGAATTTGTTGCTCTTCCTCTTGTCTCTTTCTTTTCCCAAATGCTATATCTGAGGTTTTAAAGCTATATTTTCTGTGACACAAGGAATATACAAGAAATCCTAATATGTATTTATAAATAGCAGTTGTGGCTGCTGTGCAGCAAGCAGCGTCATGTGCCAAGGAGCTCCAAGCCTCCAACGTTACTCTTTTTACTTTTACCTTATTATTAGTTTTAATCCTATTAGGTAATAAGGCACCACACTCCAGAGCCCACTATATGTTATATTCCCACTTATAGTCCACTAGGCCCAAAATGTGCGTTTTGTTCCAGTCCGTTTTTTTTTTTCTCAGTACTTATTAGTGATGCTATGCGTTTTGTGCTCCAGCCCGTTTTGCTTGCATCATTGCTTATTAGTGATGCTATGCTCCCACCTGATCTCCCAATGCTCTGCATTTGCGCCATTCTACGCAACTGATAAGCAGAGCACTTACACAGCGTCACAGCCACACGACGACATCTCCATTTTTCTGCAGAATCTGCGCATAGTCACGCCGCTACACAGCCACGCGTCCCTTTTCCCTCTTGCGGCTTCTTCAGTTTTCGGCACCACGCAGGCCCAGCCCTGCAGGTAAGCCTTTTTCCTCTACTCTTGTCATGTAAATCTGGAACGCTCCTATTAGCGTATTGGGTCGTTAGCGACCCACGTTTGGGAACGAACATTCCCAAATGTGGAACGTGATGGGGTTGAACAATCCATGTAACACTGCTCTGAACACCATAGCTGATGCCATGTGAATCCTTGGGTGAAGGCCTGTTTAATTGAATTCTGTTGTCTATATGTTGTTGCCCCATGTGGGAAAGGCATGTGCTTAGGTTTAGGGTGGAGGTGGACATCATTTTTTAATTGAAGATGCCATTATCAAGTTCTATTGATATTCTTGCGTATTAGACTCTAGTTTTCATCCATGGTTGTAGGCTCCGTTGGGCACAGCCTTAGGAAAAGTGACATGTGAGTTTGATTACACCATTTTTGAAAACCTGGTTTACTTTGCACAAGATGATTCTGCACAAAAGGGATTGATACGCTATTCTTCAGTGAAAATGTATGTTGGTGCCCAAAATTTATGTCATTGCCCATTGTGCTCGCCTAGTTGAGTGACAATTCTTTTTTAAAGTATCAGTGCAGTGGTAGAACCATTTTGAGGGGAGTGAAGGCAAATGCCCCCACTAAAATTTTAAAAAACTTTCACCTGTTATATGGTAAACATATTATATTGTCTTCAATATAAAATGTCTAAACTACCTTCAGTTTAGGAGGGAAATGAAACTATAGGATAACTGTAAAGTAACACCAGCGTATTCTTCTTTTATATATAAGAGATAAGCTTGCCCTAAATCCTCAAGTGTGTTGTTCTCCATCACCTATACGACTAAGGACTCAATTGGATCTCTGCTCGATTGTTCTAGATACATACGTGCAATTTTGAGGTGACGTGGTTTTCTTATTTTAAGTAGTGAGTATAAATGACAACCATTAGATTTGAGTAAAATAAAGTGTTAGGATTTGGAGTAAATCATTTATTCTTGAGTAAGTGAATCCTCTGTGTGTGTGTGTGTGTGTGTGTGTGGGAAAATGTTTTTTGAATGTTTGTTATATGACATTTTGTATTGACACTTATGCCAAGGTAAACCGTATCTCAATGTCGAATAGTGTACTGTATGCCAATGTGAGAAGGATGTTGGTTGGGTGTCATATACTAGGTGTTCAAATAACATAATATATATATATATATATATATATATATATATATATATGAGGGGATCAACTGTAGGTGTAAGTCTTTTTTGACTTACACTCATTTTTAACCGTTAGATCCACTTTCATCTAATGGTTGAGATTATTCCATTAAAAGTAACCATTAGATGAAAGTGAATCTAACAGCTGAAAATGAGTGTAAGTCAAAAAAAACTTACACTGGTGTAAGTTGATCCTCCCTCTATATATATATATGTGTGTGTGTGTGTGTGTGTGTGTGTCTTTTTCTTGTTTTTTTTTTCTGTTACATTTATCTGTTCTTCACCTGAAGAACAAGCAACGACTCTTCCAGTCCCAGCTGGTGCTGAGCTTGCCATTCGTCTAGTTTCTCAACCTTCAAAGAAGACATCACCACTGTGTTGCGCGTGAATAGCATCATCCACCTTAATCCAAACCCTCACATTCGTCACCATTGTTCATCTTACCACAAACCCCCTCAGCGGTTCAACCGTGTGGTTTTTAGCATCTGGTAACTTTCCTTTTTCCTATTAAACCTTCTGAGTTTCCCATAATGGTTTAGTGTTTTCTCAGCAACTTGGGTCTTTTTGTTTGTCATGTTTTGTGTTCTTTTTTTTTTTCTGATACGAGTTCAGGCATTTTATGGGGTTTTCAAGCGGTGTTTCTTTTTATCCATTTCAGTTTTGAATCCACTAGTCTTCAACTTGCTTACAAAGGTTCAAATTTTAGTATTATGGGACAAATTTATAGGAAGATGGGTGATTTAGCATTTAACAAAGGTAGCATCGTTTGTGTCTTTGCACTCTTCCTTTTGACTTACTGGCTTTATGGTATTAGGAGTGAAAATGATTGGTGAAAATGAAAAGTTGATTTTATTCACATTAAGTTACTGTAACTGCTAATTAACTAACTAACTGACTCACTAGCTAGATGTAATATATGGCAAATGTTTGTTTAAATGCCTAAATGATTACAATCTCAGACTCACATTTCTGTGTGTTTTGTGAACATTGTTAACTGAGCTTTGCAACCACATAGAAACCCTCTGTGTTTTATTATCATCTTTTAGAGATACTTGATCTTATCTGCTTCATTTGTGTGATTTTGGATGATCCATAATCTCTGAACACCATAGCTGATGCCATGTGGATCCTTGGGTGAAGGCCTGTTTAATTGAATTCTCCTGTCTATATGTTGTTTCCCCATGTGGGAAAGGCATGTGCTTAGGTTTAGGGTGGAGGTGGACATCATTTTTTAATTGAAGATGCCATTATCAAGTTCTATTGATATTCTTGCATATTAGACTCTAGTTTTCATCCATGGTTGTAGGCTCCTTTGGGCATAGCCATAGGAAAAGTGACGTGAGTTTGATTACACCATTTTTGAAACCTGGTTTACTTTGCACAAGATGATTCTGCACAAAAAGAATTGATATGCTGTTCTTCAGTGAAAATGTATGTCAGTGCTCAAAATTTATGTCACCGCTCGTTGTGCTCGCCTAGCTGAGTGACAAGTCTTTTTTAAAGTATCATTGCAGTGGTGGAACCATGCTGAGGGTTGTGAAGGCAAATGCTCCCACTGAACTTTTAAAAAAAATTCACCTGTTATATGGTAAACATATTGTATTGCCTCCATAGAAAATGTACAGTTGCCCCCACTAACTAGCTATTTTGTGACTAATAGTTATACTATGTTTCTTAAGCAAATAAAATGAGAGGAATAATACTACATATACAACATTTTATGTGTACAAAAAATTACATATCAATCTGCACTGTTAAATTCAGCCCTGGATTTTTAGAGGGTCACATCAACCTTTTTTGCACAAGCTCACGTATAATTCAGCGGCTCAAATTGTCCCTTTTCGTTTCTCTAAGAATAGTCTCCATATCATTTTCCAAACGAGAGCAGATAGTACTAGTTTTAAATGCCAACTATCCCATAGCCCCATTCACTACTCAAGAGTAATTGTAATTACACAATGAAATTAAAGTATAATCTATTTTATATTTTATTTGTTATCTAATATTTCATATAAACATGAACAAATATTGAATGAGTGTGCTTTATTTGGTTGATGTAAACATTGCAAATTTTGTTCTAGTAGAAAAGTTTAGTTTTAGGTATTTATTTAAAAAAAAAATTGGAAGAGCTATTTATTCAAATATTTTTAGAAGAGTTAATTTTTAAATCTTAGGTCATACTTTTTTTTAGGGGGGTGGGGGGGGCTTATTTGATAGGACATTCATTCTGTAGTTAGTTTAATATTAAGCTCTATAATAGAAATATTTAATGTTTTCTTAGAATAGTAAAGTAATTATGATTATATTCATTATTAATGTGTTAGTGATGGATAATTTTTTATAAAAAGGAAACTAACATTATTTTTATAAATATTAAGACGAAGAGAGCTATTAAAAAATTTAAAAATATTTTACTTTTAATGATTATATACTGTTACATTTATGATACATTAAACATTTGAGTTTTTTAGTGTAGACATTGCCCCTACTGAGCAATTTTTTTGGATCTTCCACTGCATCATTATTCAACTAGAATGTGAAAATTTGACTCAGATAAACAATTGTTCAAAGTGAAAATTGCATCATAGTTTCATCAAATCTACGGGTTGGGTTATAATGGTTGTTTTCTGTAACGCAATCAACCACTAAATAATGAATTGATATGCTTATGTAAATGCTAGGGAACAAAGTAGCAATGGCTTCCTGTTACTTCAATCCTATCCCTATTAGCTCTCATCTCATTTCAGCAGAATTATCTAGAAAATTCAAGATTCCAAAGCTTCTTCACCGGGTAAATTTCTTGGACTGATATTCATTGTCTTGCTGATTAATTGCCCTTTTAAATTATTGTAATTTCTTTAGCTTCCTTTTCTGATGACATACTTAATAAACATGGACATGCATTGCACTTAAAATAAATTGTCTGCATCTAGTTTTCAGGCGTCATGTTTGGCTTTTTTTACTACTTTTGATAAATGGAGTTACATACACTAAAGTAAACATTTTACTTCTGTTGAAGACATGATATATTACTGCATTGAGCAATCTGGATCTTCTGCATGAGAGTGCTTGAACTATTATTTCTATTTGATAAAAATGGAAACTAACAAATTGCTAAGATCCAACATCGGCTGGGTATATGGGCAAAGTACTTCTTATGATGACTTCAACAATCTTCCCCCCTTGAGCTAGCTTTTGGGGTTGAGTTAGGCCCAATCTATTCTCAATTCTAATATGGTATTAGAGCGTATCCCAATTCTTATGTTGGGCCACCTGTAAATGTCCAGTCCTGTAAACTTCTCGCTCCAAATGTTCAGTCCTGGGCATGAGGTGGGTGTGTTAAGATCCCACATCGGCTAGGTATGTGGGCAAAGTACCCCTTATAATGACTTGGGCAATCGTTCCCCCTTGTGCCAGCTTTTGGGGTTTAGTTAGGCCTAATTTGTTCTCAATTCTAATACAAATAAAATTACAAAGTTAAGACCTAGAATTGCAAAATTTCCATTGAATTGGGTGGGTTTCCAGTCATGAAATTCCTAACATTTTTTAAAAATCAAAATATGAGTTTTAATCATAAAAAGAAAGTAAATGACTGATAAGCATTAAGTTGGAAATAGTGCGGCTGTATAGTGTTGGTTGCTTGTTGACTAAGTGTGTGCTGCGAGTTCTCTATATTTTCTTGTATAATAGGTTCATGGCAACATGGATTACCTATTGGGATAGCTTCATTCCTTAACATAGAAAATTGTGAATATTCATTGAAGGTTTACTACTATAGTACTTGGGTAAGCTAAATGGATTTCAATAATTGCCATAGACTGCCTTTTTATTGATGAAATTGATTTATATCATTCCTGATTCCTCATGGGAAATTTCTTCTCTATGGAAACTTCCTTTATGATTTGTGCTGATGCGTTCCCCCTCAATTGCATTTAAGCAGAAAAAGAGGTTTGATGGCTCCCCAAGATCTTCAAAAGTTACTGCATTTTATGGCTTGAAGACCCCTCCTTATGAACTTGTAAGTGAATCACTTAGTTGCCTGAATCCATGTTTGTGTATGGAGATAATTATACTGTTTTGGCCTATATGCTTGGATTAGTTGAGTGAGCTACTGCTGCAATAAGCTTATAAGAGAAATAGTTACAGTAATTGCATTCATAGGCTAAATTGGCATATTTACTTTAGTTTAAACTAGTTACAATAATTATTGCCATTTTAGCCATTATCATGATCAAGAAAGAAACTACAATTGAGAAAAACATTAGTAATAGACAAAGGGATGACATCATAGAAGGATATGTTTCTGATGAAACATACTACTACATCCAACCTTCAATGAACTCTACAATGCAGCTTACCTTTGAAAAAATTTTATTTGAAAATTTATTTCTCTTAGATAAAGTTTTTTTTGTAGTATTTTTTATTTCAACCATCTTGTCAATTGAGATAAAGAGATATGCCTTCAATTTATTTGTTAAGGTATGAGGTATCTATCATAGATAAAATGGAAACAACAAAGTACTATTATGTTAATGTTGCATGTGGAACATATATTAAGATATTCAGAGAGAGGAAGGTGACACCTAAGCAGGGGAGAGTCTAGGTAAGTAAGAAAGTTACCGTTCAGTGTGTAACCCAACACCGAGTTAGAATGTTACAAGACTAAGAGCCCATATGATAAATTGATAATCAGGAATCCTAGAACCCTTTTGTGGCTCTTATAAACTGGATGCTTAGCATTACCCACAGCAACCAGCCACTAGTAGGTCCTTTAGATCATAATTATAACTTTTTGATGTTCTTCAGTTTAAATTACAAACTTGAATCTTCAAATTGTAGTACTTCTTCCAAGGTTGTTCAATATTTGATGATATTTGTTCATCTCTGACATATATGCGCTGCTTCAATATTCTTAGGATGCATTAGAGCCACATATGAGTAAGAGGACAATTGACATGCACTGGGGAGAACATCATCGGAATTTTATAGAAGGTTTGAACAAGCAACTGGAGAAGGATGATATACTATATGGTTACACCTTGGATGAACTAGTCAAAGTGACATACAACAATGGCAATCCCTTACCCGAATTCAACAATGCAGCTGAGGTACTAATTAAATTGGTAGCGTATTGGCTTTGATCATTTTAGTTATTTAAGACTCTGAAGCTGCTTGCTTATTCATATATAACCATTCAAAGTGCTCTTCGGTGTGTATTATATAATAATATTGGCCTCCTCTAAGATTTGCCAAAATTACACTTACCTCCTATCTTGCTTCAAAAATTCCATTCACTCCCTTGTCTTTGATTTTTCGTCTCCACACAAGCCTATATGAAGGGTTTATATGACTGGAAAAAACAAAACAGGGCAGGTGTGATAGAAACCAATAGCAGATAGTAGGAAAACAAACTAGAAATCAAGTAAAATACTAGGAGAGGTTACTGTATTATTTAGAGGAAGAAGAAAATACAAAGGAATCAAGGTTCCCTTGCCCAGAGCCAAGCTCCTTCAGAGAAAAAAGTTCTCTGCCCAATAACTAACCAAAAAATGATTGGAGCTCCCCCACCCCCTCCTCTACGTGCCTACTATAACCGAATTCCCACATCACATGCCCTGCTCTCCTCTCTCTCTCTCTCTCTCTGCCACCTCAGCATTCATTCCCTGTCCCTTCCTATTTTTCCTGACATAAACTCTCCAAGTTGTGGGCTTGGTCAGCTGCTGTGTTGCTGGGCTATTTGGGCCTAAGTTAACATGAGAGGTTCTATCATTGCCCTCCTCTTGAAGAACAGACTTGTCCTCAAGTCTGAGATCTGGGAATTGGCTACGAATATTGAGTTCATCCTCCCATGTAGCCTCTTCGACAGCTCTCCCTTTCCACTGCACCAGCAACTGCTGAACCAAGTCTCCTCCCATGGTGACTATACGAGCTGCCAGCACTGCCTCAAGTACAAGGGAAGTTGCTGTATCACTCTCCATGTCCTGAGGAAGATCCTCTTCTACCTTATAGTCACCAATAGCTTTTTTTAACAGTGAGACATGGAACACAGGGTGAATCCGGGCTGATTCTTGTAACTGAATCTTGTAGGCTATGGCTCCTATTTTTTCCAGCACCTGAAACGGACCGTAGTACCTAGGAGACAGCTTGGGACAGATTCTGGCTCCTACTGTTTGCTGCCCATGAGGGCGTAGCTTTAGAAAAACCCAATCTCCTATCTCAAAGCACCTCTCTTTCCTGTGAAGATCAGCTTGAGCCTTCATTCTTCCCTGAGCTCTTAACAAATGATGTTTCAGTTGGTGCAAGGCCTCAT
Source organism: Ormosia emarginata (assembly GCA_029884605.1). Taxonomy (NCBI): domain Eukaryota; kingdom Viridiplantae; phylum Streptophyta; class Magnoliopsida; order Fabales; family Fabaceae; genus Ormosia; species Ormosia emarginata. The sequence continues at coordinate 3,294,069 of JAQQTP010000041.1, read as the reverse complement.
CACGATCCAACAGTTCTCTTTGGACAGCTTCAACCTTGGTTTCCCCTACTAGGAACCGAGTCACAACTGGAGGTGGCCTCCCATACACGGCTTCGAAAGGTGTGGTACCTGTAGACACATGGAAAGTAGTATTGTACCAATATTCAGCCCATGGCAGCCACACCACCCAAGTCTTTGGCTGGTCAGCTATGAAACATCGGAGAAATGTCTCAAGACACCGATTGACAACCTCCGTTTGCCCATCTGTTTGTGGGTGATAGGCGGTGCTCATTTTCAAATAAGTACCTTGCAACTTGAACAATTCTCTCCAGAATCCACTAACAAAAATAGGATCCCTATCACTCAAGATAGAGGTTGGAACACCATGCAACCGCACGATCTATTTGGTGAAAATTTTAGCCACTAACTTAGCCGTGTAAGGATGCTTCAATGGAATAAAGTGACTGTACTTAGAGAGGCGGTCCACTACCACGAGTATTGCTGTAAAGCCCTTGGATTTTGGAAGTCCTGTGATGAAATCCATAGAAATTTCCTCCCAAACCTGATTAGGAATGTTTAGAGGTTGTAACAAACCTCCCGGGGCTGCAGCTAAGTATTTCTGCCTTTGACAAACATCACACTCTCTAACAAACTGCTGTATGGAGTGTTTCATGCCAATCCAGTATAAGTTAGCTGCCACGCGTCTGTATGTACGATAGAACCCGGAATGCCCTCCTTGTGGAGTGGAATGGAACTCTTTGAGCAAGGTCGGGATCCATGATGACTTGGCTGAAATTACCAGCCGCCCCTCATAGAATAAGACCCCGTTATGGTAAGAAAAACCCTTCCTAGCCTCTCTGTTCTGCTGTAAATCAGCAATGATGCTCTTTAGTTCTTCATCTTGATGCACTTCCTCTACCACATTCTTACCTTCTGACCAATTGGGATAATGAATGAGGGCAGCAAACTCTCCCTCTCCATACATCCGTGATAGAGCATTGGCCCCTCTATTTTCCAAACCCGGCTTGTAAACAATGTCAAATCTGTACCCGAAGAGTTTAGCCGCCCAGTTTTGTTGGTCCATTGTTGTGACTCTTTGCATCAAAAGCTGCTTCAAACTCTTTTGATCAGTACACTTAGATATGGTCTCCAATGCTGAATGGCCAAAGCTACAGCCATGAGTTCTTTTTCATAAGCTGATTTAGTCAAATTTCTTTCTCCGAGTGCCTTACTATAGTAAGCTACAGGTCTGCCTTGTTGAATAAGAATAGCACCCAACCCTTGGCCGGAGGCATCACTTTCAATGGTGAACTCTTGGCTGAAATCCGGTAATGCTAAAATTGGGGCAGTAGTCATTATTTTCTTGAGAAGATCGAAGGCTTCCTGTGCCCGAGGTCCCCATTGGAACCCTTCCTTCTTAGTGAGTTCTGTTAACGGTTTAGCAATCTTGCCATAGTCTTTGATGAACTTCTGATAGTAGCCAGTTAAGCCCAGAAAACCCCTTACTCCCTTCACATTCTTAGGTTGTGGCCATTTAAGCACACTGCAGATCTTATTTGGATCCATAGCCACCCCTTCTTTGGAGATGATATGTCCCAAATATTCCACGGAAGTTTGAGCAAAGTAACATTTCTTTTTGTTGGCCACCAGCTGTTGTTTTTTTAGTACTTCCAGAACTGCAGTTAAGTGTTGCAAATGAGTTTCCCAATCCGGGCTGTACACTAAGATGTCGTCAAAGAAAACCAGCACATACTTGCGCAACATAGCTCTAAAAACCTCATTCATTAAAGCTTGAAATGTAGATGGTGCATTCATTAACCCGAACGGCATTACTAAGTATTCATAATGCCCTTCGTGAGTTCTGAATGCTGTTTTGTGGACATCTTCATTTTTGACCCTCACTTGATGGTAACCTGACTTAAGATCCAACTTCGAAAAGAACTTAGCCTCATACAACTCATCCAATAATTCATCTATCACAGGTATTGGAAATTTATCCGATACAGTAACCTTATTTAAAGCTCTGTAATCGACACATTCGCCATGTCTCATCCTTCTTCTTCACCAAAATTACTGGACTAGAAAAAGCACTTTGGCTGTGGCGTATCATACCTGAATCGAGCAGCTCCCTCACTTGTTTTTCAATCTCGTTCTTATGATGATGCGGGTAGCGGTAGGGCCTCACATTCACAGGTCCCTGACCCTCTATAAGGGTAATGGCATGTTCCTTACCTCTCTTAGGTGGCAGTCCTTTTGGCTCTTTAAAAACCTCATGGAATTTGGACAATAAGTTTTTAATTTCAAGCTTCTATTGGGGTGTAACCTCTGCTGTACTTGTTTCATTTCCCATAACAGACCTGACCTGCAATTCTTTAGCAAAAAACAGCCCTTCTATCGACTGTGAAGACTTCCCGAAAAACTTTGTAGTGCCACTTGACCTGAAACTCCCTTACTCTCTCCCTTCAGCTCTACCCAATGATCATTCAACTAGAATTTCATGTTCTGTTTCCCCCAATCGATCCACATTTCCCCAAGAGAAACCAACCAGGACATTCCAAGAACGACATCAATTCCCTCCAAATCGAAGAGTAAAGTATCAACTGTCATCTTGCTAGTCCCTAATTCCAGCTCAACGTTCTTACACGCCCCTTGTGCTATGGCCTTATACCCGTCTCCCAACTTGATTCTCATCGGTTTGGTCTCTTTTATGGGCAACCCCATCGCTGTCACTAACTTCTTAGAAATTAAATTATGGGTAGCTCCACTATCGATCAAGATAAGAATGGGCACTCCCTTCACTACACCCCTCAGTTTCATAGTTTGCGGTATTCCTCCTTTTTCAGCAAGTAGACTCTCCAAATTCATCACACTACACTCTCCATCAACATCTACTTCCTCCTCCTCCTCTACGGCCAAAACTTGGGCTTCATCGTCTCCCTCCTCCTCATCGTCTATCACCATGATTCTTAATTGACAATTAGGGCACTGATGGCGAGGGTGGAAAGCTCTGCCACATCGATAGCACAACCCCTTCTGTTTTCGGTCCATCAATTCGTGATAGGGGAGATGTTTGACGCCCCGATCCCTCTGCACCCAATCATTCCCAGGTGTGCGACCCGAACCCATTGGGCCAGGCAGAGCGTTCGAGTTGGGCCGATAATTGGAACCCTCACCGAAACCTCCCCGAAACCCGGTAGCTCGTTGTACGTACCCACCTTTCTTCTCCAACAATTCCTGCTCCACTATTCTCGTCAAGTTCAGTAGCTGTGAACGTGACAGAGGACCCAATGTCTTCATGCTTTGTACTCTCCCCTTTATACCTTCCTTCAACCCATGAATGAAATACCCGCAATATTGCTCATCCGAAAGACGCGGAGTCTGGGCAATCAGTTTCTCGAACTCTCGTATGTACTCCTCCACACCTCTTACTTGTTGGAGCGTCGCCAGCTGCTTGTAAATATTCCCTTCGCCAATTCCGCCGTATCGCTCTAATAGCTCTGCTTTGAGTTGTTCCCAAGTGAGTTCCACTTCGTTGTCGAGCAACGACCCTCCATACATAGTTGGGCCAAGCTCACTCGTATCTCCGGGCTCGTCTCCTGGATCTGAAAATAAATCTCCGCCCTTGCAATCCATCCCGCTGGGTCATCGCCATTAAACATAGGCAACTCCACCTTCTTCACGGATTGACGAAACTCGTCTAAAGAATCTCCCTGCAATTTCTTCACTCCCGATCCTCCGATACTACTCGCCTCCGAACTCTGAGCAAGCATGGCGATAAGCTTCTCCTGATTCTCATCTGCTTTGGACTGCATTGTTACAAGAGCATTTCGGAGATTGGCGACTTCATTTTCTAGAGCTGCAACCTTTGCCTCCATCTTCGTCGGTGGCATCTGATTCTCCTCCACACTGGTCCCTTACTAAAAAAAACAAAGTTCGTCTTCCCTACGTATCCGGCAGGTCGGACTAGTTTGATAGAAACCAATAGCAGATAATAGGAAAACAAACTAGAAATCAAGTAAAATACTGGGAGAGGTTACTGTATTATTTAGAGGAAGAAGAAAATACAAAGGAATCAAGGTTCCCTTGCCCAGAGCCAAGCTCCTTCAAAGAAAAAAGTTCTCTGCCCAATAACTAACCAAAAAATGATTGAAGGTCTCCCACCACCTCCTCTACGTGCCTACTATAACCGAATTCCCACATCACACACTGATGGAACTGGTAAGAATACTGAATATTATTGCAAGAATTGGGAAAGAATTCCCTAGAACTGTATACAAGTATCTAAATCTCTCCTACACAGATTTGAGGACTGTGTAAACGCCCTCTAAGCCAATGTGGCTTCCTTTCCTTTACCCGAAAATACAAAGATACCTACTCTCATACCATTTCCCTTATTTATACTAACTAACTAACAACTAACTAACTAACCAGAAGATAGTTAGTTAGGTATCATTGGGTTTGGGCTTATGTCTTCTGACATAAACCTTATTTACAACAGGCCCAATGCCATCAATACTCCCCCCAAAGCTTTCACCTTGTCCTCAAGGTGAAAAGAGGGAAAATGAAGTCGCAGAGAAGACACAGACTCCCAGAATTATCACATGGAGGAGGAGCTCCTCCCCTTTGGATGAGGAGCTCTGCTCTCTCTCATTATATCGCAAATCAAGAGCTTCGCTGGTTGTGTTTCCAATATCCAGTCCTCAGACAGTTCTGGAGGAAGAGGATGAGATTGCTGGTCCTTAGGAATGGCTGTCTTCAACCTGCTCACATGAAAAACTGGATGGATTTTGCTATAAGGAGGAAGTTGTAATTTGTAAGCCACTGCCCCTATCCTGTCCAATACTTGAAATGGCCCATAATAACGAGGACTCAGTTTTTCGTTTCTTCTCTTAGCCAAAGACTTCAATCTATATGGTTAAGCTTCTAAATAAACCCAATCCCCTATATTAACATCAAATCTCTGCGTTTCTTGTCAGCCAGCACTTTCATCTGTTGTTGAGCTTTATCTAAATTGCTCCGTAGTTCCTCTAATAGCATATCTCTATCCATATGTAACTGGGATACAGCTGCCCCCTTGGAAGGGAAAGCTGTCCCTTTAAACAACACAGGTGGGTCACGGCCATAAAGGGCTCGGAAGGGTGTCATCCGAATGGATCGGTTATAATTGGTGTTAAACCAATATTCAGCCCAACTCAACCATTGAGACCAAGATTTCGGTTTTTCTCTAGCAAAGCATCTCAAATAGGTCTCTAGGCATCTATTAGCAACCTCCGTTTGGCCATCCGTTTGAGGATGATATGCCGTACTGAATTTGAGCCTTGTACCCGCTGATTTGAAAAGGGCAGACCAAAATTTACTCAAAAATAGTTGGTCTCTGTCAGAAATAATGGATGTTGGAAATCCATGCAGCCTTACCACTTCATCAATGAATATTTGAGCTACCTCTTGTGCTGTAAAAGGATGAGAAAGAGCCATGAAGTGGGCAAATTTGGTAAAACGATCCACAACCACCATGATAGTGTCTTTGCCTTTTGATCTAGGCAAACCAGTAATAAAGTCCATCGTGACTTCACTCCAAACCTGAGTAGGGGTAGGTAAGGGCTGTAATAACCCTGCTGGTGATAGAGTTTGAGCTTTATTCCTCTGACACACATCACAACTAACAATAAGATCCACAATATCTTTTTTCATGCCTTCCTAGAAAAAAATTCCAGCCAACCTTTTATATGTTCTCAAGAATCCTGAGTGACCCCCAAAAGAAGATGCATGGAAGTCATGAAGTAAATTTGGAATTCTAGGTGAAGATCGAGGGAGGACCAGTCTCCCTTTATAAAATAGTTGTCCATTCTTTAAAGAATAAACAGGCCAAGCTTGAGGGTGGCTGACCAACTCTTGCACAATCTTCTTCAGCTTGGAATCTTGCTGAATTTCTTCACATAATTCTCCCCAATCCTCTTGAACAGCTATAGAAACCGCTGCATACATCATTTGGCGAGATAAAGCATCAGCAGCTGCATTATCCTTCCCTGGTCTGTATTGTATATCAAAATCAAACCCCATGAGTTTGGAAGTCCATCTAAACTGCTCTTCTCCCAAAATCCTCTGATCAGTTAAAAATTTCAGAGATCTCTGGTCAGTTCTGATGATAAAATGTCTCCCCAAGAGATAATGACGTCATTTCTGCACAGCAAACACAATTGCCATCAATTCCCTCTCATACACAGACCTCTTTTGCTCCCTGTCATTTAGTGCTTGACTAAGATAAGCCACTGGTCTGTTTTGTTGCAGAAGAACAGCCCCTATTCCCTTGCTAGAAGCATCAGTTTCTACCACAAACTCCTTGCTGAAATCTGGGACAGCCAGGACTGGTAATGTTGTCATGGCTTCTCTCAATTTTTCAAAAGCTTCCTGAGCCTCTAATGACCACTGAAAACAGTCTTTCTTCAGCAACTCAGTCAAAGGTTTGGCTATCTTACCATAATTTTGGACAAACCTACGGTAATAGCCAGTTAATCCCAAAAAACCCCTCAAACCTTTTACATCTTTAGGCAAGGGCCATTGCACCATGGCTGCAATCTTCTTGGGATCGGCTGCAACTCCTTCAGCAGATACTATATGCCCCAAATATTCCACATTTTGACCCCCAAAACAACATTTCTTCTTGTTCACCACCAGCTTATTAAGTAACAAAAGCTGAAAAACCTCTCTTAAATGACTCAAATGAGTGGCTGCATCTCTACTATAGATCAAAATATCATCAAAGAAGACTAAAACAAACTTCCGCAAGTAAGGTCTCAACACTTCATTCATCAACCCTTGGAAAGTAGAAGGAGCATTAGTGAGACCAAATGGCATTACCACATACTCATAATGCCCTTCATGAGTCTTGAATGCAGTTTTCTCAATATCCTCTTCCTTCATGCGAATTTGATGATATCCTGATTTCAAGTCCAATTTTGAAAATATGGTAGCCTCTGCCAATTCATCTAACAATTCATCTATAATTGGAATAGGAAATTTATCTGGAACAGTCACCTTATTTAAAGCTCGGTAGTCTACGCAAAACCTCCAACTTCCATCTTTCTTCTTCACTAATATCATAGGACTAGCATAAGGACTAGTGCTTGGCCTAATCATACCGGTCTCCAACATTTCTTTAACAAATTTCTCTATCTCAGATTTTTGGTAGTGGGGATACCTGTAAGGACGGATATTGGGTATATTGGCACCTGTTTTCAGAAGTATGGAATGGTCACATCGCCTTGAAGGTGGCAGCCCTATGGGTTGTTGGAAAAGTTCCCCAAACTCCTGAATTAAAACTTGAATCTGTTCAGAAATTTCACTACCTTGATCCTACTGCTCATTTGGTTGCTCCTCTGAAATTCTTCTGACATCCACCAAGAATCCCTCATCTTCTTCTTTGAAAGATTTCACTAATGACTTTAGTGAAGCTGCAGCCTTGCATAATGAAGGGTCTCCTTTTAGAATATGTAATCTTCCTTCCTTCTTAATCTTTAATGACAATTCTCTGAAATTGGCAGTGATATTGCCCAAACTAGCCAACCAATCCAACCCCAACACTAATTCAGGCCCTTTCAACCCAAATACATAAAAATCATGTTGCACTTCCAGATTAGGCAACTGAACTTTCACCTTTTTACAGCACCCTTCACTTTTCACCTTATATCCATCTCCCACTTCCACCATAAAAGAGGGAGTGTTTGTGATCTTCAAACCCACCTTCCCTACTAAACTTTGTGCAATGAAACTGTGGGAAGCTCCACAATCAATTAGCACTAATACTTCAATCCCATGTACTTTCCCTTTTAATTTGAAAGACCTCCCTCCTGTCAACCCCATCAAGCTATTGTATCCCAATACAATTCCTCTATCCTCCTCTTCTACTGTAATTTCAGCCTCAGACCTTTCCTCCTCAATTTCATCTTCCACCAATAATAATCGCAGCTGTTTATTTTTACATACATGGCCAATTGAATATTTCTCATCACATCTAAAACACAAGCCTTTCTTCATCCTGTCATAATATTCTGCATCAGGTAATTCTCTGAAATTTCTCCCTCTCCTACTGACATTTGCTGATTCTTGTGCTTTGGGCAAGGTTTTATCGTTTGCCCCTGTTGAAGAAGACCCCACCATGCTCCCTGAACTGGCCCCCTTCCAACCAGAATTGTTGACTGTGTTTGACCCTTTCCAGCTTCCACTGTTATATGATACAACCGTACTTTGAGTCCCTGCTCTGTTGTTGATCATTGTTCTTGTATTAGGAATGCCCTTCCACCCTCTTTCCATCAGCTCCTTGATAATTTCTTCATTTTTTTCATCAATAAGCTGAGCCAACTCCATCATATCCCTCAAAGAATTCACCTTGTGTACTCGCAATTCCCTCCTTATTCCTTCCCTCAACCCGTTCAAGAAAATGCTTCTCAAGAATTGGTGGTCTGAAATTCTCAAAGACCCAGCATAAATTTCGAATTGTTTCCTGTACTCTCTCACCGACCCCTCTCCTTGTTTCAATGCCAGTAACAATTCATAAGGATTTTGTGCAGCTGAAGGTTGAAACCTTCGGACAATGGCTTCTCTGAAACAGGGCCAAGAAACCTCCCCATCCCCTCCTTCCCACCAATGGAACCATGACAGCGCCTGCCCTTCCAATGCCATAGAAGCCACCTTAAGTTTTTCTCCTTCAGGAACCCCTCTGATTTCAAAGAATCTTTCCAGTTTATGCACCCAATTACATGCATCTTCCTCTGTTTCTTCCCCTTCGAACAGGGGAAGCTCTATTTTGCGCCACCGTTCCTCACCCACATGTGTTTGTGCATTTCCGAGATTGTTCTCACCTTCGGAATCGCAGTGGGTTTCCGCCCTAGGTCCTCCGTTCCCTTGAATGGCTGAATCTAGCTTGCGCAAGATTTCTTGGATGTTGTTCTCCATTGAACTCATACGAACGTCACTCATTAGCCTCCATTCCGCAAAATCCTCACACCTGCGCTCCAAGGCTTCGGTTCTTGACTCCATTCTCGTGCTCACCATGCGCGGTTTGCTCCCCAAGAACGAACGAGCTTTGATACCAGTTGATGGAACTGGTAAGAATACTGAATATTATTGCAAGAATTGGGAAAGAATTCCCTAGAACTGTATACAAGTATCTAAATCTCTCCTACACAGATTTGAGGACTGTGTAAACTCCCTCTAAGCCAATGTGGCTTCCTTTCCTTTACCCGAAAATACAAAGATACCTACTCTCATACCATTTCCCTTATTTATACTAACTAACTAACAACTAACTAACTAACCAGAAGATAGTTAGTTAGGTATCATTGGGTTTGGGCTTATGTCTTCTGACATAAACCTTATTTACAGCAGGCCCAATGCCATCACACACCTTGCTCTCCTCTCTCTCTCTGTGCCACCTCAGCATTCATTCCCTCTCCCTTCCTATTTTTCCTGACATAAACTCTCCAAGTTGTGGGCTTGGTCAGCTGCTGTGTTGCTGGGCTATTTGGGCCTAAGTTAACATGAGAGGTTCTATCAAGGTGAGAGTGAGATTAATTTATGTAAATCTCAAGGAAACTCAGAGTGTAATTTACTCCAAATAATTTACTGAGTTATTCTTATCCTAAAAAAAGAAACAGAAATTTACTCCAGGTAAGGAACTTCAAACTATGTAAGATTATATCTACGAAGCATAGCTATAATAATTGATTATATGTATTCAATGCGAGAATAAATAATCATCATGTTATATAAAGCATGGTATTTATTAACCCTTTCAAAAACTTAATATTCCATCTTTTACTTCAAAGGTTATATAAGGGGACTTTATTCTTCTTAAATACTGGGATGTTGTTGTATGTGGTTGCAGTGACGGCTTGAACTTGATATTGGGGACAATAGGATGCTGTTGACATGCTACTGCTATAGGATAGGGACTGAACATGACAATTATAGCTAAAAAAAGGAATCATCAGCACATCAATTACTTTGAAAGGGGGGGGGGTGGCATTAGTCCACAATTCACATAGTTTCTTAAATTCCAGACTAGAGAAAATGTAAATTTTCCTGTATTTCCTGAGAACGTGAATTGTGAGGCATTTCTGTCTCTCTCCATCTATCTATCTACCTATTTATCTTTATCTCTCTTGTCACTTTTATTTTTCCTCTATTAAAACTTAGGGCTCTAAATGTTGTCTGTATAGTGTAAATATACTAGCTTATATTTGTGGTTATGATGATGTATGATTGGTGAAGGCACGGTTGGAAGTTTGGCATCTTCCCCAGTCAAGATCAGAAAACCTGCACCTGAGAGTCTGAGACTCTTCCGGAGACCATAGAAGTATTAAATATATCATAATCTGAGTTTGGAACTAAATAAACTGTAAATTGGAAACTGAAAGTAAATAATCTTTCTTGTGGCTCCTGCACTGTTTTCCATTTCCACTTGTCTTTAATAAATACTTATCACTTCACTATCTTGTGGTCTTTTTATTTTTCTTTAAATATTTATCAAAATTTATTTCGTTGTTTGCATTTTCTCTAGCTGGCATGAAAATAGAAGTTGTCTGTCCTTTCTGTATGATGAAGCTAATCTTGTCTGTTCATCTGATTAATAATGATGATTAAATTACAATTGTGGTTACTAAGTGCTTTTATATTTAAAAATATTGTCTACATAAATTGTTGTCACCTAATTAATTTTTGCTCTTTCCCACACAGGTTTGGAATCATGACTTCTTCTGGGAGTCCATGCAACCAGGAGGAGGTGATATGCCCAAACTAGGTCTCCTTCAACAGATTGAAAAGGATTTTGGATCATTTACGAATTTTAGAGAGAAGTTTATAGAAGCTGCCCTTACATTATTTGGTTCTGGCTGGGTTTGGCTAGTTTGTAAGTCCATTCCTATATTCCCCCCTCCCCTCCCCCTCCAAATCCTGCTAAATGAATGTTCAAGTTATTCAAAATTCATAGATCTTCTTAATATGTCATAAAATCCTTGTAGTTCCCTGATAATATACGTGTATATATCTAGAGGAAACTGATAAGTCTTAGAGATTGAATACAGATTTGGTGAATTGCATGAGTTAGTAGCACTCTGATATATATATATATATATATATATATATATACACACTAAGAAATAAATATAGTGTTACATTTACAAGAAAGAATCAACTATTTCCTATGACTCTTGATTTCCTAGGAACATTAACTATTATAATTCCCAATGATACATTTAATCATTACACTATTTCCAACGCCTATGATTCTGATTTCCTAGGAACATTAACTCCTATAGTTCCCAATGATAACAATAATACTCAACACTCCCCCTCAAGCTGGTGAATGGATATCTATCATTCTCAGCTTGCCAGTAAGCTCCTGAAACCGCTCTCTGGGTAGTCCCTTAGTTAATGTATCTGCCAATTGATATCCTGAAGGAACATATGTTGTAGTTATCAGTCCACTATTCAATTTCTCCTTGATAAAGTGTCGTTCTATCTCAATGTATTTTGTCCTGTCATGTTAAACCGGATTATGCGCAATGTTAATGGCTGATTTGTTGTCACAAAACAGTTTCATAGGAGCTTCATACTTGATTCTCAAGTTATCTATTATGATCTTCATCCATAACAACTCAAATTCCTTGTGCCATAGCTCAAAACTCAACCTCTGTAGAGTCTGCACTTGACTGAGCAACCACATTCTGTTTCTTACTCTTCCATGTTAATAGATTTCCACCCAGAAACATACAATAACCTGATGTTGACCTCCTATCAATAATTGAACCTGCATAGTCGACATCTATGTACACTTCCATGGATAGATTTCCACCCTTTCTAAATAGTAATCCTCTTCTAGGTGTGGTTTTAAGATATTGTAGAATTCGATCCACAGCCTATATGTGTCTTACCCTCAAGTCATGCATGAATTGGCTAACAATACTAACAACATATGCTAGATTTGGTCTAGTATGTGCCAGGTATATCAATTTCCCTCTATGAAACACCGGTACGACTCTCAGGCCGTTGTACCGGTGCGTACCAGAAATGGAGATGCGTATGGCACGCTAGAAAACGTACGGACAACTGCTTTGTTTTTTTTTTTTTGACACGTTCCGAAATGCCAGAAACACCCCAAAACGGTCGGAAACACATAAATGGCCGGTGAATCAAATCAATCCAAAAATTTTGAGATTTTTTGGGACCAAACTTACCTAAGATATTCAACCTATTTAACTCCTCTTAGCCCTATATTTTGAGTCGAAAAACATTCATTCACCCATGGTTTTCTAGATCTATGGCCTCCTTTTCCGATCTGCGACTGCGACTGCGGCTGCAACTGCAACTTTTCCGATGACTCTTCGACCTCCGTCTCCAACCTCTGTTGTGCGTGTTTCCGTGGCATGCTGTGGAGTAGCTCGCTGCAGCACTGAAGCTCGTCTCTCCTTGCTCGAAGCTCTCTCCCTGCTCGAAGCTCCTCCTCCGTCTTCGTGACTAGTTTTGAGTCATTATGACTCTCTGTTTTGAGTCGAAACAGAGACTTTTCATTTTTCAGCAAAGTAGTGACTTTTCATTCACTTTTCACTTTTCACCGTTTTGGAACTCAACTTTGTAAGCTTTTCTCACGACTGTCTCATTTTAGTTATAATCACTGTTTAGAAATTTTATGATACTGATAAGTTTTAATGTGACTTTAATTTTATGATACTAATCAACTTTATAAATTATAATTTCTTCTTATCAGTATCACTCTCTATTTAGAAGAATTACTCTGTCTTGTAATTTTATGAGGTTGACTCATTTTTTTTTATAAAAAAAATTCAAAGTTTAATACTATATTATGATACTTAATACTTTGAGTTATTTAAAATGACATGTTTTATGATTTCTTATATATATGTTATGTTGTATCATATCGTACCTGTATCCTAATTTTTAAGAAATTGTTGTATTCTCGTACCGTACCCGTGTTGTACCGGATACTTATATCGTATCCGTGCATCATATATGTCCCTACTAACCTCTGATATTGAGCTCTATCAACTTTGGGACTTTCTTCATCATTTCCTATTTTGTGATTCTGCTCAATGGATACACCAGTAGCCTTACACCCAAGCTTTCTGGTCTCTTTGAGAAGATCTAGGACATATTTCCTTTGAGAAATGAAGATACATTGTTTGGAGTAGGCAACTTTAATCCCAAGGAAGTACTTTAGCCTTCCAAGATCTTTTATTTCAAACTCAGTTGTTAATTTCTTCTTTAGGAGTTGCTTCTTGTAAGTCATCACCTAATATAATGATGTCATCAACATACACCAGTAGAATAGTGAGTTTACCTTCTTGTGAATGTTTGAAAAAGAGAGTACGATCACATTGACTTTGTCTGTATCTTAGGGACACCATTGTCTTTGTGAATCTTCCAAATCAAGCACGGGGAGATTGCTTCAACTCATATAAAGCCTTTTCTAACCTGCACACCTTGTTCCTTCCACTAGTGGAATCGTATCTAGGGGAAATCTCCATATAAACTTCCTCCTCTAAGTCTCCATGGAGAAAAGCATTTTTAACATCAAACTGGTGTAATTCTCACCCAAAGTGAGCAGCAAGGGAGAGTAAGATTCTCACAGTGTTCATCTTTGCTACTAGAGCAAATGTCTCCTCATAGTCATTTCCATAAGTCTGAGTGTATCCTTTTGCAACTAACCTTGCTTTATACTGATCTAGTGTATCATCTGACTAATATTTCAAAGTATATATCCATTTGCACCCCATTGGCCTTTTGTCTCCTGGTCTCTCAACAATCTCCCATGTTCCATTCTTTTCCAATGCATTCATCTCCTCATTCATGGTTTGAACCCAATTCTTATCCTTCAATGCTTCTTGTACTGATGTTGAGATTCTGATTGAATATGGCTGAAATGAAACTCTGGTGCTGTAAAGAAAGATTTTTTGAAGAGACAAATTGAGAAATAGGGTACTTGGTACAAGATCTTTTCCCTTTCCTCAATGCAATTGGTAAGTCATCTAGGTCAGGTTCGTAATTATTTAAAGGAATGTTATCAGTTTCAGAAACATAAGGACTAGTATCTTTAGTACTTACTGTAGGTTCTGACGTCTGAAGTTGTTGTTGGGCCAGTTTGGGTTTTTTCCTCCTTTGATACACCAATATTGGTGTGTTGGCCTTGGCCTTGACCTTAGCTGGTTCAGATGGGGTACCAGAAGATGTTAATTCCTATGTAGAGTCAGACAATAAAGGAAAGGAGGACTTAAGAAAGAAGGACTAAGGAGGACTTAAGAAAGAAGGACTCAGCTTCTGGAATGTTCTCCTCCTGAAGCTGAAGACGAATAAAGAATAACTCATCTTCATGAAAAGTGACATCCATGAAAACGAAAAAACGATGACGAGAATGGTGAAAGCATTTGTACCCCTTCTTGTCAGGAGCATAACCCAGGAAAACACATTTGATAGCACGAAGATCAAGTTTGCTGCGATGCTGGTGATGTACATGAACAAATGCCACACAACCAAAGACACGAGATTGTAGACTCTGCACGATAGTTACTGAAGGAAAGTAAGATGTTATGAGTTGGACAAGACTTACATTACCAAGAACACAAGATGGTAACCGATTGATCAAATAAGCAGTAGTTAAAACAGCTTCCCCCCAGTTTGAGCTAGGAACAGACATTTGGAATAGTGAAGCTCTAGTGATTTCAAGTAAATGACGATTTTTCTTTTTTGCAACATCATTTTGCTGAAGAGCATCAACACGTGAGTTCATGAACAATACCATGTTCTTTAATAAATTTAGAGAGATTTTGATTGACATACTCCTTACCATTACCAAAACGCAAACGTTTAATGGATTTTCCAAATTGTGTTTAAACCATACGATAAAACTGAACAAACAATTGGGACACTTCAGATTTGTCTTTCATTAGGAAAAGCCAAGTTACTCTAGTTCAATCATCAATGAATGAAACAAACCATTTTGTGCTAGAAATATTATAAATAGATGCAAGACCCCAAACATCAAAGTGAATAAGGGCAAAAGGCTCAACACTTTTATTAGAATTAGGAGAGAAAGTCACACGATGGTGTTTAGCAAACTCACAAACATCACAATGAAAAGGCTCAACAGAATCTTTCAAAAATAAAGATGGAAACATAGACTTAAGCAAAGTAAAAGGAGGATGTCCAAGACGCTTGTGCTGTAGCTAAATTTGAGAAGTAAGAGACGCAGAACTGGACTTATGACAAGAAAGTAGAGACTTAGAACTGGACTGATGACAGGAAAGTAGCAACTTCTGACCAGAACCACCTTCAGCTCGCATATTGAGGAGATAGTACAACCCTCCCTGGAACAAGGTTATTGCACAATTTGTCTTTGGTAAGCTTATGAATGGAAATAACATTATTGGAAAGTTTGGGAACATAGAGCACATTGTTTAAGTGTAGGGAAGGATGGAGTTCAATAGCACCAAAACTCGCAATGGAGGTATGAGAGCCATCAGCTACGATTATATGATGTTTACTAGAAGAGGATTGATAAGATAAAAAAAAATGTAGAATGAAAAGTCATATGGTTAGTTGCACCAGTCAATAACTCACAAATCCTCAAGAACAGTACTAGAAGCATTAAAGGATTGGGAACATAAATTTTTACCAGTCGTGGCCAGAGAACAAGAGCCAAAAGGCTTGTTGAGAGAGGTCAATGAGAGTCCGTAGCTGCTTCAACTCAGTTTTACTAAGGGATAGAACTTCATCTCCCACCTTTGAGTCTTCACCCACAATCATAGAATCCGAAGTGGTCACATTAGCCTGGCTGTGTTGCATACCCTTGAACCCTCTTGTGCGGCTAAGAACCTAGTCCTTCCCATAGAGTTTGAAGCAGTTCTCCTTGGTATGACCAGATTTCTTACAATAGGTGCACCAGCGACTCTCTCGGTTAGGCCTAGAGGAGGAAGAAGAGCCTGGTTTAGTCATCTTGCCCGTTGCCAAGGCTGACCCACCAGTGGGCTTGTCATCAAGCATGACAGTCCTACAGCTTTCCTCTCCCTGAACAGTGTAGAACACCTTAGATAGTGAGGGTAGTTTCTCCTTGCCCAAAATCTGAACCCGAATAGGGTCATACTCAGAATTCAGACCGGAGAAGAACTTAAAGATCCGGTCCCTTTCAACAAAACTAGTCAATGTAGAAGCATCCTTGCTATACTCTATTTTTAGATTCTGGTATTGATCCAGCTCAATCCACTGGCCATTAAAGGTCCTATAATAATCTGTAACCGAGAGTGTTCCTTGTTTGGTAGTGAAGATTTTTGTCTTCAACTCATAGCAAGTGGTGATGTCCTGTTTCATAGGGAAGGTCTGGCTAAGATTGTCCCAAATTTCGCAAGAAGGAAGGAACATACAGTTCCTACTAGCTCGAGAGTCATGGAGTTTCAAAGCCATGTCATAATAAGAGAGTCCTCATCATCCCACATTTCAATTTGTGGGTCATCCTTCTTAGGAGTATTCCCTTCGATGTAGTTTAACTTCCGATGACCCTTAATGGTAGTACGGCTGACCTGGGCCCACTGCAAGTAATTTTTTCCATTAAGGCGGTAGGTGGGGTGCAAGATTGAGAGATCATTGGGATATAGAGGTGTGGGCTGTGTCGTGTTGGACTGTGGGATGGCTTTGGTAGTCTTGTTGTTTGACATGGTTGCAGTTGAACAGGAGCAGGATACGTCAGCGAACAAAATGGGACTGTTGACGAGGTGAACGGAGTCTTGGACAGTGGTGCGTGGCTTATATGCGTCGGCAGGTGGACGTGCACGTGCAGGTGCGTGAGTGGTTTTCTGACGGCAAGGCTTTGGGAGATGGCTGGTCGGAGGTCTGGGTGACGGCGGGTGTCCTTGCTCCGGCGGTTCAGGTACGGAAAATGGATTGGGCTGTGTCACAATCATGATTGTGCGTTGAAGGCTCTGAACCCAACAATGAAGGCTGGTTTAATCAGCAATGAAGACTTATGGCAACGGAAACAACAAAGGCCCCCAGATCGGAATTTCTGATACCATCTAGAGGAAATTATTAAGTCTTAGATTGAACACAGATTTGGTAAATTGCTTGAGTTTGTAACACTCAGCACTCTGATAATTAGTGTTACATTTACAAGAAAGAATCAGCTATTTCCTATGACTCTAATTTCATAGGAACATTAACTCTTATAATTCCCAATGATACATTTAATCATTACACTATTTCCATAACCTATGACTCTGATTTCCTAGGAACATTAACTCCTATAGTTCCCAATGATAACAATAATACTCAACAATATTATATATATATATATATATATATATATATATATATATAATATATATATATATATATTAAATGTAAAATTAAAAAATAAGAACCTCAATTTTGTTTTTCTGGTGTGGTTCTCAAATTTTCTTTGCTTTTATGTCATTGAGAATATTTGATTTTTCTATGCTTGAGTCATTAACTAGTCTTTCCTCATTAGCTGGTTTAATTCTAGAATAATTGCATTGTAAGACCTGCGGGGTAGAACTATGCTAATATTTATTATCGTAACTGTAACCTTATTGTTTGATATTTTGCTTTAGTACTGCCAGTGATTGTTGCTAATATCGATTGGTTGATTGTTTTAGTGAAGAGAGAAGAGAGACGACTAGACATAATTAAAACTTCAAATGCCATTTGCCCGATTGTGTGGGATGACATAGTAAGTTAATTTCCAATTTACTCCATAAAATTTGTTTGATTTAACATTGGCAATGGAGTTGATAATCTTTTCTTGTGCAGCCGATTATCAATTTGGATTTGTGGGAGGTATGATTAGCTCTCTCTCTCTCTCTCTCTCTCTCTCTCTCTCTCTCTCTCTCTAACAAAACAAGCGGATGCACATATAAATTACATAGGAAGAACGTTTATGCAGTCATCACTAACTGACAATCACTTTCTTTCCTTTTCTGCAGCATGCATACTATCTGGATTACAAGGTATGTAACCATCATAGATTGTCACCTATTTTCCATAAAGATATTAACTTAACTATCCTTGTTCGACTTTTGGACAGAATGACAGAGCAATGTATGTGAATGTATTTATGAACCACCTTGTGTCTTGGAATGCTGCAACTGGACGCTTGACATGGGCAGAGGCTTTTGTGAACTTGGGAGAACCTAAAATTCCTGTTGCATGAAATATTGAAATGCTTAATGATTATAGTCCATGTAATGGGCATATGGCATCTTAGGTGGAGTTGATATAGAATTCAAGGGCTTCACATGGTCATAGGGTTTGATCATATGGCCAAAAAGGAAAGAGTAGGTTTCAGTCATTATTTCAATACAACATTCATAGTGCCCCATGTGCTTCTTTCTGGTTGTCTATTTTTGTTATATTAGTCTAGGATTGAGGACAACCAGGCATAAGGAGGGATCTAATGAACTTAGAGCAGCAGGCAAGGGGTTCAATGTATAATGAGAAAAAAAAAAGGCATGTTCTTTGACTTATTTGAGTCTCATTGTTTGCAAGTATGAATGTAATTATTAGTGTGGCAAGAAGTAATTAAATTTTTAAACTGAACCACAATTCTGAATGTACTTCCACTTGTATAACTTTAACTTCATGAGTAGTATATTCACACACACACACACGCACACGAGGATTATAAGTTGATAAAGGATCCATAGTTATCAATTTTGGTATGGTAGGTGGATATGTGAAAATAATTCCGGTTGTGGCTGCAATTACTTTGAACCGGAAGCTTATAGTCTTATATCTGCTGTGAATGTGGATTGTAGACTGAGGAACCATTCTGAGGATTCGGGTAATGGCACTTTACCTGCTTGCAACAAACTCTACTACTCCATGTCCAAATGGAACATTGAAGTGCTTTGAAACAATGAACTTTAGAGGAATTCAATAATCCGACCAGGGAGTGGCGACATGAGATCTTCCTACTTGGAAGGGGAGAGTGCATTGTTGGGTAGAGTTGAATATGGGAATGGCCCCTCAAAGGCAGGTTTTTTTTATTTTATTTTTATTTACTAAATTGGCTGCAACCTGCAAGTGACCGTATGTTTGTTTTATCGGAACATGGGCGCTCTAGAAACAGTTAAATAAACAAAACAGAACACCTAAATATTTGGAAACTGAAAGAACAGATTTGTTATTCCGGATATACTGCTCTCCATCCATGTGGCTGGCTAAGGTAGGAATTCAATTCCTAAGTACTCTAAAAATGTTAATTTTAAATAAGCAAGGACAAAATTTGGAAGTTCTTACAAACACCTGAATAACACCATAAGAGATCTATGGGAATGGACATAATTGGCATCTGAAGGCCCAGCAATGCAAATTGGAATAAATCTACTAAGTGCATTAATTAATGGATTACTAAATTTGCAAATATATACAACTTGACATTATTATTATTATTATTCAAAATAGAGATTCCCACTAAATACCCAAATTAGTATCTTCTCAAATTGAAATTTGCTTTGTTCCTAAGCCATAAGCATGTGGATGTTCATTACCTTTGGTAGGCCTTGGAGGCCATAATTCTCTTATTGCAATCTCATCAATGAGTGGTATACAATTATTGTGGAATGTCCACCTATCATATGAGGCCCTAATTCCCCAAGCTATAATGTCACCTTTGAGGTTATAGAATCTCTCCAAAGGAACACCGTTAGTATGATTCTCAAAACTCCGCAAAATTCCTTGACACCCAAAGTATTAGAGCATACAATTAACCAGTTTGACACAAAATCATTAGGAGTGAACTAGTAGTTAAACGTTTTGGTGATATGCATGAGGTTAGTCCAAGGAATCCCCAGAAGCTCTTGTGGTCCTTAGGTGTTGACCATTGTTGCATAACCTCCACCTTAAAAGGATCTATAGTCACCCCTTTGTCACAAATGATGTGACTCAAATTCTCCAACTGCTCCTTCCTGAAACATTTCTTATAGTTCAGAAACGGGCAATTTCTCATAAACATTTTCAATACCACTCTCAAGTGGTAAGCACGAGCAAGGTCCTTACCATAGACCAAAATATTATAAAAAATAAAAACACCAAAATAAAACGTACAAAGATATAGACATGAAATGTCATTCATACGAGACTAAAACGTATGGAGAGCATTTGTTAGCCCAAGGGGCATTATTAGGGATTCATAGTGTCCTTCATAAGTGCAGAAAGTGATCTTCTTGATGTCTTCCTCCTTCAACTGAATTTGGTGATAACCGGAGTCCAATTTAGAGAATATTACTACATCTCCCAGCTCATCTAGTAGCTCCTCAATCACGGGAGTAGGAAATTTATCAAGTATAGTAATGCTGCTCAACGCACAGTAATTTACGCAAAACCTCCAACTATTATCTTTCTTCTTGGCCAATATCTTTGGGATGGAAAAATGACTGTGACCTGAAACCAGCATCTCATTCACAATTTTTTCTATTTCTTCCTTCTAACAATATGGATATCTGTAGGGTATGATGTTTAGTATCGGAACCCCTTCTTTCAAGTTGATGGCATGATCATGTTGTCTTTTAGGAGGAAGCTACCTAAGTTCTTCAAACAACTCCTGAAATTCACTTGGTACTTCTTCCCATTCCTCCCCAGTCGGACTTGAACCCTTATGCACCATTGTCATCATCCCTAATTCCACATTATACCCCTTTCCTTCACCTTTAAAGGCTTTCACCATTGCTTTTAAAGAAGCCAGTGTCCTAGGTTGCATGGGATCTCCCTTTACTTCAACCATCCTTCCATCCACCATGAATTTAATAACCAGCTCCTTGAAATTTTTTTTAACTTCTTCTAAACTTTCTAGACAACCCATCCCCAAAATCACATATTCTCCCTCCAAATCAAAAAGGAAAAAGATCATGCATTACCACTAGATACGGTAATTGCAGTTGAATTCTCACCCCCTTGGCTTTTGATCCTATACCCATCACCAAACTCAACGAAATATCCCTTAGGATTCTTCTATTTGCCGTTGTAACTCCTTAACAATATCATGAGATAGGAAGTTGTTCGATATAACACCCCCATCAGAGTATCATATTTCCGACTCCCAACTCATAATCTGTAAAGAAGTTCGTAAACAAAGTTTGAGTTATAAAAGATGAGTTTTAAAATTTCTTTTCATCAAAGACGGTAACATAAACTTACTGATATTCATAAGTATTACTGAAAATATATTTAATATATAATATTGACACCAATTAATATTTAACAATGTAAACAGAAATATAAAACTAACAGAAAACTCTTTTTTTTAACAAGAAGAAACCCTATACGGTCCTACTTAATAAAGCAAGACTGTACTAACGAGAAAACTTAACATACTTATTCTTCAGTATCCATCTTAATGCATCAGACATCTGTTACTTGTCAACACTGCACGCTATCAAATCTGGAATGGTTATTCTCTGATGTTGTCTCCGATCTCAGAGTATTTATCACCCGTATGTCTAAGACAACTCGTTCCTTCTACTATATAATTTTTACAATACAAACACAACAAAATAATATAACAAAGAGGTGAGATCACCTACGCCAATACTAACATGGTAGCACAGAGATAACACAACAACATATCATACAGATATATCATACCATCAACATTAATCAATTATCATCATCAAATCATTTATCAATTCAATTATCATTCAATATTTATGGTGATGCCCTCATCATTATCTAATTATCATCATCATCATCCAAGTATTCAAAACAATTGTCATAGCCAATATTCCTCAATTAATATATCATACAGATATAGATGCTCAGATTCATGCATGCGCACATAGACTCAATGTCCTACTCCATGGAACTAATACTCAGTTTGGAGAAGTTAATCCAAAAGATCTGTCTGTACCAAAATGCCTCAAACCAAGTGCTATAATCTTCATTTTGATTTTGCACATCTAGCATATACACGACAGTCTTTACAAGATCTCGATTAAGAATAGTATCTCGGTCAGGATCATCGGTGCGTTGCATCGGTCTAGCCTAAGGGAAGAAGCGCGACCAACCACCTATGTAAGCAACCCGCACCCCGATGCCCCCAAGGTCAACAAGTGACTTACACTACGCATATCACACCTACTCAAGAGGTGTACGTCTCTCCTAGGCAAATAGTCTCATACAGTCCATTGGACCTTTCCAATGCATGTTCAATGCACCAATACCAATCATAGGCAAAATTTATCATTTTCTCATACAGTGTCCATACACTAGTTCATGCATATAAAATGCACCAATGTCAATCACAGGCAAATTCACCATTTCCAATGTATGTTCAATGCATCAATGTCAATCATAGGCAAAATTCACCATTTCATATTCAGGGTCCACACATTGGCCCAACAGTAATCATACTATATTTTCAACAGCGAAATCATATTATCGCGTTTTTATAGTCACAAAACACTTTCATCGTGTTTTCACAATCGCGTAACATTTTTGTTACATTTTTAAATTTCGTATTGATTTTTCAACGTTTTCATTAATCACGTAAAAATATTCCACCATTTTTAAATCGAGTAGCGATTTTTTCACAATATCTCAAACGCGTAAAATACTTAAACGCTTTCTAAATTGTGTAGAAATATTTCAACGTTCCTCAAATCGTGTGGAAATATTTAAACGTTTTTCAAATTGCGTAACTTAAAAATCACGTTTTTAAGTTACATAAATCACTTTTTCACCATTTTACAATCACGTAAAATATTCCTCAATATTCCAAACATTATTTTAGATTTTCAAATAAATCAATATCATTTCCAACATCATTTTTCACATTTCTCCTTTAAGAAAACCTTTCCTCAAAATAATATGACCTCTCACATTATTTACCACATTTTCTTACTCAAGAAAATCCGCTTTCACAATATATTCCACAAATTCACAATTCCATTGAATTAAATCAATGTTTCTAACTTTAAAAATTGCTAACGCTCTCCAAAACCCCAAAAGATGAGTTACACGTTAGAAAATATCAAATCACTATTATATTCTCCATTTTTCTCAAATCAATTCCAAAATCAATTTTCTTCAAAATAAATTGAGACTCAAACACTTTCAACCTCTTTGTCTTTTGTAAACGAAATTCCATTTTTCAAGAAACAAAACATCTTGTTTCTATTTTCTTTAATCCTTGTACTAAAACATTTTGTTCAAACACTTTGTTTCCACTTTGAAATCACTTTGTTTCATAAAATCAAAACTATTCCAATCTCCCAAACACCGTGGAGTCTTTGGCCATTGAAGCCATCAAATACTTTTCCTTTATAAAATCAAGGTATTCACAAACTTTCAAAACCGTGGTATTTGTTTTCAAATGGCCATCAAATATTTTTTTCCTTCTAAATTGATATGGTTTTACACAAACAAAACCATTAAAAATTTCTTAACAAAAACCATAAGCACTTGGTCTTTGAAATTAAATCATTTGTTCATTTTCGTTTTTCACTTTCTTTGCAAATCCTTAAAATCATCAACTCATTGCTCTTTTCATTTAAAACTCATTATTAATAAAATACTTAGAATCTTTTTACTCAAAAATCACCCTTGAGGTCGTGTGCCTCTATGGTTCTTTGGAACCAAAAATTGTTTTCCTTTTCATCATCAAATCATGACATACATATACATGTTCAAATATATATCACAAGCATACCATAATCAAAGCAATAAATCATGCAAATCATACCAAGTATAGGTAAATAATCAAAGCACATAAACACCCACAAATTATTACATGACCATGGATATGAATCCTCACACGGATTCAGCATCCATCAAATATAAGACCATATCTCACCACATACTTGGTTGGTGAGGTGAATCTCCCTCTTACCTCTTGAAGATCCTTAAAAACTCCTTGTTTTGCTTCTTTTTTCAAGTCCTTCACCACCAAGGGCTTCTCAAATACAAAACAAAACATATATTTATTAGTAAATCAAGCTTGAATAAAATAAACCACGGATCAAACATGGCTTAGAACCTTGAAAATCAAAAGAAAAGTGAAGATTAATAAACTTCACCAATAAAGTTCTAATCTTTAGCTTGAAGAACAAGGTTGAAGATGAATGATTTTGAGAAAGTCTCTAACATGAAAGTTGCTTAGAATATCATGTAGATTTAAGATCTATGGTTGGATGAAATTAAAAGAGCTTGGAGAGTGGTTTTGGGTGTCTTGACCGAATGGTTCTTCTTAAAGAACAAAGATGAAATTTTTGATTTTTGTGAGGGAAAGGTTTCTTAGACTTGGTTAAGGTAAAGAATGAAGTGAAAACACTTGGTTTTCCTTCCTATCAATTTTGTGGAGCTCCTTGGAAAATCCTATTTTTGATAGAAACTTGAAGCTTGGATTTGAAACTCAAGATGAATGATTTTGTGAAAACTCATAACTAGAGATGTTCTTAGAATAAGGTAAGGATTCAAGAAATAAGGTTGGATGAAAATTGAGTGATGGAGGGCATTCTTAGGTGTCATGGCCGAAACTTGCTTGGAGGAGAAAGTGGAGAGAAATTTGATATGGTTCTTTGGTTCTTGAAATAGAAAAGATGTTCAAATAAATTCAAGTCACAAATTTGGCTTCCTAAAGCCTTCATGGCCGTGAACTTATTTTGAGAGAAAGGTGAGAGGGATTTTGTTTTGTTAACTTATAGAAAGGTGATCGGAATTAAGTGAGGAGTTAATATTTAGGCCCCCCCAAAGATACTTGGTCGTGAGCCATCTTGAAACAAAAGTGATAGAAATGAATTAAAGATAGCATATTTTTCTTTCACCAAGCATGCATTGCCGTAGGAATTAGAAGGAATAGCCACCAAAGTTGACTAACTTTGTATAGCTTCTTCAATTATTATTAAAAGAATGACCAAGTATTATTTGAATGTAAAATTTGTCTTCCAATTTGATGCATGGTCATAGAAGCAAATGAAGGAGCCACCATTGTTGACTTAGTCTAACTACTTTGTTCAATTAAAGACATTCTAATATATATTACAAAGATGTAATAATTTAAAGCAATTTTGCTCTCCATTTGCCGTAGGAATGCAAAGGAAATGAGCCACCAAAATTGACTTCCTTGAAGAACCATTGCCGTGAGAATGCATGGAAATGCATGGAAAGAAAAGTGAGATATATCTATATATTAAATGGTTACTAGAAAGGTGACAAATCCATTTAATATAGATTTCTTTGTCC
The DNA here is from genome assembly GCA_029884605.1 of Ormosia emarginata. Lineage (NCBI taxonomy): Eukaryota > Viridiplantae > Streptophyta > Magnoliopsida > Fabales > Fabaceae > Ormosia > Ormosia emarginata. Next base: position 3,268,833 of record JAQQTP010000041.1, on the reverse strand, counting down.
TCCATTATTTCTTGGTCGTGGAGTGCTTCCAAGAAATAAGCCATTTATTATTGACTACTTAAATTAGTTGAATCCATTTTGAGAATGCATAGCCGTAGAGTGAAGAGAGAAAAGAGTGAATTATTTGAACAAATGATTGATATTAAATCATTTGAGAGGAAAAGTGATAAAATGAGATAGCAAATGCATAAAATGCTTTTGGCCCCTTTTTTCCTTGCATTGTCGTGGAGAGTAAGTGAGAAATGAGTGAATTATTTGAGTGTTAATCAAAGACACCAAATTATTGAAGAGTTTCTAAGTGATAGTAACAAACTTAACCATTGGATCTTCTTCCTCCTTTAATCTTAGCCATTAGATGAAGCTACTAAATGGATGGTCAAGATCTTCCCTTCCATGTTGCCATCCAAGGGTCACAATTAAAGTCCAAGCCATTATATAAGATTAAATTTCAACCATTGATTAAATCTGCATCCAATGGTCATAAATGATCCATTTCCACCGTTGATTAAATCCAAATCCAACGGTCACAAATGGTCCTAGCCACTTTGTAAGACCAAATCTCCACCCTTGATCTAAATCTAAATCCAATAGTTATAAATGGTCATAGCTATTTTATTAGACTAATTATACACCGTTGATTAAATCGACGGTTGATATCAAAGCCTTCAATATTAAACTTGCTTCCTATTGGTCCGTCAAAAGAATTAAACTTGTTTCCTATTGGTCCGTCAAAAGTTGTCATAACTACTATTGTTGACTTAAGCAGTATAATTTCTATTTTTATCTGTTATAACCCAACAAAAGAATATATTTACTGTATTTTTATCACCCGATAATTAAATACAGTACAAAACACAGTACAATAAATTTTCTAAAAACTGTTTCCGGATTCAGGTTTAGTAAGATTCACTGTCTCCATCTCAACAGTACAAATTTTTCTATATGTAAAAAATTTTCATGTTTTGGGACTCACCCTGAGCCCACGTAGGACCACTGGAGACTCACAAACAGACCAAAAATAACCAGATAACCATAAAAATTTATAATCATCCACAAAAATCACAAATATTAGAAAACGTATGAAAATCAAGTCAGTTTGTTAAAAATAATTAACTGTCACGAAAAATAAATACTTAAAGATTTTCTTTGATCCGAAAATTATTATTTTCTTGACACGGAGTAAATCACTCAATACGATCAAATACGTTAACGGAATACTCAAAATAGTTTTACAGTACACAGAAATCACTAAACAGTAAAATTCTGTTAACTGTCAAAATTACTATCAACTATTTAAGAAGTTTGGGGTGTTACATTAGATGTCTCGGAATCAAATAACACTATCACCTTTTTTCTTTAGATACTTCCCCAAAGCTTGAGAGACTTCTTTGAAGTCATCCCAACGATGCTACTCAAACTGAGCTTTGTCATTGGAGCTGTATCTCTTTGTCATTCATCTCATAATTCCATAGAACCTGCCTCCTCTTTTTCTTCTTCCTATGCTAATCTTTAGACAAACAAATTTAACTGTCAATTCCTGCATATATCTCGATGGTCATTCCTCTCATTACAACAAAAACATAAGCCTTTCCACAATTTGTCCTGCCATTCTTCAATTGTTAATCACCTAAAGCCAACTCCCCTCTTGAAATTCCTCACTAATCCTCCTCCATTCTAACATCATCCTACAATCATTCTGGAGTCCACTATGGACCCTGTAGTTTCTAGTGGGACCACTGATGGGGATCGGGTCCTTGAGTATGTGTCACTTGCAAGCCCAATTTGAAAGGTGGGTCAATCAGCCCCTGGGTTCAGTTGCTAAGGGCTGGCCATCCTATATTGGGCTCATTCCGCAAGGGTGGGTGCATGCTGCCCCTTCCCAACATCCCATTCCTCTGTTCCACCCTCTGCACCAAAGCCATCATATCACTACCTATGAAAGTGCACCTCTGCCCATTTCTCCTCCCTTAAGCTATAAATAAGGGCAACCTTCAAAACATCCTCCTTAGCATGCCTCAAAGGAGTGGAGAGCAATTTGAATTGCTCTATGTAGTCATTCAATGAACCCAACTGCTTGAGACTTATCATAGTTTCATAGGGATTCTTTGATGATGAGAATTAAAATTGTTAAAGGAGAGCATCCTTAATGTTGCCCAAGAAATACGTGTGTTTTGCCATCCCAACATTGGAACCAATTACAAGCCCTTCCCTTCAAGTAGATGGTTGCTGTAGTTATCTTTTCTGGTTTTGGAATCTGGTTTACATGAAAATAACATTCAGCACTGTTAACCCAGCAATAGGGATCTTCTCCAATTAAGTATTGCACCTCCAACCTCTGCAACCTGTCCTCCCTTCGTAACTTGGTTGCCATTTTCAAACCACCTTCCCCATTACTCCCCTTTACTTAGGCATTTGCCCTTGGACCAGCATGTTGAGGCCCTTTGCGCCTTTCTTGGTTTTGGCATATCATCTCTCCATCATTTCCTCCACCCGTTGCTGACCTTCATGCATCTCGCGACTCAACCCCTCCAACATGTGCTCCACAGCTTCCATCTTTCCTTTTATGCGGGTCACTATCATTTAGGCTCTCAGGATCCAGAGCTCTGACACCAGTTAATAGATAACTGAAATTAAGACTGAACTAAAGGGAGGTAGACCTCCTTACAGTACTAAGTTTATGGTAGCAAATAGGTGGAAATGGAGGTAAACCTCCTCACAAAATGGAAATCAGTAGGAAACTAGGAAGAAAGGAGAAAATGCAAAGATATCCAAAGGTCACCCTTTGGAATATCTAAGCCTAAAGAATTTCCACTATTCTGTCACACTTTCTCTGTCCCATTCTCCTCTATCCCCTTTCCTTTATTTCCACGTAACAGACTATAATCATTCTCTCCTCTATCCTCTCTTGGACTGCCAGCTATCTAGTTTGTTGTGTTGGCCTCCCTCCTTAATAATTGCCCACTCTTTTAGCTTGTCATTCCCCTTAGATAAACTCCCCATACCATACTTCCTCCTCTGCTTCCTAAACACACGCAGGTTAGCCTTCTTAATGGGCTTCCCCTTCCCCTTTATTATAAGTGTCTGTGTACGAATGATAGAATAAGACTGATAATATTATACTTAATAATACAAAATATGATAATATAAAATTTGATAATATAAAATTTAATATGTAAAGATTGAGAATATTAAAATATTTAAAATTATAATAAATTTTTTTTATAAAAACTTATATATTAAAACTTAATCGGATAATCTAACATCTTAAAATTTAATTAAATTATCTATCATTTTAATGTATAAGAAGGATTTGATAAATAAATTTATATAATATAATATTTATACTAAATAATTGATAAAATCATAATGTATTATATTAATTTATCCTATTAAATTTAATGTGACAAACTAAATAAACCATAATATATACAAGCTTAACTAGGGACCTATCACACGTCCACACCACCAATTTTCTATATGGTCAGGGATATATTATTAAATTCATCTTTTCAATTTTTTTGAAGTTTAACTTCTCTTTAATTAATGGAGTATATTATAAGGGTACCCACAAAAAATTGTAAATGAAAGAAACCAATGAGGGCCTCCAACAAGCACAATAAAGAACAATACACTCTATGACTAGGCCATGTTAAGGTACTATTCACACTTGAAAAGTGAAAATGAGAGTGAATGATACATTGGTACAGAGAACAATTGAATAAATGACCACAAAAACTCAATTACTTGTTATATATCAATTATATCATATTTAATAATTCTAAATAAAAAAACGTCTGATTCTTTCATATGGATATATTCTCTTTTGAAAATCTACACTGAATAGCAAAAGAGTTGTGGTGAATGAAAAACAAAAGGTCTGAAATTGCTTTTAAAGAGTAGAGGAGATTTATACTCTTTTAGGGATGTCAAGTGAATCATGTACATCAATAGACTTAATAATTTCTTTTTTTAAAAAAAAATCCCTAATTGTTTGTTCAATATTTAAATATAAGTAATCAAGATTGAAGGTATATTTCCTTAATTATTAGGCAAACTCCTTTTAATTTTCAATAAATTTTAACTTGATTCAAAATTCAATAATTAGTGAACCATTTTTTCATTAGAATTGGGGCAAGTCTCATTTTTAGCTATTAGCTATAATATTATACAAATTAAATAAAAATATTATTTGATTATTTAACCGTTAATATTTAATTATAAAATAATATTACCTACACATATCATCTTTTTTTTTCACATTTTTTTAAGGTACATATACTGTAATTTTTTTTTATGTACCCTAAAATTTAAAAGGAAAAGTCTCGTAAAAAAAAAAGGAAAAGGTTCTCTACAATAAGCTCCTCAAATTCAAAGATGTGTAAAGTGTAATCTCTTCCCAAATTGAAGTAATAATTCTTAGGCTCCGTCTAATATACACCCTACATAGTAGGATATATGATACATTTTTCAATGAGAGCCATAGATTTAAGCTTAAAATATATGAATGATTAAATTTGATGACTTATAACTTGTAAAACTAGTTACATTCATCATTCTCCTCTTCCTTCCTTCCTCCACCAGCCCCAGCCACTAGAGCCACCACTTCAATCGCCGTTAGAGCCCTACCCTTGCCACCAATCCCTGTACGCCCTTGGCTTCCATCTCTACTTCAGTCATCGGTGACAACTTCACCATTGAACCACCACGAACAGCCGCACATACCCACTGTTCCCTCACTTGTTTCGTCGCCGGCGGTCCAACCTCACAACCCACTCACCTCTTCTCAAACCCAAACAGCCACACTCCTTTGCTCTGCGCCCCCTTTGCTCTGTCATCTGAACCTCCCTACATCATCACCCATCTCTCCAGTCCAACTCCATGGCCACTAAACCACCACCGCCCATCTACACCTTAGGACACCACCACCACCCTAAACAAAACCACCGGCTCCCACACCTCACCGCTCACTAACCCGAAACGAACCCGACAAGCCTCCATGACCTGCCAAATCTCCTCCTCGAACCCAACTTCTGTCGAACTTCACTCACCGAGCTCGAGCCCCACCATTGACGCACCACCACTATGAACTACCTCACCTCTACCTTTGCTCTGCCCAGCCGAACTCAACCACCTTTCCTTCCAAGTCACCATCTCCAAACACCAAATGAACCAGACCTCCATCCCCAAATATGGAGAAAAGAAGAAAGTGTTTTCGAGTGAGAAGCCAGATTTGGGGTGGATGGCGGTAGTGGGGGAGGTGGAGGGTCAGATCTTAGTTAAAGACTGAATAGAAGTCAGATCCAGTCAACCTTCTGCCGTGAACCATCGTTGACTAACTTGCGCCACCACACCTAACCACTCAACCCCTGATCTGACTGAGCAGAACTCATATTTGGCCACTGCAAACCAGCCACTAGCCTTTGCCATCATTTATCGTGACCAACAATTTAGAACCATCCGGATCCAAACCCAAACCTATCTTGTTCACTGTCCATGTTTTGGAAATCACAGTGACTCGTGGGTGGTAGATGACAGTGGTGGGAGAGGCGGAGGGGCAGGAGATGATGGAAGAGAGAGAAGATGGACCTGTAAAAAAAAGCATAAAATAAAAAAAAATAGAATAAATGTGTATCATAAGTAAAAATTAGATGTGCATGGCATACCAAAACTTGGGATGGAGTGTTTTAGCGTCCGCCACAATTCTTATTTCCCAACTCGTTTGCTCTTTCTCATATTCCACTCTCTTCCCTCTCTTATATTCACTGTACTTCATCTCTTCAACCTGAAAGAACAGGAAAAAAAAAAACACATTTTCTCCAACTTTATGCAAATGTAACTCCAATTTCAGAGGTCTTACTCACACTTTCTCCCTTTATGTTCCTCTTTTTTGTGACACAATTTCTGGTGTACAATGGATACTTTCACAGCTGAAGATCTCCCAACCATTGGAGGAATCGCCACAGTCTCGCTTCTCCATTCCTTCATTCCCACCCATTGGCTTCCCTTCTCCATTGTGGGTCGTGCCCAGAAATGGACTCTGTCGCGAACATTTCTCGTTAGTACGTTTCTTTCTCTTCCATTGCTGGATTTGTTTTTTCAGATCCCAGTTACCTGGAATCTAGTTTTTCAGCTTTATGGGTACCCACAAAATCGTGGACAAATAGAGAAATGTCACTGTGACACAACTTCCCATCAGGAATCCGAATCCAAATTTTCTCACCCATTGATAGCATTTGATAGATAGTTTTCATTCCTGATGCATGGTGCAAATGTATGAATAATTAAACCATGTAGGGATATAAATTGCATTGATAAAAATCACTTTAATAATATTAACATATCCCTTGTTTTTCTGATTTTATAAAGTTTAATCTAGTCAAGATTGGTGTCGGCAACTAAATATTTGTTTTGATATGTATTTATAATTTTATTCGATGGAAACGTAGGCATGTTCAAAATAGAATGCCCTGTCCCTTGTAGAACATTATGATAGCATTTTTTCTACTTTCATTAAGGGCTGCATGTAACGCTGAATCATTGCTCTTAAGTGATTTGAAAAGCTGCTAAACTTTTTTGTGACATGGACTAAATATAAATAAGAACATGAAAATTGGCTTTGAAGCCCCTTTTTCATCTGGCATCTGAAGATAACAACCTATCATGCAAATTTTTAGCTTTTCTTTACAAAAGCAAAAGCTCTATATTTGTAAGCTTCTTGTTTTTTTGTTGTTGTTCTGAACGAGGTTCAAATGATTACCTGAATAAGGTTGAATAAGATGGTTTCCTCCGATGTACGGTGGTTGCTAGGGTGGTGCGAGGAGTAGGTACCTCCATAAGGTACTCCAACGCTCAAGGTAAACCGTCCACAAGGTGGGTAGTATTTTGAATTAGATGCATACTTTTGCTACCTTGTGTAATATTTATAGGAGCGTCTTGGTAAATAAGAATTATAGTTAAATCTGTATTAAATGTTATTAATTAGGATAAAAATCTAATAAGATTGTTATCTATTATAATTGATTCTTCTATTTATGAAGGATATAATTGATCTCCCTATCTTTGAGGGATTCTATGAGAGATTTACTCTTCACAAATAGATAGATTTACTTATCTAATAGCAAACATAAATATCTGAGATTCAATTCTATTAGGTCGGGTTACTCTTAAACTGCTAACTCGGAACCCGGTTCAGAACACTGGTCAAAGCCATTATTCATAGACAAAGGAGTCTATTTTAATTATAAACTCACCAGTTTTTTTATCATGGGAGATTAATTAACAAAGCCTTAGTTTAAAAGTATCCTTGTTTCTAGCATTATAAACTCAACAAAGCCACTTATTGAAAAAGTTGTCTTGACACATCTTTTGGTGTTTGATGATACACAATTTTTTTTGGTAATTTGATATGTTACACTTAAATTTCAAATACAGAAACTAACATCTTCGAAAGATTGTACTAGGATTAACTTTGGAAATCTTTTTTATTTTGTCCATTTTCTTCATGCAGCTGCACTAGGAGCAATTTTGCATGTAATATCCACTTCGCTTCTTGGTATAATGGCAATCACCATGGCAAATAGCATTGCTGGTGAAGAAACAGTTCACAAGCTTGCTTCGTTTTTGCTTGTATTTCTTGGTGGTAGTTATGTTCTGTTGTTTTTGACTGGAAAGGATGGCCATAATCATTCACACAACCAACCCATGGAGAAAATGGCTGTTGCTGGGCTTATTCTTGTTCCTGCATTGTCTCCTTGTGCTACAACACTTCCAGTCTTTCTTGCTGTTGGGAATTCGTCTTCCATGATGGTGCTTGCCATCATAGTGTTGCTACTCAGGTATCAATCAATTGTTGTGAAAATTTATAGTTTTTTGAATGCTTTTTCTTTCTAAATTTGCAAATTTTTCTTCTTTTTGTGTGCATATATGGTGGATCCTTGTGCATGTTTTATTTAAAGTGATATGTTTATTGGAGATCTGTGCCAGTTGTTATCAAGGTGAGAAATGCTGATTTTGTCCATAACATTGAATTAAGCAGAGGCTGCAATGAAACTTTCCACTTCAAGAAAATGTGTGTTGACTATGGTGACAAGAAGATACCAATGAAATCCTCCATTCCATTGCTCTAACATTAACATATCATGTAAGGGAACACCTGAAAATTTAACTCATAGAACACGATATCATGTGAATCATTTCTCCATATGGATTTATGCTAAAAAGGTATATTATGCAAGTGGTAGTCTTAGTTGCTATAATATTTACTATGCTCCATCTGTGCCTTTGCTATAACAAGCTCCTAAGAATTTGAGAAGCCAGCTCAGCTGAAGAGATGCTTAACTGTCCCGCCAGATACCTTGATTGCTATTGCAAAATACAGGTTAATCGATAAGATATTACATTTAACAATCCTAGTTTCTATCTTGTATTTGACTCTTGTTCTGTTTACCTAAAATGTCTAATCATTGAAGCCCGATAAATTTCTTATACTGGAATGGAGCTAAGTTAATTCAGATGTCAGTTAAGTTCGAGAAAGTTTTATGTTAGAAGCTTCGTACTGTTACAAAGCTTGACACATGGTAATATGCCATTTACAGTACAATAACTGTGATGACTTCACTGGTAGCATTATCATTCTACGGAGCCAGTCAGTTGAAGTTTCACTGGGTGGAGCGGTATGACAAACTTCTTGTTGGTTCAGTACTGTGTTTCGTAGGAGTTTTGACCCTAATTTTTCATGATCATGATGGAGAAGTTCTGTTGGAGAGCACTCACATAGGAAGATAATTTCCCTATGAGAATTATAATTGTCCTGTAATCATGAGCTTTTGTGCATCAGAATTATAAATGACCTGAAATTGGTAGCTAGAAGGCTTTTTTGCTTTTTTCTAGTAGTAGTTGCTTTTCAAAGATTGATCATATTGATATAGTTAAAGTGGATGTATACAGGGTTCACAATGTGCAATGAATGAATGTTCTAATTGCTTGCATTTAAATATTAGTAGTTCATATCAGTCAGTCATTGGCTTCGTTGTAAACTGATGTATCAATATGATATGCAGCTTTTTTTCATTTTTTGGGGGAGTGTAGTGGAAGGGGAAACACAAATTTGTACCTTAGCATTCAAATGAAACAAGGAAAATGACACAGCACAATGTTACTTCCAATTGAACTAATAAATAAAATTTATTTATTTTAAATAAAATTCTCAGTGGAACCTACTCCATACTTTGCATGGCAACTACTTACAGTAAATTATTTTAATCTATTCAGGTACATTTGGTTTAGGTTTTTAAAGAACCGATTTTGAAAGAATTAATTTTAAAATAATTGATGTTAAAAAAATTGATTTACTGATAATGATATTTTAAAAATTTGTTTAGAATAATTAATTTTAATTAAATTGTGTAAAGTAAAATTACTTTAAGGCATAAAATTATTGAAAAAGATATAATATTGTTTTTTAAAAATTATTTTAGCATTGAGAAACTATGTAAACATAAAAGATTGTTTTCGCCCCCAACAAAAACAATAAACATAAAAGGTTGTTTTAATGATTATTCACACTTGGTTTCACTCCTTTCAAAATCAATTAATGTGAAAGAGACTTGAGGAAGTGTTTAAATGTTTTTTTATTAATAGAATAAAATGAAATAAGTGAGAATAAATTGAAAAAAAAATATAATTATTATTATTTTATTTAAAAAATTAATAATGAAATGAAATATTTATTCTCTTCATTTTATTTAATTTTAAAAAAGAAAAATTAAACATTTGAAAAAAAAAATATTTTTTATGTATTTTATTTTTTTTATGTATTTTAAAACTCTTAAATAAAAGAAATTATTTTTTTGATTTTTTTTTATTTTTCTCTCATTATTTACCATCTAAATATAATAGAAATGTATTATACTGATAGAGATTTGTTATATACTCTAGACATATTATATCTGTGAATATAAATATAATAACATGTGATAATGTATAACTATACAAGTTATTGAATCAAATATAAAATATTATTAAATCATATATAAATTATTAAAAAAATTACCTAAAGTATTATTTTGAGAATATTTTAAAATTTCTTTTACAATGAGACCTCCACCATAGCATTAAGTTGAGAAAAAGTCAAACGACATCATAAATACTATTGAAAATATTGGATTTAATGCAGTACTCTCAAGTACATAAGAACTTCTCCTGAAGCCACAAATGATGAAAAACGGCTAGAATACCTTGTGGAAGAATATGTGAGTTGTAAATGAGGAGAAAAAGCATAAACAAAATACTATATTGGATTGTAGCGGTGGTGATGATTGTCAAAGTATGCTGCCATGATGGATGTTGGATTACAACGATACCAAGGGTAGCCATAAGACGTAGAACACTAACAAGAATGGTTGCCAGAGTATATTGGTAGCTGCATATGTTCACTACACCAAAAATGTCTCGTAGCGACTATTATTTAGCGATTAGCCTCGTGTAAAGAGATTTATCTCTAAATTAAATAAATAAATTGTTGTGAATAAAGAATGATCAAGAACACAAAGAACACACAAAAAATTATAGTAGTTCAGAGTTACAGTATGCAAACTCTTACATCCACTCTTCAAATACTCTTGGGTTTGGTTTTATTGATCAGAACTAATACAAGAATTTTCTAGATCAGTATGATCTCTTACTTACATTCTTATGTAATGATCACAGCATTTCACCACCGAGAAAGTATATCTCTGTCTCTCTGCTTTACAAGCACCTAACTAAGGCTTTATATAGATTACTTAGATCAAGAAAAGGAATTAGTTACAACTGGTTGAAACAACTAACTACCTATCCAACTAACCATCTATCATTTAGCTAATAATAAATTAACTTCTAACTAACTTAACTAATTTGAGATCCACATAGCATAACAATTCTCCACCTTGGATCTTCAAATCCAAAAAAAACATAATTAGAAGTTCTTCAAGCCTTCAATAGAATTTACTTGGAATAGTTTCCTACTTTCACCAAATTCAAACAGTGACTGAACTTGGAAGTAGGAACCACCTTTGTTAACATATCAGCAGGATTGTCTTCACTTGCTACCTTCTTCACCTCAATTATTCCTTGATCAATAATGTCTCGGATGAAATGCAGCCTAGTATCTATGTGCTTTGTCCTTTTATAGAACACTTGATTTTTGGACAACCATATAGCACTTTGGCTGTCACATAGGACTGAAATAGGAACAGCCCTGCCTTCTAGCTCATTCACAAAGTCCTTTAACCAGATTGCCTCTTTGATTACTTCTGTAAGAGCAATGTATTCTAACTCAGTAGTAGATAGAGCTACAATTGGCTGCAAATTTGCTTTTCAGCTGACCAAGTTACCATACAAAGTGAATAAGTAACCTGTTAATGATCTTCTCTTGTCAAGATCACCAGCAAAGTCTGCATCTACATATCCAATTACCTCACTGACTTGAGAATTGTATTTGCACAATTTCAAGCCAACTTGTTTAGTGCCATTTAGGTATTTGAAAATCCATTTTACTGCCATCCAATGCTCCTTGCCAGGATTTCCCATAAATTTGCTTACCAAGCTAGCAGCATATGCAAGATCTGGCCTGGTGCAGATCATTGCATACATTAAGCTGCCAGTGGCATTTGAGTAGGGTATTGTCCTTATCAGGTTGCATTCCTTATCTGTTTTTGGTGACTGACTTGATGACAATTTGAAATGACCAGCAATTGGTGTTGTTACAGGTTTGGCATCCACCATGTTGAACCTCTTGAGTACCTTCTGAACATAATTCGATTGAGTGAGGAATAAAATTTCTTTTGATCTCTTTCTAATTATTTACATACCAAGTATTTTCTTAGTAGCTCCTAGATCCTTCATTTCAAATTCTGAACTCAATAGTTGTTTCAGCCTGCTAATTGCTTTTATATCATTACTTGCAATTAACATATCATCTACATAAAGAAGTAGATATATGTACTGACCAGTTTCTTCCCTTTTGAATTATACACAACTATCATAAGAGCTTCTATGATATCCATTTGCCATCACAAAGCTGTCAAACCTTTTATACCATTGTCTTGGGGATTGCTTGAGTCCATACAATGATCTCTTCAACAAACAAACCAATTGCTCTTTGCCCTCTACCACATAACCTTTAGGCTGATTCATATAAATCTTCTCATCCAAATTACCATGCAAAAAAGTTGTCTTAACGTCCATTTGTTCAAGCTCAAGATCGTATACAGCAACTAGAGAAAGAATTATTCTAATGCTGGAGTGTTTCACCACAAGAGAAAAGATTTCATTGAAATCTACCCCTTCTTTTTGGGAAAAACCTTTTGCAACCAATCTTGCCTTAAACTTTATTCCTTCACCTCCTGGAACCTCAGATTTCTTTTTAAAATCCATTTGCAACCTATGGTTCTCTGACTAGTAGGCTTCTCTACCAGCTCCCAGGTGTTGTTCTTCATGAGTGAGTGAAACTCTTCCTTCATTGCTACCTTCCAGTTGTCACTTTCAGGCCCAAAAACAGCTTCTTTGAAGTTAATTGGATCTATGCCTTGATCTTCAATTTCTATGTTGAGAGCATATGCTATGAAATCAGCATATCCATACCTTTCAGGAGGTCTTGTTTCCCTCTTCTCTCTATCTTTAGCTAACTGATATGTTGACAAATCAGTTTGCCTTTGTATGTTTTCTTCATCAGCATCTGACCTACTGGTTAGTTCTGTATTTCCCTTTAATTCTATTTTCTCCACCTGCAATTGAACTTCATTACTAGCTTCCTTGTCTTCTACTGACTGTTCTGATCCCTTGTTATCTTTGCCAAGCACATTATCTTCATTGAAAACCACATCTCTACTGATCACTGCCTTTCCTACCCCTGAACCAGTTAACCAGACCTTGTATCCTTTCACACCTTCTGGATACCCGAGAAAAATCCCTTTCTTTGATCTGTTTTCCAACTTGCCTTCATTGACATGTATGTAAGCAGTGCACCCAAATATTCTAAGATGTTTGAAGCTTGGTGACTTTCCTGTCCACAATTCTTCAGGAGTCTTGAATTCTATGGCTGAACATGGAGACCTATTGATCAAATGACATGCTGTAGTGGTAGCCTCACCCCAAAAACGTTTGCTGAGATTTGCATTTGATAACATGCACCTGACTCTCTTCAAGAGAGTTCTGTTCATCCTCTCAGCCAATCCATTTTTGCTGAGGTGTAGACTTAACTATCTTGTGCCTTTGTATGCCACTATCCTTGTAAAATTCATTAAATTCATCACTTAAATACTCAAGACCATTGTTAGTCCTGAGCACCTTGACCTGCCTGCTTGTTTTCTTTTCAACCAAAGCCTTCCACTGTTTAAAGCTTTTGAAAGCTTGATTTTTATGTTTTAGCAAGTAAATCCACACCTTCCTTAACCAATCATCAATGAAGGTGATAAAATATCTTGCACCTCCCAATGTAGGAGTCCTGGCTGGTCTCCAAATATCTAAATGAACATAATCCAATATGTCTTTTCTTGTGTGTGTGGAAGTTGAGAACTTAACCCTTTTCTGTTTGCCATTTAAGCAGTGTACACATAGCTGTAATTTCTCCAAATTCCCTTCACCCAACAGTCCTTGTTTATGCAGTTCTTCTAAACTCCTTTCACTTACATGAGCTAGCCTATGGTGCCATAACTTCGTAGGAATTGCTTTAGAAACTGCTAAAGAACTAGATGAGTCAAAAATGGTTTTACCTAGAAGCCTGTAAAGACCATTTTTCCTCACTCATTTCATGATCTATAGAGAGCCCTTGCTGATTTTAAGTGTATCACCAGCACCCTTGAAGCAACATCCAGCTTGATCCAACATTCCCAATGATATGAGATTTCTTCTAAGTTCTGGCACATGCCTAACTCCAGTGAGCAGTTTAGTGGAACCATCTTCAACTTTGATCTTCACTGTCCCTATTCCAACCACCTTGCAAGCCATATTATTTCCCATCAAGACTTTTCCAGTGTCAGTTTTCTCCTAGGACTCGAACCATTCTAGATTAGGTGTCATATGGAATGAACAACCTGAATCTAAAATCCATTCATCACTACATATCTTGTCAGTGACAACCAATACATCAGTCAACACATTTGATTCATAACCATCAACTATCACTGTAAGGTCCTTTACATCTTTGTTGTTGCTGTTATTTTTCTTCTTTCTTTCAGGACAGTTTTTTTTTGAAATGACCTTCCTTGTGACAAAAGAAACATGCTTTCTTGGTCTTGGACTTGCACCTGTGATTCTGTTTCCATTTACCATCCTTTTTCTCTTATCTTCCTCGAGAAAAAAGACCCTCAACATCTCCACCTTCACCCTTGTTGTCAGTGATCTTTTTCTTCATTTCTCTAGCATTTAGGGTTGCCTTGACCTCTTCCAGTGTGAGTGTTTCTCTCCCAAACATCATGGTGTCAACCAAGTTTTCAAATGAGGGTGGGAGAGAACACAACAACATGACTGCTTGATCTTCTTCATCAATAGCCACATCAATGTTTCTTAAATCAAGAATTGCTTTTGTAAACATTACAACATGTTCCCGAATAGATGCTCCTTCTTCCATCTTGAGTTGATGCAGTCTTTTCTTCAAATACAACTTGTTGGTCAGTGATTTAGTCATGTACAATTTCTCCAATCTCAACCAAACACCAGTTGCAGTTGTCTCAGCTGCCACTTCCCTCAAGACTTCATCTCCCAAACAAAGAATGATCGAACTATGAGCCTTACTCATAAGAACTTTCTTTTCTTTTCTGAAAGTGTTGCTGGCAACTTACTTTGGCCTGCAATTGCATCTTCAAGGCCTTGATGAACAAGAAAAGCCTTCATCTTGATTCTCCAGAGGCTGAAATCATTTTCACTCGTGAACTTTTCGATGTCAAACTTTGTTGTGCCCATCATTCCTCCAATCTTTTTTTTTTTTCGCTTCTAACCCAGCTCTTGATACCAATTGTTGTGAATAAAGAATGATCAAGAACACAAAGAACACACAAGAAATTATAGTGGTTTAGAGTTGCATTATGCAAACTCCTACATCCACTCTTCAAATGCTTTTAAGTTTGGTTTTATTGATCAGAACTAATACAAGAATTTCCTAGATCAGTATAATCTCTCACTTGCATTCTTATGTAATGATCACAACATTTCACCACCGAGAAAGTATATCTTTGTCTCTCTGCTTTACAAGCACCTAGCTAAGGCTTTATATAGATTATTTAGCTCAAGAAAAAGAATTAGTTACAGCCGGTTGAAACAACTTACTACCTATCCAACTAACCTAACCATCTATCACTTAGTTAATAGTAAACTAACTTCTAACTAACTTAACTAATTTGAGATCCACATAGTATAACATAAATGTATATTTATTATTAAATTTTATTTAATTAAAATTATAATATATTTTATATTAAATTAAAAATAAATATATTTTTATTTATTTAATTAAAAATAAATTCATCTAAAAGATTTTTTATTATTATTTAATAGTCACACAATTATTGTCAATAATACATCCTCTACGACTAAGTTCTATGGCATATGGGCATTTGCCTCTGATAATTTCATTTTCGCTAACAAATAAAGTAGAGTGTTTTTTATAGTACCCATTAATTTAAAAGGGTTTAAGTACTTTCCTTCTTAATTGTCTCAATCAAATTTGGACAGGTGAATATCTAATAAGTTAGAGTGTCCACATCAGACTTTTATTAATGAAAAATCTCTTAACTTTTATTGTTTACTGAATGCCCACCATGAATTAAAAAAATGCAACACCTAACCACTGTGTGAAACTGAAAACAAGTTCATCGTCATATAACCTTGCTTGTCATTGGTCACACCCATAGTTCCAAGGCCGTTTTCCATCACGCGCATGAGTAATCACCCAGAGATCGAGGCCCCCTACTACACGACCTTCACAAGCCGCATCAGCCATCATCGCAACGTCTTTGAAATTTGAACAACAATAGAGGACGAATGAGGAAAGCAACTGGAAATGGGAAGGAGGAATATTATGGGACAGAGAAATAGATCAACAAGGGAAGCAAATAATGAAGGGGTCTTGCTCTCTCAAAGTGGCTGTAAGTTGGTAACTTGTAAGCTCATATTTGTTCTTTTATGTAGTCAATTCCAAGTTTGTAGTGTTGATTTTCTTGTTGAAATTGATAAATCAGGTGAAAGGAATCGGTATCCTGTTGTTCTACCATTTTGATTTTTAGTTGCCTATTACCTTTCTAATAAAATGTCTGAATCACTAGTCCCTTTGAATTTTTCCCTTCCTGTTGATTGAATGATTGTTCATATCCTTTTTTTTTTAAACGAATGATCTTTGAGGACATGGAGAAGTCATTTCACCTTTGTAGCATTATTAAGACACTTGGGAATGTGGTTTATGAAAGATGAAAAATGGGTTGTTGGTTTTCATTTATTTTAGTTTTGAGATTTAATTTTATTGTAACTTAGAAGTTAATGTGATAATCTGGTTAGTTCGATGGAATCTTGGATGTCTATCATCCTTTAGTATTGCTAGGTGCTATGCTTTTTAAGGAACGTTTTAAATGCTCCTAAACAACTTTGGAGCATCTATGCTCCATAATCTATCACCGTAGATTTTGTTATAAAAATGCTACAAAAATGATCAACGACTGAAGTTCTTAACTGACAACCTCCATAACAGGTTCCAGACATGCAATAGTGCGTCACACCACTGCATCCCTGATAACCCAGCTGTGAACCACGCCTCACCGATCACCTGTGCCACCAACTCGCGCTTCAGATCGGCCCACCCATGAACCACCATGCCTCTGCCAGTCGGTGATCTTGCGTCCTAGGGTGAAGGTGAGGTTAGGGTTGAAAGGGGTGTCGAAGGGGTCGTCGGGATCGGAAGGGTCAGCTTTGGATTGGATCTCGGCAAGGATGCAGTTGGTTTCTTCGATGAGGTTCTGGTTGACGGTGTCGGAGTCGAAAGAGTCAAAGTTGACGCCGATGGTGCCACGAAGGACGAGGACGGTGACAAAGCCGCAAAGGATGGTGATCTTGATGTTGTTGAAGGTCTTGTGGATCTGGCGGCCACGTGGTCGCCGTTCGTCTTGTGGATCTCAGCGAGGATGCTGTTGGTTTCTTTGATGAGGTTCTGGTTGACGGCGTCGAAGTCGGAGGAGCCGAGGTTGACGCCGATGGTGCCACAGAGGACGAGAATGGTGACAAAGCCGCAGAGAATGGTGATCTTGATGTTGTTGAAGGTCTTATGGATTTGGCAGCCACGTTGTCGCCATTCTGCTGGACCATACGGGCGGCAGTCGAGGTTACTATCGTGTGCCAAGACGGTTGGAGTGGTGTCAGTGGTGGCCGAAAACAGTACCGTCGGGAGGCTTGGAGAGAAAAAAAAGAAGAGGAAGAGTCAAAGATTTTTACTTGTTATAGCAGGTAATTTTGGTTGGAGCATTGATGTTCAAAACTTCAATAGGAGCATTGTAAATGGCTCCTCTTTTTAACAGTTATTGATTGTTGATAGAGATGAAGTATGTATTTAATATGTTTGTGAAAATGTTTCATGCACGGGTGCTCTATGTGTATATGTGAGTCTTGGTATGAGTTTTTTGTTAGTTCCAGAACAAGTTTCATGTTGTTTGGATGCTACAGGTGATTTCATGTTTTTCATCAATATGTTGACAGTGATAGTTTTTCAGAGAAAGTTTCATGTATAGGTATATGGGTCATGCTTATTTCACAAAGTTTAAATTGAATTCTTCTCTATATTTTCATACCTATGTTAAAATTAGTAAGCCCTGAGTTGCATATTACAGTAGAAGATCATAAATTCATACCTATGTTAAAATTAGTAAGCCCTGAGTTGCATATTACAGTAGAAGATCATAAATTCTTATATGTTCCCATTAATTGTAATTTATTTATCTATGTGGAGAGGGTGGTTTTCTTATTTTTGCCTTTCATTTATACCATTAATTGTAAGCACAAATACCAAAAATTTCGTTTATATTGCTTGTCTACATTTTCTTTCTAGGAACTAGGGTCTCAAATTGATCACAAGATTTAATCCGAAAGTTAAAGATAATCTTAATGGTGGGTAGTAAGCTACAAATGATAACAAAGGTGGTAGTGAGGAATGAAGAAAGAGGGAATATGGTAAACAGACTGCGATGGACTGCTACGCAATGGAGTGGATCCAAAAGCTTCTGCACAGATAGAACTTGGAAGATTTGCACCTACTGGTTTGCGGATCAAGATCGATAACTTGGATGAATAATCGGGTGATGGGTTTGCAAGCAATGAGGAAATGGCATCTAAAGAGAGTGTTTTGTACATAACTGTAGGTTGTGGTAGGAAATAACTTTCAAATGTTATTTTGTGGCAACCATGCGATAGTTTCGTGATACATTTTCTCAAAACTTTAAATCAATGCCGCCATTTTTTTTTGTTTTTATTTTTCACACATTCTATTTTTCTTTTAAAGCGCGTTTTCTGAATGTAATGGTATAGTAAACTTGAAGTTAAATTTGCATTTTTTGGAAGAAAATGGTCAAAAAAAAGTTTTAAAAGAAATGATAAATTTCACATGTTTTGAGTACCTAATCAAATCTATTCTGAAATGGGTTCAGAAGGTACTTAAGATAGGTACGTGTATGGTGGTTTCTTCCTTGCGCAGCTATTGTTAAGCGTATTGAATCAGGGGGGTGTGTACCTGTAAAGGGATTCCAACGCAAGTCAGGTAGTGTATAAGTAGGGTTCATGCAATGGAATTACAGATACCTTATTAGGTTAACTTGACCTGATATATGTAGAGCATGACTGGAATCCTCATATAATCCGTATAGGACAGAGGTACATTAGAATCATGTCTTGGCAGAAGTCTCAGCCCACGATCGTTGAGATCCATCTCTGACCTGTCAGGACTGTCTCCTTAGTAGTCAATCCTTATTGTAGACAGTTATAGTCTCCCCATTTAGGGTTGTGGTCGACAGTTATGAGAATCTGCGTGGGTCCGACGATCGTTATAGTCTGATGCCGTAGACCGAGGTCGTAAGGCCTCGGCCGGAGTGTTAATGACGGAGTTCGGTAATTCGTGTGTCGGGTCGATCCTTCCGGATGGGATCCCGTATCACGGTTCAGAACAAAATCAAATTAATAAGTAATCCAAAAATATTTGGTCTTCTTGTTAAAAATGTATCTTCCTTACTTTAATTATTCGAGCTTAAACCTTAATCAGTAGAAGACTAATATAAAGGTAAGCCCTTAAAATTGGTAAAAAAATGCTGACATTTTTTTTTAAAAAAATTGAAACAATGCAATTAAGCCTTAATAGTTAATCACTCCACTTATTAATAATGAACAAATTTTTAAAATTAATATTTGTATAATAATAATAATAAAATTACTAGCAAGACATCCAAATCCATTCGCTTAGTCTGGTTTGGGTTGGGTCATATCCAAACTCGATAAACTCGACAAACTAACATCCTTAATCTTACTTAGACCACGTTTAAATTGGGGAGAGGAAGAAGGAAAAAGATGAGAGGTATCGAGAATTTGGAACTAAAGGGAGTGAGGAAAAAATAAAGGTGAGCAAGAAGTGAAAAAGTTATGTTTTTGAACGATAATCACTTTTTAATATTAAAATCGAATTTCTATAAAATAAAAAAATTAATTAACTACAATATTGAAGAATAAGACAATTTGATAAAGTAAATTATTTATTTATAAAATCAAATAGTTAAAATGTTGACATAGTAATAATATTTTATAATATAATAATCACATTTTTTAAAGTTATAATTTTTTTAAGGATTTTAAACTTATAATTATTAGATTAATAATAAAATGTTTATTTAAAAATAAACATTTATAAAGTAATCATTTTGTTTAATAAGTTGTTTGAGAAATATGGGTTATGAATATAAAGTCTTAGAACTAGTAATTATTAAGGTCGAGGTTAAGAATCTCAAATTATGTATTTTTCAATTCCCTTGAATTGATATATAGAATTACAATTTTAATTGTAAAAGGCCTATATCCAATGCATCAAACGAGATGTAGCAATAATTTATCAAACTCGATTAAGTCAATTAGACATTGATGTGTTGCAAAATTACACACATTTTTACTTTTAAATTATTAAAAGTTTTATTTGATTTCATTTAGTTTTATTTGATTTTAATTAAATTTATTTATATTTTAAATAATTTTATCTTCCCAATGCATTTTATGTTTTATTTGAATTTTCACGTGTAATCTAGTCATTTAGAGAATTTTGAATTAAATTGAGAGATGTATTGAATAGAAATACTAGTGATTTTATTTTTTTAAAATAAAAAAGCCTAAACAATATAAATACTAGTCATTAATTTTTATGATTTATTATTGGTTTGACTGAGTTCGAGTAATTATTATTACTAAATGAGTCTCTAAATAGACTATCCAAGAAAAACACTAGTGATTAATTCTAATATTTTATAATTAGTTCAATTACATTTGAGGAATTATTGCTAAGTAAGCTTCTAATTCTAAATAGACTAAATAAAAAAAGTAATAGTAATTATGTTTCATGTTTTATAATTGACTTAATCTAGTTCGAGAAATAACTACATAAGCTACTAGATAGAGTAGACTAGACAAGAAAAGTATTAGTGAATAACTTCCATATTATATAATTGACTTAATCGAGTTAAAATAATTAATGCTAGTGGGGCTCTAAATAGTTTAAGTGAGTTTTTAAATAATCTAAATAAGAGAAGTGATACCTGTCGAAGCTACCAAATCAGATTAGATTTGTTAACTGATTCACTAAGAACTTGTAATATGTGGTGCAACCAGGTTGAATAATTGGATCATTAAAATTAATCAATTATATTAAGAAGTTAGCAACCGGGGGGAGTTTGGTTGCATGCGTAATTAGACAAAGCAATTAAAAGATTGTAAACAAGGTTAAGTAAACAACCAATCCAAAGGAATCAACAACTCTTGAGTTTAATCCATCCTTGACCACTACTGATTCATTTACTGGTTAACCAGATTCTTGGTTTTAGGTCACATTAAGAAGTCTTAAGATGACTCATGAATTCTCTACTAGATAAGCATCTAGCATTTGGTTAATTAAAGTCAAATGAAGTTAGCATCCATCCAACCCTAAATCAACCTAAAACTCAGAATTCAACCAAGTTAGGCAATTCATCAAACACCTTTGATGCATCACCTAGTCTCTGGGAAATCCTTATCCAACATGAACTCTCTACTAGATAAGCACCTAGGATTTGGTCAATTAATTAAAAATGAATGAAGCATCCATTTAACCCTAAATCAACCTCGGTCAATCAACGAAAAATGGATTAAACATCCATTTAACCCTAAATCAACCTCATTTCCAGAGTTCATGTGAGCTAGACAATCCACCAAACACCTTTGATGCATTGTCTAGTTTCTGCAATTCCCATCAAACACATGATAGTTATACAACCATTATATGAACACCAAGACCAAGTTAAGCACTCAGCCAAGGAGTAACAGAATCAAAGAAAGGGAAGAGCGAAATATGATTAACAAGTAAATTAACATTCAAACAAAAGTCTCAACATTAAACATCAAGAGTATTTCAATCCCTAGAATTGATTACAAAGCTTTAGCTCTCCATGAATGAAGAGTACAACAGAAAAAAATAAAGAAAACCTAGAGAAAATGAGAAGAGAAGAGAAGAGAGAAGAGAAGATGAAAACTAAAAAATGAGAAGTGTCCACTCTAATAACCTCAAATTTGGCTAAAAAATCCAAATAACAGCCACCAAAGGTGAAAATACAAGTGTGCCTTTAGCTTAGGATGTTTTCTCTTCCAATTAACTTTAATTGGACACATAATTTACAAGATTTGGATACCTAATGAAGGAGTTATGACCAAAACACATTTAATAGCTCCTAGATCCCATAAGCTCCCTTCAGGTGTTAAAAACCCTATCAAAAAGTTACCGTTTTAAAGGTGGTCTTCATGAAAGTTGAAGGGTTTTGTCTCATCTTTCTAATGAAACTAGTTTCATCCCATTATGACTTCTACAGCCCAATATAAGGTCTAATCTTTGCACATTGCTCAGGTTCCTGTGACAACACATCTATTCTGAATTCTAGGCCCAATATGAGCCACTGGACATCTGATTCAGCTCTGGAGATCTTCATCAAAGTTGTAGAGATTTCCTTTTAGATTTCTTAGAAGGTAAAGTTCATAATTTTCATATGTCTATAACTTAAGTTATACCTGAAATACGGAAATAGTGTAAAATTGCCACAATGCTGAAAAATACAATTAAGCCCAATTTGAGCTCAAACTTATAAATGGTAGCCAAAACAAATCGATTAAGCATATAAGAGGTCTAAAATACTGAATATGAGAGTTAACTAATATATAAAAAATGATGTTTATCAAATTCTCACACACTTAGACTTTTGCACTCCCGGACAAAAGTAGAAATCCATTACTAAGAGACAAAGGAAAAATAACACAAACTTGAAAGTTAAAAATTCAAGAAAAACTCACTTTTCAATGATGTTCAAGAATGCAAAAGGCGAGCAACAAAAAATTCAAGGAATTAAAACATTTATGAAGTAACATTTTTTTTACATTTCAAATCAATAAGCATAGTAACTTCAATTAAAAAGCATAGATATAAAATGATAAAGCCTCACAAGATTTACTCTCAATCTCTCAAGTGTTTAGAAGGTAAGTGTTTCACTCAATTCAACCCATGAAAATATGCACTACCATAAGCTTGCTTATCTTCTACTTCGTCACTACTCAAAATATATGCACACACAAATCAAGAGTACTTTATTCAAGGTTGTAATGAGGCCAAGGTAAAAGAGGAGAATAATATGGATATGACAAGTTGAAGATCAAAGAGAATTAAAGAGCATTAGGGTTACTCTTTTACTTGGACAAGGATGAAGGAGGTAAATCTGTAGAGATTACCAAGTATAGAGGTATGATTGACTTACTCTTTTATCTTACCGCAAGTAAGCCAGATATCATATTTAGTGTATGCATGTGTGCTAGATTTCAAGCAAATCTTAAAAAATCTCACCTTTGTGCTGTAAAATGAATTATGAAATATCTAATAAGTACTTCACAAATGGGATTGTGGTACCCTAAGGGTGTCTCATGTAGCTTGATTGGTTATTCCGATTCTGGTTTTATTGGTTACAAAATGGATATGAAGAGCACTAGTGGAACATGCCACTTGCTTAGAAACTCACTTGTTTCTTAGCATAGTAAGAAACAAAATAGTGTGGCACTGAAGCTGAATATGTTACAGCTGGAAGTTATGGTACTCAAGTCCTTTGGATGAAGCAACAACTTCTAAACTATAGTCTTGAACTGGATCACATCCCCATAAGGTGTGATAACACTAGTGCAATCAACTTGTCAAAAAATTCCATTTTGAACTCAAGAATAAAGCACATAGAAATTAGACATCATTACATAAGAGACCATGTTCAAAAAGGTGATTGCATGCTTGAATTTGTGGAAATAACTAAGCAACTAGCTGATATCTTCACTAAACCTCTAGCAAAAGAAGCATTCTCTTTTATTAGAAGAGAATTAGGCATAACTGATCAATCATACGTATGAATAAATGCTTGCATTGTTTTATCCTTGATTTATTTCCATTAAATCATTACTAACTTGGGCGTCAGATGTTTTCCCAAATTTGTTTTGCAGGTACTCCACAAGATCAGCTAAGAATTCTCCTCAATCTGATGCTAAAATTGTGCTTAACCGATGCTTGAATGATTGTTTTATTCGAATAAGAAGAATCCTATTCGAATGACATGCTTCTATAACTATTATTTCTGTTTCAAATATTAGCCTTATTCGAATAAGGCCTTCCTTATTCGAATAATGCCTTACAGAATCTTCCCACGAATTCTGTTCCTTAATATGTTATTCGAATAACCAGTTGGTTATTCGGATAAGGTTTGACAGGAAGCACCAAATGAGTTATTATTCGAATAACATTTTTGTTATTCGAATATCATATGGCAGAATGCCATGCCCCTTGAGCTTCAACGTTGTTATTCAAATAACGTTTGGCAGAAAGGCCAAAACGTTTGACCTACTACCTTGTTATTTGAATAACACTATGGTTATTCGAATAACACGTGGGATATAAATAACATCCCCGCGTATCTGAACTTCATTTCTGAAGATTTCCTTCCTCCTCTGCTTCTTTCCCCATGACCCACCATCATCCCCTCTCATTCTCTTTCTACAAACCCCTCCCCTTTCCATCAAAACACCCAATCCACCCTTCAAACTCTCAAATGGCCTCCTCATCCAAGGCCCATGTACAAAGACCACTCCTACCAACAATCCTCTCAATCTCAGAAGACTCTCATCCAATGAAGATGATTTGAAAACGTTTAGGGAGCAATTCTGGAATAGGAACCTTGTGCAACTGAAGTATATGGACCAAAAATTCTTTGAAGACGAAGGTGGGTTCGAGTTCTTGGACTTTCTCAACCACCAAGGCATTCTCAAGCTATGCAACTACACTGACAATATCTTCTCGGACCTGGTGAAGATGTTCTACTGCAACCTATGGCTGGATGGTCCAAATATCATCTTCGAAGTCAAGGACCAACAAATTATAATCTCACCAGCTGAATAGATGGAGCACTTCAATCTAAATGCAATAGGAACAACCATCGAAGAGGACAGCAGGTCATACGTAAAAGAGTACGTCAAAGAAGAAGTCATGCCTTTCATCGTAAAACTTGGCACTCAACGGCCTAAAGTTGGGTTGAAAATTGGGACGCTGAACAGTCAGGATAGGTTGCTCCATTACGCCTATGCTCACATTCTTGCACCCCGTGGTGGTAACTACGCTTGTTTAACAGAGGATGATATTTTTATGGTTTGGGTCTTGAGGAAGAATTGGAGAATCAACTGGCCCAACTTCATTGGAAAACACATGCTGAAGGCAAAGCACCAAGAAAACTCAAATTTGCCTTATGCTTTGATCATCTCAGCTTTCCTCAAGTACAACATCATCCGGGAAACTAAGCGACCAGTCAAGCTCACTTATTTCAATATCTTTGGAGAATACACTATGAAGAAAATGAAGATGGTTCTAGACAATGTTGGAGGCTGGGTGTATCCCGATGAGCTAGAAGAGGCTGAGGCTGATGCCCCTGGTGCGCCTGGAGAAGCTCCTGAGGATGCTGCTACTGCTGTTACTGTTCCAAATGCTAGTCCTGTGACAAATGATTAGCTTATGTCAACCATGCTCAACCTCAAGGCCTACATGGAGAACACCAATAGCATCATCTTTGATAGGCTTGAGGCGATTGAGCGAGAGCAGGCTGCTTTGAGAGCCTTGATATCTGGACAGGCTCCCACCACTCCTCATCCTCCACCGGACACTTACTTCTAGGATCCTTAGTTCTTAGGATCTTGATTTTTTTTTTTGCTTTTTGATGTTTCGTTTTTGGCAAATCATACTTATGAAATCATTAATGTATTTGGCCAAATTTTCTAACTAATGATCTTTGATTGCATATTCCTGGTTGGTCTGTTCTTCTAGTTATTGATTCAATAGTCGAATTAAATGTTTGATTGCATATCTGTCTGTGTTATACTTCTCTTGTCCCAACTTTTTTATCAGGGGAGAAGAACATATCTAACATCTTTAGCATGTATTGAGAAACGAACAAGTAACTATAAATCAGATATTGAGATTCCAAAAGAAAGGAGGAGCTGCACAAAAAATCTGATCTAACTCATCTACTAAAAAAAAAAGGGAGTAAGCTTCGAAAACCTTTTCAATTTATTTAAACTAACCCTTTTCTCATATGCTTGGTTTGTCATCATAAAAAAAAGGGAGAATATGATTGGTCATTGACTAATGAAGAACTTGGTTTTGATGATAACAAACATGAAGATGTGACAAGATCTTGTCTAAGACCTTCAAGACTAGTTATAGGACTTGGATCGTTATGTATAGGTATAAATGATTCACCTATAGCTTAATAATTAACCTTTCCAAAGAACTCAAATAGCTCACATATTCTTAAGGCTTCAAATTGATTTTTGATTTTCAAAGAAACAAACACAAAGTGCCCAAAAGCTTACTGGATCATTTGAGATCATTTGGCAATGTTCAAAAGCTATAAAAAATGATTTTCTAAAGGA
This sequence comes from Ormosia emarginata, assembly GCA_029884605.1. Lineage (NCBI taxonomy): Eukaryota > Viridiplantae > Streptophyta > Magnoliopsida > Fabales > Fabaceae > Ormosia > Ormosia emarginata. Next base: position 3,242,604 of record JAQQTP010000041.1, on the reverse strand, counting down.
TTATTCGAATAACACTTATGTTATTCGAATAACTAATGTCAGAGAAGGCAAAAAATCTCATCTAGATTGAGCCTTATTCGAATAATGCTTTGTGTTATTCGAATAACAGTTCAAAATCATTAAGGCACACAAAGTATTATTCGAATAACCAAAGTGTTATTCGAAAGCATTCCTTTAAATGGCTTATTCGAATAACAAAGCTATTATTCGAATAGCAAGTTTTTCCAGAAACCAGTCTTTTAAGTGGTTATTCGAATAACATAAGTGTTATTCGAATAACACGTTCTAGAGGCAAATTGCCCCTGAGCTATTTGAAGTCTTTTTCGAATAACAAAGTTGTTATTCGAATAAGAACACAAACCAGAAAAGGAAATAACGGATAGAAAGCTGCCATTAATGCTCCCAACCACCCTCCAATGGCTCTATTCATGAATGTGCTTTAAATACAAGTTGTTGGGCATTTATGGGGTGACGAGCGCCGAACTCAGTCAAAATTATAACCGAAGTTATTACCTAAACTTGTAGTATAGTGAACAACACCGGATCGTCTCCTCAAGGATCGTAGATGCAATTTGATCAAATCAAGTGAAAGTTAGAAAAAGGGGGTTTTGATGGTTCAAAGATCGCAAAGGACAAGATTTAAAGAGAAATAACAATTAGAAAAACAATAATTCGTAAATCTATCCGAGATTGGGTGGATTCAATCATAGCTTTCAACAAACATTTGAAGCATATTTGAATGGTTAACTTGGATCTAACCGAGATCTCAAAGATCGATCCGTAATTCATACTAGACAATCGTCCCGTAATTCAATTGACAAGTAATAAACATAAATCTGCAATCGCACCATTCATGTAGATATATATCAATTTAAGCACCGAATTCAATTAACCTAGGCATCAATCAAGAATCTAACCTCTTCAATTACGTGATTAGTTCAGATCAATCAGCTTCTAAATTTCATCACGATACTTAATCTTAAACCAAGATCAAATCGATCAAACATAAACAGAATCACCATTCATGCATTCAAGATCAAGAGAACGTAAGAAGAAGAGAAGAGGAATTCAAATATAAATCAAATACATTACATAACCAAGGTCTCAAGAATCCAAGCCACAATCTCTTCAAGAGTCCCGAATTGACTAGAAGTGACTTAGCTTTCTCCATTACAATGAAGGAAAAATATACAAGAACTATGAAAAGCTATTTCTAACACCAAGTGTATGTTGTGTTTAGAGCTCTCCACATGCTTCCTTTTATAGAGGATTCAGAGTAGTAGTAGATAGGTAGATGAGATTAGTAGGTGGAATTAGTAGGTGAGCTTGGTAGGTGAGATTGGTAGGTGAGCTTGGTAGGTGAACTTGGTAGGTGAACTTGGTAGGTGAGCTTCCTTGTCTCCGAAAGTATTCATTGCTGAACTCATTGATTTCGTCATTTTTGAGCCAAGTGGTCTTCATGAAAGTTCTAGGAAATTGTCTAAGCTTTCCAATGGCTCTGGAAGCACCCAAAAATTCGTCCTATAGCCCAAGATATGACCCAATTACTACAGACTGCTCAGGACCAGTTTCAGCACCTCTGTTTTGACTTTCAGACCCAATATCTCCATCAAGGAGCCCGAATCAAGTTTTGTGTTTGTCATGAAAGTTGTACATATGGGTCTTAACTTTCAGATCACCAATTTTCAGCCCATTCTATAAACCCAAACTCGAATTATGTTCTGGTTACTACACACTGTTCGGGTTCCAAATACAAATCCCGTATTCTGATTTCCATGCCCAATTAGCTCCACTAGATGTCTGAATTTGACTTTGAGCTCTTCATCAAAGTTGTAGAGCTCTCTTTTATCTTTCCTACAAGGTAAAATTCATAATTATCAGACATTTAGAACTCAAGATATGGCCAAAATACAGAAACAGTGTAAGACTCGAATAATGCTGAAAAATCAATTAAGTCCGATTCGAGTTCAAACTTACAAAACATAATCAAATTCACTCAATTAAGTACATGAAGAGTGTAAATGACTAATAATGAGGGTTTCTTAATGAACAAAATATGTGATTATCAAATTCCCCACACTTAGCTTTTTGCACTCCTGGGCAAAACATATAAAACTAAAGTTAGAAGACAAAGACAAACGACACAAACTTAAAAGTTAAAAACTCTAAAGGACTCAATGAAGCAAGAAGAGCAACAAGAAATTCAAGGGATCAAAGCATAAATGAGGTAACATTTCTTCACATCTCAAACCAAAATGCAAGGAAACTTCCGTTGAAAAGAATGAATTAAGAATGATGGATCTTCACAATATTCCTCTCAATCTCTCAAGTGTTTAAAAGGTAGGTATTTCACTCAATTCAACCCATGAAAATTGCACTACCATAAGCTTGCTTATCTTCTACTTCTCCACTACTCAAAACACATGCACACACAAATCATGAGGACTTTATTCAAGGTTGTAGTGAGGTCAAGGTAACAGTAAAAGGATAAAATGGATATGAGAAGATAAATACCAAATAGAATAAAAGCAAATGAGAGTGAGTTCAAATAACGAGCATAAAAGTTCATCTCAACTCTAATGTATATCCCTTTACATATTCATTTCCCATCCTTTTCTCTCTCTTTTTTTTTATATATATATATATGAACATAACTATATACATACATTTTTCTTTTCTTTTTTTTTTAGGCACTCTTTTTTTTTTTTTCAACAACCATTTTGTACACACACCCCCACACTTGTTCAAAAACTCATCCATTAACCAGGCTAATGTTCTTTTATTCCCTAAGGTACAGTAAGAACATGATTTTTCATTTAAGGCACATAATGAGCTAGAAACAAGGAATGGTCAAATAAGCTCAAAGGGGTTAAGCAAAGGAAAATATACAAGGTTGGCAAGAATCAGAGAATTTTCGAGAGGTCAAAAGAGTTTGATATCATATTGAAAACAAGGTTGGCTATTTGGTTAAACTAGCTAAGAAAGAGGACCTCAATCATGTTCATGCATGCAAGTGAAATGTAGCCTCAAAAAGAATCAAAGCAAGTTCTAGAGTAGTCATTAACATGAGTGAAAATCACACAAGAAAGAAGAGAATGACATAAATGTTGAATCCATCCATTAGGCTCAAAATCTCACAAGGTATGCATTCATCAAACTCAATTCATCAATTCAATCATCCATCACCAAGCATATCAGTTCAAGAAGGGAGAAAAATTATTCAATCATGCAATGAACCCCTTTTTTATTTTTTTTTTAATTTTTTGAATTTTTTTTTTGAAATTTTTTTTTTAACAAACGAAAAGAAACAAAACATGCTAAAATCCCTCCCCACACTTAATGTAACATTGTCCTCAATAGGAAAGAAAGAGATAGAAAAGAGCAACACAACCCGATAAGAAGTGAATCAACGCTAAGCGTAAAAGAAACACACTCACAAGCCGCATCGACTCTAAAAAGAAATCAAACAAGAAAACGTTAGTACTTCCACAAGTCAATACTAATTAATTACTACCTAAAAACTCCTTACTCGCCACCAATTAAGATGCGTCTCAAGAGTAAAATTACTCCTTACTCGCCATCACTAATTGGTTTAATAAGTCCATGACAATCATATCATACTAAACAAAACAACAACAATTTTTTTTTTTTTTAAATCAAACCCTTTAAAGAGAAAGTTTCAGATCGGCTCTTGTTTCTTATTACTTCCTTCGCTGCTTCCTGTTGACCAATCTATCCGAGCTAATACCCGATCAGTACATACTCAAAAGCTTCTAATTTATCAATGAGCTCATCAATAGTGGAGGCGAGAGATAAGAGTTGTTGTCTTGTCAAAGGAGTGATAAATTTCTCCACAAATTTGTCAAGAAAAAATAACAAAAGATCAAAGAAATTATTAACATTCAACAAACCAATGGGTTTATGGTGGATGTTCGGCTTACCAAGAGACAATTTGAAAAATTTCTTCCAAAGTACCAAAACCACCTGGTAAGGCAATGAATGCATCAGAGTTTTCAAGCATTATCTTCATGCGTTCATGCATTGATGATACTTTAAGTTCCTCCCCAATTGTCTTTCCATTGATGTTCTGTTGAGCTAAAGTTTCAGGAATGACACCTAAAACCTGACTGTCTCTTACAAAGGCAGCAAGTGATACAGCCCCCATTAACCCACGACAACCTCCCCCATATACAAGATGAATATTCCTCGCAGCAAAGTGATCGACCAAGAGTGCTAGCTGCGTTTACAAACTCTAATCCCTTCCCATAACTCGACCCACAAAAAACACAGACATTTTTGAGGTTACGAATAGAAGGCCCCATTCTATACTCTTCCTCCCTTTGAGTGTTTCTGAGTGTGAAGGAAAATGGAGAAAATGGAGTGTTTAAATAAGAAAAAGAATGGAAAGGGAAATAATTGCACCTATAAGGGTAGGTTGGCTGTTGTCAGAAAAGGTTGAAATTAAGAGACACAAAATCTTTTTTTTTTTTTGACTTCAAGAGAACCATCAAGGTAAAGAAGTCTAGAAACCCCTGAAGGATCTTGCTCAAAGGATCGTCTGTACAAAAATCAAAATACAACAAAATGATACAAAGATAAAAGAAATAGAAAATGATGACATACCAGTATGTACGCTCCATGGCGTATCTTTATACATGCACACAGAGCAAAGAGACATCACGTCCCTTTTTTTTTTTTTTTTTTGAAATTGTTAGAGAAACTTGATGAAAGATGAGTGTATACTTACTTAAGATTGGGATGGAGGTAGTCTGCTCTTTCTCAGCTTTGTGCCAAAGCATTGTTGACCAAGATTCACCCATTCAAGACCAACCAAGAACATAGTGGCTCCCAAAAGGGACAAGTGGTCATAATACGACCGACGCCTCACATGTGGATACAATCTACCTTCTTTGTTTTTCAATTAAGAAGGCCGGATCAGATGCATGCATTTCCCCATTCACGGCTTGTGTTACCAAAGCCAACCCTAAGAAGTATACATTTTTTTTTTTCATTTTTTTTTTTTTTTTTTTTTTTTTTTTGTTTTTTTTTTTTTTTTTGTTTTGTTTTGTTTTTTTTTGAAAAATGACATGAAGAAGAAGAAGATGATGATATGTACAGATTGTTTGTGGATATGGCTCACATCTCCTCTAGTTTAACGTCCAAAGAATCGGCTAAACGTCTTCTATGAGTCGAGGATAAGCTTCCCATCCAATTTTCTTATAAATTGGCAAACAGGTCTTTTAGAGTCGATTCCCAAGATCAGTAGCGTTGTTCTTCATCCTTGAAGAGATTCCACAATTTAAGAATTTCACGATGCACCAATCCACAAGAATGCGTCTCAAGAGTCAATAAGATATCATCTAATGACTCCTTACTCACCATTCTTAATGAAGAAAATTTTATCTTCTCTATTTGCGAAACCATCCCCTTAGTACGACATCGCTTGTTACATGCCCATCGTCCACATTTGTGACAGACTTGTAACCTTTTTGCTCTTCTCCTTTTAGAATATGAACTTCTTCCAAGACCGGCATATATGAGTCAAATGAAATTGAGGACTCACCGCTAATCGGACCTTTGCTTCAATTATCCAAATAGACATCTTCTCGGCATACCCTTGTGCATTAACATTCTCAATCTCTCACATCGAACTTTGTAGATTTTTCTCGAGCATTTTGAGGAAGAGAAGGAAAATGTTTTCTCGTGTTTGAAAGAATGACATCCATTTTGAAGGAGAAGAAGGGTTCATTATTTTGGGAAATCGAAGAATAAACCGACTCAAGAGTCACGGAGTACCGTATCCGCCACTTAACCGGAACACAAAGAACTCAAGAACTTGGTTTTCCAGGAATGGTTGAGTCTTTGTCCATTAACTTAAGCGCAAGCACTCATTCCTAGGATCCTCAATATCTACGTCCCCAGAGTAGGTGCAGACGATAATCTCAAAGCGTAACTTTTGACCAATTTCCGCAGCTTTTGTAAAAGGTGTAACAGCACCTTTAATAAAGTAGGCCAATAAAATCCATACCGCAAGATTTTCGCAGCTTGTTGTCGAAGAAAAAAATGACCTCCACATGCTTCGAGCGACACTACCTACCTCATTGTCGGGCACACATTTCTTTTTTTTTTTTTTTTTTTTTTTTTTTTTTTTTTTTTTTTTTTTTCTTTTTTTTTTTTTTTTATTCATAATGCGGATGGAGAAGGTTCATCACCTCCATTTCTCGCATTCTCTGGAAGTTCATGATACTCGTTTGAGGCGGTGTCCATTTACGATGAAAGCTTTGGCAAAGGACCTCACTTTTAATCCGAACAAAGACCAAGGAAAAAAAACATTAGTAACAATAAATGGTCCATCCCATCTAGACCTTAATTTGCCGTGCATGAGTTGGAGGCGGGAGTTATAGAGGAGAACTTTTTGACCAATCTCAAATGTTTTCCTCGTAATCAACTTATCATGGAAGGCTTTGGTCTTCTCCTTATAAAGTTTGGAACTTTCATAAGCCTCCAAGCGGATCTCCTCCAATTGTCAGTACCGCAGCTTCCTCTCCATACCTCGCTTGATCTAGGTCCAAGTTGCACCTTTTCACCGCCCGTAATGCTCGATGTTCAATTTCCACCCAGTGGGTGGCAGTGCTTTTCCAAAAACAATCCGATACGAGACATCCCGATTGGTGTCTTATAAGCAAATCGGAAGCCCATAAAGCATCCTCAAGCCTCTTGCTCCAGGTCCTTTTCTTAGGTTGAACTGCCTTCCGGAGTATCCGCTTAATTTCTCCGTTGGAGACCTCGCTTGCCCATTGGTTCGGGGGTGGTAGGGTGTAGAAACCTTGTGTTGACTCCATACTTCTTCATCAAAGCCTCCATGCTTCGATTGCAAAAATGTGAACCTTGATCACTAATGATGGATCTCGGGACTCCAAACCTACGTAAAAATCTGATCTAATAAAATCCACAACAACTTTAGAATCATCACCCGAGTGGCCTTAGCCTCCACCCATTTAGATACATAATCCACAAAGAAGCGTAATGTAAACAAAACCAAATGATACAGAAAAGGACCCATAAAGTCAATACCCCAAACATCAAAAATCTCACGTAATAATAAGGGTTTCGGGGCATTTCATTCCTACGAGAAGTATTTCCTGTTCTCCTCGCATTGATCACAAGATTTGCAAAACATATATGCATCATGAAATAGAGTGGGCCAATATAATCCGTAGTCTAAAACTTTCCTAGCAAATCCGTTGAGGACCGAAGTGGCCGCCACATGCAAGTTTATGACAAAAGCTAAGAATGGAATGGAATTCATCATCGCACACATCTCCTAATTACTTGGTCACCGCAAAATCTCCATAAGTAAGGATCATCCCACACATAATACTTTGACTCACTTTTCAATTTATCAATATTAGCCTTAGTGAAATGTGCAGTATTGCTTTAGCAACCAAGAAATTAATCAAATCAAGAAACCAAGGGATGTTGCCTTGCAGCCTTGAAAAGTCGCTCATCGTGGAAAACATCATGGATGGGAAAACATCCGCCTCCCTTTCAATTCGACTCAAGTGATCACCACCAAATTCTCCGCTCCACTCTTGTCACGGATCTCAATATCAAACTCCCGGAGGAGCAACATCCACCTAATCAACCGGCTTGGCATTGGGCTTCTTCAGAGAAACTTCAATGCCGCATGATCCGAAAACACAACTACTCGGAACCAAGCAAATATGATCGAAATTTATCTAAAGCAAAAACAATTGCTAAAAGTTCCTTTTCGCTTGTGGTGTAGTTGATTTGTGCAGGATCTAAAGTTCTCGAAGCATAGGAAATGACATGAGATACTTTACCGACCCTTTGTGCAAGAACAGCTCCCAATGCATAATTAGAGGCATCACACATCAGCTCAAATGGAAGTGTCCAATCCGGCGGTTGGATGATAGGTGTACTGTCAATGCCTGCTTCAATTGATTGAAGGCATCCTGGCACTTCTTGTCAAAGTGAAACTCCACATCTTTTTGCAGTAAGTTGGATAGCGGAAGTGCAATTTTGCTGAAATCCTTTATGAACCGCCGATAGAAACCTGCATGACCAAGGAAAGAACGAATCTCCCGCACGCATGTGGGGTAAGATAGGCATGAAATAACATCTATTTTTGCAGGATCTACCTCAATACCCTCACGAGATATCACATGCCCTAAGACTATACCTTGTTCTACCATGAAATGACATTTCTCAAAATTTAGAACGAGGTTAGTCTTAATGCATCTATGCAAGACCCGAGCCGTACTATCTAAACATGCATCAAAGGAAGATCCATAGACAAGAAATCATCCATGAATACGTCCATGCAATTTTCTAAAAATCGAAAAGATACTTACCATACACCTCGAAAGGTGCCTCGGAGCATTGCATAGACCAAAGGGCATCCTCCCGTATGCAAACGTGCCAAATGGACAAGTGAAAGTAGTCTTTTCTTGGTCTTCTGGGGCTATATGAATCTGAAAATAGCCCGAATATCCATCCAGAAACAATAATGTGACTTGCCGCCTAACCGCTCCAACATCCGATCAATGAAGGGCAGCGGAAATGATCCTTTCTCGGTAGCCCGGTTGAGCCGCCTATAATCAATGCAAACTCGCTAACTGCTTTGAACTCGTGTGGGCACAAGCTCATTGTTCGATTCGCAACCACCGTGACCCCGCATTTCTTGGGAACCACTTGCACGGGCTCACCCATTGACCGTCGATATGGGATAAATAATGCCACTTGAAGTAGTTTTGTAACTTCCTTCTTCACCACATCTAGAATCGGGGGATTTAGTCTCCTTTGGGGGCATCTAACCGGTTTGATCCCTTCTTCCAATAAAATCTTATGCATGCATGTGGAGGGACTAATACCAGGAATATCCGCAAGAGTCCATCCGATGGCTTGCCTATTCTCGCCTCAAAATCAAGCAGAATTTTTCTTCTTGATCGTGTTGTAGGTTTTTAGCAATGATCACCGGAAGTGTCTCACCATCTCCCAAATATGCATATTTAAGATGGTCTGGTAAAGTCTTCAACTCCAAGGATGGAGGTTGTACAATGGAAGGTAACAAGTGATCCAAACAACTAACTCAAGAACATTAATTTCAAAGATGGTACGACTCTCATTCTCAATTGTTGCATCACCAAGAATTGTGATTATCATTACTCATAATGTAATAAATAAATCTCAAGACATGCAAAGACATGGTTCAACATCACAAGTGGCACATGTATCACAAGAAACAGAACCAAGATAGTCAACAATATCGTGGAATTCAAGATATAAATCAAGATAGACATCATCAACCAAAGATCTCAATCATATCAACATGGAAAACAGAATGCTCCTCTGGGGGTGTCTCATAGCATCAAAAATGTTAAATTGTACCAAATCGTCGCCAAACTCCATAGAAAGGGTGCCAACATGCACGTCTATCTTGGTCTTGGCGGTCTTGAGGAATGGTCTGCCTAGAATCAATGGAGCATGGTTTGTTGGAGACTCATCTTCCATGTCCATAATGTAGAAATCTGGCTGAAAAATTAACTCATTCACCCGAACTAACACATCTTCCAAAGACACCTACAGGATGAGCAAGTGGCTCTATTCGCCAACCGAATCACGATACCAAAGGGTTGCAAAGTACCAATGTTTAAACACTTATACACTGATATGGGCATGACATTGATCGAAGCACCCAAATCTAGCATTGCATGCTCAAATCTAGAGTTGCCAATTGTGCAAGAAATTGTGAAAGTTCCAGGATCTTTGCATTTCTCGTGGCATGCTTGCGTAATCATTGCGTAAACATTTCTACCCATGCCGATCTTCTCATCCCCTTTCAACCTTCTCTTATGAGTGCACAACTCCTTGAGAAATTTAGCATATTTTGGAATTTGCTTGATTGCATCTAGGAGGGAATATTGATTTCCACTTTCCCGAATGTCTCCATGACTTCTTTTTCCATTTCTCGCTTGCATTGTTCTCTTGGATTGTGTGATCCTATTTGGAAAAGGTAATGGAATGGTAACATCTGAATTCTCTCGCAATTTTCTTCAAGGGTACATATTTCTGACTGAATTATCCATTTCCTGCCGTTTTTGGTCAATTTCGATTGTTGTAAGGTTGGAACATCAACTTCTTTGCCACTTCTCAAGGTAATTGCACTTACGTTGCCTCTTGGATTGTTGACGCTTGTGAAGGCAATTGGCTAGAACCTTGACTCTTTAGCTCGCTCACAAGTGGTTGCCACCGCCCAATTTGAGTTTGTAAATTCTCGAATGTTGGCACTGACGTTCTCACTGAACTGAATGTTATTTGTGGCCATTTGTTTCATCAGGTCTTCCAATGATGGCTCAGCTGGAGTGGATTGGACAAACTGCTGAATAGGTTGCTGTTGTCTGAATACAGGGGGTATTTGTTGGTATTTGTTGCTTGGACCTGCAGCTTGGTATCTAAATTGTTGTTGCTACTGGTGGGGCTGTTGTTGCTGGCTAGGATTCCCATATCTCAAATTGGGATGGTCTCGCCAACCAGGATTATAAGTGCTAGAAAATGGATCATATCTAGATTGTTGCTGTTGTTGCCGATATTGGGGTCTACCAGAAAAACACCACCGCAAGAACATATTGATCCGAAAAGCGGAACCATCTTCCCGAAGTGTAGGGCATGAATCAAGAGGATGAGATGAATTAGAGCAAATTCCACACACCGATGCAAATATCCGCATGGGTGGTTGTTGACCCATCGCTATCCGTCTTACCAAAGAAGTCAATTCATCTAGTCTGTGTTCCATTCTTTGTTGGTCCATATGAGATGCTTGAATTTCATTAACTCCTCCGGTTGCGGTGATGATCCGCGAGCCAAACTCATTGGGTATTGGCCGCCATGTTTGCTATCGATCTCTTGCGGCGGTGGGAGTTTTGTCTACTAAGGCTCCTCCAGAGGCAAAGATCGATCATGCTTCTATCATTTGGCAAAGAAGCCCTCATAAAAGTATTGAATCAAGAGTTGGTCACTAATTTGGTGATGAGGGCAGCTCGAACACAACTTCTTGAATCTCTCCCAAGATTCATGCAAAGTCTCACCGTACATCCGTCTCGATGCCACATATATCCTTCCTAATTGCAAGCAGCTCTCGAGGCAGGGAAGAATCTCTCCAGAACAACCTCTTCATGTCATTCCAACTTCGACCGAACCCGGTGAAAGATAAAATAACCAATCTTTGGTCGCATCGATAAGTGAGAAGGGAAATGCCCTTAACTTGATGTGTTCCTCGAGATGCCTTGTGGCTTCATGGTTGAACACACAACATGGAACTCTTTCAGTGCTTATGAGGATCTTCACCCGCAAGACCATGAAACTTTGGTAACAAGTGTATCAAACCAGATTTTAACTCAAAATCTGCATCAAGATCGATATTGAATGCACAAAGATTGGTAAGATACATCAGAGCAAAGAAGTTCCTTAAGGGTTCTATTATGCATGTTATTAGCCATGATTTTAGGATTACTTAAGTTATCGTGTTCACTCCCAAAATTAGGTTCAAATTAACTCGAATTTATCACACGAGCTCTAATTAATCTATGCAAGGTCCTTCAATCTCAGGATCAAGATCAAGCAAGATATCGTGGATTGGACCTAGTCATGCATCAACTAAAGCACAAAAACACAAAAACTGCAACTAAGCAAAATACACTAAACAACACTCAAAATATGCAAAAATAAATCTAGTTAATATGTCTAAACATTTTTAAAAATTATGGAATCAACACAGAACAAAATCTACATAAAAATGAAACTAGAAAATGCAATAAAAAAATATTAAAAAATTGAAAAAGTGGTCTAAATGATAGAATTTCGAAAAACCAAGGGTGACCTCACAGCTTACTGTGAGTCTTGTTTATCAGGCTGTTTTCCTTCAACCGATCAAGTTTCAGCTCATTCTGGGCATGTTGCAGTTCGAAAATTGCAATTGTTACCGTAATCACCTCTTTTCCGTCTTTCCTAAATCGAAAAAATTCAAAAGCTAGGATAAAAATGTTAGTATGGTATGAACAATGTTAGTAAATGAAAAATAACTGTTAGAATAGGTAAGAAAGAACAAAAATTAGTAAGGTTACTCAAAATGAAAAGATTACACCTACGAGATCCCCTAAGATTACACGCAAAATTTTGACGAGCGCCGAACTCAATCAAAATTATAACCGAAGTTATTACCTAAACTTGTAGTATAGTGAACAACACCGGATCGTCTCCTCAAGGATCGTAGATGCAATTTGATCAAATCAAGTGAAAGTTAGAAAAAGGGGTTTTGATGGTTCAAAGATCGCAAAGTGACAAGATTTAAAGAGAAATAACAATTAGAAAAATAGTCAATTCAAATCTATCCGAGATTGGGTGGATTCAATCATAGACCTTTCAACAAACATTTGAAGCATATTTGAATGGTTAACTTGGATCTAACCGAGATCTCAATCGATCCATAATTCATACTAGACAATCGTCCGTAATTCAATTGACAAGTAATAAACATAAATCTGCAATCGCACCATTCATGTAGATATATATCAATTTAAGCACCGAATTCAATTAACCTAGGCATCAATCAAGAATCTAACCTCTTCAATTACGTGATTAGTTCAGATCAATCAGCTTCTAAATTTCATCACGATACTTAATCTTAAACCAAGATCAAATCGATCAAACATAAACAGAATCACCATTCATGCATTCAAGATCAAGAGAACAAGAAAAGAGAAGAGGAATTCAAATATAAATCAAATACATTACATAACCAAGGTCTCAAGAATCCAAGCCACAATCTCTTCAAGAGTCCCGAATTGACTAGAAGTGACTTAGCTCTCCATTACAATGAAGGAAAAATATACAAGAACTATGAAAAGCTATTTCTAACACCAAGTGTATGTTGTGTTTAGAGCTCTCCACATGCTTCCTTTTATAGAGGATTCAGAGTAGTAGTAGATAGGTAGATGAGATTAGTAGGTGGAATTAGTAGGTGAGCTTGGTAGGTGAGATTGGTAGGTGAGCTTGGTAGGTGAACTTGGTAGGTGAACTTGGTAGGTGAGCTTCCTTGTCTCCGAAAGTATTCATTGCTGAACTCATTGATTTCGTCATTTTTGAGCCAAGTGGTCTTCATGAAAGTTCTAGGAAATTGTCTAAGCTTTCCAATGGCTCTGGAAGCACCCAAAAATTTGTCCTACAGCCCAAGATATGACCCAATTACTACAGACTGCTCAGGACCAGTTTCAGCACCTCTGTTTTGACTTTCAGACCCAATATCTCCATCAAGGAGCCCGAATCAAGTTTTGTGTTTGTCATGAACGTTGTACATATGGGTCTTAACTTTCAGATCACCAATTTTCAGCCCATTCTATAAACCCAAACTCGAATTATGTTCTGGTTACTACACACTGTTCGGGTTCCAGTCACAAATCCCGTATTCTGATTTCCATGCCCAATTAGCTCCACTAGATGTCTGAATTTGACTTTGAGCTCTTCATCAAAGTTGTAGAGCTCTCTTTTATCTTTCCTACAAGGTAAAATTCATAATTATCATACATTTAGAACTCAAGATATGGCCAAAATACAGAAACAGTGTAAGACTCGAATAATGCTGAAAAATCAATTAAGTCCGATTCGAGTTCAAACTTACAAAACATAATCAAATTCAGTCAATTAAGTATATGAAGAGTGTAAATGACTAATAATGAGGGTTTCTTAATGAACAAAATATGTGATTATCATGGGGGTTAATCAATCAAGCTGAAAAACTAAGTTGAGTATTAATATGAGTTTCACTATCATTGTTCATCAATTCTCTGTTTCGATCATTATCAAGTGAATCATTAATACCCATAAGACTTCAAGTTGTATTATCTACTCTTGAGAGAGCTTTTATTCATCTATATCCTTGTTTAATCTATAAAGAGAGGGTGAGGTATCCCTCAAAGTTGTAAGGGTGAGGTATCCCTTTGAAATAGAGGCTCAAGCACAAGGGTAAGGCATCCTAAGGTGTTGAGTGCTCAAGTTTGTAAAGATTGTCAAGCACCTTTTGAAGCTTGAAGATATAATAGAAAATCTCGAGTGGTTGCTTGAGGACTGAATGTAAGTCATAAGTGGATTGGTGGCCGAACCAGGATAAACTATTGTGTTTGATTCTCTAAACCCTTCTCTTTATATTTGTGCATTGGCTTATTTCCTTACTTGATTATTTCTTTCTTGGTTGGTTCATTAGTGAGCAATATCTATCTATCTTATCCATTCACTCACTTCTAATAATTAATAGCTTCAACGAAAATCAATATTTAAGCATTTTGCGAAAGAATTGTGAACTTGTTTTATAAACTCAATTCACCCCCTCTTGAGTATTGAAGCCACTTAGTAACAGTGTCTTGTAAGCAGTTCGGTTAGCCCAAAGAGCATCCTCAAGCCACTTGCTACAATCCTTCCTATTAAGCTTGACAATTTTCTAAAGGATTTGTTTGATCTTTCTATTTGATACTTCAGCTTACCCATTTGTTTGATGGTGGTAAGGTGTAGAAACTTTATGCATGACTCCATACTTCTTCAACAAAGCCTCCATATTCCGGTTGTAGATGTGTGACCCTTGATCACTAACGATAGCCTTCGGAATGCCAAATATGCAGAAAATGTTTGATCTAACAAAATTCACAACAACTTTTGAATCATTAGTTCGAATGGCTTTTGCCTCCACTTTTTAGACACATAATCAATAAGCAAAATGTAAACAAAACTAAATGAGATAGGAAAAGGACCCATAAAATCAATACTCCAAACATCAAATATTTCACAAAATAACAAAGGTTGTTAGGGCTTCCCATTCATACGAGAGATATTTCTAGCTTATTGGCATTGTTCACAAGATTTACAAAACACATATACATCACACAAAATAGGAGTTGGCCAATACAATCTAGATTCCAATACTTTCCTACCAGTACGTTGTGGCCCAAAATGCCTACCACATGCAAATGCATTGAAAAAGCTAAGCACAAAATGAAATTCATGATTAGGCACACATCTTCTAATCATTTGGTAACTACAAAATTTCTATAGATATGGATCATCCTACACATACTACTTTGACTTACTCTTTAAATTATCAATTTGTGCTCTAGTAAAATATGCAAGCAAGACACTAGCAAGCAAAAAATTTATCATATCAGCGAACCACAAAGTGTTTCCTTGTAGCTGTAAAAGTTCCTCATCAAGGAAGGTGTCATGGATGGGAAAGAGGTCAGCAGCTTGCTCAATTCAGCTCAAATGGTCAGCTACTAAGTTCTTTGTTCCACTCTTGTCACGTATCTCGATGTCAAACTCTTGGAGCAGCAGCATCCACTAAATCAATCTTGGCTTGGCCTTAAGTTTCTTTAGGAGAAACTTCAAAGCTGCATGATTAAAAAATACCACAACTTTAGAACCAAGCAAATATGATCTAAATTTATCTAATGCAAAAATAATAGATAAAAACTTTTTTTTCTTAGTGGTGTAATTCGCTTGAGCAGCATCCAAAGTCCTCGAAACTTAGTAGATCACATGAAGCATTTTGCCCACTCTTTGTGCCTAGATAGCTCCCATTGCATAGTTTGAAGCATCACACATCAACTCGAAGGGGAGTGTCCAATGAAACGACTGGATAATGGGGGTGGTGGTAAGAGCTTACTTCAAATGGTGGAAGGCTTTCTTGTATTTCTCATTAAAGTCAAACACTATATCCTTTTGCATGAGGTTGGATAGCGAAAATATTATTTTGTTGAAGTCTCTAAGGAAGCGCCAGTAGAAACCTACATGACTAAGAAAATAACAAATCTCCTACACGCATGTGGAATAAGATAAAGAATAAATGACATCTATTTTAGTAGGATATACTTCAATGCCCTTGCTAGATACTACATGGCCTAAAACTATGTCTTGCTCTACCATAAAATAAAAATTTTCAAAATTTAGAACAAAGTTAGTTTTAATGCACCTATGTAATACCTTAGTCAAACTAGCCAAACATGAATCAAAGGAAGAACCATAAATAGTAAAATCATCCATGAACACCTCCATGCACTATTCCAAAAGATAAAAAAGATGCTTATCATGCACCGTTAAAAGGTGCCAGGGGCATTGCAAAGGCCAAAGGGCATCCGCCTATGTGCAAAAGTGTAGTCTTCTCTTAATCTTCTGGTGCAATATGGATTTGAATATATCTGGTGTAGCCATCCAGAAAGCATTAGTGTAATTTCCCAGCCAACCTCTCTAACATCTGATCAATGAAGGATAGGGGGTAATGATCCTTTCGGGTGGCTTGGTTGAACTTTCTATAATCAATGTATACTCTCTAACTGTTTTGCATCATAGTAGGAATCAGTTCATTATTCTGATTTGCCACTACTATCACCCCAGATTTCTTTGGAACAACTTGTAATGGGCTCACCCATTTGTTATCGGAGATGGGATAAATGATATCAGCTTGTAACAACTTTGTCACCTCATTCTTCACCACATCTAGAATCAATGGATTCAATCTTCTTTGGGGTTGTCTTACTAGTTTAGCTCCCTCCTTAAGCAATATTCAATGCATGCACATAGAGGGACTAATATCAGGAATTTCTACAAGTGTCCATCCAATTGCTTTCTTATGCTCCTTCAGAATTTGTAGCAATTTCTCTTCTTATTCATCATTGAGGTCCTTTGCTACAATCATTGACAGCTTCTCACCATCCTCCATATATACATATTTAAGGTGTGCAAGTAGAGGCTTTAACTCCAATTTGGGTGGATGCACTATAGAGGGAGGCAATTTGGTGGTGGGAACTACTTCAGCAGACTGAATTTCTGCACAACTAGCAACTGTTGCATAATCTATGCAATCAGATTCATCATTTCCCAAATATGTAAAAATTTCAGAACACACATGACACTTGACATTGCATAATCAGTACATGAACATACTAATTCAGAATCATCAAAACCATCAAAATTAGGGAACTCATCATAATTGTCCTCAACAAATTCATCGAGCAAGTCTATATGAAAAACAAAATGCGCTTCCATGGGATGCTTCATTGTTTCAAAGATGTTGAATTGCACTATTAAATCTCCAAACTCCATAGAAAGAGTTCCAGCATGCACATCTATTTTTGTTCTTGCACTCTTGATGAATGACCCCCCTAAAATGATGGGAGCCTAGTTGGATGATGACTCCCCCTCTATATCCAAAATGTAAAAGTGGTGTTGTGTGGATTGTAAATAGAATTAAGATTAAAATCAATTGTCAAGTTCCACCAAAAATATAAAAACCTTACAACTAGTTGTAGTTAGTAAGAGTCGATCTACAGAGAACTAATTCAATTAACACTATAAATTGATTCCTAATTTAAACTCTAAAGAACAATAAACAATAAAAGGGGATTTTGTTTGTTAAAACTAAGAAAAAAAATTAATCTAAAGCAACAACAGTAAACATGATTTGAATTACCAATTAAAAGATATTGGTTAAGAGATGAAATCCACTACTAGATTTATAAGACAATGCTAACCTACAAACCTTTTATCCCAACATGATCAATTATGTTCTCATGCAATTGTGAGATGAATTCTCTATTTTGCTTAAGTTTTGGTTAATTTAGCAACCGCTCAAATTAAGCCCTAATCATTAGTTAACTATAAAGCAACCGCTCATACACCTACCTAATAATTGTATTAAGATTTAGAAAATCAATCACACTAAAGTCCAATCACACACTGGGATTAAATTACTTAGATCATATGTCTCACTAGTTCTACCACCGCAACCGTGCATAGCAATCCTAGTTTTACCACTTTCGAAAATAGTAAAGAGTATAAAAACCTTTATATTGAATTAAGAACTGAAACATATGAATAAAAACATAACTGTATTGATATAAAGAACTATGTAGGATTCACACGATCAAAACTAGGGTTTCATCTTCCCTTAATCAAATAAGAAACTTAGTCATGCATGACGAATTCAAAATCAAAAGAAAAACAAAATAAAGACAACGTCAAGGTACAAGTGCGAAAGAAAACTAAAGATCAAACTAGTTTCTAATGATTGAGGTTGATTGATCTCCGATAGCTCGAACCTGAGTCTCCAATCTTTGATCGAATCTCCCTCTCTCTTGTTCTTCTATTCTCTTCAGTAGCTTGGTGGCTTCCAGTCCATACTGATCCCTTTTGAAACCTTAAGCAATCTTATTTATACTTTTGGGCCCATAGCTCATTATTCAAACTCGGACTTAATTTTCTGGGCCGCAAACACGAGTCGTGTCTGATGACACAGCCCCCCTGTGTAAGGCTCTGTGACATAATTCTTCATGGGATTGAAGAAGCAGAGAGGTACACGGCCCCTTCGTGTCTGGGGACACAAGTCGTGTCTTTGGTCATGATCATAACCTGGTCCAATTAAGGAGCCAAAGAAGAACACGATCCCCCTGTGTCTAAGGACACGGGCCGTGTCACTTGGTTTCTTCATGTTTAGCCCCTATTCTTCATATATGATCTTCTTTCTTTGCTTCTAGAGGTGATGTTGATCTCCTTGAGTCTCTAGCTTCCTCCTCAAATGGATAGCAAGCTTAGTTTGACGCTAATGGGCTCCATCACTCAAAGATCTTTTGAAAAGCACAATTCAATTATGAATGTTTATAATCACACTTAAGCATAGTTTCACAACAAGGATCCGATTGAGCTTTATATCTAGAAACTTAGCTAAATGTTAACAATTAAGCATATATGGAATCCAATTAAATCAAACATAAGACACTTAAGATGTAGAAATAATCGATAGATCAAATACCACCATACTTATCTTTTTGCACTCCTGGTAAAAACATAGAATTAAACACATGTTTCCCAATAAGTACTAAAAGTGTAGAATAATAAGCAAAAACCTACACACCTTAGTCTCTTTAAGGAGTCTAAGCAATCAGGAATTTCTTCCCTCGACAATCCAAACTAGCAAGTAAAGTCAATCAGATATCAGGGTTAAATCAAAATGATAGATTCTCACAGATATACTCTTTCACTCAAGTGTCTAGGGTTTGTGTTTACTCTCAACCCACTCATGAAAACATGCACTACCATAAGCTTAGCAAGCCTTTACTTCCCTACCACATAGAGCACATGCATACAAAGATCAAAAGGTCTTTAATTATGTTGTAATGGGGTCAGGGTTAAGGTAGGATACACCAAGGATGAATAAAGTTAAACCATAGAAAATAGAAGAGCAAAAGGGAGTATATTCAATCATTACAATAAAAATTACCCCAACATTCTTCAACCTTAATTTTTTTTTGTATCTTTTCCTTTTTCTTGCCTTTTTCTATACAACAATCAACTTTTTGCATTTCTTCTTCATTTCTTTTTTTTTTTTTTCACTTTTGAGCTCTTTTTTTTTATTATTATACCTAGCATCACATTGTTAAATCCCCCCACACTTATTCAAAAGCAATTCCCAACACAATCACTAAGCTCTTCTACTCCCTAAGGTAGGGTAGCATAATAGTTTATCGCTTTTAGGCTTGTATTGAGTTTTAATAGAAGGAAAGGTCAGTTAGGCTCAAATGGGGTGAACAATGGATAAAAATGCAAGGACAATTATTTGGCCTGTAACTATTTGAAAGAAATGCCTTTGTCATTTCAAATGTATGCAATGGTCATTTGTAGCTTGTGGAAATAAGCTTGCCCCAAATGGTTTAATATGTTAAGTTTTGATGATGACAAATATAAGACAAAAAGAATGATGCATATGCTTGATAGATGTACTTTATAGATGACAATTGCATCACAAAAGAATATTGATCATATTACATAAATGTGCTTAAAGAGATATATGTAACATTCATCATATAATATATCCAATAATATTTTATATGAGTTATAAATGAATTAATATTGGATATGTCTATAAAAGTCTTGTATGCATGTTAGACTAACTAGAGTTATACATTTATGAATCATGCATATGAAGATATTGAGTTATGAATTTGGACTAACTATGTTTGGTTAAGTGAGCAATACTTTGTAGGATAGTCCAAGTACCAAGAGTGAGCATTACAACAAGAAAGTAAAAAGATCACAACTATGCTCAACTCAAGAAGGATGAAAATAATAAATATGTTTCAAGCTTGTGCAAGACATGAAGAGAAGAAAATTTCAGAAGCTTGGATTATATCAAGAAGCCAAAGGATTGAAAGTGCAAAGATTAAGTCCCAAGGTTCTTCAAGAATAGCTTATAGGACTTAGATCTCATGTAAAGGTAAAAAGGAATCACACTAAGCTCAAAACATGTTTTAACATCTTTAAAAAGTGTTTTCTAAAAAGTTTAAATGCCCAACAAAGTGTTTTTGGAAAGTTAGTCTTGGTGGTAGGCCAAACCATTGAAAAATAGCCAAGTTTGTGTTTTGCAAAACTGACCTTTGGTTACTCTTTTGATCATATCTTTCAAAATACTTTGAGTTTTGCTTTGAAACTTATTTCATATGAAAATAGACTCAAAGATCTTTCTAATGAGTAGTCATTTGCTTAAAACGGATAAGAAACAAAGAAGTTATGATCGTTTAAAGTTAGTTTTCAAAAAGCACAGTGTCCTAACCGATTAGGAACTTTCCCTAACCGATTATTCACTCTACCAGAAGCCATTTTCACGTTTCTGAAATGTCCTAACCGATTAGGAACTTGTCCTAACCGATTAGGATGATAAAAAGGAGCCTTTTTCATGTTTTAAATGGCCTCCTAACCGATTAGGAAGATTTCCTAACCGGTTAGAACATGTTTTTAAGTGAAATGCAATTTGGCTATCAAAATGGCCTAACCGATTAGGGTAACTCCCTAACCGGTTAGTATGTGTTTAAAATGATCGTGAAAAGCACTTTAAAGTGGCCTAACCGATTAGGCCAAATGCCTAACCGGTTATTTGATAAGTCAGAAGGCTTTTCCTAAAAGGCCTAACCGATTAGGACAATGTCCTAACCGATTAGTTGCAAACCAGAAACGCTCCTAACGGTCATAAAACGGCTAGTTTTCTTAATTAATCATTTCCAAACTTTACCCAATGACACTAAATATTAGTGGGCTATAAATACAAGTGTTTGGGCATCAAAGAAATGTTGGAGAACATTCTGAAAATTACCCTTGAGTATTGAAAATGAATTTCATCATCTTTTTCTCCAAATCTTTGTTTTGAGCTAAGTGTGTAAATCCTTTATACCCATAAGCTTCAAGTTGTATTATCTACTCTTCAAGAGAGTTTCTATCTTCTACACTTTGTGTAATATATAAAGAGAGGGTGAGGTATCCCTAGAGAGTGAGGCATCTCTCAAAGTTAGTAAAGGGTGAGGTATCCCTTGAGGGTGAGGCATCCCTCAAAAGTTGTAAAGGGTGAGGTATCCCTATTTGAGGCTCAGGCACAAGGGTAAGGTATCCCAAGGTGTGTTGAGTGCTCTCAATTGTAAAGGTTATCAAGCACCTGTTGAAGCTTGAAGATAGTGGAAAATCTCTAGCAATTGCTTGAGGACTGGACGTAGATCACAAGTGGATTGGTGATCGAACCAGGATAAACTATTGTGTTTGATCTTCTAAACTCTATGTCTTTACATTTGCACCTTAATTATATATGCTTGAGTTGAACTTGATATTTAGCTTATTTGCTTGATTTATCCTATATCTCAAGTTGCAGTTGAGTAATCTATAATAGTTGTACATTTATTGTACATATTCCGCTGCATTTATTTATTGAGTGATTTAAAATGCATAATTTGTCAAAGTTGTATTAAAACTAGTCATCACCCAATTCACCCCCCCTCTTGGGTAATGGTTGCCATGACTAACATAGCTTAAAAGAGAGTCAAGACAAGTTTTGAAGAACACATACTCATAAATGGAATCACACAACAAAGAACCAAGATGGCATAATATTAGTCATTCACATCAAGGCCCAAAATCTCACTAGGTCTCAATTTATCACATTCGAATTAACCCCTCAATTTTTCAAAACCTCACTTGATAGATTTGAAAGCAAGAAAGTCTACTCCTTCAAGCTTAAAAACTTATCTGATTTTTTTTAAAAAAAATTGGATCTTTTGATCACCATTCAAATCATTCTAAAGCCCATTGGAAATATATGCACCATATATTCAATTAAGATCATTATCCCCCCACACTTAAAACAAACATTGTCCCTAATGTCAAGGCATACACATCAGAGAAATTAAACTCAAGTAAACCAACAGTGCATATTCAATGACATAAGAAGGAAATTAAATCCATAACTAGTAATTATCATTTACATTCCAAAATAAGATCCAATTACAATGCCAAAAGATCAACAAGAAGATCCAATACAGAATCTAAAATAGAAAATGGGATAAATCAAGATGGGGGTGGGGGAGAAAACACTCTCTGAAGCAAAGCATTCAGTTTGCTATCGATGGTGTCCATCCTCCTAGCAGTGAAGTCCTCCAACTGTTGGAATTGGTCGTCTAAGCATTGGAATCAGGTGGCATGATCTAACTCCTGTCGATCAATACGGACCATGACCTCATCATAGGAAGCAGCTCTAGTGGATGGCCCTGCATCTACTGCAAAATGGGGAATATACTCCGGAGGTACGAATGTGAGAACATGCTCTTGCGGCTTGGGTATCAGAGCTCGCTGGTGTGGTGTGGATTATGATTAAAATTTAGAATGAAAATCAGTTGCCAAGTTCCACCAAAAATAAAAACCTTGCAACCAGTTGTAGTTAGCAAGGGTCGATCCACAGAGAACTAATTCAATTAACACTATAAATTGAATCCTAATTTAAACACTCAAAAATAGTAAACAATAAAACGGGGGTTTTGTTTGTTGAAATTAAAAACAGAAATTCAATCCAAAACAAAAACAATAAATATAATTTGGAAAATCAATTAAAAGACAATGGTTAAGAGATGGAATCCACCACTAGATTTATATGATTATGCTAACCCACATATCCTTTATACCAACATGGCCAATTATGTTTTTATGTGATTGTGAGATTAATTCTCTGTTTTTCTTAAGCTTTGGTTAATTCAGCAACCGCTCAAATCAATCCCTAATTAATAATTATTTGTAAAGCAACCGCTCTTACACCTACTTATTAATTGCATTAAGATTTAGAAAACCAATCACACTAAGATCCAATCTCACACCGGGATTAAATTACTTAGATCATATGTCTCACTAGTCCTACCACCGCAACCGCGCATAGCAATCATAGTTTTACCACTTTTGAAATTGGTAAAGAGTATAAAAACCTTTATACTAAATTAAGAACAGAAACATATGAATAAAAACACAAGTGTATTGATATAAGGAAATATGCAAGAATCACATAATCAAAACTAGGGTTTCATCTTCCCTTAACCATATAAGAAAACTAGCCACACATGGCAAATTCAAAACCAAAAGAATAGAAGACAAAAAACATTGTCAAGAATAGAAGTGCAGAAGAAAACTAAAGATCAAACTAGTTTCCAAAGGTTGGGGATGATTGATCTCCAATTGCTCGAACCCGAGACTCCAATCTTCGATCCAATCTCCTTCTCCCTTATTCTTGGTCTTCTCCTTAGCCTCTTGGCAGTTTCCCAGTCCAGACCCCTTTTTTATGACCCTAGGCAAACCTATTTATATTTTTGGATACCTAACACATCATTAGAATTCGTATCTAATGTTTTGGTGCGATGACACGGGCCATGTCATTTGACACGGCCTACCCCGTGTCAGGTTCTGGTAACACAAATTTAAGTGTTTTGCAAGTCAGAGAGAAACACGGCCCACCCCTTGTCATGTGACACGGGCCGTGTTTATTGTCAATGCTCAAAACTGGATCCTCTTGTGAAGACAGAGATGTACACGGCCTACCCCGTGTCATATGACACGGGCCGTGTTGTTGGTCAAGTCCATGTTGAAAATCCAGAGAAGGACACGGTCCAACCCGTGTCATGTGGCACGGGCCGTGTCACTTACTTTCTTTAAATTCCTCTCTCTTTCTTTGCTTCTAGGGGTGATATTGATCTCCTAAAAAACACAATGCAATTATGAGTGCTTATAAACATACTTAAGCATAGTTTCACAATAAAGATCCGATTAAACTTCATATCCAGAAACTTAGCTAAAAGTTAATAATTAAACACATATGAAGTCCAATTAGATCAAACATATGATACTCAAGATATGCAAATAATTGACAGATCACTCGCCCAGGTAAGACAGTACCATCTGCACCAACAAGTGGAGGGCACCATTCTGGTTCACACACATGCCCACGGCTACCAGAATGGACCCATCAATAGCACTAGGACCCTTTATAGGGTCCTCATCCAGCAAATCCAGATCAACTCCACATTGGCTGTGATATAACCCCCAAGTAATATTTATCCAGCTTTAGTGGACCTTACATGCTTGAACTGATTACAAAGCTAGTAACCCCCATTCACATGTTCCCCTTAGGCCATACAATGAATGGAAAATAATTCAGTTCTGCTAAGGACCCCCTGGCTTTCCCCCTAGCACAAAGTGTATTTGCTAACCACTTTTGGAGGTATTTGTGGGCAAGGGATTGGAGTTTAGAAGCCTTAGAAGATTTGGGCTTATAACGACTAAAATCGACAACAGTCAAATCAGACTAAACATGCTTCTGATTAAAGTCACGGGGAATATAATTGTGCCCCACAGGAAAACAAAAAATGACACTAAACTGATGAATGTCTAATGTATAAGGTGTTCCTAAGAGTTTAAAAGTTATCTCACCAGGTCAACCATTTCGATCACTCAGAGGGTACAGTTTGCAGGCAAAAGTGGAAAGGAACTCTCTACTTAAATCAGCATAGGAAGGCCTACGCATGTTGGCAAACTCATCCCATCCTATTCTACTCAATAAATTATAGACCTCCCCATGTAAATCAATGACTCTTAATGTATCCTCATCTAGATACCTGGTAGGCACTACCTCTTTCCTGTCTAAAGGATAAACATGTACCTGTTGAGGGGGCTCAGCAGGTGGAGGTGGGGGAGGTGGGATTTCCTTCCTTGTCGTTTGCTTCATGTGCTTCCTTGGAGGCATTTTGCGGTGAAAACAAGTGAGATAGAGGTGGGTTGCTAGGAGAAGATGGAGGGAGAAAAGTTGGGACTTTTGGGCATGGATGAGGAAGAAAGGGGAAGTGGATGTTACTTGGGAATGGAGGAAATGAGGAATTATGAACTCGATTGGGGCTTGAATGGTAGAGATTTTGTGTTTGAATGGAAGAAATTGAGGGAAAAGAGGTGGTAAGAGGTGGGAGACGGCGCATGAGTGAGGGTTTTTGGAGTTGAAAGTGGCAAATAAAACCCTAAGTGAGGGTGTTAGTGATCTGTCATACAAACATAGACCGTGTCTTATGACACACCCCCGCCCTGCCCCCCGGTGTATGGCTCTATGAGCAAAGTGGATTTTTTGCACACGAAAACACGGGGTCGTGTCTTATGACACGACCTACCCTGTGTTTGGCTCTGTGAACAATTCGGGCTTCCCCATTCGAAGACACGGGCCGTGTTTGATAACACCCCTCCCCCCTGTACATATCTGTGAACCATTGGGGCTTTGTAACACCCCGAATTTTCTAACTATTTGACAGTAATTTTGACAGTTACTAGAATTCTACTGTTTAGTGATTTTTGTATACTGTAAAATTATTTTGAGTATTCCGTGAGTACATTTGATTGTTTTGTGTGATTTACTCCATGTCAAGAAAATAATAATTTTTGGGTCAGGAAAAATCTTACGTATTTTAATTATTACTGTTAAGTCTTAATTATTTTACATAATCTGATTTGATTTTCGTAAGTTTTATAATTTTTATGATTTTGTGGATAATTATGAAATTTTATATTTTTTTGATTATTTTAATATTATCCATGGGCTGTCTGAGGGCTCAGGGGGGCTGTATGTGGGCCCAGGTGGGTCACAAGAAGTAAAATTTTTTCTACAACCAGGAAATTTCGAACTGTTAAGATGGAGACGGGAGATCTTACTAAACCTGAATCTAGAAATAGTTTTTAAAATTTTCTTTTACTATGTTTTGTACTGTATTTAATTATCGGGCGATAAAAATATTGTAAAAATATTGTTCAAAAAGTAATAACAGATAAAAATAAAAATTATACTGCTTAGTCAACATTGGTGGTTTGGATATCCACCATTGATATTAATCAAGGGTGGAGATTTGGTCTTATAAAGTGGCTAGGACCATTTATGACCATTGGATGTAAAGTTTGAAAGAGTAATCTTGACCCTTCATTTTTGGAGATACATTTAATGACTAGGATTTTAAGGAGAAAGATCCAATGACCTAGATTAAGTCTTCTAATCTAAAGGCTAAACCTAGAATCTACATTAATCCTAACCATTGATCTAATCAATGGCTAGGAATGCCTAAAATGGTGGCTAGTGAGATTGGTCACATTTTGAAAAAGCAAAAATGGGGGGTGTAACACCCCAAAATTTACTTTTCTACTATCAGAATTCATTCTAAAATATTTGTGATTTTCTGGAATTTTTCTGGAATTTTCTGAGAATGCAGAATATTTTAATATATTTCTCGTTTTACGTATGTACTAAGCAGAACCAGAGAAATGAGATATTTCCTTCGAAAGCCTTGAACTATGGAGACGTCGACAGGGGATCTTACTAAACCCGAGACAGGACACAGTTTACAAGGTTTTACATTTTTCAAGAAATTTTAACAGATAAAATAATAAAACATTGCGAAGAAACTATCTGTCAGATTTGTTAATGCTGACTTCTGCCAACTATAACTATTATCCAATAAATAATAACATGTAATAAAAATCTTATCACATTATTCAGAATTTACCTTGTGTCAAGCCCCTTTAGCCTTATTTTCAAAATAAAAATTTAGCTAATTAAAAGCTCATGTAGGAAACTTCCAAGAAGTTTCCTAATTGACACAATTTCTCTCTCTTCCCTCCTCACTCCTTGTCCACGGCAGATGACCCATTTGGGGGAAGTCCAAATTGTTTTCCTCATTTTACCATTTCACTCTCATTTCTTTAGACTCCAAAATACCTATTCTCCTCTTCTCTTCTTTTCTCCACCGTGCACCCATTTCTGGAGACATTCACCATTTCTTACTTCACCATCAAAGATTTCTTGCTTCTTACACCATTCCAAGACCATTCTCTTTTGTGGCCATCCTTTGGTTCTTCTTCTTCTTCTTCTTCTTCCACTATCCACCATTGAAGCTAAAGCTTTGAGCTTGGAGGTAAAGTCTTCACCTTTCTTTCACTTTCTTTTCATTTTCGTTTTTCTTGGTCACCTATGTGATCAAGAACTCATTTTTTCATGGTTTGAGTGGACATTATGGAAATCACTCACATTGATGTTCTTCTTGAAGGGGAAAACGAAAATCTAGGGCAAGAAGAGGTAACACCTTGTGTTGTCTTCCAAATAGGTAAGAGGGAGATGATCCTCTTCAACCAATCTTGGTAGTATGGGAATGTCTTGTATGTGTGTTCTTATTGTTTTCTGAATCCATGTATAAAGTTCTCTCATTTTTATGTTGTCCTTCATGATAGTACATTTTGTTGGGTTTGTATGATTTATTGATGCCTCTTGCATGATTTGAAGATATATTTGAGTAACTTGTTGATTAAATATGATAATGATTGGTTTGGTTTGAGTTAAAGGACCTGGAGAACTCTGTTTTCTGCAAGATTACGCGTGGTAATCGATTACACGAGGCTTGTAATCGATTACCAAGCTCTTAAGGGTATGAAATCATGATTCTGGAAATCTGGTAATCGATTACGTCTTGTGTGTAATCGATTACAGAGATTCTGTCTAGCTTGTAATCGATTACAAGAGTGGTGTAATCGATTACCAAGCCTCTGATGTCACGAAGTGGTGCTTCTGGGAATCACGTAATCGATTACAACTTGTGGGTAATCGATTACGGAGGTTCTGTCCGATTGGTAATCGATTACCAGGGTTGTGTAATCGATTACCAGGCCCTTGAAGTTACGAATCATGGTTCTGGGAATCACGTAATCGATTACAATGAGATTGTAATCGATTACAGAGATTCTGTTACGCTGGTAATCGATTACCAAGGTGATGTAATCGATTACCAAGACCCAAAAATGAGATTTTTGAGCTGGAAATGATTGAAATTATGGTTCCTTGCCCTTTGTAACTCAAACATAACCTAAAAACCCTGGATTCAAGGATTTTACTTTACCTAAATGCGATAGGAACATGTATTCATACCAATAGAGAAGAGATGATTTTGAAAATGGAATTCTTGGATCCATGACATGGGAATTGTGGTATGTGTGTAATAAGGAACATATATTGATGCTGAGAATTATTGATGCAAGTGTGATTCCCTATGTGGGTTATGTACTTATTGATTTAGTACTCTATGAGATAAGAATGATGATATGCGATTGAGGCAATGTTTTTAATAAATGTATTGTTGATATGTCATGTTGGACATTGAATAGTGCTTATGTGCCATTGAGGCAATGCTTATGTTGAATGCATCATTGATGAACATACATGATTGGACATTGTGTCATCATGCATGTGTGTTGTCCGTTGGACATTGTTGAGAAGGCCGTGTTGCCTAGGAGTTTGAATAACACCTTTGTGCGGGTGCGAGTAGACTAAGCGTAGGTGTCATATGTTGTTGACCCTGGGGACGTTGGGGTGTGGGTGTCTCACAATAGACAGTGGTAGCTCCACTGGGGCCATGGGATAGACCAATGCGACACACCAACAATCATGCCTGAGACGCTGTCCTATATCGCGATCAACTGTTGAGGTACCATGTATGAGCCATTGCGCAAATAATTTTATGAAAGAAAGCGCACTGTATTTTAAGGCTACTGATATACTGGTATTACTCCTTAATCATTCACTCCGAAAATGTTTACGTCTAGCTCCATGGAGTAGGAACTTTGGTACCCTTCTTGCATTGTGAGTTATCAGTCACATGGTCCATTGAGCATTTATAATTGGATAATGTGTTTACTATCATGACTGCGATATTTATTTGACTTTTGGTGATGCTAATGTTGCTAGCTGGTTATGGATAATGTTAACTATTGTTCTTTGCTGCCTTACTCTCGTTAATTGCTTTCGGTTATTACTGCCCTTGTATGTATTAACTGTGTTCTATGTGGGCATTCGACGCCATTTATTTTCTTGCTGCCATGTTGGTACTGAAAGCTGGGAATCTCACCTTTTTCGATAATTTCTCTATTTTGTATTTTGGTTGGATCGTGTGCTCTCGAGAAGACGCTCGTGAGGAGGACAAGGAAACCACTGAGTTTCAGGGTTTCTGGCCTTATCTCGACTGAGATCCAAGTTGTTGAGGATGTCATTTCGGCTCTGTGGACTTTTTGGCTACTTGCGAATCAACTTTCTTGGAGGTCCGGACTGCTGGCATATCAACGTGTAGACTGATCGATGTGTATACCACGGCGATGTGACGGTGTCCTTAGCGTGGAGACGTTATGACGCTCCTATTCTAGATTTTCATGCTTTTGTATGGCTAGAGTTCTATATGCCCGTGAGGGACATGTGGGGTGAAATGTATTATACCCATCGTGAGGATTCCTTTTTGTCTACTGCCCGGGCTCCTGCCTGCTGTTTTGTCATCCCGATGGATGTCTCGTCGGACGACGAGGACCCTGAGGAGGATCCATCTACGGTTCCTTCTCGTTCTAGGCAGTCTTAGGGTTAGTTTTAATTGATGGCTACTGATGGCTATCCGTTTATTTTGAGGGAGCTTGACGTATTACTAGATTAGTGGGTATATATATTTGTATCTCTTGGGGTAGGTGCATATTTTGCTTTTTGTATATTTTTGGAAATATAATTTAAACAAGCTGGTATTTCTGGTACAAAGTATGTAATTATCTATATTGTAAATGGTCGTATGTTTCATTTCACGTTGATTTCACTTTGACCTTTTTGACAGAAGTTTTATTGGAAAGAGGAACTTTTAATTTTAACTTAATCACGCGATATATTCATAAACAGGTGTATATGTACATTAAATGGAAGTTTCAACCGAATTCATGTTAAGCAAACAAAAAGAAAAAAATGTTCAAATTTTTCGTAATCATCTTTATGTCGTTTCACTATAGTGCGACGTTCCTTCTTCTTACCCATTATGACTAAGGGAGAAAAAGGGGCGTTACAGGGGGGGATGGTTTTGGTGTTGATTTAGGAGCTAAAGCAAAGTTTGAAGACCATTATTAGTTGTCTTGGTCATTATTGATCATTCTTGATCATTTCCAAAAGCTAAAGCTCTTCAAAAATTTTCTCTCCTTTTCCTTCAAGCTAGCTCACGGCCAAGCACCCTAAATCTACCTTCCATCATTCTTTAATTTCATACAACCTTATTTCTTGAATCTATACCTCATTCTAAGACACTTTGTAGTTTGGAGCAAGTTCTAAATCCATCATCTTCAAGGACTTTCTTCAAGAGCAAAATTATAGGGTTTTTATGGTGAAGTGTAAGGAAACTTCATTTCTTGTCTTATTTTCATGTTCAAAGCCATGTTTGATCCATGGTTTATCTTGTTCAAGCTTAATATGCTAATAAACTTGTGTTTTGTTTTGTATTTAAGAAGCTTTTAGTGGTGAAGGACTTAGAAAAAGAAACAAACCAAGGAGCTTTTGAGGTTCTTCAAGAGGTAAGAGGGAGATCCATCTCACCAACCAAGTATGATGGTGAGAGATGGTTTTGTATTTGATGGATGGTGAATCCATGTGAGGATTCATATCTATGGTTATATAATTATTTGTGGGTGTTTATGTGTTTTGATTATTTGCTTATGCTTGATGTGCTTTGCATGATTTATTTATGCTTGCATGCTTAGTATGATTTTTATTGCTTTTATGGTATGCTTGAAATATAATATGTTGATTATGTGTGATATATGCCATAAAAATTGTTGGAAAAGAAAACAATTTTTGGTTCCAAGGACCAAGAGGAATTTCGGCCTCAATACCTCAAAATAAGTGTTCACAAATTAATATTTTCATGAATGACAAAATTGGATGTTTAGAGAAGCAAGGAAATGAATAAATATTTTGATTTCAAAGATCAAGTGTTCACGGTTTTTGAAGGAAATTTTAATAGTTTTGTTTGTGTAAAAACCATGAATGGAACTTAGTTGATTTAGAAAGAAAAATATTTGATGGTTTCAATGGCCATGTACCACAGTTTTGAAGGCTTATGAATGCCTTAGTTTTATGAAACAAAGTGATTTTCAAAGTGAAAATATAATTTGATTTAGTACAAGGATTTTGGAAATGGAATCAAAGTGTTTTATCACTTGAGAAATAGAAATTTCGGTTATGAAAGGAAAAATAGAGGTTGTAAGGGTTTGAACCTCAAATTATTTGAGAAGAGGATTGAATTTGAGAATTTATTTTGATTTATAAAGGAAACGTTGATGATTTAAAATTTACTAACATAAAACTCATCCTTTGGGTTTTGGAGCGCGTTAGGAAATTTTAAGTGAGAAACATTGATTTAATTCAATGAAATAGTGAATTTGTGGAATATCTTGCAAAAAGGATTTTCTTGAGTAAGAAAATGTAGAAAATAATGTGAGAAGTCATATTATTTTGAGAAAGGTTGAATTGAAAATTTTGAAATATTGAGGAATATTTTATGTGATTGTAAAATGGTGAAAAATGTTATACGTAACTTAAAAATGTGATTTTTAAGCTACACGATTTGAAAAACGTTTAAATATTTCCACGCGACTTGAAAAACGTTGAAATATTTCTACATAATTTGGGAAGCGTTTAAATATTTTTATGCATTTGAGATATTGTTAAAAAATCACTACATGATTTAAAAATGGTGGAATATTTTTACGTAATTGAGAAAACGTTAAAAAATCACTACGTGATTGAAAAACATAATAAAAATGTGGCAAAATTGTGAAAACGTAACAGAAATGTTGTGCGATTGTGAAAACATGACAAAAGTGTTTTGTGACTATGAAAACGCGATAATATGATTTCGCAATTGAATTTAACAGTAGGATTACTGTTGGACTAGTGTATGGACACTGTATGAGAAAATGATAAATTTTGCCTGTGATTGGCATTGGTGCATTGAATATGCATTGTAAAAATATGCAGTGAGGCATATGATGAAATTGAAAAATATGCATTGAGGCATATGATGAAATTGAACAGAATTGCATTGAGATATTCGTGCATTGAACGAAAATTAATAGCTGATAGCTATTGTGACCCTTGTGGTTGAAGAGAGAATGAGAATTAAAAAGTGAGATCTATGATAGATCTTGGGGGTGTCAAGGCACGAAGGTCGACCAGTGGACATTGATTGGCAAAAGATCATGTGCCACTTGGCGATGTAGTCTATTACAACGCATTGACGATACCCTACAAGAACACGATTCTTTTCGAAGACTGGAGATTGTCTTTGGGCTAAGGCTAACAATTAACCAGAGCATTCTTCTCAAAATTATGAAAACCTCCAAGGAGTAATAAAATTGAGTCTATGTGCACATGCATAATTATTGAGTATTAGTTATGATAATTGAACTGTTGAATACTTGAATAATGTTGAGGGCATTATCATAAATATTGAATATTTATTTCTAATTGAGGAATATGGGATGATGATGATGATAAATAATGTTGATGGTTATAATTATTGTTATTTTATACATTATGATGATGGCATAATTGTAATTATGGTATGATATATCTGTATGGTATGCTGTTTGTGTTATCTCTATGCTACTATGTTGGTATTGGCATAGGTTATAACACCCTTGTGGGGATGTCACATTTATGAATAAAATAAAATAAAATAAAGATAAATAAAATTCTACCCAAGTTGTAAAACATTTGTTACATAGTAATACGGGTTGCAAAATTTTTCCTGTTAAACAGAATATTACGAAATAAAATAACATGGAACAAAAAATAAACAAACTGTCATAACATATAATATACATATGATTTTGTTTTAAGTAGTACAAATAATTTACAACTGCAAATATTTAAACCAAAACAGTAAACAAAGAAGTAAGAAGTCTATATATACAAAATGCAGACGCGCCCAAGTACACATCACAGAACTCTAACCCTCTGAAGGATCACTGTCGGATGAAACTTCAGGTGATAAGTATGTAGGATGCCTCGACCCTCCACGGACCCTAGTCCGTGCTGTCGACACGCTGCTAATCTCACTAGGCGCATCAAACATACCACCCCAATGACGCCTAAGAGATAGCAGTAGCTCTATATGTAAATATAACACAATAGAAAAGATAGGTACTCCACCAAACTCTGTACGTATGGTCATAGTCAGACGCCCTACGTACATAACCGAACCTCTATCCTCTCGCAGACGCCAGGCTTCTGAGCCTCCGTGAAAATCCAACCTTACAAAACCAAAGAATCCTGGTAGCGTCATATGTAACACCCTCCTTAGGGCATCACATTTCCGACTCCCGACTCATAATCTGAAAATCAATTTGTAAAAGGTTTGAGTTATGAAAATATGAGTTTTAAAATTTCTTACTTACTGAAAAATAAACTTACTGAAATTTATAAGTAATACTGAAAAATATATTTAAACTGATTTAAACTCATATAACAAATACCACTTAATATTTAACAATTATTCAAGAAATATAAAACTTACAGACTCTTTTTTTTTAACAATAGCAAACCCTATAACGAGTCCTACTTAATAGCGTGGTACAACACTAACGAGAAACTTTAACATACTTATTCCTTTTTCTGTCCATCTTGATGCATCAGACATCTGTTCCTTTGTCAACACTACACACCTTCGAGTCCTGAATGTCCACTCTTTATTGTTGTCACCAATCTCAGAGTATCCATCGCCCGTTATGTCTAAGACAACTCGATCCTTCTATTATTTGATTTTAACAGTACAAACACAATAAAACAACATAACAAAGAGGTGAGATCACCTACACCAATACCAACATGGCAGCACAGAGATAACACAAGTAACATATCATACAGATAGATCATACCACAATTATGATCTTGTCATCAACATTAATCAACTATCATCATCCAATCATTTATCAGTTCAATTATCAACAAAAAACAACATTACGATAATGCCCTCAAAGATTATCATCATCAACATCCAAGTATTCAAAACAATTGTCATAGCCAATATTCCTCAATTAATATATCACACAGATATAAATGTACTTATATAATGCATGCGCATTTAGACTCAATGTTCCTACTCCATGGAGCTAAACTCAGGTCGGAAAAATGATCAAAAAGATCTGTCGGCAACACATACCTCAGACCACGTGCTATAATCCTTATTTTGATTTTGCACATCTAGCATATACACGACAGTCTTTATTAGATCTTGAATAAGAATAGTGTCTCGGTTAGGATCATCGGTGTGTTGCATCGGTCTAACCTACGGGAAGAAGCGCGACCAACCACTCGTGTAAGCAACCCACACCCCGACGCCTCCAAGGTCAACAAGTGACTTACACTACGCATATCGCACCCACTCAAGAGGTGTGTTTCTCCTAGGCAATCAGCCATATCCAAATCCTCATCTGGACCATTCCAATGCATGTATAATGCACCAAATACCAATCACAGGTATAATACCAATCACAGGTATATCTCATAATTTCTCAGATATAGTTTATACAATGCACGAATATATCAGTGCAAGTCCAACCACAAGGGCCATTCTTTTCAAATTCGTTTGTTCAATTAAATCATATGCCTCAACGCATATTTTTTTCCAATGCATCTAAAATGCACCACGTGCCTATAACAGGCAAAACTCATTTTCACAAACAGTATCCACACACTGGTTTTACCGTAATCATACTATATTTTTCAATAACAAAATCATGTTATCATGTTTTCATAGTTGTAAAACACTTTTACCGTATTTTCACAATCGCGTAACATTTCTGTTACGTTTTCACAATCCAAAAACGTTTCTATTATGTTTTCACAATACCATAACACTTCTTTTACATTTTCACAATACCGTAACACTTTTGTTACATTTTTAAAATTCCAAAACGTTTTTATTACGTTTTCACAATACCGTAACACTACTGTTGCGTTTACAAAATTTCGTAACATTT
The DNA here is from genome assembly GCA_029884605.1 of Ormosia emarginata. Taxonomy (NCBI): domain Eukaryota; kingdom Viridiplantae; phylum Streptophyta; class Magnoliopsida; order Fabales; family Fabaceae; genus Ormosia; species Ormosia emarginata. The sequence goes on along the minus strand of JAQQTP010000041.1, from coordinate 3,207,342 downwards.
CTGTTACGTTTTCAAAATGTCACAACTCTTCTGTTGCACTTTTAAACCACGTACAAATTTTTCAATGTTTTTCTCAATCGCGTAAAAACATACGTTTCTCAAATCGCATAGTATTTTTCCACTGTTTTAAAATCGCGTAACTTAAAAATCATTCTTTTAAGTCGCGTAAATTATTTTCTATCATTCTCAAAATATTTAAAATACTTTCCAAATCTCACAGCAGTTTTCTATCATTTTCACAATCGTGTAAAAATATTCTATCACTTTTAAATCATATATTGATTTTTCAATAGTAGTTCAAATTACGTAAAATATTTAAACGTAATTCAAATCGCATAGAAATATTTTACTGTATTTCAAATCATTTTTAAGATACGTAAAATATTTTTCAACATTTTACAATCACGTAAAATATTCCTCAATATTCCAAACATTATTTTGGACTTAAATAAATCAATATCATTTTCAACATATTTTTCAAATTGCATAAAAATATTTTACTGCATTTCAAATCATTTTTAAGCTACGCAAATAATTTTTTCACCATAATTTCATTACAAAAAATATTTTTTGACCTTCAAAAATTCCTTTTCAACTTTAGTCAAAATAATATAACTTTATACTTCATTTAATATATTTTCTTACTTAAGAAAATCTTTTTCCAAAATATAATCTACAAAAATCACTTTTCCATTGATATAAATCAACGTTTCAAAATTTAACATTTTTTTTCTAACGTATTTCAAAATTCAAAAATAAATTATACGTTAGTAAATCTTCAAAACACCATTATATTCTCCATTTTTCCCAAATCATTTCCAAAATCAGTCTTTTTCAAAATAAATTGAAATTCAAACGTTTTCAACCTCTCTTTGTTTTCCGTTATGAAAATTTCTGTTCTCTCAAGTGATAAAACACTCTGATTCCCTTTCCAAATTCCTTGTATTAAATCAAGTTACGTTTCCATTTTGAAAATCACTTTGTTCATAAAAATCAAGGCATTACAAGCCTTCTAAAACGTGGACATGACTATTGAAACCATCAAATATTTTTCCTTCTAAATTGATATGGTTTTACACAAACAAAACCATTAAAATTTTGTTTTCAAAACCGTGTGATTCATGGTCATAAAAACCAAACCCATTTATTCAAATTCATTTTCACTTTCTTTGCAAATCCTTTTTCACTTTTTTTACAAATCCTTAAAATCAACGTTTTCCCGTTTCATTCAAAACTCATGTTTAGAAAAACACTTAGGATCTTTTTACACAAAATAAATTAATAAAAATCCTTCAAAACCATGTTCTTGTTCTCTTGAAAAACATATCCTTTGTTCATTTTCCATGCTTTTCAAATCATTCCAATTTTATTATTCCATGAAAATATTAAGTTATAAACACCTATGTTGAGGTGTCTTGGCCGAAATTCTAATTGTTCTAGGGACCCAAAAATTAATTTTCCTTGTTCTTGAAAATTTCAACATAAACTCTAATCATGAGTGTCAAAACCGTGACCATTCCTCCTTTGGCCATTGGAGCCAAAAATTAATTTCCCTTCCATCATCAAATCATGGCATACACATACATATTTCATCATATATACCATAAGCTACCATAAACATGCCATAATCAAAAGCAATAAATCATGCAAATCATACAAAGCATGAACAAATAAATCAAACACATAAACACCCACAAATAATTACATGACCATGGATATGAATCCTCACATGGATTCACCATTCATCAAATATAAGACCATCTCTCACCACCATACTTGGTTGGTGAGGTGGATCTCCCTCTTACCTCTTGAAGATCCTCAAAAGCTCTTTGTTTTGCTTCTTTTTCCAAGTCCTTCACCACCAAAGGCTTCTCAAATACAAAACAAAATACATAAAAATTAGTATACTAAGCTTGATTAAGAGGAACCATGGATCAAATATGGTTTAGATCATGAAAAAGAAGAGAAGAAATGAAGTTTCCTTACACTTCACCACAAATACCCTATAACTTTGATCTTGAAGGAAGTCCATGAAGATGAATGATTTAGAGGAAATCTCCAACATGAAAGTTGCTTAGAATATCATGTAGATTCAAGATCTATGGTTGGATGAAATTAAAGAGTGATGGAAGGCATATCTACGGTGCTTGACCGAATGGTGTTTCTTGGAGAAGAGAATGGAGTTTTTGTGTTTTGTTTTGGAGGAGATGATGAATAGAAAGACAATTATGATACAAATAATAGAAACCAACAATTTTGGCCCCCTTTAGAGTGCATGGCCGTAGCTATGCTTGGAAAGAAAGAAGAGAATATTTTTGCTTCTTGAAAATGGTCAATAATGACCAATAATAACCAAGACAACATATAATTGGTGTCTTGAAACTTGGCTAATTTCCTACACCATCATAAAATCGTCCCCCCTCCTTCATGCTCTCCTTGAGTGACTAATTTCACTTGTCACTATCTTAAGCATTTCTAGCCATTGATTAATTCAATGGTTAGGATTTATGTAGACTTTAGGTGTAGCTTTAGATTAGAAGACTTAATCTAGGCCATTGGATCTTTCTCCTTTAAATTCTAGTCATTGGATGTGTCTCCAAAATGAAGGGTCAAGATTGCTCCTTCAAACTTTAAATCCAATGGTCATAATTAGTCTTTGTCACTTTTTAAGACTAAATCTTCACCATTGATTAAATCTTCATCCAATGGTCATAAATGATTCTTGTTACTTTTTAAGACCAAATCTCCACCCTTGATCAATTCTAAATCCAATGGTTGTAAATGGTTATAGCCATTATATAAAACTAAATCTCTACCCTTGATTTAATCTCCATCTAACGGTTATAAATAATCCTATTTACTTTTAAGATCAAATCTCCACTGTTGATTAAATCAAGATCAAGTCTCCATCGTTAATTAAATCAATGGTGGATATCCAAACCACCAATGTTGACTTAAGCAATATAATTTCTATTTTTATCTGCTAAAACCCCACGAAAGATTATATTTACTGTATTTTTATCGTCTGATAAATAAATACAGTACAAAACATAGTACAAGAAAATTTTTAAAACTGTTTCTGGATTCAGGTTTAGTAAGATCCCCTGTCTCCATCTAAACAGTACAAATTTTTCTATGCGTAGAAAAATTTTAACTTTGCGGGACCCACCTAGGCCCACGTAAGGTCACCTGGGCCCACATAGGACCACCTGAGCCCACATACAGTCAAAAAAATTCATAATCATCCACAAAAATCACAAATATTAGAAAACGTATGAAAATCAAGTCAGATTATTAAAAATAATAAACAGTCAAGAGAAATAAATATTTGAAGATTTTCTCCAGCCCTAAAATTATTATTTTCTTGACACAGAGTAAATAACTCAAAACGATCAAATACGTTGACGGAGTAATCAAAATAATTTTACGGTGGACATAAATTACTAAATAGGAAAATTCTGTTAACTGTCAAAATTATTGTTTAAGAGATACGAAAATTCAGGGTGTTACAATACTCCCCATCTAAAAAGAAATTTCATCCTCGAAATTTTGGTAGTCATGATTTCACATCCTCGGAATAAATACAACTATTCCTCTTCCTTCTTTTCTTCTAGTTCCCTCGTAATTTCACCTCTTACGTCATTCCAAACGATTTTAACCAAAGAAATCTCTTTGTTTCTCATTCAACTCCTCCTGATCAAACAGATATCTCAAACTCCTAGTTACTGAAGATATTGAATGTTACTCCAGAAAGAAAGTATCTCTATATCTCTGATACTAATACAGCGGCTACCAACCTTCATTCATGCCTAGAATAGTTTTTCTTAAATGACTTCAATTTCCTAAAATCATACCCTACAACTCTTCTATTCTGCATAAGCACATATCTTAAGCTCCGATGTAATACGTCACTGTTCACCTCTAATGGTTCACTAGGATTAGATAAAACTAATACTAGAGAAGTACTTCAAACATATTTCAATTCCTAAAAAATTTTCTTATATGCATCAGTCGATACGAACGTTTAATCCTTTCTGATAAGCTAGGAGAGAAGTCCTATGATCCAAAAATTTTCCAGGATTTCCATTACTGTCTTTTTGACTTTCCCACTGAAAAACTATTTTCAAACTTTGAAGGATCCACCACGCTCACGCTACGCCACTCCAATACTATGACATTGATATAAATAGGAATATCCTTTCTTGCAAAATATTCTTTCTTGCAAATGCAATATATGAAAGAACATTATAGAGGTTTAGGAAGAAAAGGTAGAGAAATGATCTGATATGTTACCAAACATATTCAACAAGAATTTGATTTTGCCTGATTTTCAGGTATGAATTTTTTTTTCTGAATTATTAACACCTTATTAAGACAATCTCATAGGATATGGTTGAAAAATAACCAATCCGTTTTGAAGATCATATCTGTTCATGAAACAGATCAAACTAACACAAAATTTTGAACGACATATCAAACTAACACAAAGATTTGATTTATAACAATATTTGAATAACACAAGTAGCTCGTTCGGCTAAGAATAGAAACAGAAATAAACAAATCAGAGGATAACGAATAACTTTAAAATATAATTGATATACTCAATCATATTACACAAAGAATAAGTTTCCTCACAAAGATATATACACTATGTCTTCCTCTTGTTTATCTCGAACTATATCAAGCAATTCATTTATGATCACGACCTTACATAGGCGAATTCTTCCAGGCACAAACTCTACTGACAACCACAAATCTCAGAATTTGTTAATCAATTCCTCCACCTTTATCATCATTGTCGAAACACTAATCACCTTTCAAAAATTCCAACCATCGCCTCTGCCTCATATTCAATTCCTTTTGATCAAACAAATACTTTAAACTCTTGTGATCACTAAAGACATTGAACATTGCTCCATACAGAAAATGCCTCCACACCTTCAATGCAAAAACCACTGCAGCTAATTCCAAGTCACGTGTTAGATAATTCCTCTTATGAACCTTCAACTGTCTAGAAGCATAAGCCACTACATTCCGGTTTTGCATCAATACACATCCTAACCCTTAGTAAGAAGCGTCACAATACACATCAAAAGTTCCGTTAGAATCTGGTAGAATTAACACTGGTGCAGTTGTCAGCCTCTTTTTTAACTCTTGGAAACTCGCTTCACGTTCTTCCGTCCATTCAAAAGCTTGACTTTTCTTCGTGAGCTGCGTAAGCGGTCCAGCAATCTTAGAAAAACCTTCTATAAACCTTCGGTAATATTCAGCAAGTCCAACAAAACTTTGAACTTCTGTCATCGTCTTAGGCCTTTCCCATTGCAAAACAGTCTCCACTTTCGATGGGTCTACCGTAATACCTTCCTTGGAAATCACATGACCTAAAAATTGAACGTCCTCCAACCAGAACTCACACTTCACCAATTTTGCATACAACTTCTTTTCTTTCAGAATCTGAAGAACTATACCGAGATGTTCAGCATGCTCTTCTTTGGTCTGAGAATAGATCAGAATGTCATCGATGAAGACAATGACAAATCTGTCTAGGTATGGACGAAAAATCCTATTCATATAGTCCATAAAGATGGCAAGAGCATTCGTCACTCCGAATGGCATTACTTGATACTCATTGTAATGCCCCTTTTTCTCCCGTAGTCATAATGGGTAAGAAGAAGGAACGTCGCACTACAGTGAAATGACATACAAATGATTGCGAAAAATTTGAACATTTTTTTTTCGCTTAACATGAATCCGGTTAAAACTTCCATTTAATGTACATATACACCTGTTTATGAATATATCGGGTGATTGAGTTAAAATTAAAAGTTCCTCTTTCCAATAAAAATTCTGTAAAAAAGGTAAAAGAGAAATCAACGTGGAATGAAATATACGACCATTCACAATATGGATAACTACATACTTTGTACCAGAAATACAATCCTGTTTGAATTACATTTCCAAAAATATACAAAAGGCAAAATGTGTACCTACCCCAAGAGATACAAATATATACCCACTAATCCAGTAGTACGTCAGGCTCCCTCAAAATAAACGGACAGCCATCAGTAGCCATCAATTAAAACCAATCCTAAGACTGCCTAGAACGAGAAGGAACCATAGATGGATCCTCCTCAGGGTCCTCGTCGTCCGACGAGACATCCATTGAGATGATAGAACAACGGGCAGGAGCCCGGGCAGTAGACAAAAAGGAATCCTCACGAGGGGTATAAAACATTTCACCCCACATGTCCCTCACAGGCATATAGAACTCCAGCCATACAAAAGCATGAAAATCTAGAATAGGTGCGTCATAACGTCTCCATGCTAAGGACACCGTCACATCGCCATGGTATACACATTGATCAGTCTGCACGTTGATATGCCAGCAGTCCGGACCTCCAAGAAAGTTGATCAGCACGTAGCCAAAAAGTCCACAGAGTCGAAATGACATCCTCAACAACTTCGATCGCAGTCGAGATCAGGCCAAAAACCCTGAAACTCAGTGGTTTCCTTGTCCTCCTCACGAGCGTCTTCTCGAGAGCACACGATCCAACCAAAATACAAAATAGAGAAATTACCGAAAGAGGTGAAATTCCTAACTTTCAGTACCAACATGGCAGCAAGAAAATAAATGGCGTCAAACGCCCACATAAGACACAGTTAATACATACAAGTGCAGTAATACCCGAAAGCAATTAACGAGAGTAAAGCAGCAAAGAACAATAGTTAACATTATCCATAGCCAGCTAGCAACATTAGCATTACCAAGAGTCAAATAAATATCGCAGTCATGATAGTAAACACATTATCCAATTATAAATGCTCAATGGACCATGTGACTGACAACTCACAATACAACAAGGGTACCAAAGTTCCTACTCCATGGAGCTAGACGTAAACATTTTCGGAGTGAATGATTAAGGAGTAATACCAGTATATCAGTAGCTTTAAAATACAGTGTGCTTTCTTTTATAAAATTGTTTGCGCAATGGCTCATACATGGTACCTCAATAGTTGATCGCGATATAGGACAGCGTCTCAGACAGGATCGTTGGTGTGTCACATTGGTCTATCCCATGGCCCCAGTGGAGCTACCACTGTCTATTGTGAGACACCCACACCCTAATACCCCCAGGGTCAACAACATATGACACCTACGCTTAGTCTACTCGCACCCGCACAAAGGTGTTATTCAAACTCCTAGGCAACATAGCCTTCTTAACAATGTCCAACGGACAACACACATGTATGATGACACAATGTCCAATCATGTATGTTCATTAATGATGCATTCAACATAAGCATTGCCTCAATGGCACATAAGCATTATTCAATGTCCAACATGACATATCAATAATACATTTATTAAAACATTGCCTCAATGGCATATCGTCATTCTTATCTCATTGAGCACTAAATCAATAATTCTCAGTATCAATATATGTTCCTTATTACACACATACCACAATTTCCATGTCATGGATCCAAGAATTCCATTTTCAAAATCAGTTCTTCTCTATCGGTATGAATACATATTTCTATCGCATTTAAGTAAAGTAAAATCCTTGAATCCAAGGTTTTTAGGTTATGTTTGAGTTACAAAAGGGCAAAGAACCATAATTTCAATCATTCCCAGCTCAAAAATCTCATTTTTGGGTCTTGGTAATCGATTACATCACCCTGGTAATCGATTACCAGCGTAATAGAATCTCTGTAATCGATTACAATCTCATTGTAATCGATTACGTGATTCCCAGAACCACGATTCTTAACTTCAAGGACCTGGTAATCGATTACACAGCCCTGGTAATCGATTACCAATTGGACAGAACCTCCGTAATCAATTACCCACAAGTTGTAATCGATTACGTGATTCCCAGAACCACGATTCGTAACTTCAAGGACCTGGTAATCGATTACACAGCCCTGGTAATCGATTACCAATTGGACAGAACCTCCGTAATCGATTACCCACAAGTTGTAATCGATTACGCGATTCCCAGAAGCACCATTTCGTGACATTAGAGGCTTGGTAATCGATTGCACCACTCTAGTAATCGATTACAAGCTAGATAGAATCTCTGTTATCGATTACATACAAGACATAATCGATTACCAGATTTCCAGAATCATGATTTCGTACCCTTAAGAGCTTGGTAATCGATTACAAGCCCCGTGTAATCGATTACCACGCGTAAACTTGCAGAAAGCAGAGTTCTCTAGGTCCTTTAAGTCAAACCAAACCAATCATTATCATATTTAATCAACAAGTTACTCAAATATATATTCAAATCATACAAGAGGCATCAATAAATCATACAAACCCAACAAAATGCACTATCATGAAGAACAACATAAAAATGAGAGAACTTTATACATGGATTCAGAAATCAATAACAACACACATACAAGACATTCCCTTACTACCAAGATTGGTTAAATAGGATCATCTCCCTCTTACCTATTTGGAAGACAACACAAGGTGTTACTTCTTCTTGCCCTAGATTTTCGTTTTCCCTTCAAGAAGAACACCAATGTGAGTGATTTCCATAATGTCCACTCAAACCATGGAAAAATGAGTTCTTGATCACATAGGTGACCAAGAAAAATGAAAATGAGAAGAAAGTGAAACAAAGGTGAAGACTTTACCTCCAAGCTCAAAGCTTTAGCTTCAATTGTGGATAGTGGAAGAAGAAGAACCAAAGGATGGTCTTGGAATGGTGGAAGAAAACACGAAATGAGTTTAGTTGTAGCAAACAATAAAGATGATCTCCAATGAGTGTGTGTACGGTGGTGAAGCAAGGAGAAGAAGAGAAGAATGTTTGAAGTGTGAGAGTGGAGTGATAAAAGTGAGAATGAGAAAAGTGGGTATTTTAGGCTCCCAAAATAGCCATCTGCCGTGGGAATGAGTGTGGGGAGTGAAGAGAGAGAAAAATGAATTATTTGGGAAATTTCTAAGAAGCTTCCCTTGACAAGCTTAATTAATTTAATCATTCTTTTTGGAATTAAAGCTAATGGATGTGATACAAAGTAGATTTTGGATAGTAGGATAATGTTTTTAATACATGTTATTGTTTAGTAGACAATTATTACAGTTGATAGAAGTCAACATTAATTTACCTGACAGATGAAATCTACACAACATTTCATTATTATTACTGTTAAATTTCTTGAAAAATGTGAAACCTTGCAAACTGTGTCCGGTCTCGGGTTTAGTAAGATCCCCCGTCGACGTTTCCATAGTTCAAGGCTTTCGGAGAAAATATCTCATTTCTCCGGTTCCGCTCAGTACATACGTAAAACGAGAAATATATTAAAATATTCTGCGTTCTCAGAAAATTCTAGAAAAATTCCAGAAAATCACAAATATTTTAGAATGAATTCTGATAGTAGAAAAGTAAATTTTTTGGGTGTTACAACTCTCCCCAACAAATAAGAATTTCATCCTCAAAATTTTCCATACCTTAAAACAATTCGGGATATTGCTCCTTCATCTTGTTCTCCAGCTCCCACGTCACATCTCCAGTTGCTTCGTTCCAGATTATCTTCACTAGTGCAATGTCCTTTCCTCTGAGTTACTTTGTCCTCCTATCCTCAATCCTTACAGGAGCTATCTCATAAGTCAAGTTTTCCTTTAATTGTAGGGAATCAGGTGCTATGACATGATTAGGACTTGGGATATATTTTCTGAGTTGTGACACATGAAAGACGTTATGAAGGTTTGAAAGAAAAGGGGGTAAAGCTATTTGGTAAGCAACAGGACCTATCCGACGAAGAATTTGGTAAGTTCCAAGGAATTTTAGAGTGAGTTTTCTAGACTTGAGGACACGACCGACCCCAGTTGTAGGTGTGACTTTCAAGAAGACATGCTCTCCTTCTTCGAACTCAAGAGGTTTCCTTCTTTTGTCTGCATAACTCTTCTGCCGACTCTGAGCCGTTTTCATTTTCTCCTGAATCATTTTAACCTTCTCAGTTGTCTGCTGAATGAGTTCAGGTCCAACGGTAAGCCGTTCTCCATCTTGATACCAGCACAGAGGCGTCTGACACCTCCGCCCATATAGAGCCTCATAGGACGCCATCCCTATACTTGAATGGTAACTGTTGTTGTAGGTGAATTCCACCAATGGTAAGATTTCATCCCAACTTCCAGTTTGCTCTATCGCACAAGCTCTCAGCAGATCCTCTAATGACTGAATTGTCCTCTCTGATTGGCCATCAGTCTGCGGATGGTATGCCGAACTCAATCACAACTTCGTTCCCATAACTCCTTGAAGACTCTTCCAAAACTTAGACGTAAACCTTGGATCTCGGTCGGAAATGATACTTGTGGGCACACCATGAAGTCTGACAATTTCACCAACGTATATCCGACTCAACTTCTCCAATGGATATCTTATGTTGATTGGCAAAAAGTGAGCTGATTTTGTAAGCCGATCCATAATTATCCATATTGAGTCATTTCCTTTCTTAGTCCTTGGCAACCCGACAACAAAATCCATGGCAATACTATCCCATTTCCATGCGGGGATAGACAATGGTTGTAACAATCCAGCTGGTCTTTGATGTTCAATTTTTGTTTTCTGGCAGACCAAACAAGATGACACGCATCTAGCGATGTCTCTTTTCATCCCATGCCACCAAAACAACTTCCTCAAGTCTTGATACATCTTGGTCATTCTAGGATGTATACTTAACTGATTCGAGTGAGCATGTTCAAGTATGTACTTTCTGAGTTCCCCATCTTTAGGCACACAGACCCTTCCTTGGAATCTCAGAATTCCATCTCTTCCTTCCTTCAACGTTGATACACCACCCTGCCTCATCAATTATCTTTCTTCTTGCAGGAATTTATCGATCTTTTATTTCTCTCGAATATCATCCATCAGGTCATTCGAGATAGTGATCTTATTCATGCAAATTTTACCCGGTGTTAATTCTACAAATGACCATATGTCTCTGAATTGCTCTTTCAAGTCCTTTTCTCTAATCATCATAGTAGAAACACTAATCGTCTTCCTACTCAAAGCATTGGCCACCACGTTCGCCTTTCCAGGATGATACTGAAGTTGGAAGTCGTAGTCTTTCAAAAATTCTAGCCATCTTCGTTGCCTCATGTTCAGCTCTTTCTGATCGTACAGGTATTTCAGACTTTTGTGGTCACTGAAGACGTTGAATGTGGCTCCATACAGATAATGTCTCCATATTTTCAATGCAAACACCACTGCAGCTAACTCTAAATCGTGTGTTAGGAAGTTCTTCTCTTGCATTCGCAATTGTCTTGAGGCGTAAGCTACCACCCCTCCGTTTTGCATGAGAACGCACCCCAAACCTTGATACGAAGCATCACAGTACACTTCAAATGGTTCACTAGGATTCGGTAAGACTAGCACTGGTGACGTAGTCAGCTTCCTTTTTAACTCTTGGAAACTTCCTTCATAGGAATCTGTCCATTCAAAAGCTTGGTCTTTCTTGGTGAGTTGAGTGAGCGGTCCAGCAATTTTGGAAAATCCCTCAATAAACCTCCGGTAGTATCCGACTAACCCGACGAAGCTTCGGATTTCCGTCACTGTCGTTGGTCTTTCCCACTGTAGTACGACTTCTACCTTTGAAGGATCCATTGTAATTCCTTCCTTTGTGATTACATGACCCAAGAATTTCACCTCATCTAGCCAAAACTCGCACTTGGATAGTTTCGCATGTAGCTCTTTTTCCTTCAAAATATGGAGAACTATGCTGAGGTGCTCAGCATGGTCCTCATGATTTTGCGAATAGATCAAGATATCGTCGATGAAAACAACGACGAATTTGTCCAAATAAGAATAAAAGATCCTATTTATGTAGTCCATAAATATCGCAGGTGCATTTGTCACACCAAAAGGCATCACCAAGTACTCGTAATGACCATAATGAGTACGAAAAGCTGTCTTGGGAATATCTTCCACTTTCACTCTGATTTGGTGATAACCCGATCGTAGATCGATCTTGGAAAACACAGCAGCTCCTTTTAATTGGTCCATCAAGTCATCTATCCTCGGCAATGGATACTTGTTCTTGATCGTAACTTTGTTCAACTGACGGTAGTCCACGCATAATCTTGAAGTCCCATCTTTCTTCTTAACCAACAACACAGGTGCTCCCCAAGGTGACACACTGGGTCTCACGAATCATTTTTCCAGAAGTTCTTCCAACTGCTTCTTAAGTTCCACGAGCTCTGCTGGTGCCATACGGTAAGGCGCTATAGAAATAGGGCCAACTCCTGGTACTAAGTCAATAGCAAACTCGACCTCTCGTTCAGGTGGCAAACCAGGTACATCATCAGGGAAAACCTCAGGAAATTCTCGAACAACAGAGATTGCGTCCACATCAACTTCACTCTCGACTTTCAAAGAAGATAATAGCATGTATCCCTGAGCTCCTTCTTTCAGAAAAGCTTTCACTTGGTTGGCGGTCAAAAATCTAGAATCCTCATCCAAAGGGAAAACTATTGTCTTTCTAGAACAATCTAACAGGACATGGTTGGCAGATAGCCAGTCCATTCCTAATATCACGTCTAGTTGGGATAATGGTAAACAGATCAAATCGACAGAAAAGATTCGACCTTCCACGATTAAAGGACAACCTAGACACACCTTAGTAGTGACGACAGGTTTTGCAGTAGGAGTCGAAATAGTCAAATCGAAAGGCAAAGAAGACATAGGCAATCCAAGTCTTTTCACACAGTCATGTGAAATGAAAGAATGAGTAGCACCAGAGTCATACAGTACAATTAAAAGATTACCTTCAATGATACCTTCTCCTTGTATCAGATCCTCGGATTCAGAGGCCTCAGCACCACTCAGGGTGTAGACTCTGCCTCCAACTTGTGGTTTAGAAGTCTTAGCAACATTGACGGATGGTTCCGCCTTGGTCTGATGGCAGTCTCGAGAAACGTGACCAGGTTTCCCGCACCAAAAGCAAATAAATCCTTTGATTGTGCAGTCTCTTGTGAAATGCTCCTTCCCACATTTCATACATCTCGGAGTAGTTGTAGCATTCTGACCCATCCTTTTAGGGCTTCCAGTTGGGCTTCCTCCTTGAAATTTTTGTGGCTGTTGGCTTCCAGAGGGTCTGGAATAAGGCTTCTTTTGATAACGACTCGCGTTACCACCACCTCCTCTTTGGGATCGAACGGGCCCAAAGTTTCTGTTTCTCGCCTCACGTTCTTGTTCCACAGTTTTCAATCGGTAGCAAGTGTCGAGTAGCTCAGAAAACTGAGAAATCTTCAAGGCTATCACAATTTTCTTCACATCATGCCTCAGGCCTTCCTCAAACTTCCGACACTTCCAAGTTTCATTCGGTTGAAGTTGAAAATAGGTCAAAAATCTGGACAAGTTCTCAAACTTGGCGGCGCATTCGCTCACAGTCATACCTCCCTGTCACAACCACAGAAATTCCATTTCTTTTGCGTGCCTGGCACTTTCAGGAAAATACTTGTCCAAGAATCTTTCTTTGAACACTTCCCAAGTTATCACTCTGTTCGCGGCATGCAGTAGCCTTTGTTCTCCCGTCCACCAATGTTCAGCGTCTCCCATCAGCATGTATGCGACATAGGTCACCTTCCTATCATCAGCACAATTCATACCCGTAAATATTTTCTCCAACTCTTTGATCCACAATGTAGCTTTCTCCGGATCAAACTCCCCTTTAAACTGTGGAGGATTAGCGCGATGAAATCCTTCCAAGTTATGAACGTCTCGCACGTAGCCTCTAGTCACAGGCAAATTTCTAGCCTGTTGTTGAGTTATCTGCTGGTTCTGCTGTAACATTGCCTCAGCCATCTTCTGTATTGCTTCTATGGCAGCAGTCATATCACCCCCATGAGCCATCGTTTCCTTTCAAGTTGAGCTATGCAAAATACAGAGAAAGTCAGATGTATCCTTATGAATACCGAACAACAAAGTTACAGAGAGTAACACAGCAAAAACAAGACAGTCCAAAACCACACGACCCAAAGAAAACATAACCGGGAGCTCTGATACCAAGATAGTGTAACGCCCCTTTTTCTCCCGTAGTCATAATGGGTAAGAAGAAGGAACGTCGCATTATAGTGAAACGACATACAAATGATTGCAGAAAATTTGAACATTTTTTGTTTTGCTTAACATGAATCCAGTTAAAACTTCCATTTAATGTACATATACACCTGTTTATGAATATATCGCGTGATTGAGTTAAAATTAAAAGTTCCTCTTTCCAATAAAACTTCTGTCAAAAAGGTCAAAGAGAAATCAACGTGGAATGAAACATACGACTATTCACAATATGAATAACTGCATACTTTGTACCAGAAATACAAGCCTGTTTGAATTACATTTCCAAAAATATACAAAAGGCAAAATGTGTACCTACCCCAAGAGATACAAATATATACCCACTAATCCAGTAGTACGTCAGGCTCCCTCAAAATAAACGGACAGCCATCAGTAGCCATCAATTAAAACCAATCCTAAGACTGCCTAGAACGAGAAGGAACCGTAGATGGATCCTCCTCAGGGTCCTCGTCGTCCGACGAGACATCCATTGAGATGATAGAACAGCGGGCAGGAGCCCGGGCAGTAGACAAAAAGGAATCCTCACGAGGGGTATAATACATTTCACCCCACATGTCCCTCACAGGCATATAGAACTCCAGCCATACAAAAGCATGAAAATCTAGAATAGGTGCGTCATAACGTCTCCATGCTAAGGACACCGTCACATCGCCGTGGTATACACATTGATCAGTCTGCACGTTGATATGCCAGCAGTCTGGACCTCCAAGAAAGTTGATCAGCACGTAGCCAAAAAGTCCACAGAGTCGAAATGACATCCTCAACAACTTCGATCGCAGTCGAGATAAGGCCAAAAACCCTGAAACTCAGTGGTTTCCTTGTCCTCCTCACGAGCGTCTTCTCGAGAGCACACGATCCAACCAAAATACAAAATAGAGAAATTACCGAAAGAGGTGAGATTCCCAACTTTCAGTACCAACATGGCAGCAAGAAAATAAACGGCGTCGAATGCCCACATAAGACACAGTTAATACATATAAGTGCAGTAATACCCAAAAGCAATTAACAAGAGTAAAGCAGCAAAGAACAATAGTTAACATTATCCATAGCCAGCTAGCAACATTAGCATTACCAAGAGTCAAATAAATATTGCAGTCATGATAGTAAACACATTATCCAATTATAAATGCTCAATGGACCATGTGACTGACAACTCACAATGCAACAAGGGTACCAAAGTTCCTACTCCATAGAGCTAGACGTAAACATTTTCGGAGTGAATGATCAAGGAGTAATACCAGTATATCAGTAGCCTTAAAATACAGTGTGCTTTCTTTCATAAAATTGTTTGCTCAATGGCCCATATATGGTACCTCAACAGTTGATCGCGATATAGGATAGCATCTCAGACAGGATCGTTGGTGTGTAGCATTGGTCTATCCCACGGCCCCAGCGGAGCTACCACTGTCTATTGTGAGACACCCACACCCTAACGCCCCCAGGGTCAACAACATATGACACTTAGGCTTAGTCTACTCGCACCTGCAAAAAGGTGTTATTCAAACTCCTAGGCAACATGGCCTTCTCAATAATGTCCAACGGACAACACACATGCATGATGACACAATGTCCAATCATGTATGTTCATCAATGATGCATTCAACATAAGCATTGCCTCAATGGCACATAAGCATTATTCAATGTCCAACATGACATATCAACAATACATTTATTAAAACATTGCCTCAATGGCATATCATCATTCTTATCTCATTGAGCACTAAATCAATAATTCTCAGTATCAATATATGTTCCTTATTACACACATACCACAATTTCCATGTCATGGATCCAAGAATTCCATTTTCAAAATCAGTTCTTCTCTATCGGTATGAATACATATTCCTATCGCATTTAAGTAAAGTAAAATCCTTGAATCCAGGGTTTTTAGGTTATGTTTGAGTTACAAAATGGCAAAGAACCATAATTTCAATCATTCCCAGCTCAAAAATCTCATTTTTGGGTCTTGGTAATCGATTACATCACCCTGGTAATCGATTACCAGCGTAACAGAATCTCTGTAATCGATTACAATCTCATTGTAATCGATTACGTGATTCCCAGAACTACGATTTGTAACTTCAAGGACCTGATAATCGATTACACAGCCCTGGTAATCGATTACTAATTGGACAGAACCTCCGTAATCGATTACCCATAAGTTGTAATCGATTACGTGATTCCCAGAAGCACCATTTCGTGACATCAGAGGCTTGGTAATCGATTACACCACTCTAGTAATCGATTGCAAGCTAGACAGAATCTCTGTAATCGATTACACACAAGACGTAATCGATTACCAGATTTCTAGAATCACGATTTCGTACCCTTAAGAGCTTGGTAATCGATTACAAGCCCCGTGTAATCGATTACCACGCGTAAACTTGCAGAAAGCAGAGTTCTCCAGGTCCTTTAACTCAAACCAAGTAGGATACGAAGTGGATATTTATTCTTTATAGTCACCTTGTTCAGCTGACGATAATCTACGCAAAGTCGAGAAGTTCCGTCCTTCTTCTTGACCAAAAGCACTGGTGCTCCCCACGGTGAAACACTAGGGCGCACAAACTGTTTCTCCAACAGTTCCTCTAATTGCTTCTTTAATTCCACCAACTCCGCTGGAGACATCTGATACGGTGCAATTGAGATAGGACCTGCTCCTGGTACTAAATCAATAGAAAATTCGATCTCTCTCTCTGGTGGCAAACCAGGTACATCCTCAGGAAAAATCTCTGGAAATTCATTGACGACAGGAATGGTATTCACATCTTTCTCACTCTTGACTTCTAACGAAGACAATAGCATATTTCTCTGCGCTCCATCTCTTAACAATGACTTGACTTTAATAGTAGTCAAGAATCCAGGCTTTTCTTCCTTAGGAAAGACTAGGGTTTTGTTTGCATAGTCTATAAGGACATGGTTAGAAGATAACCAATTCATTCCTAGTATTACATCTAACCCAACAAGAGGCACACAAATCAAGTTGACAGAAAACACACGGTCCTTTATAACAACAGGACAATCCAAACATATCTTAGATGTAAGTACAGGTTTAACAGTTGGTGTAGATACAATCGTTTAAAATTTAGAGAAGACACAGGCAACTTCAATCTTTCCACACAATCATATGCAATAAATGAATGTGTTGCTCCTGAATCATATAACACAGTCAGAAGATTACCTTCAATGACACCTTCCCCTTGAATCAGATCCTCAGACTGTGAAACTTCAGTTCCAGTCATAGTGTATACTCGCCCCCCAAACCTTGGCTGAGTAGCACGAACATTTCTCACCGCTGGTTTCCTCTCTGGCTGAGTACAATCCTTGGCTATATGTCCAGGTTGTTCGCAATTAAAGCAAATTGTCCCTCTGATTGAGCAATCAGTAGAGATATGGCTCTTCTTTCCACACTTAAAACATGTTGGCGTAAATGCCACTCTCTGTCCAGCTCTACTACCACTAGCATTTCCCCCAACTGGTGGTCGTTGAGGTTGATTCCCCGGTGGTCTAGAATACGGCTTGCGCTGAAACCGACTGTTGTTACTGCTACCACCCCTCTGAAATCTTGTTGGTCCAAAATTACTGTTTATGGGATCCCGTGAAGGCTCCAACTCCTCAAGGCGTGCACAAGCATCTACCAAAGCATGAAACTGATTCATCTTCAAGGATAATATTCCTCGTTTCAGTTCCACTCTCAACCCTGCCTCAAACTTCTGACATCTCCACACATCATCCGGTCGAGTTTGAGCATAATCTGAGAACTGAGACAAAGTCTCAAATTTAGAAGCATACTTATTCATAGTCATGTTACCCTGACGTAAACCAAGAAATTCCATCTCCTTAGCATGTCTAGCACTCGCAAGAAAATACTTCTCCAGAAACACATCAGAAAATACTTCCCATGTAATTTCCGTTCCTTCAGCTTGCAATAATCGGCGGGTTCCTCTCCACCAATGTTCACCGTTTCCTCTCAACATGAAAGCTGCATATGTCACCTTCTTGTCATCTGTGCATCTCATTCCTTCAAATATCTTCTCCATGTCTTGTATCCATTGACTTGCCTTTTCAGGATCAATCTCGCCTCTAAACTGCAGCGGATTGTTACGCCTAAATTCAGATAAATTTAGGGCATCAGCAGTAGCATCTTGCTGTTGAGTTGCTCTCTGATTCTGCTGAGTAATTACTTCAGCCATTTGCTGTATAGCTTCTGCAGCTGCCATCATTGGATCCACAGCACGATTCGCGTTCGCACGTGCTCCTCTTCCGCCAGACATCTTCTTTCTTCAATCATAACAAAGCAAAGTTAGATACATCCTTTCGGAAGTAAATCACAGAGAATCACACAACACAAGCAAAAACAGACCTAACCACAACCCCAAAAGACTCTAACTTGGGCTTTGATACCAACTAATGTAACACCCTTGTGGGGATGTCACATTTATGAATAAAATAAAATAAAATAAAGATAAATAAAATTCTACCCAAGTTGTAAAACATTTGTTACATAGTAATACGGGTTGTAAAATTTTTCCGGTTAAATAGAATATTACGAAATAAAATAACATGGAACATAAAATAAACAAACTGTCATCACACATAATATACATATGATTTTGTTTTAAGTAGTACAAATAATTTACAACTACAAATATTTAAACCAAAACAGTAAACAAAGCAGTAAGAAGTCTATATATACAAAACGCAGACGCGCCCAAGTACACATCACAGAACTCTAACCCTCTGAAGGATCACTCTCGGATGAAACTTCAGGTGATAAGTATCCAGGATGCCTCGACCCTCTACGGACCCTAGTCCGTGCTGTCGACACGCTGCTAATCTCACTAGGCGCATCGAACATACCACCCCAATGACGCCTAAGAGATAGCGGTAGCTCTACATGTAAATATAACACAGTAGAAAAGATAGGTACTCCATCAAACTCTGTACGTATGGTCACAGTCAGACGCCCTACGTATGTAACCGAATCTCTATCCTCTCGCAGACGCCAGGCTTCCAAGCCTCCGTGAAAATCCAACCTTACAAAACCAAAGAATCCTGGTAGCGTCATACTCACACAATCAATCCAATGGGTATGGATGATCAGATGGTTCTTGGTCGTCGAACTGATCCTCGGCTTGCTGCTGTTGCTCTTCCTCCTCGGGGTATACAAAATCAAGAGGTTGTTCCTCTTCCTCAAACTCTTTTATCATACAATTTAAAATACAGGAACACATACAATAAAGAGGTAAGACAATCTATATCACCACAAACATGGTAAATAAGAAAACGACAATACAACAGATATAACAGTTCATACAATATAGCATACTATAATAGCATAAATAATAATATAAAATAACACAGAAATTAAGTGTAACAACATCACATAATGTCACAGATAAAATGGTACAGATAATAATATTATAATGCACAACACATAAATCATATGTAAATCGACTCAACCCTACTCCATGGAGCCACAACCACAGACATCAGAGAGAATGACTCGCAAGTTCTATTAGCACCTTAGGCTGCCCAACCAACTATCACACTGTCTCACATTGTGTCTATAGCCCACTGTCCAAAACATCGTGGTGTAGTACACAGTCCAAACATCGTGTAACTACAGGCATTGTACTAACATAGTTCTTACAAGATCTTGATTAAGTATAGTGCGTGTCGAGATCACTAGTGTGTTACCAGTTACCACGGCCTAGAGGAGCGACCAACTGTCCATATGTGGAATAATCCGCACACTAATGCCTCCAAGTCCATAAAGAAATGAACCATACTACGCTTATCACACCAACAACACAATGTAATTCACCTCGTCAATCAATCGCTAATTCCAAAACGAATCGACTTGACTCTAAAAATATGAACAGAACTATAATTATCAAAATACCCTTCAATCTCAAATAATTACTAAAACGCCCCCAAACATCAAACGCAGTACGCCCCACTTGACAATACTGTTTCTCAATCTGTCCGGGTCCACCACTTTGACCCGATAGTAAAACTTACTGTTTTCATCAATCGCGTAGAAATTTTATCGCATTTTCACAATTTTGTCATTTTTACAAACATTTTTAAATCGCATAAATATTATTTACTGTTTTTAAAATCGCGTATTATTTTTAAATCGTTTTCTCAATCGCGTAAGATTTTTAAATCATTTTCTTGTTCGAATCCCTTAAAAATTACTATTTAAATAAACAGAAATAATATTTAATATGTTTGAGTTACGTAGAATATTTTTCATACCGTATACAATATATTGGATATCTTTTCTATCTTATTTGTCTATTTTTAACAAAATTTTGACAGTATTTTGCTTTGAAAATCTATAACAATGGTTTTCTAAATTTTTCTGTTAAAATTTCTTTGATTATATTACAACCATCTAATTATACTTTTGAAAACTACTAACGGGCTTCAAAACATAAAGTAAGCTCTACGTTAGAAATTTCACAAAAGCTACTGTATTTTCTCCTAAACAGTAAAATCATTAGTTTTAGCTTTTTAAACTTAATCCAATCACTTTTATTCCTTAAAACTCATTGTACTAAAAATCTTTTTGACATTATTACTTAACCTTGATTGAAAAACAATTTTAGAAACAAAAAACACTTAACTTTGGCATGTTGGCCGAAATCCATAAACTTGTCATTTGATTTATAGATTTGTTTTTCTTGCTTTAAATCAATTTGTATCTTGTCAATTTACCTAAGTTAATTAAATCACTCTTTTAGAAAATAGTTGAGAATATTTTGGTTCCCATTTTATGTTGAGGCCGTGAGCCTTGGATTTGTGCTCTTTAGAATACACGTGCAAACCTTGCATATTATTCACATCCTACTAATTATTCATGCATTACAAACACATACAATATATTCAAAGCTTGTAGACATGCATATCAATACAAATCACAATTAAGAAAGCTATTACAACAAGCACACAAATGAATCCTTATGGATTCTACAATCACAAACAATTCTATTTTCTTATCACCACCCAAGGATGATAAGATTCAAGTCTTCCTCTTACCTTAAATGAAGACAAACTCTTCTCCTCTCCTTCCTATAGATTTCGGTTTCACCCTCCAAGAACCTAAGGATCTTAAACAAAATTTTAAAGAGTTACTACTATAAGAGAAAACCATATACCATGGATCAACTATGGCTTATGACCTTAGAAATAAGATTAGAAATGAAAAACAAGGATTTTCACCTTCTAGGTAGAATCTCCAAAGTAGTTTTTCAAGCTCAAGATGATGGATTTTGAAAGAACTCTCAACTAGAGATGATCTTAGAATTGTGTTTAGGTTTAGAAAAGTGAGGTAGATAAAATTTTGGGTGAATGGATGGTGATTTGGGTGGCTTGGTCGAATAGAGCACAAAGAGAGCTTCAATGGAGTTTTATTTTTGCAAGAGAGAAAAGTGATAGAAAACTTAATAAACCTAACCCTTCTCTCCCCCTTGTAGCCGTGGAGTCACTTGGAGAGGTGTCCACTTTGTTGGTTCTATCCAAGCCTTAGAAATGATCAAAGGCTAGCATAAACCCTTGGCCTCCAAGCTTAGCTCTCATTAGTTGATACTAACCTAGTCATGCTTATGACTATGCACTTCTTGGAGCTTCCAAAAGCTCTTGGCCATGTGGCCTCCTTAGACAACTAACCAAGTTTGCTTCTCCTTAGCTATTTAGTTCCACTTAGGTGAAACAATCTAGTTACTTGTCTAACTAGTTAGTTACTTAGGTTAATTTAGTTAACTTGGTACTAATAGATTTTTACTAACTTAGAAACCAACTAGATAGTTAAATAATTTACTATCACTTAGTTACTTAACAAGTCTTCTAAACTAATTTAATTAGGTTTCAAACTAACTAGCTTAGGTTTTCTAGTTATAAACTAATTAGTCTAACCACTTTTGTTGACCTCTTCCTATTGGTTAGAAATTTCAAGCCTACTTCGTTGACTTGCTCTCATTGGCTTAAAAATTTCTCTAACCAAAATCATTGACTGTTTCCCTAAACATGGGTCCTGCAAAATATTTTCGAGTCTGCTGTCATCTATTTATACTGCCTAATAAAATAATATTATAATAATATACAATTATTTTATTTCACAGTAAAATCCTAAAAATTAAAATATTAATAATAGTATCATTCAGAATTGGGTTTAGTAAGATCCCCCAGCTCCGAATAATTAAAATAAGATTTTCCCGGTCCAAAAATTATTATTTCCCTGTCCCAGAGCAAATCACACAAAAAGTTTAAATAAAATCACAGACAGTAAAATAAAACACTGTATCCTACAGAAAAACAACAAACAGTACAATTCGAGACACAACGATCATTTATCCTAAAGTTTAGGGTGTTACATAGGTGATCTCACCTCTTTGCTATATTGTTTTGTTGTGCTTGTATTGTTAAAAATTATATAGTAGATGGAACGAATTTCTTAGACGTGACTGGAGACAAATATTCTGAGTTCGGTGACAACATCAAGGAGTAACCATCCCGGACTGGTTATTGTACAAATTTGAGGAGGAACAGATACATGGTGCATCAAGATGGATACAAGACAGAATAAATATATTGAGTTTTTATCGTTAGTGTTTTACCGTGCTATCGAGTAGGACCCGTCATGGGGTTTGCTACTGTTTAAAATTGAGTCTGTAAGTTTTATATTTCTTGAATAATTGTTAAATATTAAGTGGTATCTGTTATATGAGTTTTAATCAATTTAAATCTAATTTTCAGTATTACTTATAAATATCAGTAAGTTTATGTTTCCGCGAAAAGAAATTTTAAAACCCATGTTTTATAACTCAAACTTTTTATGAACTGATTTTCAGATTAAGAGTTGGTAGTCAGAAATGTGATGCCCTAAGGAGGGTGTTACAGGCTTCACCTTGTTGGAGACATGGGGTGTGTCTTGAAACACCCCCCATGTTATCCAATGACTTTATAACTTTGTAATTCACACTAATTCCCCAAGGGTTCTCATCCACCTAAAACTCTTATAATGACTTCAAACACTCATCAAACAATGAAATTATGCATTCAGTCACAATTCCAGCATTACAAAACACAAATATTTCCAAAGATTCATGGGTAATCATTCAAGAAACACACCAAGATCTACTTAACTTAAGAAACTAAGAAAGAAAACAATAAAGAAACATAAAATAAAAAAGGACAAAGAAAGCAAATCTGGTTTTCTTAGTGATGAGTTACCTCCCATTGAGTGCTTAGTTTATTATCCTCAGCCTGACATTATGCCACTCCTTAGTGTTCTTCATAATGTGGATGAAGTAAGGTCATTTCTTCTACTTCTTCACTTTCTGGAAGCTCATGGTAAGACTTGAGACGGTGTCCATTGACCTTGAATGTTTTTCCAGATGCTTCATTCATGATCTCCATTGCACCAGAAGGAAAAACATGAGCCACCACAAATGGTCCAATTCATTTAGAATGCAGTTTACCTGGAAACATTTTGAGTCTAGATTGGTATAGTAGCACTCTTTGTCCTTCTTTAAAGTTTTTCCTGGAGATCATTTGATCATGGAATGCCTTGGTTTTTGCCTTGTAAGTAAAGGCACTCTCAAAAGCCTCATTCCTCAATTCTTCCAACTCCCGTGATTGGAGTTTCCTTTACTTTCCAGTACCTTCCAAATCCAAGTTGACTTGCTTGATAGCCCAATAAGATCGATGCTCCAGCTCCATGGGCAAATGACAGGGTTTTCTATATACCAATTGAAATTGTGACATGTCAATCGGGGTCTTATATGCAGTCCTATAAGCCCATAATGCATCATCAAGTTTGATACTTCAATCCTTGCGTGTTGGATTCACTGTATTTTCAAGGATGGACTTGATTTCTCGATTGAACACTTTGGTCTACCCATTTATCTGTGGATGGTAGGGACTGAAACTCCTATGTATCACACCATATTTCATCAAGAGAGCCTCAAATGTTCTACTGCAAAAATGTGTCCCTTGATCACTAATTATGGTCCTTGGAGTTCCAAACCTAGAGAAAATGTTAGACTTCACAAAATTCACAACAATTTTAGAGTCATCAGATCTGGTGGCCTTTGCTTCCACCCATTTTGATACATAATCAATAGCTAGAAGAATGAATGAAAAACCAAATGAGGGAGGGAATGGTCCCATAAAGCTAATGTCCTAAACATCAAAAACTTCCAGAAAAATTATCGGAGTTTGAAGCATTTGAATTCTTAGACCAATATTACCTATTCGTTGACAACGGTCACAGAACTTACAAAAGTTGTAAGCATCCTTGAAAATTATAGGCCAGTAGAAACCACTGTCAAGCACTTTGTTGGTTGTCCTTTGCATGTCGAAATGACCTCCACATGTATAAGTGTGACAAAAAGAGAGTATGGAGTGAGTTTCTAAATCCGGAATGTACCTCCTAATCACTTGACCTACACAATGCTTCCAGAGGTAAGGATCATCCTAGATGTAATATTTGCAATCACTCCTCAATTTATTCCATTGTGTCTTGTTCAAGCCCTCCATAAAGTCCTTGGTGGCCTAGTAGTTGACAATATCAGCATACCAAGAAATTGTAGTCTCGATGGCCATTAGATGCTCATCCAGAAAACTTTCTTTGATAGGCATCTCCTCCTCCTCAGTCACCAACCAACTCAAATGGTCTGCTACTAAGTTTTCACTCTCTTTTTTGTCTTTAATCTCCAAGTCAAACTTCTGGAGCAATAGAATCTATCGGAGCAATCTAGGTTTCGTTTCCTTCTTCGTAAGTAGGTACTTCAAGGCTGCATGATCAGAAAAATAATTACTTTAGAACTAATTAAATATGATCTGAATTTTTCTAAAGCAAAAATCACAGCTAGAAGCTCTTTTTCAGTTGTAGAGTAATTGAGTTGAGCATCACTTAGGGTCCTTGATGCATAATAGATAGCATAAGACACCTTATCAACTCGCTGTCCTAGGATAGCCCCAACCGTGAAGTCGCTAGCATCATACATCAACTCGAATGGTAACTTCCAATTTGGTAGCCTAATGATAGGCACCATTGTCATTAACTTTTTGAGTTTGGTGAAAGCTTCCATACACTTCTCATCAAAATGGAATGGAACATCCTTTTGAAGTAGTGTGCAAAGAGGCAAAGATATCTTGGAGAAATCCTTGATGAATCTCCGGTAGAACCCTGTATGACTAAGAAAAAGATGAATTTCCCACACACTAGTGAGCGGGGGTAAGGAACGAACAAGTTCTACCTTAGCTCTATCAACCTCGATTCCCCTAGCCGAGATCACATGACCTAACATTATATCATCTTCTACCATGAAGTGGCATTTTTTCTAATTCAACACAAGGTTAGTGTCAATGTATCTTTTTAGTACCAATTTCAAATGTTCTTGACAATTATCAAATCTATTTTCAAATACACTAAAATCATCTATGAAGACCTCTATAATGTAACTAAAGTCAATCCAACATGCAAAGTGCACATCACTCGTGTAACATCCTCCGTAGGGCATTATATTTATGACGAATTATAATAAAACCTTACCTAAGTTACATATCATTTATTTACATATAACGATATATGTTGTAAAAATTTTCTTTTTGTACATTATATCATTAAATAAAATAAACAGAACATGAAATAGACAAACTAATAAATACACATCATAATTATACATATAATTTTGTTTTTAAGGATACAATAAGTACAAACTATTTAGACGGAATTATAAAATGTTTGACTCAAAACAAGCCATAAACTAGCCCAAGTACAAAACTAAAAGTTCTGATCCTCCGAAGAATCCTCCTCTGATGGATCATCGGAAGACAGAAACCCTGGATGTCGTGTAGCCCTACAGACAGGAGTTCGTGCGGTCGACATACTTCTAAGCTCATTAGGGGCATGGAAATGACCAGCCCTATAGCAAATAATAGATAAGGGTTTCTCTAGATGTACATAAATAGTCGTAGTAAACATAGGAACTCCATCATATTCTCTACTGAGGGACACAGTCAATCATCCCACATAGACAACAGTCTCCCTATCCATGTGCAGACGCCAGGCTTCGGAGTCCCCTTGGAACTCTAGTCTCACGAATCCTAGAAAACCTGATAGCGTTATGTCACGTCAAATCAATCCAAACAATAAGGATGATCTAGAGGCTCGCCCTCTTCGCACTGATCACCAGAATGCTATTCCTCCTCGTACTGACAACCCAAAGGTTGCTCCTCTTCTCCTTCAAAATCTTTACCGAACATAATAATAATACAGAAATGCATACAAAGAGGTGAGACAATCTACATCATTATCAGCATGGCAGTATAGAAAATTACAGTACATACAGATATAACATTCAATACATCAAATCATGTTATCACGTCATGCACAATACCTCAGATCAATATAACTATCACATTATAATGCAAACCAAATATGCATATGTACACAGACTCATTCCTACTCCATGGAGCTAACCACAATTTTTAGAGAGAATGATTTAGAAGAACATGTCTGTACCACGGCTGCCTCGGCCAAGTGCTATACAATCTAATCATCGTATACATCAAGCATTATAACAGACAGTCTACGCTAGATCATGATTAAGAATAATGCTTTGTCAATATCGCTAGTGCGTTGCTTGGTACCACGGCCCATATGAGCTACCAACTGTCCACATGTGGAATCCTTTGCGTACTAATGCCTCCAAGTTCAATCAATGAACAACACTACGCCTATCGCACCTGCACTACGGTGTAATTCATCTCTTAGGCAACTTATCAATATCAACCAAATTAACACGTTTCTCTATGCATGGTGCATGATCCAAAAGTGCACATATAATAATGTTATCATTATTTCTCATAATCACACGCCATCACTTGGCAATACCATTTTCCAACGTAACTAGGTCCACCACGTTAACTCGATAGTAAACTGTTGTTATTTTCAATCGCGTAAATATTTTATTGCATTTTCACAATCGCGTAACCTTTTTCCAACGTTTTCAAATTGCGTAAATATTTTTCAACGTTTTTGCAATCGCGTAGCATTTTTAAATCATTTTCTCAATCGTGTAACTTAAAAATCATTATTTTAAATACGCGTAAGGTTTTTCTAATATTTTTCAATTGCGTAAAATATTTCTTTGCTTTCTAAATTAAATTTTGAAACTTTCTTCATTATATATTTATTTTTAGTATTATTTACAATATTTCCTTAATAGAAATTCTCTAAGTAATATTTCCTACGGTTTCCTTTAAAAATTACCCTTCTTTGATTTAACCAATATTTACAGCTCAAAACTTGCTAACGCGCTTCAAAACCCAACGAGTGAGCTATATGTTAGTACTTTTCAAGTATTTATTCTATTTCATATCATTGCTTAACTTCACTAATTAAACTCTAAAATTAATTTACTTTCCATTGTTTATCCAAAAATCCATTTAATTAGGTTCTCGTTAAATTAATTACATAAGTCCACACTTTGGAAATAATTTTGGATTAAAAACATCATAAGTAAGCATGTTGGCCGAAAATCATTATATGCTCCATAAATCATATTTAATTGTTTTCCATCATCTAATCCCTTGTAAAAACTCTTAATCCAATTTATTATTATTAAATCACCTAATCCATGATTAGGAAAATAATTTTGAATACTTTGTCTTCTTTGTGGTGGTGTAGGCTGTGAGCCTCATGGGTTCTTTGGAACCCTCGTGCAATTCCTTATCATGTTGTTCACATCCTACTATTTACAATAACTATCATACCTTCATTAAAACATATAATCAAAGCTATAAACATGCTTGCATAAAAAATCATCACAAATAAGAAAAGCTTTAAACAATCAAGTGAATGAAATCCTTATGGATTCTTCACCACAAACAAATCCATTTTCTCACCACCAAGACATGGTTGATGAGATTAAATCTTCCTCTTACCTTTAAGGAAGACAAACTCTTCTTGGATGCTTTCCTAGAGATTTCGTGACCCTCCAAGAAAGATCCTAACAAACTTAAACAATTCTCAAAGTCATTAACTATGCTTGAAAAAGGAAAACCATGGATCAATCATAGCTCTAGAACTCAAGAATCAATTTAGAAATAAGAAACAATGATTTTACCTTGTTGAGTAGAAAACTTCAACCTTGTTTTCCAAGCACAAGATGGATGAAGTAGCTTAAGTTCAGAACTAGAAAAGTGTTTAGGATTGTGTTTAGGTTCAAGGAAAAGAAATGGTGTTGGATGAAATTATAGAAGTGTGGATGTAGGTTTGGAGAGTGGAGGCCGAGAGCTCCAAAAATGGAGAGAAGTTGAGTTTTTTTGTGTTCTTGGAAGAGAGAGAATAGAGAGAGTATATTTTTGTGATAGAAATGATGAAGATGAAATGAAATGATATCCTATTTCCTTATGTGCTAGCCGTGGAGGTGCAAGGAGAGGAAGGTAAAATGTTTGCTTGATATTTTTACCATGTAGATATTTATAGAGGCTAGATATTTACCTTAAGTGATAGGCTTGAAAAATTTAAGCCTTGAACCTTCCTTGAAGGTGTCTTGGCCGTGGAAGCTAAAGGGAAAAGCAAACCAAGTTTGGTTCATTTAGTTGCCTAGTTAAGCTTAAGCTAACCTAGTTTCTAATTCCATTGCTTCTAATTAAATCAAGTTAACTTAGTTAGATTTCCTAGTTACTTAGTTGTGACTAACAAGCTTCTAGAATGTACTAGAAAAATCTTGTAACAAGAATTCCTAAAGAATAGCAAACTAAGTTTCATTCTATTTAGTTACTACATATAATCTGGGCTAACTTAGTTAGGTTTTCTAGTTACTAAGTTAACTAGTCCAACCATTATTGTTGACTAGATCCTAGTGGCTTAGAAAAATTCAAGCCACTAACGTTGACTAGGTTTACTAAATTGTAAGTCAGAAAGAATTTTTTGATTCCTATTATCCACTGGGTAGAAGCTACTGCTTTTAAGTCAGTAGGTACTGTCCAACAAATAATAAAATAATATTAAAATATAAAATATTTTTATTTCGTAGATAAATTCTAAAAATTAAAATATCGGTACACGTATCATTCGGAATTGAGTTTAGTAAGATCCCCCAACTCCGAATAATCTGATAAAGATTTTTCCCAGTCTGAAAATTATTATTTTCTTGACTCGGAGTAAATCACGCACACAGATCAAAAACAGTCATGAAACAGTCAAAATAAATTTATAGCACACAAAAATCACAAAACAGTGCAACTCAGACATTACTGTAAATTAGCAAATTTTGGGGTGTTACAACTCGGGTGTCTCGTAGCCTCAAAAATGTTGAATCTAATCATTTCCCCATCAAATTCCATGGTCAACGTCCCCGAGTGAACATCATTTTTTGTCCGTGAAATCTTCAAGAATAGTCTCCCCAACAAAATAGGAGCAGAGTTGGGGGATTTATCATCCTCCATGTCCAGCATATAGAAGTCTTCCGAAAATTCTAATTCATTCACCTGGACCAACACATCCTCAATAACCCCCTTTGGGTATGCATTAGATCTATCTACTAATTGAATAATAACGCCAGTTGGCTCTAAAGGATCTAAATATAAAGATGCATAATTGGAATAAAGCATGACATTTATGGATGCACCTAAATCTAGCATTACCCTCTTAAACCTTGTGTTACCTATAGTGCATGGTATGGTGAATGTGTCAGGGTCCTTACACATAGTTGGGAGTTTCTTCTTAATTACAGCCGATACATTCGCCCCCACTTGGATATTCTCATTACCTTTTAACTTTCTTTTGTTAGTGCACAATTCTTTTAAGAACTTGGCATATGTAGGCACTTGCTTAATTGTATCTAACAAAGAGATGTTAACTTCCTCTCCTAAAGGTCTCTAAGATCTCTTTATCTACTTCGTCTTTCTTATTCTTAACTAACCTACTAAGGAATGGGGCCTTAGTGACATACTTCGGATGGGGTTCAGGAATACTTACCTTAGGGGCCTTAGAGTTTTGCCCCTCCTCAGTTGCCTCCTTAGGCTCTTGATCTTTCTCTTCAGTGACTTGTAAAGAGATGTAGGTTCATCTAACATATTCCCATTTCGTAATGTGATAGCACTTGCATTTTCCCTCGAATTCACTTTTGGTTGTAAGGGAAGTTTCCCAGAAAGTTGGCTTTGAACCTTGTTGATTTATATGGCTAAATGCCCTACTTGGTTCTGCAGGTTATTGATAGTAGCCCTTGTTTCTTGTTGAAATTGAATGTTACTAGTGGTCATTTGCCTTATTAACTCCTACAGAGAAGGCTCAGATTGCCTAGGAGCTTGAGCTTGTTGTTGTCTCTAATAGAAATGTGTTTGCCTTTGTTGAAATCCTGAAGGTCCATAGGGTAGAGGTTGATTCTGGGGCTGTTTTCCATAACTCAAGTTAGGATTATCCCTCCACCCCGGATTGTATGTATTAGAATAAGGGCTGTAGGTTTTGGAAGGTCAAGAATATTCTTCTACTGCCTTTACCTCTTCATTTGTGTCCTCTTGTAGAGTGAGACACATATCAATGGGATGTCCAGAAGAACAACAAATCCTACAGGCATTTATCAATACTTTCCCATTATCCATTAGCCACTGAACCATGGCAGTTAACTAGGTCATTTGTTGGTGCAAACTGGTCGTTTCTACCTCTTTAACTGCTCTCACTCCAGTGTCATTCCTGGTGAAGAATTGCTAAGTGTTTGCAGCCATCCTTGATATCAAGTTCCTAGCCTCTTAAGGAGTCTTATCAACTAAAGTTCCTCCATTAGCAACATCAATCATGTTAGCAAACCCTCATAGAAATACTAAATCAAAAATTATTCACTGATTTGATGTTGAGGGTAGCTAGCACACAGTCTCTTAAACATCTCCCAGTAGTCATGAAGTGATTCCCCATGCCTTTGTTAGATGTTACAAATTTCTTTTCTGATGGTTGCAGCCTTTGAGGCAGAGAAATATTTGTTCAAGAAAGCCCGAGCCATGTCTTGCCATGATTGGATGAATCCATGTGGCAAGTAGTATAGCCACTCTTTTGCAGAATCTTTTAGTGAGAATGGAAAAGCTCTTAGCTTGACTTGTTCTACTGGAATTCCTGTAGGCTTTATGCTAGAACACACCACATGGATCTCCTTCAAATGTTTATTGGGGTCCTCCCCAATGAATCTATTGAAGGATGGCAAAAGATGGATTAGTATGGACTTCAACTCAAATGCCTCCTCATTTTCTGGAATTTCTATGCACAGAGGCTATTGGTCCAAGTCTGGAGCACCCAACGTCCTTAGAGTAGACTCTATCATCGCCACTTCTTTAGATGTCTTTTCAGATGTCTCAAAACTAGATAGATCTATATGATAGGCAGCTTCAATTTTAGTAGGTGTGAATTGGAAATTAGATGGATGGAAGGGAAATTGAGGATGTGAGTTGACTTGATCAAAGTAGCACCCCAAATTCCTCAATTTCTCGTCAAATCCTTCAATGGACATAAGCACCTGCAAAAAGTTAAAAAGAAATAATTAAAGTATTTAAAAACTGGAACAAAAATAGAGTGAAAAATAGGAAATAAATTAATAGCGCAATTAGAAAATTAGTTCCTCGACAACGGCGTCAAAATTTGGTGTTGTGTGGATTGTAATAAAATTAAGATATTGGTTAAGAGATGAAATTCACTACTAGATTTATATGACAATGCTAACCTACATACTTTTTATCCCAACATGATCAATTATGTTCTCATGCAATTGTGAGATGAATTCTCTATTTTCCTTAAGTTTTGGTTAATTTAGCAACCACTCAAATCAAGTCATAATCATTTGTTAACTATAAAGCAACTGCTCTTACACCTACCTAATGATTGCATTAAGATTTAGAAAATCAATCACACTAAGGTCCAATCACACACTAAGATTAAATTATTTAGATCATATGTCTCACTAGTTCTACCACCGCAACCGCGCATAGCAATCCTAGTTTTACCACTTTCAAAAATAGCAAAGAGTATAAAAACTTTTATATTGAATTAAGAGCATAAACATATGAATAAAAACATAATTGTATTCATATAAAGAACTATGTAGGATTCACACGATCAAAACTAGGGTTTCATCTTTCCTTAACCAAATAAGAAACTTAGCCACACATGGCGAATTTAAAATCAAAAGAAAAACAAAAGAAAGACATCATCAATAATACAAATGTGAAAGAAAACTGAAGATCAAACTAGTTTCTAATGATTGAGGTTGATTGATCTCCGATGGCTCGAACCCGAGTCTCTAATCTTTGATCGAATCTCCCTCTCTCTTGTTCTTCGTATTCTCTTCAATAGCTTGGCAGCTTCCAGTCTAAACTGACCCTTTTGGAAACCTAAGCAATCCTATTTATACATTTGGGCCCATAGCTCATCATTCAAACTCGGACTTAATTTTCTAAGCCGCAAACACGGGTCATGTCTGATGACACGACCCCCCTCGTGTAAGGCTCTGTGACATAATTCTTCATGGGATTGAGCACGCAGAGAGGTACATGGCTCCTTCATGTCTGGGGACACGGGTCATATCTCTGGTCATGATCATAACCTAGTCCAATTGAGAAGCCAAAGAAGGACACGACCCCCCTGTGTCTAAGGACATGGGCCGTGTTACTTGGTTTCTTCATGTTTAGCTCTGATTCTTCACATACTATCTTCTCTCCTTGCTTCTAGAGGTAATGTTGATCTCCTTGAGTCTTTAGCTTCCTCCTCAAATGGATAGCAAGCTTGGTTTGATGCTAATGGGCTCCATCACTCAAAGATCTCCTAAAAGCACAATTCAATTATGAATGCTTATAACCATACTTAAGCATAATTTTACAACAAGGATCCGATTGAACTTCATATCTAGAAACTTAGCTAAATGTTAACAATAAAGCACTTGTGGAGTCCAATTAGATCAAACATGAGACACTTAAGATGTAGAAATAATCGACAGATCAAAAAGTCAACAAGAAAGATCAACTCATCCACTCTCACAAAAAATCCTCTGTCAAGTTTGTAGGGTATGCATTGCTCCTACTTGCCAACTGAATCACAACACCAGTTAATCGCAAAGGTCCAAGCCCAAGAGAATTGGAAACAGACATAAGCATCACATTAATTGAAGTTCCAAGATCAAACATTGCATTCTCAAACTTGCAATTGCCTATAATGCATGGAATTGTAAATATGTCTGGATGCTTGCATTTTTTAGGAATTGACTGAATGAGGGTTGAAACATTTTGCCCCATACTGACTTTTTCATTACCTTCAATCTCCTCTTGTGCGTGCATAGTTCCTTTAGAAACTTGACATATTTCATAATTTGCTTAATTGCATCCAGCAATGGAATGTTCACTTCCACTTTCTTGAAGGTCTCTATAAGTTCTTTATCTTTTTTTGCCTCATCCATTTTCTTAGACTGGAGTGCTCTTTATGGAAATGGAAGAGGCATTACATGATTAGATTTCTTCTTTCTCACTCCAACTTATGATTTCTAGTCCACCTTAGCTTCGGGCTCTGCAGTATTTGATTTTTCTACATAATCAATTTTCTCTGTTAACTGTCGCTTACTGGTTGGTTAAGGGTTTTCTACTATCTTGCCACTTATCAATATAATAGCATTGAAATTTCCCTTTGGGTTTGGAATTGTTTGAGCGGGAAGTTAGTCAAAGCCTTATGCCTTCAATTGATTTAATGAAGAAGCCAATTGTCCCATCTGAGTTTCCAAATTCTGAATGGTGGCTCCTATTTTCTGCTGGATTTGGATGCTATTAGTAGCTATTTACTTGAATAGGTCCTTCAATTTAGGCTCAGATTAAGTATGACCTTGTTGCTGCACAGGCATCTGTAGTATCTGTTGTCTAGCTGGCTACTATAATTACTGCCTATTTGGTCCAGAATTTTGTTGAAATTGATGTGGCCTAACTGGTGACTGGTATGGCTGATGTGGTGCTATTGCTGTTGCATTTTCCATATCTGAAATTTGGTTGATCCTTCCAATCAGAATTGTAGGTACTGGAGTATGGATCATATCTGGGCTGCTGGTACTGTGGTTTACCAGGGAAGATGCCTGCTGCAGCAGCATAAGCCTGTGGTGTAGAATTGTCTTCTTGGAGTGTGGGGCACACATCTGTGGGATGGGTTAGACAAGTACAAATTCCACATAGTTTTGCAGGCCCTTGCACAGGTATTTGTAGCCTCATTGCCAATTGCCTCACTAAGGAAGTCAACTCATTAAGTCTATTCTCCATCATTTAGTGGTCAGCATGAGACACATGAACCCCATTCACTCCCTTGGTAGAAGTAAACATCCTAGTACCAAACTGCTAGGAGTTACCAGCCATGTTTACAATCAAATCTCTAGCAATAACCGAGGTTTTTTCAACTAATGCACCTCCACTAACAGCACCAATCTTACTTTTGTCCATAGGGAATAATCCCTCATTGAAATACTGAATCAATAACTGGTCAGTGATTTGATGGTGTGGGCAACTTGAAAACAATTTCTTGAACCTCTCCCAATACTCATGTAGAGTCTCTCTATAATTTTGCCTTATCTAACATATATCTTTTTTTATGGTAGCAACTCTAGACGCAGGGAAAATCTTCTCCAGGAATAGTCTTTTTATGTCATTCCAACTTGTCACAGAACCAGGTAATAGAAAATATAACCAATCCTTAACTGCATCAACAAGGGAGAAAGGAAAGGCTAACAGCTTGATGTGCTCCTCAAGAATGCCTTATGGTTTCATGGTGGAACATACCACATGAAACTCCTTCAGATGCTTGTGAGGATCTTTACCTGCAAGACCATGGAACTTTGGAAACAAGTGTATTAATCCAAGTTTAAGTTAAAAATCATCATTTAAATTAGGATATTGAATACATAAAGGCTAATAATTAACATCAAGGGCTGCTAGTTCTTTAAGGGTTCTATTATGTACATTATCACCCATGTTTACAACATTTCTAATTTCAGTTCTAGTTTCACTTTCAGTATCTGTGTTATCAGCCATGGTTGCAAGATTGCTTACAGTCTCAAGTTCAGTTTTAGTTTTAATTTCAACTTCAGTATTACCTTCAATCTCATAAACTATCATCTCATTAAGCCTATGAGCCCTATCAAGTGCATGCAAAGCTCCCTCAATGTTGGGATCAATATTCAACAAATGACTACTAGAAGGCCTAGACATACAACATGCAAAAGTAGGTAGAAACACGAATAACATAAGTTATGCACAATGGAAAACACTACACTAATCAGTTACCAAAATGACTATAGTTACCTTATCTACACATTTTTAATAATTATGGGACTTGTATAGGGTGAAAACTACTCAAAAATGAAACCAAAAAAATATAATAAAAGAATATTCAAAAAATGGAAAAGTGGTCTAAATGATAGAATTAGACTAAGATATAGGTGAGCTCATGACAAAGTAGTGAGCCTTGTGGTAAACCTCATTTTCCTTCAACTGACCAATTTTTAACTCATACCGAGTACAAAATTCTATACAAATATTACCAAAATGCCATTAGATGAAGGTTTTTGGTGAAAATTACATGAAATAAGCAAAACAGAGGTTAGTGAAGGGTTAATAGTTCAATATATACCTAATATGATTGATTTGAATTAGAATGATCCCCGATAACAACACCATAATTTGATAGTTGCCAAGGCTACCAAATTAGATGAGATTTGTTAACCAATTCACCAAGAACTTGTAGTATGTGGTGCAACCGGGTCGAGCCCTTGGGTCATTCTAATTAATCAATTATTTAAGAAGTTAGCAATGGGGGAAGGGGTTTATTTGTAGGAGTAATTAGACAAACAATTGAAAGACTGCAAAGAAGGTTAAGTAAATAACCAATCCAAGGGAATCAATAACTCTTGAGTTTAATCTATCCTTGACCACTATTGATTCATTCACTGGCTAACTAGATTCTTGATTTTATGTCACATTAAGAAGCCTTAAGATGACCCATGAATTCTTTATTACATAAGCATCTAGAATTTGGTTAATCAAAATAAGATGAAATTAGCATCCATCTAACCCTAAATCAACTTAAAACTCAGAATTTAACCAAGTTAGGCAATTCATCAAACACATTTGATGCATCACCTAGTCTCTGTGAAATCCTCATCCAACATGAACACTCTACTAGGTTAGCTCCTAAGATTTGGTTAATCAATGAAAAATGGATGAAACATCCATTTAACCCTAAATCAACCTCGGTTAATTAACAAAAATTGGATAAAACATTCATTTAACCCTAAATCAACCTCATTTCCAGAGTTCATGTGAGCTAGACAATCCATCAAACACCTTTGATGCATTGCCTAATTTATGTAATTCCCATTAAACACATGATAGTTATGCAACCATCATATGAACACCAAGACCAAGTTAAGCACTCAGCCAAGGAGTAACAAAATCAAAGAAAATGAAGAGAGAAATTTGATTAACAAGTAAATTAACATTCAAACCAAAGTCTTAACATTAAACATCAAGAGTATTTCAATCCCAAGAATTGATTACAAAGCTTTAGCTCTCTATGAATGGAGAAAACAACAAAAAAAATGAAGAAAACCTAGAGAAAGTGAGAAGAGAGGAGAAGAGATGAGAGAAGATGAAAACTAAAAAAATGAGAAGTGTCTACTCTACTAGCCTCAGATCTGGCTCAAAAATCCAAATAACATATAACAAAGGTGAAAATACAAGTGTTCCCCTAGCTTAGGACATTTCTTCTTTCAATTAGCTTTAATTGGACACCTAATTTGTAAGATTTGGACACCTAATGAAGGAGTTATGGCCAAAACACGTTTAACAGCTCTTGGATCCCATCAACTCCCTTCGGGTATTAAAATCCCTATCAAAACATCACCTTTTTTATAAGTGATCTTCATGAAAGTTGAACGATTTTATCTCAGATTTCTAATAGAACCAGTTTCAGCCTATTTTGACTCCTACAACACAAGATAAGGTCCAATCTTTGCATACTACTCAGGTTCCAATGACAACATCTCTGTTATAACTTCTAGGCCTAATATGACCTACTAGACATCTAATTCATCTCTAATGCTCTTCATCAAAGTTGTAAAGCTGCCTCTGATCTTTCCTACAACGTAAAGTTCATAATTTTTAGATGTTTATAACTTAAGTTATAACCGAAATATAGAAATAGTGCAAAATTATCACAATGCTAAAAAATAAAACTAAACCTAATTTGAACCCAAACTTATAAATGGTAGCCAAAATCAATCGATTAAGTACATGAGAGCTCTAAAATGTAGAATATGAAGTTTAACCAATATATAAAAATGGTGTTTATTAAGAAGTATTGGTAATTAATTCTTAGAATTTATAATTGACTTAATTGAATTTGAAGAATTATTGCTAATTAGCTGCTAAGTTATTTATTTTTCATTATTAGTGACGGAGTTCTGTCATTAAAGTTTAGTTTGAAGCATTAGTGTCTATAGAAATTTGTCAAAAATATTTGATGTTGTTATGTTAGTGATCAAATGTAATTTATCACTCTAAGATTGTAACTAGAACAAAGTTTTATACACATAAAAAAATAATCAATATTGAAAAATTAATTAAATTTTGTCAACAATATAACATACAATTTTTTATATATAATATAACATACATTATCAATCAATCATTATTAGTACTATATTCATCAATAACATTAATCTTTTCATTATCAGTTAAATTAAACTTCTCATAATTTTAATTTAACTATTTGGCAAAGCGTTCCCATACATTTGAGTTGCATCTTCATGTGCTAGATATTCCTTCGCATATTCTTCTACATTGGTGTGGCAAGGTTCTCTTGGAGGACCTATCAAGCTTTTCTTTTCTTTTCTTTTTTCTTTTTAGATGTGTTGTTGTCTCTTAGGGTCCTAGCCCCTCCTTTTCACCAAAGAAAAAAAAAACTCATAATCACTTTCAAGTATAATTCCCTATTTAATGGTCCAAAATTATAAACTATGTGTATTTTAAATTTTTTATCATATAATAAAATGCTTTTAAAAATGGAGATCTCTTTGTAGTTCTTTTAGAATTAAAGAGGATCCTCATCCATTACTTTCCTCGTCATTGTCAACACTTGTATATACACCACTAGACTAACATCAATGCCATTTTGATAGAAGGACTTCCATCAATGTTAAAGCTTAGTAAATCAGCCTTTATCAAATACATTACTTATTCTTCATCTAGAGCATTAGACATAAGGAGAATAAAGTCAATCTCATCATTTTCCTGATAAAGCTCATTTATAGAATCTTCGGACACATCATACAAGTCTTTATTTAGCCATTGTCCTTACAACAATTAGCTAATTAGGATATTTGGTATCTTTGACATTGGACATACCTAGTAAGAGGAGTATTTATTATGAGAGTGTGAGAGAAGTGAATCTTGACCATACAATTATACATGGATGATCAAGATTAAATATTGCTTAAAAGTCATGTGATCACTTAAAAAAATCACATACATGTATATTCTAATCTTGATCATTCATATAAGATCCAATGGTCAAGATTTACTCCTCTCACCTCTTAAAATAAACACTTCTCTTACTTAATACACTCCCTTTTGACATAATACACTTGCTGACCATGAATATTTAGGACATAAGGCTTATTAGTGTTCAATCTATAAATTAATATTAAATAACTCTCCCACATAATTTGCAAACCACATTATTTCTACTTCTACATGGTGCAATTGTTATATCATCATCAATTGGAGCACCTTCTACTCTACTTAATGGAAATTATTCTCTTATTGACATTACTTAACCAACTTACATATAACTATATTTATGTGTATTTATGAATTAGATATAATTTAAATATAATAAATACAATAATAAAAACAAATATTATAACTTGTAGCTCAAGCTAAAATAATATTACAACAACTTTTATATTATTTAATGCTACAAATATCTTTTAATTAATAACTACTAATTTTATATTGTCTAGAAATACTAGTTTTATCCTATTTATTACGTATGAACAATTACTTAATTAATTCAATTTTTAAAACTTATTAATTAAAAATTAACTTAATTGATTTTAATCTAATCTTAAAACTTTCTAAATTTTTAAATGATAATTTTTTTTACTTGTTGACCTTAAAATTTCCCTCTCTCACCCTTGTTCTAATTTCATAATACCTCTCCAATTTTTACTTGCTTCCCCCTTCTTAAATTTTCCTCTCCTTCATGTTCAATGTCACAAAATTCCAATTTTTCCTATCCCCCTCACATTTTCCCCTCCCTCTCCTCTGTGTCATAATTTTCCTTCTGCACTCACACTCCTCCCCCTCTCTCTCTTTCTCTTCGTGCATGGCACCCCCTCATAGCCTCACGACCCTAACCACCGCATCCACTCAGTACCCACTCCAAGGTGATGAATACTGATGGTGTAGCTTGTCAGCTTGGTGGGAGGACCAAATAAAGAAGAAAGATGCGTCTAAACTCTAAAGAGGTTAGGGTGTGCTTTTATTAATTTGCTACGGTATTTCAAAGATTTTCGATCATTTTGAAGCAAATCCATGAAGTGGATCGATTAAAGTTTTAATTTTTCTCTTTTTTTGCATATTAAGAATAAGAACTAGTGTCTCAATGAATTTAGTTTGTAGATATGGCCTTTGATTTCTTTTTTAATTATTTTTACACGAAATGTGATCACTACTACCTCTAATCATCCTTCACAGAAAAGTAGGTAGTCTTAGATTTTTATTTTATTTTCTTTTATTCCCTACTACCTTACAAGCTACTTGTATACTCATTTACTTTTCAAACAACTCTTCTTTTTTTAGGGAAGTAAAACTAATTCTTGTATGATATTGTTGCAATTGGTTGCAATGAAATTGATGTTGACAAGTAGATATTTTTTCTACCTTTCTTCCTCTTCTTGTATGACTGTTATTGATGCTTATGTTCTTTATAGTATAATTGTTATATTTATACATTTGCAAGTTTGACTACATTGTCTGTGATTCCCATGCTTGTGGCTTAAAATGCAACTTTTAGCCTGATAAGTATTTTATTTTTTTCATTATCTGGTAGCTTTAACTTGTAAAGACGGATGTTATGAGTTTGAAAAGATAGGGTTAATAACGAACTCCAATTTTTAAATTTGCATATTGATGAAGATAATGCAAGATATGGATGATGAAATATGTTATCGTGCTAAAGATTTAATACATGCTCACTAGTGTGGATCTTTCTTCTTGCCCAATAGGATGTACTTTGGCTGTAAGAACTTGTCCAGTGGCTACTTTCTTCATTGTTGTCAAATGAGTATTTTGGGAAAAAAAGTGTAATTGTAATATTAGCATAATTGTTTTTCAAGCAGAATACAACGACATGATACCACATATACAACCACCCATAGTTGTTGGTTAAATTGGAGGGTCTTTGACATGCAACTTGTCTTGTTTTACCTATATTACTACTACCTTTCACTTTCATTTCTTGTGTTGCATTGAAACCAAAGCTGATTATTAGGGGTGGGCACAAAACCATTTAAAACCAAACCGAACCATAAATTGAACCAAACCGCACCTAAATAAACCTAATTTTTGAAAGAGTTTTAAAAAAGAATCGATTCTTACTTTTAAAAAGTGGTTTAGTTAACTATTTAGAAATACAATTTGGTTAACCAGTTTATATCCAAACTAATTCACATCCATCAAATTACAACTTAGTTTCACTTCACTCTTTCAGGAATCAGTCACTACACATTATCACCTTCTGAAATCAAAATTGATGAACCTTAATCCCCAAATTGTATCTCAACCCTAATCCCCAAATCACTCGTCTAAACCTTAACCCCAAATTACTACGCCCAGTTGCTTCATTCTCACGTTTTGGTTGCTTCACCTCACACTCTGCTTTCTTCACTCTCGCATTCTGGTTGCTTCGCCTAATGCTGTGGTTTCTTTGCTTTTGTGTTCTAGTTGCTTTGCCTCATGCTCCAAGTTTTGGTTTCTCATTTGTGCTCATAATTCTGGTTCAGGCTCAGCTACTCACGATTCTTCTATTGATTAGGTATATAGGTTTTTATGGAAACTCTCCTTATGCTCTTTTTTTTTTTTTGATTTGGCTATGTGGGTTGTTGAGTTTTATGAATGATGGGTTTGTTATGGGGGAGAATTTTGTTGTTGGCTTATTTAGAAGTTTGGATACCGATCTGTGTTTATTTATTTATATTATTTGATTAATGATAATGCTAGACAATTAGTCATTTGCCTTATACTTGCAATGTGATTCGTTGATTCTTTATTTTTCTTCAGTAATTACTTTTCAAGAGGTAATACTTAATGAGTTTGATAGCTGGCCTGGATTTTGAATCTGCATTGGATATCTGTTGTCCAAATATTCTTACAAATTTCTTCTTGAAATTTATGTTGTCATTGACTTGTTGATCTGATTCTGTAACTTGTTAGTGATTTGTTATAAATCAAATTCTTACAAATCACCCTTCCTTTTGTGGTGATTTGTTTTTTTTTTTTAAATCAAACTTAATTGTTGATTGTGATTCTATAACTTGTTAGTGATGTAGCTTTATTTTTTACTGCAAAATTTTACAGAATTTCTCTCAGAGCAACTGTTTATCAAACTTAATTGTTGCTTTATTATAATTTCCAAAACAAAAAATATGAATATTATAATATTCAAAGTTCCAACTTCCACTTTCCTCAACAATCAACCCACCCTTTATTTATTATAATATTATGGCAAGTGATGTTTGAAGCTGATTAATTTAATAATAAATGCAGGTTATGATGAGGGATGTTACACCATAGGATTGCTATTTTTAGCTCCTTGGCTCTGTTTCTTTTTCTTTTGGGTTATTGGTAACAGTGGCTCTGTTTTTAGCCACCGTTATTGGTAACTCTTTTGGCATATACCCTATGAACTTGAATTTCAAGTACTAAGGGTAAAACTACCACATATGGTTAAAGTTTTACTTTCTTATTTGAGTTAAAAGTTGAGCAAAGCCTTAGTTTCCCATTTGAAATTCAATAATGAGCATGCGTACCTTTTCAAGGTACTGCTCATTGTATTAAATCTTGAATTGTCCAAGTAGGACAGTTTGGTAAGAAACTTTTTCTTCACTTGGTTAATAGTTATTCTTTAAATCTCACATCTTATACTTGTTGAAATTTTGGTCTGCTACATTCCTTTTTGTTCTCTGGGTGCATACTTAATCGCAGTAGATCTCACTGCGTTTAAGTCATGCACTTGGAGACCAATAGGAAATGCTGCCGAAATTTTGTCAAGTATAAAATATGAGATTTAAAGAATAACTATTAACTAAGTATTAAAAATGTTTCTTATCGAATGGGATAGGGTCATACTATGTTAAGAAGGAGATAGAGATTTTGGAAATAATTGATGTTGGGGTTAATAATTGACATCTTAGTTTATATACAGATGTCATCAATGGGTGATTAGAATGACTTTTTAGTGTCGGAGACAACAGAGCATCTGGTTTCTACTCCACCAGTTGTCTCTGACATTGTTGGTGTGTTACAGCCTCGTACTGATGGGCATAGAAATTGATCGAAGGCTTGGAATCACTTTTCTGCATAGTTCGATTCAGATGAGAAAGCTAGATGCAACTATTATGGTACCTTGATCAAGTATGATAACAAAATAAGTGCTATGTGTTCTCATTTGAAGAGATGCAAGGATAATCTAGATAAATATGAGAACAAAAGCCAGAAATCGATTCCATCCTCAGCAGGGACTACAGAAGGGCAAGTTGTTTCTTCTCCCTCATACGCCAAGTTTGACCAAGAGGCTTGCCGGAATGAACTTGTGAAGATGTTCATGGCAGCTGAGCTCCCTTTTTCGATTTATGGAGAATGAAGCTTTTCAGAAGTTTATGAATATGTTGCAACCAAGATTCAGTGTCCTTTCACGCACTGCATTAGCGTGTGACAATTTCATGCTATAGGATACAGAAAGAATGAATTTGAAGAAGTTTATTTTGAAACATTGTCGAAGAGTCTGTCTCACCATTGACACATGGAGTTCATGTCATAATATGAGTTCTCTGTGTTTGACTGCCCATTTCATTAATAATAACTGGGGGCTTCACAAGAAGATTATGAATTTCTGCTAAGTCACAAGTCATTTAGGAGAGGTTATGACCAAGACTATTGAGATGCACTTGAATCATTGGGAGTTGAATCGCGTTTTTAGTTTGACAGTTGATAATGCTTCGTCAAATGATGTCGGGATTTAACACATAAAAAGGAGGCTAGTGTCTTGGATCAACTTAGTTCTGAAGGGAGATTACATTCATTTGCATTGTTGCACGCATATTCTGAATTTGATTGTGAATGAGGGGTTGAAAGAGATTAATGATTCTGTTTGAGAATCCGCAGTGCAGTGAAGTACATAAGATCTTCCCCTTCTGTATTAATTAAATTCAAGGTGTGTGTTGGGTAGGAGAAGATTGAATATAAAGGCCTAGTTTGCTTAGATGTTGAAATTAGGTGGAATTCGATCTATCTTATGTTGGAGGTAGTTTTGAAGCATCAAAAGACATTTGAGGTGCTTGAGATGTAAGACAAGAAATATGTTGACGAGTTAGAAAAGGGAAAGGGTGTGCCTGCGTATAAAGATTGGGATTATGCTCGCTTAATTTTACCATTTTTGAAGATCTTCTATGAAGCTACTTTGCGCGTACCTCTTATGTTACCATTAATATGTATGTGCAAGAG
The DNA here is from genome assembly GCA_029884605.1 of Ormosia emarginata. Taxonomy (NCBI): domain Eukaryota; kingdom Viridiplantae; phylum Streptophyta; class Magnoliopsida; order Fabales; family Fabaceae; genus Ormosia; species Ormosia emarginata. The sequence continues at coordinate 3,163,441 of JAQQTP010000041.1, read as the reverse complement.
GTATTTGGAATTTAGAAGAGGATCCACCAATCTTGTGTGTCCAAAGATATAAGTGTAAGTATAATTACTGAAAGGATGAAGAAGAAATATGACAAATATTAGGGAAATCCCAATGATATGAACATGCTGTTGTTAATTGCTGTTGTATTTGATCCTAGGTATAAATAATGATATGTCAATTGGTCGATCAATCAGATCTTTGATTTGGATGAGGTAGTTAAATTGCAAGTTAGATTCTTGTTTGGAGTCACCTTTTGAGGAATATAATAGTTGGGAGAGGGATCTCAAAGTGATCCACAAGAAGCACGAGTTGATGAAAATGATGATGATGATCCTTATTGTTGGAATCAATTTTTAAAATTAATCAAGTGCAAATCGAATGTCAAATCTGAGCTAAAGAAGTATTTGAAGGAAGATTTAGAGACTAATCCGGACTTGGATATTCTAAGTTAGTGGAAGCTAAATTCAAATCGATTTTTGATCCTTACAAACATCGCTTAGGAGGTGTATCTGTCTCTATTGTAACCTCTGAGTCTGCATTTACTATAAGAGGAAGACATTTAGTACAAGAAGAAGGGTGCTTGATCCTTATCGTAGTTCCCTAACACCTAAAATGGTGGAAGCATTTCTCTGTACATAAGATTGGTTGAAAGGAACACCATTCTCATTGCTTTCTAAAGAGGACTTTGAGCAGCTTGAGAGATTTGAGCAAGGTAAGTTAATATTAATGTTCCATATTTATGTTATTACTTATTGCTTATTATATTATGTTTTCATAAGTAATGGATGTTCTTCTTTTTTTTGTAGAGATGGTTTCTTAACAAGATGTTCCTTATTCTATTGTTATTTCTCTTGATGATTGAAGGGGATACATTTTCTTGTATTTGTTCTATTACTACTTTTTTTTATCTTATGATAATGGTGTATTGAACTGAGTTTGTATTAAGACATGTTATTGCTAATGGATGAAATGAATAATTATTCCTCATTGTGCATGGCTGATATTTGCTTTTGTTCAGTCCTCTCAATACTCTTCTCATTATCATGTCTGGCTATTGAGCATCATAACTTTTGTGAAATTACCCTGATTACATGTGGTGAAAATTTAGAATTTCAATAGTGGAGCGACAACTTTGAGTTGTTCAGCTTCTTGTAAGGATTTTTATGGAACACAATGCATTGGTTTGTATAGAAAAATAAAATCATGGAAGTTTGTAAGTTTTTCCTTTCCTTTTCTTTCTTTTTCCCCCTTTTCAATCATATAGAAATATGCTAGTACAGTAATATGTTTCCTAGTTTAGTGTTGAATTATATATTAATTAGCTTACGTGGTGGTACCCATGGAGACATTTTTTGTGGTCTCCTTGCATTGGTGACCTTTTTCCAATATTCATGATATGCTATGATTCTATTACTGTGTTTTTTTGTTTTTGCACTGATTACTTATTAAGTTTTTGCTTTCTTTTGGAAGTTATGTGCTTGAATGAGGCGTGATAATCACATATTTTATTCATTAAGAAACCCTCATTATTAGTCATTTACACTCTTCATGTACTTAATTGACTGAATTTGATTATGTTTTGTAAGTTTGAACTCGAATCGGACTTAATTGATTTTTCAGCATTATTCGAGTCTTACACTGTTTCTGTATTTTGGCCATATCTTGAGTTCTAAATGTCTGATAATTATGAATTTTACCTTGTAGGAAAGATAAAAGAGAGCTCTACAACTTTGATGAAGAGCTCAAAGTCAAATTCAGACATTTAGTGGAGCTAATTGGGCATGGAAATCAGAATACGGGATTTGTGACTAGAACCCGAACAGTGTGTAGTAACCAGAACATAATTCGAGTTTGGGTTTATAGAATGGGCTGAAAATTGGTGATCTGAAAGTTAAGACCCATATGTACAACTTTCATGACAAACACAAAACTTGATTCGGGATCCTTGATGGAGATATTGGGTCTGAAAGTCAAAACAGAGGTGCTGAAACTGGTCCTGAGCAGTCTGTAGTAATTGGGTCATATCTTGGGCTGTAGGACGAATTTTTGGGTGCTTCTAGAGCCATTGGAAAGCTTAGACAATTTCCTAGAACTTTCATGAAGACCACTTGGCTCAAAAATGACGAAATCAATGAGTTCAGCAATGAATACTTTCGGAGACAAGGAAGCTCACCTACCAAGCTCACCTACCAAGCTCACCTACCAAGCTCACCTACTAATTCCACCTACTAATCTCATCTACCCATCTACTACTACTCTGAATCCTCTATAAAAGGAAGCATGAGGAGAGCTCTAAACACAACAGGTACTTTGGGTGTTAGAAATAGCTTTTCATAGTTCTTGTATATTTTTCCTTCATTGTAATGGAGAGCTAAGTCACTTCTAGTCAATTCGGGACTCTTGAAGAGATTGTGGCTTGGATTCTTGAGACCTTGGTTATGTAATGTATTTGATTTATATTTGAATTCCTCTTCTCTTCTTCTTCTTCTCGTTCTCTTGATCTTGAATGCATGAATGGTGATTCTGTTTATGTTTGATCCGATTTGATCTTGGTTTAAGATTAAGTATCGTGATGAAATTTAGAACCGATTGATCCGAACTAATCACGTAATTGAAGAGGTTAGGTTACTTGATTGGTACCTAGGTTAATTGAATTCGGTGCTTAAATTGATATATATCTACATGAATGGTGCGATTGCAGATTTATGTTTATTACTTGTCAATTGAATTACGACGATTGTCTAGTATGAATTACGGATCGATCTTTGAGATCTCGGTTAGATCCAAGTTAACCATTCAAATGTGCTTCAAATGTTTGTTGAAAGGTCTATGATTGAATCCACCCAATCTCGGATAGATTTCTGAATTGACTTTTTTTCTAATTGTTATTTCTCTTTAAATCTTGTCATCTGCGATCTTTGAACCATCAAAACCCCTTTTTCTAACTTTCACTTGATTTGATCAAATTGCATCTACGATCCTTGAGGAGACGATCCGGTGTTGTTCACTATACTACAAGTTTAGGTAATAACTTCGGTTATAATTTTGATTGAGTTCGGCGCTCGTCAAAATTTTGGCGCTTGCCTGTGGGAACTCGTAGGTGTAATCTTTTCATTTTGAGTAACCTTACTAATTTTTGTTCTTTCTTACCTATTCTAACAGTTATTTTTCATTTACTAACATTGTTCATACCATACTAATATTTTTATCCTAGCTTTTGAATTTTTCTCGATTTAGGAAAGACGGAAAAGCAAAGTGATTACGGAACTATTGCAATTTTCGAACTGCAACATGCCCAGAATGAGCTGAAACTTGGTCGGTTGAAGGAAAACAGTATGATAAACAAGACTCACAGTAAACTGTGAGGTCACCCCTGGTTTTTCGAAATTCTATCATTTAGACCACTTTTTCAATTTTTTAATATTTTTTATTGCATTTTCTAGTTTCATTTTTATGTAGATTTTGTTCTGTGTTGATTCCATAATTTTTAAAAATGTTTAGACATATTAACTAGTTTTATTTTTGCATATTTTGAGTGTTGTTTAGTGTATTTTGCTTAGTTGCAGTTTTTGTGTTTTTGTGCTTTAGTTGATGCATGACTAGGTCCAATCCTGATATCTTGCTTGATCTTGATCCTGAGATTGATAGGACCTTGCATAGATTAATTAGAGCTCGTGTGATAAATTCCAGAGTTAATTCTGAACCTAATTTTGGGAGTGAACCTGATAACTTAAGTAATCCTGAAATCATGGCTGATAACATGCATAATAGAACCCTTAAGGAACTTGCTGCTCCTGATGTATCGTACCAATCTTTGTGCATTCAATATCCTGATCTTGATGCAGATTTTGAGTTAAAATCTGGTTTGATACACTTGTTACCAAAGTTTCATGGTCTTGCGGGTGAAGATCCTCATAAGCACCTGAAAGAGTTCCATGTTGTGTGTTCAACCATGAAGCCACAAGGCATCTCCGAGGAACACATCAAGTTAAGGGCATTTCCCTTCTCACTTGTCGATGCAGCCAAAGATTGGTTGTTTTATCTTTCACCAGGTTCAGTCAGAAGTTGGAATGACATGAAGAGGTTGTTCCTGGAGAGATTCTTCCCTGCCTCGAGAGCCGCTGCAATTGGAAGGATATATGTGGCATCGTACGTATGTCCGGTGAGACTTTGCATGAATACTTGGGAGAGATTCAAGAAGTTGTGTTCAAGCCGCCTCATCACCAAATTAGTGACCAACTCTTGATTCAATACTTTTATGAGGGCTTGCTTTGCCAAATGATAGAAGCATGATCGATGCTTTGCCTGGAGGAGCCTTAGTAGACAAAACTCCTACCGCCGCAAGAGATCGATAGCAAACATGGCAGCCAATACCCAATGGTTTGGCTCGCGGATCATCACCGCAACCGGAGGAGTTAATGAAATTCAAGCATCTCATATGGACCAACAAAGAATGGAACACGAGACTAGATGAATTGACTTCTTTGGTAAGACAGATAGCAAGATGGGTCAACAACCACCCATGCAGTATGACCGCATCATCGGTGTGTGGAATTTGCTCTAATTCATCTCATCCTACCGATTCATGCCCTACACTTCGGAAGATGGTCCCGCCTTTCCGGATCAATGTGTTGCTTTGCAATGGGTGTTTTTCCTGGTAGACCCCAATATCGGCAACAACGAAAGAACAATCTAGATATGATCCATTTTCTAGTACTTATAATCCTGGTTGGCGAGACCATCCCAATTTGAGATATGGGAATCCTAGCCAAGAACAACAAATTTCCCGCACCAAAGAAGAACAACAATTTAGATACCAAGTCTGCAGGTCCAAGCAACAAATACCAACAAATACCCCTGCATTCGGACAACAACAACACATTCAAATAGCCTCTGTCCAATCCACTCCAAATGAGCCATCATTGGAAGACCTCGATGAAACAAATGGCCACAAATAACATTCGGTTCAAAGCAGAACGTCGGTGCAACAACATTTAGAATTTACAAACTCAAATCGGGCACGGCAACCACGTGAGCGAGCTAAAGAGTCAAGGTTCTAGCCAATTGCCTTCACAAATAGTCAACAATCCAAGAGGCAACGTAAGTGCAATTACCTTGAGAAGTGGCAAAGAAGTTGATGTTCCAACCTTACAAAGAATCGAAATTGACCAAAAACGGCAGAAATGGATAATTCGGTCCGTAAATGTGTACATTGAAGAAAATTGCGTGAGAATTCAGATGTTACCATTCCATTACCTTTTCCAAATAGGATCACACAATCCAAGAGAACAATGCAAGCGAAATGGAAAAAGAAGTCATGGAAACATTCGGAAAGTGGAAATCAATATTCCCCTCCTAGATGCAATCAAGCAAATTCCAAAATATGCTAAATTTCTCAAGGAGTTGTGCACTCATAAGAGAAGGTTGAAAGGGGATGAGAAGATCAGCATGGGTAGAAATGTTTCTGCAATGATTTTGCCAAGCATGCCGCAGAAATGCAAAGATCCTGGAACTTTCACAATTTCTTGCACAATTGGCAACTCTAGATTTGAGCATGCAATGCTAGATTTGGGTGCTTCGATCAATGTCATGCCCATGTCAGTGTATAAGTGTTTAAACATTGGTACTTTGCAACCCACCGGGTATCGTGATTCGGTTGGCAAATAGAGCCACTTGCTCATCCTGCAGTGTGTCTTTGGAAGATGTGTTAGTTCGGGTGAATGAGTTGATTTTTCCAAGCAGATTTCTACATTCGGACATGGAAGATGAGTCTCCAACAAACCATGCTCCATTGATTCTAGGCAGACCATTCCTCAAGACCGCCAAGACCAAGATAGACGTGCATGTTGGCACCCTTTCTATGGAGTTTGGCGACGATTTGGTACAATTTAACATTTTTGATGCCATGAGACACCCCCTAGAGGAGCATTCTGTTTTCCATGTTGATATGATTGAGATGCTGGTTGATGATGTCTATATTGATTTATATGCTGAATTCCCGATATTGTTGACTATCTTGGTTCTGTTTCTTGTGATACATGTGCCACTTGTGATGTTGAACCATGTGCCGCATGTCTTGAGATTTATTCCGTTATAAGTAATGATACAACCTGGCGATGATGCAACAACAATCGAGAATGAGAGTCGGTACCATGCCGAAATTAATGTTCTTGAGTTAGTCATTTTGAGATCACTTGTTACCTTCCATTGTACAACCTCCATCCTTGGAGTTGAAGACTTTACTGCACCATCTTAAATATGCATATTTGGGAGATGGTGAGACACTTCCGGTGATCATTGCTAAAAACCTACAACCCGATCAAGAAGAAAAATTACTGCATTTTGAGGCGTAATAGGCAAGCCATCGGATGGACTCTTGCGTATATTCCCGGTATTAGTCCCTCCACATGCATGCATAAGATTTTATTGGAAGAAGGGATCAAACCAGTTAGACACCCCAAAGGAGACTAAATCCCCGATTCTAGATGTGGTGAAGAAGGAAGTTACAAAGCTACTTCAAGCTGGCATTATTTATCCCATATCTGACAGTCAATGGGTGAGCCCTGTGCAAGTGGTTCCCAAGAAATCTGGGGTCACAGTGGTTGCGAATCAGAACAATGAGCTTGTGCCCACACGAGTTCAAAACAATTGGCGAGTTTGCATTGATTATAGGCGGCTCAACCAGGCTACCAGAAAGGATCATTTCCCGCTGCCCTTCATTGATCAAATGTTGGAGCGGTTAGCTGGCAAGTCACATTATTGTTTCTTGGATGGATATTCGGGTTATTTTCAGATTCATATAGCCCCAGAAGACCAAGAGAAGACTACTTTCACTTGTCCATTTGGCACATTTGCATACAGGAGGATGCCCTTTGGTCTATGCAATGCTCCGGCACCTTTCGAGAGGTGTATGGTAAGTATCTTTTCGATTTTTAAAAATTGCATGGACGTATTCATGGATGATTTTACTTGTCTATGGATCTTCCTTTGATGCATGTTTAGATAGTCGGCTCGGGTCTTGCATAGATGCATTAAGACTAACCTCGTTCTAAATTTTGAGAAATGTCATTTCATGGTAGAACAAGGTATAGTCTTAGGGCATGTGATATCTCGTGAGGGTATTGAGGTAGATCCCGCAAAAATAGATGTTATTTCATGCCTATCTTACCCCACGTGCGTGCGGGAGATTCGTTCTTTCCTTGGTCATGCGAGGTTTCTATCGGCGGTTCATAAAGGATTTCAAAGAAAATTGCACTTCCGCTATCCAACTTACGCAAAAAGATGTGGAGTTTCACTTTGACAAGAAGTGCCAGGATGCCTTCAATCAATTGAAGCGAGTGCATTGACCAAGACACCTATCATCCAACCGCCGGATTGGACACTTCCATTTGAACTGATGTGTGATGCCTCTAATTATGCATTGGGAGCTGTTCTTGCACAAAGGGTCGGTAAAGTATCTCATGTCATTTCCTATGCTTCGAGAACTTTAGATCCTGCACAAATCAACTACACCACAACTGAAAAGGAACTTTTAGCAATTGTTTTTGCTTTAGATAAATTTCGATCATATTTGCTTGGTTCTAGAGTGGTTGTGTTTTCAGATCATGCAGCATTGAAGTTTCTCCTGAAGAAGCCCAATGCAGCCCCGGCTGATTAGGTGGATGTTGCTCCTCCGGAGTTTGATATTGAGATCCGTGACAAGAGTGGAGCGGAGAATTTGGTGGCTGATCACTTGAGTCGAATTGAAAGGGAGGCGATGTTTTTCCCATCCATGATGTTTTCCACGATGAGCGGCTTTTCAAGTTGCAAGGCAACATCCCTTGGTTTGCTTGATTTGATTAATTTCTTGGTTGCTAACGCAATACCTGCACATTTCACTAAGGCTAAGATTGATAAATTGAAAAGTGAGTCAAAGTATTATGTGTGGGATGATCCTTACTTATGGAGATTTTGCAGTGACCAAGTAATTAGGAGATGTGTGCCTGATGATGAATTCCATTCCATTCTTAGCTTTTGTCATAAACTTGCATGTGGCGGCCACTTCGGTCCTCAACGGACTGCTAGGAAAGTTTTAGACTCTGGATTATATTGGCCCACTCTATTTCATGATGCATATATGTTTTGCAAATCTTGTGATCAATGCCAAAGAACAGGGAATACTTCTCGTAGGAATGAAATGCCCCAGAAACCCTTATTATTCTGTGAGATTTTTGATGTTTGGGGTATTGACTTTATGGGTCCTTTTCCTGTATCATTTGGTTTTGTTTACATTCTGCTTGCTGTGGATTATGTATCTAAATGGGTGGAGGCTAAGGCCACTCGGACTGATGATTCTAAAGTTGTTGTGGATTTTATTAGATCACAGATTTTCTGTAGGTTTGGAGTCCCGAGATCCATCATTAGTGATCAAGGTTCACATTTTTGCAATCGAAGCATGGAGGCTTTGATGAAGAAGTATGGAGTCCAACACAAGGTTTCTACACCCTACCACCCCCAAACCAATGGGCAAGCCGAGGTCTCCAACGAGAAAATTAAGCGATACTCCATAAGACAGTTCAACCTAACGAAAGGACTGGAGCAAGAGGCTTGAGGATGCTTTATGGGCTTACCGGACTTTATAAGACACCAATCGGGATGTCTCCGTATCGGATTATTTTTGGAAAAGTCTCACCACCTCTGGGTGGAAATTGAGCATCGAGCATTCGTCAGGCGGTGAAAAGGTGCAACTTGGACCTAGATCAAGCTGGTTTGGAGAGGAAGGCTGCACGGTAATGCGGAATTGGAGGAGATCCGCTTGGAGGCTTATGAAAGTTCCAAACTTTATAAGGAGAAGACTAAAGCCTTCCATGATAAGTTAATTCTGAGGAAAACATTTGAGATTGGTCAAAAAGTTCTCCTCTATAACTCCCCGCCTCCGACTCATGCATGGCAAATTAAGGTCTAGATGGGATGGACCATTTATTGTTACTAATGTTTTTCCTTCTCGGTGTCGTTCGGATTAAAAGTGAGGTCACCGCCAAAGCTTTCATCGTAAATGGACACCGCCTCAAACAAGATATCATGAACTTCCGAGAGAATGCGAAGTGGAGGTGATGAACCTTCTCCATCCGCATTATGAATAAAAAAAAAAAAAAAAAGGAAAAAAATAAAAAAAAAAAAAAAAAAAAAAAAAAAAAAAAACAGCTGTGTGCCCGACAATGAGGTAGGTAGAGTCGCTCAGAAGCATGTGGAGGTCATTTTTTTCTTCGGCGACAACAATGCTTCTAACGAAAATCTTGCAAGTATGGATTTTATTGGCCTACTTTATTAAAGGTCTCTTACACCTTTTGCAAAAGGCTGCGGAAATTGGTCAAAAAGTTCTGCTTTGAGATTATCATCTGCACCTACTCCTTGGAAAATTGAGATCTAGGTGGCGTGGTTCTTTTGTTGTCAGACACGCGTATCCTCTCAGCATCAGATACTGAGGATCCTAGGAATGGTAATGCGCTTAAGGTTAATGGACAAAAACTCAATCATTCCTCGGAAAACCAAGTTCTTGAGTTCTTTGTGTTGCTTAGGTTAAGTGGCGGATACGGTACTCGTGACTCTTGAGTCGGTTTATTCTTCAGTTTCCCAAAATAACTGAACCCTTCTTCTCCTTCAAAATGGATGTCATTCTTTCAAACCTGAGAAAACATTTTCCTTCTCTTCCTCAAAATGCTCTGAGAAAAATCTACAAAGTTCGATGTGAGAGATTGAGAATGTTAATGCACAAGGGTATGCCGAAGATGTACTGTTGGATAATTGAAGCAAAGGTCCGATTAGCGTGAGTCCTCAATTTCATTTGACTCATATATGCCCTGGTCTTGGAAGAAGTTCATATTCTAAAAGGAGAAGAGCAAAAAGGTTACAAGTCCTGTCACAAATGTGGACGATGGAACCGCTGTAACAAGCGATGTCGTACTAAGGGGATGGTTTCCGCAAATAGAGAAGATAAAATTTTCTTCATTAAGAATGGATGAGTAAGGAGTCATTAGATGATATCTTATTGACTCTTGAGACGCATTCTTGTGGATTGGTGCATCGTGAAATTCTTAAATTGTGGAATCTCTTCAAGGATGAAGAACAACGCTACGATCTTGGGAATCGACTCTAAAAGACCACTGTTTGCCAATTTATAAGAAAATTGGATGGGAAGCTTATCCTCGACTCATAGAAGACGTTTAAGCGGTTAAACCGAGAGGCGAGATGTGAGCCATATCCACAAACAATCTGTACATATCATCCTCTTCTTCTTCTTCTTCATGGCATTTTACAAAAAAAAAAAAAAAATTCAAAAAAAATAAAAATGAAAAAAAAAATGTATACTTCTTAGGGTTGGCTTTGGTAACACAAACCGTGAATGAAATGCATGCATCTGATCCAAATTTCTTCTTAATTGAAAAACAAAGAAGGTAGATTGTATCCCACATGTGAGGCGACGGTCGTATTATGGTCACTTGTCCCTTCTCGGGAGCCCTATGTTACATGCTGGTCTTGAATGGGTCGAATACTTTGGTCAACAATGCTTTGGCACAAAGCCGAAAGAAGCGGAACTACCTCCATCCCAATCTTAAGGTCGATGCGACGCAGACGACAAAGTGTGTTTCTTTTCTCGCTGGCGTTGATTCACTTCTTATCAGGTTGTGTTGCTCTTTTCTATCTCTTTCTTTCACATTGAGGACAATGTTACATTAAGTGTGGGGGAGAGATTTTAGCATGTTTCTGTTTCTTTTCGTTTGTTAAAAAAAAATTTAAAAAAAAAATTCAAAAAAAATAAAAAAATAATAATAATAAAAAAGGGGTTCATTGCATGATTGAATAATTTTTCTCCCTTCTTGAACTGATATGCTTGGTGATGGATGATTGAATTGATGAATTGAGTTTGATGAATGCATACCTTGTGAGATTTTGAGCCTAATGGATGGATTCAACATTTATGTCATTCTCTTTTTCTTGTGTGATTTTCACTCATGTTAATGACCACTCTAGAACTTGCTTTGATTCTTTTTGAGGCTACATTTCACTTGCATGCATGAACATGATTGAGGCCCTCTTTCTTAGCTAGTTTAACCAAATAGCCAACCTTGTTTTCAATATGATATCAAGCACTCTTTTGACCTCTCGAAAATTCTCTAATTCCTGCCAACCTTGTATATTTTCCTTTGCTTAACCCCTTTGAGCTTATTTGACCATTCCTTGTTTCTAGCTCATTATGTGCCTTAAATAAAAAATCGTGTTCTTATTGTACCTTAGGGAATAAAAGAACATTAGCCTGGTTAATGGATGAGTTTTTGAACAAGTGTGGGGGTGTGTGTACAAAATGGTTGTTGAAAAAAAAGAAAAGAAAAGAAAAGAAAAGAAAAGAAAGAGTGCCTAAAAAAAAAAATGTATGTATATAGTTATGTTCATATATATATATATAAAAAAAAAAAGAGAGAGAAAAGAAAAGGATTGGGAAATGAATATGTAAAGGGATATACAATAGAGTTGAGATGAACTTTTATCTTCGTTATTTGAACTCACTTTCATTTGCTTTTATTCTCTTTGATATTTATCTTCTCATATCCATTTTATCATCTTCTGTTACCTTGACCTTACTACAACCTTGAATAAAGTCCTCATGATTTGTGTGTGCATGTGTTTTGAGTAGTGGAGAAGTAGAAGATAAGCAAGCTTATGGTAGTGCAATTTTCATGGGTTGAATTGAGTGAAATACCTACCTTTTAAACACTTGAGAGATTGAGAGGGAATCTTGTGAAGATCCATCATTCTTAATTCATTCTTTTCAACGGAAGTTTCCTTGCTTGTTGGTTTGAGATGTGAAGAAATGTTACCTCATTTATGCTTTGATCCCTTGAATTTCTTGTTGCTCTTCTTTGCTTCATTGAGTCCTTTAGAGTTTTTAATTTTTAAGTTTGTGTCGTTTGTCTTTGTCTTCTAACTTTAGTTTTATATGTTTTGCCCAGAGTGCAAAAAGCTAAGTGTGGGGAATTTGATAATCACATATTTTATTCATTAAGAAACCCTCATTATTAGTCATTTACACTCTTCATGTACTTAATTGACTGAATTTGATTATGTTTTGTAAGTTTGAACTCGAATCGGACTTAATTGATTTTTCAGCATTATTCGAGTCTTACACTGTTTTTCTGTATTTTGGCCATATCTTGAGTTCTAAATGTCTGATAATTATGAATTTTACCTTGTAGGAAAGATAAAAGAGAGCTCTACAACTTTGATGAAGAGCTCAAAGTCAAATTCAGACATTTAGTGGAGCTAATTGGGCATGGAAATCAGAATACGGGATTTGTGACTAGAACCCGAACAGTGTGTAGTAACCAGAACATAATTCGAGTTTGGGTTTATAGAATGGGCTGAAAATTGGTGATCTGAAAGTTAAGACCCATATGTACAACTTTCATGACAAACACAAAACTTGATTCGGGCTCCTTGATGGAGATATTGGGTCTGAAAGTCAAAACAGAGGTGCTGAAACTGGTCCTAAGCAGTCTGTAGTAATTGGGTCATATATTGGGCTGTAGGACGAATTTTTGGGTGCTTCCAGAGCCATTGGAAAGCTTAGACAATTTCCTAGAACTTTCATGAAGACCACTTGGCTCAAAAATGACGAAATCAATGAGTTCAGCAATGAATACTTTTGGAGACAAGGAAGCTCACCTACCAAGCTCACCTACCAAGCTCACCTACCAAGCTCACCTACTAATTCCACCTACTAATCTCATCTACCCATCTACTACTACTCTGAATCCTCTATAAAAGGAAGCATGAGGAGAGCTCTAAACACAACAGACATTGGGTGTTAGAAATAGCTTTTCATAGTTCTTGTATATTTTTCCTTCATTGTAATAGAGAGCTAAGTCACTTCTAGTCAATTCGGGACTCTTGAAGAGATTGTGGCTTGGATTCTTGAGACCTTGGTTATGTAATGTATTTGATTTATATTTGAATTCCTCTTCTCTTCTTCTTCTGTTCTCTTGATCTTGAATGCATGAATGGTGATTCTGTTTATGTTTGATCTGATTTGATCTTGGTTTAAGATTAAGTATCGTGATGAAATTTAGAAGCGATTGATCCGAACTAATCACGTAATTGAAGAGGTTAGGTTACTTGATTGGTACCTAGGTTAATTGAATTCGGTGCTTAAATTGATATATATCTACATGAATGATGGTGCGATTGCAGGTTATGTTTATTACTTGTCAATTGAATTACGGACGATTGTCTAGTATGAATTCTGGATCGATCTTTGAGATCTCGGTTAGATCCAAGTTAACCATTCAAATGTTTGTTGAAAGGTCTATGATTGAATCCACCCAATCTCGGATAGATTTGAATTGACTGTTTTTCTAATTGTTATTTCTCTTTAAATCTTGTCACTTTGCAATCTTTGAACCATCAAAACCCCCTTTTTCTAACTTTCACTTGATTTGATCAAATTGCATCTACGATCCTTGAGGAGACGATCCGGTGTTGTTCACTATACTACAAGTTTAGGTAATAACTTCGGTTATAATTTTGATTGAGTTCGGCGCTCGTCAAGGCGCTAGATGATTATCCTTCTTATTTCTGTTTGTTTTCAATGTAGATTCATTTACATTTTTCTATAATTAGATTCATTTACAAAGGAGTTTAATCTCACTAAAGTTGAGAATTTACAGTGTAGTTTAATCTTTCATGTAGTATTTGGTTAAGTATCCCGATTGGTTTTCATTTTGACAATATAATGTGTATATATACTCAGTAATTTCCTTTGTGTTTCATTATACTTCCGCATATTGCTTTTGTTACTCACTTGTTAGTGATCAACCTGCTCTTTGCAAGATATGACTCACTTATAGAAGTTTCTAGCTTTTTAATAGGATAGTTGTCTTTGTTTCTGTGATAATATGTATTCCTGGATCAAAAGTTAAGCTCCATTGGTGCATTTATGGATAAATTAACATAACTTTTTTCTTCACTACGGTGATGAAGCAATTGCTGCATTTATGAAGATCACTGGAGAGTCCTTGAAAGAACTTTCACTTAATAACATTAGGAAGGTACATTGTTATATTGGTTTGCTGATTGTCTCTTCATTGGCTTGCAAGTGCATGGATATGCTTGCTACACACATAGTTTAAGCACATGGGCACTTGAACATGGTGACATGCTGAAAAGGCTTCTTTGTGCTAATAAAACGATTAATTAATCTATTTTTAGCTTAGCTTAAAAAAAATTAGTAGGTTATATGTAGTTATTTGAAGTGTCAACTGCTTCTCTATTATCTATTCTCTTATTGGTCATAATTATACTTAAGTAGACACTTCAACATGTGTTGTGTCCTGTAATTTATTTTCATCATTATCTTTGAAAATTAAATTCATAACCAACAAATATGATTATTATCTAAACATATCACTAACCCGAGGACGTCCCTTTTCCTCGTAACTCACCAGCAGTATTGTTTATTATTATTATCAAGGAGTTGACAATAACAAAAGTGATTCACGTGGCTAGTGATCCATGGCTATCTAATACAAAAATCAAGTTATTTGTTTGTCTTGCAAGATATGAAGCGCCAAATCTAAGGTATGGCTAATTCTCATGTCCAATGTTACATGATTTGCGGTATAGTTTGGTACGTAATACGAGTACGAGTACGTTGTACGGGACTCTTCTATGTATGCGGTATGGGGGGTATACTTAGTCGATTTGTTATTTTGGATCAAAATTCACTAAATTAGATCGCTATGCATAAACTTTAAACTATAGCATTAAGCAGTAAAAAAAATTATAAAGCACAAATAAAAGAATAACATAATCATAAAACACTTCCATAAAATCATAACTTATAAAATACCAAAATAACAAAATACTTCTATAATTCAATAATTTAAATATCTAAGTTTTCTTATTCTAATTCTAGATTCTATAGATCAATCTTCAATAATCTTTTCTTTGCCTTTTGCTGCCTTTGTCACAAAATTAGAAATTTGAGCTTGTTGAAATTGACGTGCTTGCTGTGATTTTCTTACTAGAAGAAACATGTACTGTTGAAGTAGGCTTGAAAATCTCCAATTGTGTTGCATTTCCATATTTTTCCGAAGAGTCCCCTGTGTTTTGTATGTAATCACCATCTAATGATTTCCACCTCATTTCTTACAACTTGATTGTAGAATCATCAATGTTAGTTTCTTCCAGATCAATGTCCCATTTATTGTAAGGACCTTCCTTATAAATTTTTGTACAGCGAGATAAGAGACAAATATTTGAGTGAATGAAAACCAATTTATCTGCTGTTGTAGCATTCAACCTATTCCTCTTTATGTTGTGAATATAAGAATATGTGCTCCAGTTCTGTTCTACTGAGGAACCAATAATTGGTTGAGACACTTTTCTTGCAACCTCTGCCAATTCTAGAGTTTCTGAGCCATAAGTAAACCACCAATCAATAGCATGCATAGTCACCGCATCTATTTGAGCTGCAGTCATAGCACAAAGGCCTTTACGTGAGTGAAAAATTACAAACTGCTCACGTAACATTCTTGCTTTAGCCCCATTTTCCACTATGTCATCAGCTATCCTATTAAATACTTCCATGACACCCATAATAACTTCTTTATCTTCATTCGGAGGCCATCTAATTGTGTCCCCTGGTGCTGGTAAGGCAAGATATCTAGAATCATAAAATCTATGAGTAAGTGCAAAGGCAAGACAATGTAAATGAATTGACATCTTCTCCTATCTACCAAACACAATTTCCTCCATCTTTTCATAATCATCACCATGCTTATTTTCTTTCATTATATCCTTTATTTCACCAAGCACATTGCTTATTTTTTCATATATCTTACCCATTTTCAGTCCTTCACCATCACAGAATTTGATCAACAAATAAATGGGTTTTGTGATTGTGACTATATTTTCCATCTCTTCCCAAAATTCTTCACTTATAATAGTCTCTATAACTAAAGCACCCATTTTTTTGCATGCTCATCTCCTTGCTTAACCAAATCCTTTCATGATTTAATTACAACAGTAGTTGCCAAAGCCTATCTACAATCAATAAGTCACTTCAACGAAATATAGTGTGAAACAAATCTAGGTTTTGCCATTTTAAGAAGCTCTAATTTGGAATATTCTCTAAATACAACCAATGCACGAGAATGATTCAAAAAGTACTTCACAATATTTTTTTCCTCTCTTGTATGTAATACTTAACCACTCAAATTGTCTTGCAAAATCTTTAAAAATAAGATTAAGAGTGTAAACAACACAAGGAGACCAATATATATGTGTGTACCTTTTGTACCTCATACCCAGCAACTTTGCAATTTGCAACATTGTCTGTAACAACTTGAGAAACACATTATGAGGGCCCATCTCTTTGATTACTTTTAGAAAATATTCTGCAATTGTAACTTCTGTTTTTTTAATCCCAGAAAAATCTTCAGCATATAAGAGCATAACCCATCGACTATTTACTGCAAGAATATTTATTATGGGTTGATTTTTACAATTGGTCCATCCATCTGAAACAATAGAAACCCCTTGAGAATACCATGTATCTTTAACTAGAACAAGGTCTCGATGCTTCTTTTACATTCATCAAGTAGAGTGGTCCTTGCCTTATCATATGAAGGAGCCTTATAGCCTTTAAGACCTCTGTTTATGACAGAAACCATCTTGTGAAAATGAGGATTTCTTAATACATTGAATGGAATCCCATTGGCACACAAGCCCTTAATCACCTTCAAATCTACCATATCGCTCTCCATCAAATTAAAAAAAGTTTTCAAACTTTTGTGTTGACTTACTTGTTAGCCTAGAATTCTTTAAAGATGAAGAAATTCCATCAACCTTTTCTACTTCTTGAACTTTTATTCTGACCCTTTCATATGCATCACAATCATTTATCAATATTGGACATCTTTTTATTTCTACTTTTTTGCAAGGAGAAGAACCAAAAGAGTGGTAGTGAATTCTAGTATATGAACTAGTAAAACTTTTTTTTGCAGAAATTGCAGGACCAATTTTTTGAGGCTCTTGAATTTTTTCCTGATGTTGCACTATGGATAGTAACCTCTTGATATAGTGCCTTTGATTTTGAATCAACATGCATAACTTGTCCTCCTCTTCCATTATTATTCCTTGATACTGATGATTGAAAACTAATATTTTTTGTCTCTTCGTTGCTTTCCTCTTCTTCACTTTCATCATCATCTAAATTATGAATCTCTAAATTTTGAATATCTAAGAAGAAATTTGTTGCTCTTCCTCTTGTCTCTTTCTTTTTCGAAATGCCATAGCTTAAGCCTTGAAACTATGTTTTATGTAATACAAGGAATACACAAGGAATCTGTTTTGCTATTTATAAATAGCACCCAATTTTTTGGAAAAGTTTAAAATACTCTTAAAACATTTTTGAGTATGGATGCTCTATGTTTTTTTTTTACCATTGATTTGTAAGAATTTTACATCTATGACTGAGATGTATTACATGCAACCTATTCAATGAGTTTCACTCACAAATTGAAAGAGTATACATTTATAGAAAGAGAAAGAGAGAGAGAGAGGAGAGTCAAATATTTTTACCTATTATAATATGTAAAGTCAAAGAAGCATTGATGCTTAAATTTTTTTTAAGAACATTATAACTGTCTTCCAATTTTTTGCTGTGCAGCAGCCAACAACTCTGTTTTCCCAAATGCCGTTGTGTGCCAAGGAAGGGAGCTGTGCAGCAACAACATTAGTTGTTTTACTTTTATCATATTATTACTTTTAAGAGGAGGGATCGGTTTACACCAGTGTAAGTCTTTTTGACTTACACTCATTTTCAACCGTTAGATCCATTTTCATCTAATGGTTGAGATAATTTCATTAAAAGTATCCATTAGATGAAATTGAATCTAACGATTAAAAATGAGTGTAAGTCAAAAAAGATTTACACTGATGTAAGTTGATCCTCCCTCTACTTTTAATCCTATTAAGAAAAAAGTTACCACACACCACAACCCACTATATGTTATATTCCTACTTATAGTCCACTAATTAAATAGGCCCAAAGTGTGTCCTTTGCTCTACCCCCCCTTTTTTTCTCATTACTTGTTAGTGATGCTATGCATTTTGCTTGCATCAATTAGGGCATATAATTTTGACTCCAAAAATAAAATTAGAGTCTTTAAGTATCTTCTTTCTCTCACCTGTTCACTCACAACAATTGCGTCACAGACTCACAACTACACAATGGCGGACGACATCTTCATTTTTTTGCAGAATCAGTTTCTTCCATTTTCTGCACCATGCAACCATAACCCTACAGTAGGTCTGTGTAGAAAAATCAAATGAACCAAACCTATCTATAAACCAAATCGAACCACTTTTAAATAACCTAAACTAGTTTGCTTATATAAAACCTTGAACCAATTTGTTTTAGTGTGTGTTTGAGATAATTGTGAAAACTTAATTATTTTAATAATTAATTATTTTAATAATCAAGATGTGAAAACTTAATTATTTTAATAATCAATTATATTTAGATATATTAATTAAAAAATAATTTTAAACTAATCTATTTTATTTAAATAATATAAAAAATTATTTTTATATATCAAATTAACAAAATAAATATAAAATAATTAAAATAAATATTTAATTGATTAAAATAATTATTTAATTAAAAATAAAATAATATTTATATTTTACTGTTAAAAATAATCTTACCTACTTTTTTCAATAATGTTCAACCAATATCTTTTTTAAAAAAAGCTATTCTGGTACCATTTTTAATCATCAACAGCTTTTCTTATTTTGCCCAGACACATTAATGAACATTTGTAACATCTGAAAACAAAAAAAAAAAAAGCTGTTAGTGGATTGAAATAATCTGAACCACACACATGCTTAATCAAATGGTTCGGTCAACTACATTTTTTATTCCAATTCAGATAACCACGACATAACCCAACCGATCCACTTTTCACATTTCACACCCAAAACTCAATTGTTGGTAACAAATTTCACTTTTGACATTACAATTTTCTCACTTTTCAGTTTTCACTGAAATTGCCAACGTGAGTGAATCCTAACTCCTAAATTTATGAACCCTAACCCCCAAATTTGCCACCACAAATTGCTCAATTGGAGACACCTTCAGGCTTCACGAATTGCGAGTTTAGACGATTCATTACATCTTCTTCGTTCTGGGTCGATCTGGGTCTTCGTCTCTCTACGTTGATCTGTTGCGTCTTCATCGATTTGCTTCTGTTGCGTCTTCATCTCTCTGCGTTTGCGTCTTCATCAACTGCTACGTCTTCATCGGGTCTTCATCTTCTGCTTAAGTGTCAGTGCTCGTGCCATTGATTGGTTTCTCTGGTGCTGGGTCTTCATCTTTCTGGTGAGTGGTGATTTCTTCTCCAACCTGAACCCTTGATTTCTCTTTTTTTTTTTGAAACGTACAGTTACATTTTCATCTTTCTGCTGCGTCCATTGATTTGTAGTGCTGGGTCTTCGGGTGGTGAGAACCCTTGATTTTTTTTTTATTCTTACATTTTCATTTTCATTTTCTGTTGTGTTGCACAAAGTTAATCTTATACATGTTTTTAATCCCATCAGTATGTACAATTTTTTTTTTTGGATTGAATGACTTTCGTTACTTCTTGGCATTAAGCACAGACACTTTTTTTTTCCCCTAGTCTTTTGGTATATAGATGCACTTTAGGTGAACTTTTGGTGTGCTTATGTTTTAGGGGACATGGATTGGTTCTAGGTCTTTAGTGGTTCAATTCTGTTTTTTTATGAAATCTTAATTTTCCTTATGCTTTAGTATTTCTGTCTTTTTTTTTTTCGTGTTGAATTCATGCATTCTTGGCTTTCCACATGCTTATGTAACTTTAAGTGGCTCTCTGAGGTATTGAATCACGCTAAGATCATAGAATAGATCTAGGGAAGTTCTGGTTTCTGTTGGTTTTCTCTTATGCTGTGATGTTAGTTTAATTAATCCTTCTGTTTTTATTCTAGGATCTGAACCACTGGACTCATTACAGACCTAGTTAATGAATTAGGGGATGTGTTCTGATTTGGTGTCCTGTAAATGAGATTGACTGTTGATCTGGCTGTCAAGCCTCCTTTGTATCTTAAAATTCAGTTTTGAAATAAGAATGTAAACTGGCTGCATGCAAACAGTATAGAGTAGTGATTGAACATGACTTTGGTTTTCGGGTCTCAAACCAGTTTGAGAGGAAATTTAAAAAAAATTTGCTATTGCAAGTAACATATCAAAGTATGATGAGTCAACAGAGGGTGGTCAAAAGTTTGGCCAACTTTCATATGTTGCCATGTAAGTAACTGTCTCCATAATTCTCTTGCATAACTAGTTTCTTATCAACTCTACCAGTGGATCTCCCAGTATTAGTGAATAATGTTTTTTTCTAGTGCATTTCAATTTGCATGTGAGGATTTATCTGGAAATATGAAATAACCCACCTATAAGTCAATTGAAATCAGTCAGGCTCTCCTGACAGGTTGCTAAGCATAGCAGAGTACATGGATACCCATACCGGTTTTCTGAACTGGTTCTGAACCAGTTTTCTTTACCTAAACCGGTTCAGGATTTGAACTGGTTTTTGAACCAGTTTTTTCTGAACTGGTTTTTGAACCAGTTTTCTGAACTGGTTTTTGAACTAGTTGAGAACTGGTTTTTAAACCAGTTTTCTAAAACCCAAACCGGTTTTAAATCCAAAATCGGTTCTGAACCGGTTCTAAATCCAAAACCGGTTCTAAACCCAAACCGGTTCTAAACCCAAACCGGTTCAGAACCGGTTCTCCGAACCGAAACCGGTTCGGCCCCAAAAGAAAACCGGTTTGGTTTTTGAATCAAACCGCTTTACCGGTTCGGTTTGGTTTTTCATGCCGAACTAAACTATGCCCACCCCTGCCTGTAGGTAAGTCTTCTTACTTTGCTCTTTTCGTGTAAATCTAGAACACTCCTATGAGCGTATTGGGTTGCGAACGACCCACGTTTGGTAACGAACGTTCCCAAACGTGGAGCGTGATGGGGTTGAATGAACCATGTAACACTGCTCATGCCTGTTTTTAATGTCTACTTTACTAACTTTTGATAGTTTGTTTGTCTGTTCAATCAAGTTATTTTGGCTTCATTCTGTCCAAACTCAAAGTAATGTACCTTGTAATTGAAAGGTATAAATAGTTAGTTGCCTTTCATCATATTTGATTTTACTCCTTTTTATTTTTTGGGTGATTGAAATCCAGTGCCTGCTGATGGGAACACTGGTGGAGCAAATTCATGATAGCAGGATAGTGAAACTATTATTCTGTTTTAACAACCTAGAAGCTACTAACTAGAGTGGTAAAGAAAGGGATGGAAATCAACAAGATTCAGGTAATAATGCCTTTTACGTTCTTGTTTGTGTTGCACTCAATTTTTCATCATATTTTGAAGCTTCTGTGGATTATTGCAACAGAAGAACCATTTCGGGTTTCATCATAGTAGTAGAGTTGCTTTATGTTACTAGTTTGAATGAATAAACATTGGTATTGGTTATAGCAGTGGAAGTACTAGGCATTAAAAATTTTGGTTTGGTTTTTGTATAGGGGGCACTCTAGCAATTCAAGGCCTTACTGGATTGGACTTGAAGAGTTATTCAGAAACCCCCATTTCCTCAGCTTAGTTGTTTGAGGTGGTTGCTGATGACCTGCAAACGCTCAATAAAAACCTTAAGTCGGTAAGTAATGGTTTTGAGATTCATGCTGTGTGCTGTTTTTACCAACTATTGAGATTGACTTATATTTGTTCCTTTCTCATCTGGTGAAGTCTTGTGTTGTTCAACAATGACTGATGTTGCCTTCACCCTGACCACAAAAATATGTGAACTTTGAATGGAATCAAACATGGGGCATAAGCACTTGAATGATATTCCTTGTTCAGTGATTCTACTCATGACTTTCTGTGCTCATTGTTGTTGTTAACTTTGATTGAATTCCTTATTTCAGCTTTGTTTGATAACATCATGATTCTTTTTCTCTTGATTTCAGTCTACAAATTGCAATGTTTCCATATTAAAATTATTAAATTTAAATTTATTTTTTAAATGAGATTGGATCATTTTTTGAATGTCATTCTAATTAGTTAATTGAGTTTAATTGCAACAGTAGATAAGCTCTTGGCTTTAATTAGTTAGCTTTGCTGTGCTCCATGCACCACCCCTCTCTACAGTAGAACCAGAGCTCATGAATTTATTCAGAACAACCATTTCTTTCATTGTAATGGAACTGGTTCCATGTAAAAAGCTATGGATTTGATTTGACTTGTGAACTGGTTTTTCATTGGTTTTCTGAACTAGTTACATGGCAAACCAGTTTTGAACTAGTTTTTAAACTGGTTTTTCTGAATTAGTTTCATGGAAAGACCGGTTCTGAACTGGTTTTTAAACTGGTTTTCTGAACTAGTTTCATGGAAAAAACCGATTTTGAACTGGTTCAGTGGAAAATTGGTTAACCAGTTCAGAACCTGTTTTGAACCTGAATTGGTTCTAAAACCTCAACCGGTTCTGAAACCCAAACCGGTTCTTAAACCCAAACCGGTTCTGAACTGGTTCAAAACTGGTTCAAAACCGGTTTGCCAAACCAAAACCGGTTCGGCCCCAAAAGAAAACGGTTCGGTTCAGTTTTTCATGCCGAACCGAACCATGCCCACCCCGACTGATTATTATCCTTGCAATCTCATCATGCTTTTATATTGAGCATAATTTCTTTGGCTTTGTTTGTGTCACGGGAGATTCCTGTTTCTATGATTTTAATTTGGACAAAATCTCTTCGCATGATTAGTAGACCCATAAGTCATTAGAGAAGCCTTTTTATTTCATACTTCCTAGTTTATTATAGGGTACAATGACTTCGTTTGATCCATGTAGCCGACTCCATCTAGTGGGAAAAGGCTTGGTTGTTGTTGTTGAGGGGGACATTTGTTCAGTTTGCAAACTTATTAGGCATTTATATTTTTCAAAGATATAAAAAAAACCTTGAAAAATGTCTTATAGTGCTAGACATTGGCGTTAGTGACTTCTAAAAACACAAGGAGCACCTTCCCAAAAAAAAACACAGAACCATACAGTATTGTCAAACAAAGTCTTAGAAAAGAAAAATTTCTTAAATTTTCTAGAGTGGTGTCTTCATAAGATGATATCTCTCATGACCATATAAACATGTAGAGCCACTTTGATGTTAAATAAATAGGCTGAGTGACCCTCGTGTATCATTTTTTTTCCCGCTAATACGCATTCAAGATTAAATCATGCTACTTACACCAACTCATCGTGTGCACAAGGATTTATATCTGAATTTAACACAACATAGTAAGAACAAATGTGCTCAAATAAAGACAGAGCAAATGCACTCTGTAATATGCTGAGTTCTAAAGGCAAGAGCTAGCATAATTCTATCAAACTAAGGAGGAATTAGTCAATTTATAGGCCAAGTTTGTGTGTGAAATAATACACGGTCCTTAGCTCATGCTATAGATAAAAGAGATGAGGGAAGGGGTCTCAGTTCAAAATCAAACGCCTGCTCAAGCCAGAGGATTTCTTATGCTTGTAACAAAAAAAAACTTGTTTCTTTAATGTCTTTCAATCTGTTGTAACCTTTTCATTGAGTTTAAAATTATGTTCACATCCTCATAACAGTAATTGGATGAGGAAACTGGTGAGACAAATAAGAATACATAGAGTGCTCATCAATAAGCATATAGAGATAGAGGGGACAAAAGCCTAATGGACTAATCCTACAACCAAATCTCCGAAGAAAATAAATTGTTTTGTGATGTCCAGTAATGATGCAAATGAAAATCTTAAGAAAAATATAGTCAATTTGAAAGAGTATCCAAGTCTTGTACTCCTAGGCATACTGAACCCCTATCCAATGAGCATAGTCCGCGCACCTGTCAAGGCTTAATTACAAAACATGAGCCACTGGCACCAACCAAAGCTCCTTTTTCAAGTAATCAGACAATGTATGAATTTTCTTACACTAATGAACCCAAATACGTATTGCCAGTCCGAACAGCAAAGCAAATTGCACTAAGTACTTGTGCTGGTACAGTAAAGGTTCCAAAATCCTCTGTTCAATAATTCCAGCAAGAATTGGATACCTGTTAGCAATAATTTTGACTTTCTCATTAATGATTTGTACATGATATGTACAATTGTCTGCTTTTGATTGGTGCTAATTAAGAGGGATACTAGAAACCTTTCAAGTTCAAGGGTACCATAGAAAACACCTTGAAAGTTATTTCCTACCACAACCTACAGTTATATACAAAACACTCTCTTTAGATGCCATTTCCTTGTTGCTTGCAAACCCATCACCCGATTCTTCAACCAAGTTATCGATCTTGATCCACAAACCAGCAGGTGCAAATCTTCCAAGTTCTATCTCTGCAGAAGCTTCTGGATCCACTCCATTGCGTAGCAGTCCATCGTAGCCTGTTTACCGTATTCCCCCTTTCTTTGTTCCTCACTACCATCTTTGTTATCATTTGTAATTTTGTAGCTTACTACCCACCATTAAGATTATCTTTAACTTTCGGATTAAACCTTATGATCAATTTGAGCCCCTAATTCCTAGAAAGAAAATGTAGACAAGCAATATAAACGAAAATTTTGGTTTGTGCTTACAATTAATAGTATAAATGAAAGGCAAAAATAAGAAAACCACCCTCTCCACATAGATAAATAAATTACTATTAATGGGGTAAAAAACATATAAGAATTTATGATTTTCTTCTGTAATATGCAACTTAAAGGATGTAGCAGGGCTTACTAATTTTAACAGAGGTATGAAAATGTAGAGAAGAATTCAATTTAAACTTTGTGAAATAAGCATGACCCATATACCTATACATGAAACTTTCTCTGAAAAACTATCACTGTCAACATATTGATGAAAAACATGAAATCACCTATAGCATCCATACAACATGAAACTTGTTCCGGAACTAACAAAGAACTCATACCAAGACTCACATATACACATAGAGCACCCATGCATGAAACATTTTCACAAACATATTCAATGCATACTTCATTTCTATCAACAATCAATAACTGTTAAAAAGCATAGCACCTAGCAACAGTAAAGGATGATAGACATCCAAGATTCCATCGAACAAACCAGATTATCACATTAACTTCTAAGTTACAATAAAATTAAATCTCAAAACTAAAATAAATGGAAACCAACAACCCATTTTTCATCTTTCATAAACCACATTCCCAAGTTGTCTTAATAATGCTACAAAGGTGAAATGGCTTCTCCATGTCCTCAAAGATCATTCATTAAAAAAAAAGGATATGAACAATCATTCAATCATCAACAGGAAGGGCAAAATTCAAAGGGACTAGTGATTCAGACATTTTATTAAACAGGTAATAGGCAACTAAAAATCAAAATGGTAGAACAACAGGATACCCATTCCTTTCACCAGATTTATCAATCTTAACAGGAAAATCAACACGACAAACTTGGAATTGACTACATAAAAGAACAAATATGAGCTTACAAGTTCCCAACTTAGAACCACTATGAGAGAGCAAGATCCCTTCATTATTTGCTTCCCTTGTTGAAGCATACTGAGGTTGACTTTGCTTGAGTCTTCCTCAAATTTCCTATTGCATGCTCTATTTCTCTGTCCCACAATAATCCTCCGTCCCATTTCCTGTTGCTTTCCTCATTCGTCCTCTGTTGTTCAAATTTCAAAGACGTTGCGATGATGGCTGGTGCGGCTTGTGAAGGTCATGTAGTAGGGGGCCTTGATCTCTATATGCGGGTGATGGAAAACGGCCTTGGAACTATGGGTGTGACCAATGACAAGCAAGGTTACATGACGATGAACTTATGGGTGTGACCAATGACAAGCTAGGTTACATGACGATGAACTTGTTTTTAGTTTCACAGTGGTTAGGTATCCCTTTTTTTTTCTTTTGTTACAGACATTGGTTAAGTCTGGGTTGAGTTAACTTTTGAAAATTTATGAGAGAAATTCAGGATGGGACATTTAGCAAACGATGAAAATTAAGAGACCCTTCATTAATAAAAAGTCAGACGTGGACACTCTAACTTATCAGGTGTCCAACTGTCCAAATTTAATTGGGACAATTAAGAAGGGTTCTTAAACCCTTCCAAGTTAATGGGTAACATAGAAAG
Organism: Ormosia emarginata; assembly: GCA_029884605.1. Classification (NCBI taxonomy): domain Eukaryota; kingdom Viridiplantae; phylum Streptophyta; class Magnoliopsida; order Fabales; family Fabaceae; genus Ormosia; species Ormosia emarginata. The sequence goes on along the minus strand of JAQQTP010000041.1, from coordinate 3,137,202 downwards.
CACCATAAAGTAAATAAAGTAAATTACCTCTGAAGATCATCAAATCCACCAGCAAAAACACTTTTCAGTTCCCTCTATTTTTTTTTATCAAAAATGTTTCTATTTCCTTCACCTGAAACTACCTCTCCATCACACTAGAGACCACCAAGACCTACTGTCAGAAACCCCAATCGCTGAACCCCAATCTCATTGTCATCAAATCGTAACCCATACAGCCTCTGTAGTGTGTGGCCAAACCAACGCGAAGAACCCCCGTTTGTGTGTAAAGATGGCCTGAAGAAGGAGTTGCCTGCAACTTGAATACTTTGAATTTCTGGTATGTACACCTTGTCGTCTTCCTTATTTTTTTTAAAAAGAAAATTTCTCAGCACCCAACACCGAACCAACTTCTTACACTCCATGGTTGAACCACTGCATCGAACTCCATGGTCGAACCACCTCGTCACACTCCATGGTTGAGCCAGATCGTCGCACTCCATTGTCGAACCATCTTGTGATGTTGTGAAAATATGAGAAGAATATGAGAAAAAGCCTGAGACGTGTCAAAGACACAGTCGTTAAGGATTATTTTACCACAATATTGTTTTGTGAAGAATGTGAAATTTTCCTAGGATTTAACAAGCTCTTTTAGAATAAATTCCAAGAATACCAGCAAGAAGTGACTAATTTTCTGTTAACCCAATAAGAGAAGAAGCACTCAAAACCAATGTAGAAAAAATTGTTTTTTTTTCTTCTTATATGTATACGTAGAAATTTTCTGGTGCTTTATATATGTTGTACTAGCTCCTGATATGATAGGATAAAAGCCTCTAAAAAATATCTCCAATGTGCACCAAAACATAAGTAACCATCTAATAAAAGAACTCATAATGTGCAACATATAAAACTGGCTAGAATTGTTAGATAAGATAACAATTATAACGTATTGCAACAACAACACCAGATTAGGAACTATCAAAACAAAGTCCAACGGGTAAAGGATGGAAACATATAAAAACTAATATTCAACATGCAAAACCAATCCAAGTTTTAAGGAAAAACTAGAATGGACTCCAAGCATAAAAAAAAAATCACAAAATGAAATGGAGATAGGTTAAATGGTCAAAGCCTAGTGGATGAAACAATTGTTCAACATGCTCCACAAAAGGAGGAAGCATCAATATTTGAGTAGTTACAAAAGTTGAATGAGAAAAGGTAGATGTAAGTGGGAGATAAATAAATTTACTTTGAAATATAATATTATTTTTTTATTAAGAAATAATAACAGTAATTTATAATAAAATATAACAACCAAAACTCGCCAGAACCTTGCCCCAAATCGAAATTCATGGTGAAACCACCTGGTCGCACAGCCTTGCCCAGCCTTATTCTTATCAGATCAAATCAAAATTCATGTACGAACCACCTCGTCAAGTCACATAATTTCACTTTGTTTTTCTGATTCTCTGTCTCTCCCACAATGCCTCAATGTGTAATGCTTATTTCATACCTATTATTACCAGAATTGGTTTTTTTTTAAAAAAAACTGATCCACTATCAAAACCAGGAGAAAGTGAGCAATTGGCTATATGAATCCAATCAAACTTGCAAGTTGCATCCAAAGATATATGTACATATGAATTAGGAGCAACTAGAATTATTGACTTTTCCAGATAGACCCAGAACACAATCATAATTGCTTCTAAGTTAACTTCATTTTTTACGCTTTTATATACTTGCAAAGTGAAATAGCAACTGCAATATGGTTTTGGTTTAGGAGGCCCTATACCGATGTCTGTCTTGAACTTCACATGTTTGTGGCTGTAGCGGTAACCAATATGATGAGATTAGATGTTGAGAAGGTTCTCAACTTCTTAAGAAATATAACTTCTGCCATATATATATTTTCCTCTTAACTGGGTTACTTAAGTAGACAAGTGTCTCATATTGGGTGTTGTAAACACATTTATTTTAACTTCAGCTCTTTGCATCTTTCCTTTGCTTTCATCAGTTTTTGTTTTCTATTCTCTTTATGTGTTTGAGGTTAGAGATAAGAATAACATGCATTTCTTTACAATACATTATGGATGAACTTGTCTCTTCCTACAAAGTATATGTAGAAGCATTATATGGAGAGCATATGTGGTTGTGGTTTTTTTGAATAGCTTTTATTCTTTTCAATAAAATTTATTTGTCAAGGGAGAGTTTTACATTGAATTCATGAAGATATTGCACACTCCATATACCTGATTTGAGTTATGTATGTTTCAATTCCTCTAAATCATATATGCATGGTTAACTTACTTTTTTTTTTTGTATATCTATAAATCTATTTTTCTATCTTTCTAGATTTTGAATTTTCTATAGTTTGAATTAGTAGTTTTAACTATGAATCCTTCTCTATTTTGAATTCAAGCTTGTCCAGTTACGACTAGAAAAGCGGTTTGGCTCGGTGACTATGCTGTTTACCCCTAACAAGGTAACTTGGGAAAAGTTGAAGAGTAGGTGCATTTGATTCTCTGTTCTCTGCCTTGCAATTTAGTTTTCTATATTTTTATTTTCATTGCTTCATAATTTGTTTTGAGAAAATCAAAGATATGAGAAGAAAAGCTATTTGTTTATTTGTATGTCCTAGACTTTCTGCTTTTCATGATTTATGCATTTGGAACCTAATATATTATTAATTGGTGAGAGAACTTATAATTTCCTCTTTTTGCATTGGAACCTGGTATTGTTCTTCATATACAAGAGAACCAAAAATAGAGATAACTTCACTGTAAACCAGCTGAGTTAATTTGATTGGCATTCTATGTAAATTGACAACTGTGAAGCTGAAAGTGTGTTTGACTTTTGATTTTGCCTCAATTTCAAGTTTTGTGCTTTTGGGTGGTATTATGGTATGTTTCATTGTTTTAGAGAAACTATTATGTTATTTTCACATGTGCAATGTATGGTATATCAAGATGTCAACTATTGAATTGCTTGGATGGTTTTAAATTTTGCACTTTTATTATCTAAAGGTCATTTTTGAGCTATGTAATCATGTTTGTATTCTATCATTTAATCACGTTGCTCTCTTCCCTCCTAGCGCAAACCCTAACTTGAGTGTCGGAGTGCTTTGCAGGTTCACTACCCTCCTCTCTGCACAAGGAGAAGCTACCCTTTTCACTGCTTTGAATAAGATCAAGTATGTCACCCTTGATTCTCATTCAGAAAAATCTCTATGTCTGATTTGATTTATTTGACATATCAAACTGACCCTTTAAAGTTGTAGCACATTTAAGTGTGAACACAGTATTGGGGTTCTTCCCTTCAAAACAAGCCTCATTCAGTCCCTTCCAAATTGCCCACACTAGGAAGCCAAGCACCCAAATACCGACCTTATATTAACTTGCCTGTTTCCTTGATCCATTGAATTCTCCCCCATAACTAGAGTTGTCAAAATAGCGTGACAAAAAAGTATAGGTTGAGCTAGCAAAAATCAAGCCCAAACTTAATTTAGCCTAACATAGCCTGACCCATTAGTTTGAATTTTAATTATTTTTTTAATCTAACATGCTATACCTAAGAGGATACGACTATTTTTTTGTTTTAAAAATTAAAATCCAATTTGCAATTGAGCTAGTTCTCTAATTTATTTCTCATTGGCCAAAAATTAAATAATTCAAATTTTCTATTTTTCATTGATTTAAATTTTTTAAAGATTAGATTCATTATTTTTAAAAAAAGCCAAAGAATTGGCGGGCTGGTGAAAAGCATGGTTGAAAAGTGGGCCTTGTTGTCTTTAAACTGGGCCCAATCAATTGATGGGCTTCCAGCCCAATCTGAGCCTATTGGGTGAAACCCATATTGGCCTTATCTAGACAGTAAATAAAATGGAAACACATTCAGTTATTAACCAAAGGAAAAAAAAAAGCTCCCGCCACTCCATGTTGCTTGATCCTTAAAACCTTATATTTTCCCGCCACCAAAAGCTTAGAAGTAAGAGCATCCCTGTTTAAATTTTCTCCAATTTTTATTCTCCTTTTTATTATTATTATTATTATTGTTTGCTATTCCTAACATATCTGGGAGATTTTGGGCAAATTTCAAGCCATAAATTTCCCAATTTCGATTCCGCATTAGGGTTTCGAATCTCCATTGTAAAAACCATGTCAAGTGGGTTAAGCTGGAGGCACCATGCCATAATTCAAGCACTGTTGTCACGCGGTCCGCTCAGGGAGAAGGACTTGCACTCCATGTTTGAGAACCTCACCAAGAAAAGCCCAGGTTTTTCTTTTCCCCTTTTCCCTGAAAATGATTTTCAATTTTATTTTCTCGTTAAACAGTTCTTTTGTTTGTTCAATTTTTTTTCCCATTTTTAATTTTTTTAATTTGATTTATACTGAAGTTTGTAGTTTTGACATCCAAAATTTAAGCTTTTTGCCATGATTAATGTTTTGCATAAAGGGAAATGAGAATATTGTAGAGATCAAACGTGGGTTATGAAGTTAAGTTCTGATCATTCAGTCTAGTGCTGTAGCATGATGAGCACTTAAGGTGAAATGTGACATGATTTGAAAATAGAGAAAGGGATTTAAGTTAGCTAAGAAATCTTTCAGTCTCTGATTTCTAATTCGGAAATATTTGTGTTTGTGTCCTTGTTAGCTTTTCTTTCTGATTTGATTGCATTTGTATTTCCTGGTATAGGCACTGATCGTCAGCTTTTCGATGGGTTTATTCTGAAAATAAACAAGGCACTTACTTATGTTAATTTCGAGTTGCGTGGCGGCATAGATCAATATGATGGCCAAGTTTATTATGGAGTGGTCAATACTATTTCGGATGAACAATCCAAACTGGGAACAAAGTATACAGTTCCACAAATTGCTTTCTATAAGGCCATTGTAAGTGTAGCTGAACTTGCTTGTGTTTTTCTGTGTCTGTGCACATATGTTGAACAATTACTAGGCTCTACTACAAATAACTTTCTGTAAGGCATCACTTTCTTCTTATTAAGTTTAGAGGGTTTGGCTCTCGTAAAGAAGCTAAGATTTTGTGACAGTGCTCTGTCTTTGCTGTTCTCTGGTGTTTATGGCTGGAAAGGAATGCTAGAATATTCAACGGCACTTTTTCTGGCCTAGACTTCATTTTGGATAGAGCTACTTATTTAGCTTCTCTTTGGTGTTCTGCTCATGGCCTCTTTAGAGGTGTCTCTTTGTTAGACATGCAGAGAGATTGACATGTTTTGTTACATGGCTCAATCTCTTGGGTTTTAGTTGTTTTGATGTCTTCTTGTGAGGATTTCTTATCCTCTATCAGTTTACTATTCTCTTCTTCCTTAATAAAATTTCTTTTTCTATATAAAAAAAAGTATTTGTGGTTCTCAGTGTGTGCATGCACTTTTGTGTATATATCAATGGACACATAGTGTGATTTCTTTGAAATGGAAGAAATATGTCCTAGTATTTATGTGTGAATTATATGGAAATATTGAAATTTGATGATGAAAAATCGGAATGGTTTTGATCAATAAAATAATTAAGGTGAAAAAGCATGAAGTTTAGGATGTGGACTGTGTTTGACGGAGATAGGAAAGTTGGGTTGTCTGATGTTTTGTAGAATAAACGGGATCCGTGTGTATAAGATCAAAGTATAAGATTAGCTAGAAAGAAGGTTCTGAAGCATTCAAAAACTGCAACTCCCATTTAGTCATTCTTAATTCTCATTTATCAGCTTACTAAATCTTAAAATTCAGGGAGAGACCTACATACAGATAAATCCAAAGGGAAGTATTAATAATCATTTGTTGGACTAGGACCTCTCCTGTGTGTGTGTGTTCATATCCATTTGATAGAGAGAAGAGAGATGGGGGAGGGTTTAATTATGCATGTTGCTATATGTGAAGAGTAATATAATTTGTTTGTGAAGATTAATAATTGGATGCCTGATATTATAACGTCTGAGACAAATAATCTTATTGTGTTCTTTCAATGACAAACCACAGACTGAAGCAATAGTACAAGATGGCACCGCAAATGGCGTTGTCTCCAACATTGCTGCTCTCAATTTTTCATTGGATAGTCAGGTTATAAATATTCATCTGCCTACATTTTTCTGCTCATCACAAATTGGATCTTGTTTTAATTTACTGGTGTTCAATGCCTGAGAAGTATGATCAAACATATCAATGTGAAATATTTGTAATTTATCATTGTATTAGATTAATGAGAAAACAATTGTTTATAGATGCAATTCATTGAAAACTATGCACTTGTGGTATGATGTGATCCTCAATTTTCATCTATTAAACATTGCTAATTCTCGTCTTACTAAACTTGGATTCCATATGCTCCATCTTGCTCCTACGTTATCAAAGACCCATTGATTGTACAGCCTTTCTCCACAAATGCCTCAAATGCATGCTTAGTGATTCAAATGCATGCTTAGTGAATCACTAAACTTGGATTCCATATGCTCCATCTTTCTCCACAACTCAAGTTTAGAATTTATTTATTCTCTCCCCACATCAACTAGGACTATGTCATCCATAAAAAGCATGCATTTGAGGCACTGGCTCTTAGATGTGCCTGTTTAGTAAGTTGAATAAAACGGTAAAAAGGTATAGTCTCAAAGTCGACCCTTGGTTCAAACCTATTGCTATGGGAATATATACAATACAAACTCTGTTCTTCTCTAGAGCCTTCCCCAGCACTTCTTGTGGTTCCATATCATGGGCCTTTTCTAAGTCATTGAAGACCATGTGCAGGTCTTCTGGTTTCCTGTTGTAACTTTCCTTCAAACCCTACAATAGGTATATAGTCTTTGGCATAAAACCAAATAGGTTCTTTGACATGCAAGCCTTTTATCTTAATCTACTATCAGTTGCTTTTTCCCCCAGTTTCATTGTATGACGCAAAAGCCCAGTTATACCTTTCTTCCCCCGATACTTCAATACGTATATCATTTGGTCCAATTGCTTTACCATTGTCCATCATCTTTAGTGCTTCTTTTACCTCAATTTCTAGAATTTTGCGGTAAAAAGTATAAGCTTGATCATCCTCTCTAGTTGTTAAACTCTCTAAATCTATTATTGTTTCTCGTTATTTAGTTGAAGAGTATTGAAAACTCTATCCATGGTCGTGCAGTTTCTCCCCCCGCCCCCCCAAAAAAGAAAATTCTTTTCTATGTATATGCACAGTACAAATGCTTTTCCTGTTGGTTAGTGTTTGTTGCCAAACCATATAGACACATACATTGGAGAACAAGATAATCTGATCTGCTCTCAGAAAGCTTTTACACGTTTTATTGAGAGGGGAATGTTTTAGGACAATTGTTGAAATATAGATGATACTGGTCTCATATTGAAAAGATCTTTATTCTTTAATGTATTGTAAATGTTGACTATTGTGCTCAAATTTCATGGTCTATGTTCAGGTTACAATTGTGACAAATCCACAATCTCAAGAAAGCCAGCCACATGTCCCATCTGCCTTGAAGAATTTCTCTTTGACTGACAAGGATAGAACTCTACATGAGCTTGTGAAGGACCAGTGGCTTAATGTGACCACAGACGGTAATATTAAACTTGGTGTGAAGTCATTCCTTGATCTTCGCAGTTGGTTTCGAAATAATGATGTTCCATCATGTCAAGTTTGCAATGAAGCTGGAGTAAAGGTTGTTCCTCTTGCATTGCAACAAAATCTTCCTTTTTTCATTTTATCTTTTCTCCGCATCATTGGTTGGGATTTGATATACCATGTAAATTTTTGGGAAATTTTTGAAAAGAATTCTTGATAAAAATATTTATAGTTTAGAAACAATCAAGTGGTTAATTAAGTCAATTAGTGGTGAGGTTAGTTACTTATTGACTATTTGAACATCATTAACAGGTTGAGTATAAGTTTTCTTAAATTATATATTTACCAAGAATCTTTTTTCATATATATACTTTTCTCTAAATTTTATGGTGTAATATAATTCCTATTGTCTGATCATATGGCTTGAAGAGGCATTGAGAACCCTAGACAAAAAATCACTAGATTTTGTTTGTATTAGAAGGAATAGAAATGGAAAATTTGATTTATGTAGATAGTATTAGTGATTCTTATGACATATATTGCTGCTATTTCTAAGTCTGATAATTCATTAGTCAATGTATGACAGGCAGAGTTATGCCAAAATGAAAATTGTACTGTACGAATTCATCACTACTGCCTGAAGCAACTTTTCTCGCAAAGAAAGGTATTATTCTTGTTGCATTTTTTATCATTTTACAAATGTAGAGAATCTGTCTTACTACTAATTGATTTTTAGGTTGCAAAAGTTTGTCCAAGTTGTGGCACTTCATGGCCATATACAGTACCCAAGGTAGAAGCTGTACAGATTAAAGATGACAATGAACCTAGAGGAAGCCAACGAGCTACTGGTTCTAAAGGAAAGAGGCGTAGAATCAATAGGATTGTTGAGGATGAAGTAGTTGGAACCAGCTATGATGGTGAGCTGAATGAATGTACAGGAAGCCAGCATGGTAATGAATTGGCACGAAAAAGGAGTAGAACACGTAGAACTGATGATGCAAATATAGGAGGACCAGGTGCATCTCAGTCTTCGTCAGCTATTTCTGATTTGAGAAGAGTAACTCGAAGTTCTACTCGTTTTATGTAAATCAATAATGGTGTCCTGTTGTACCAGGGAAAACTAGGTGAAGCACTGTATATTTTGCTGCTGGCCACTGCTAATTTTGTTTTACAATTTCTGCTGAACTTCATGGATCTATGAATGGGCTTTTGAAGTGATGCAGTTAGCTAGTTTTTGGTGACTATTTCAAAATCAGCAATACGTTAGATTGAACAGTGGCTTGAAACACCAACCTTCTAGCAATCGAAGTACTGACTTGTCAATTCGTGTGATCAAATCAGGGTCAAGCGTTAGATGCATTATAATATTTTGCTCAACTTTGATATTAATTGTTGAATAGTGAATAGTGTTATGCTTATCTAATCCTGGTATTATTCTTTTATCATAGAGTTGATCATAACACTATCTGTTTATATTTTTATTAAACAAGTCAACTTATAAGATGTCTAACATCACTCAATCTGTTTATTAAAATCTTAACATTGACTTTACTTGTTGAATTAATTTACTTTTAAAGTATCAATATTTTATACAAAAAACTCAAACAAAATAAGAACCAAACTCAAAAAAGATGATTGGCCAACAAGCTCATGAAACAGTAAAAAAAGTTAAGAGTGCAATTCAAGATGAGTGGCCACAAAGTTGTTTTGTTCTCTGCACAATTGACAAGCAAACCAATAGAAGGGACAAAAGTTTAGGGTTTGTGCAATTCATATTAAGTTTAAAATTATCAATTTATGCTTCATTCACGAAAAAAAAAACCATGAAGATGGAATCTTTTTTTTTTTTTTCTTTAGAAAAATGATAGTAAAGATAAGTAACTTCAATACTACCAGTCAAAGAATTGTTTTTAAAGTACTCACTTGAAAGTCCCCACACACAGCCCTGAGTGCAATGGAATATCTCGAGAATGGATGACCACCAAACGAGATTATTAAGAGAGGATTCAAACCCATGCACTTGAGAAATGTAAAACCTTATCCAAAATTCTTCCAACCCGCAATGTTTTATTATTAGATGATGTATGTGAAACTTCAATAGCTCCAACCCTTTTGATTTTAGGTCCAATATCAATTTTCTGTATCGTACAGTAGCAGCTTCTCATGCAGCTTGTTGCATGTGAAGTCAAACTACATTACATCTATGTTTGTCAGCGAAAAAAAAAGGAGAATTCAATGGGAGGAAGTACATTAGCACGTTTGGCTGGTCAAACTCAAGTTTAGAAGGTGCAAACAAAATTTCATCTTCAAATTAACATGTTTGACAAATTTTCAATTGGATTGTGTTCAAACACATTTTGATCTCAAACCATAGTTTAAATAGAAGTGAATGTTATACTAGGAAATAGAACATCGATGTAATATATATAAATTAATAACATGACATACTTCTTGTAGACATTTTATTGAGAAGAGATCTCAACAATTCTTAAAGTAGAAGCGCACACAAACGTATACATCAAGAGCAATATATCACTCTAACTCTTTATTTACAACTGACACTTCGATGAAGTTGTGTGCAGTCATAACGTGCTAAAAGTAGAGTGAAGATCTTGCTCTCTGAATAATATATCAGTAACCTAGTCTATTCATCATAGACTAAGGCTATCAGATACAATAATCACTATTGGGCCCAAGCACAATAACAATAAATATAGTGACTCCCAAACTCATAATGAATTACATAATTAATATGGGTTTTCAAGGAAAATATCAAGCTATCTGTAACATCCTAATACCGTTATCCTAATATATCTGTAATATACACGGATAAACAATATTAATCATGTCACTTCTAGCCTACTTACATTAATATAGATTTATAATAATCATACAAGTTCTTGTAAGAGCTATAAGGAAAAGAAAATAATATATATATATATATATATATATATATATATATATACAATATTAATCATGTCACTTCTAGCCTACTTACATTAATATAGATTTATAATAATCATACAAGTTATTATAAGAGCTATAAGGAAAGAAAATTATATATATATATATATATATATATATATATATATATATATATATATATATATATATATATATATATATATATATATAATCTCAGTCTCAAAAGGGTACATTGTAATACATATAATCTTATACGAAGCAAAGCTAATATAATTATATTCAAGCTTTGTTCAACTGAAAACAAAGGAACTATACTAGTCTTTCTACTTCTTTCTCTTTGAAGAGCTACAACCTGGATTTGTCATGGAATTAACAAAAGGGGTAAGAATTCACAATTCTCAGTATATGTTTCCAAAACATGTCATCATGATATCTCCAGCTGCTTCGGGAAAAAACAAGTTACACAACAATAACTAGAAATGTGACATAAGCCAAAACAGTCATTTCTCTTCCCGAGACAAACAGTTCATTCATTTACAAAATATGACATAATTATCACACAATTATCCATTCACAATGAATATACAAATCCATTTACATCGGAAAATGTTTGTAATAAGTACATGAGCCACTACTTATTACCAAAGGAACATTCACATACTCATTCTATGTAATATTCACAAGCAAACCATAATCCTTAACTAATTTCATTCCACAGATAAGACAATCGCTCATACAATTGTCATTGAAATGCGATACTTATGTTATGTCGTATGATTATTCCTAGAGTATGTCCTAGGATAATGATTATGAAATGTGTTATGATAGTGTTTGTGCAATATCATGAAACTTGACTATTCCCAAGAACCCGGTTCCTTGTATCTCTCTAGGTAGGGAGAAAATATATTACCTCCTTAACCTACCTGGTAATGAGTGTACTGATACCACCTTATAATATCGGTAACCCTGTCCTTAAGAGCCTGCACGCTCTGAGAATCTAGGACTAGTCTTTATTCAAAGAATTTCTCGACATACCTATAATTCTCCGGTCAAATGATTGTACACACCATATAAGGTTACAAATACATGAATAACAAGTGTGTGAAATTATGTAGTGTTATGTTCAACTCACACATAAACACCACAAAACTCATCACAAGGTTCACTCTATCCAAGTGAAAGAACTAAATCTAGCAAACATATACTCTTGGCTCCACTCTATCTCATAAAGGAGCAATTACATGCTTCTAGCATTTCTCATAACTCAACCTTAGTAAACAAGGGAGTATTCATCATTCATGCACCTTAAGCTCAACTTTCACCATAAAGGAGCAACTCATGCATAATGATAGGCAATCCATGCCAAACAAACTCAGTATACCTGCATCTAGTACCCCCATCATCACATCACAAGTGATATCACATGCTACATCATGTTGCATAAGGAACTAGATACCTACCTATGGCAATCCACAACCATTGGATGCACAAAGGCTTAATCTTTTACACATAAGCTAGGTGATTATTTCCTTCATGAAATATCTCTAATAGTGTCTTAACTCACACTAAAAAGTATGCATAAAAGATTCTAACCAATAGGGAACTCCATTCCCTTCAGAACAAACACCTAAAGTGTTTTGTTCTTGGACACTCAAGTGCCACCTTTCCAGTGCTTAGGCGCTCCATGACAACAACCCTCTCTATTCTTTCTGTCATCTGGGCACTCAGGCGCTCAAGCGCCCAACACGCAGAACTCTCTTTGGCCATGGGCGCTCAGGCTGCCAACACTGGGTGCTCAGACGCCTTGGCATTAGAAACTTCCCTTCGTCCTCTCTGGCCTTGAGCGCTTAGGTGCTCACTCTTGGGCACTTAGGCGCTCAAGCACTAGAAACTCATAATCCCTGTTTCATTGCACTTCCATAAAACCTTGGCCCTCAAACACAAGTCTTGGATGGTTTTCAGCTTCATACATGATCTCTAATCATACTAAAACTCTTATACACATTCTCAACTCATTAAAGCCTGAGTTCATGATGAAAAACCACAATCTCAAATATCCATTTCTCAACTTCTATCTCAAGGAGTTTCATGGATATTCCTAAGATCAAAACCATCAACCATGGATACATCAACCCAAGTTAATAACAAAATACGTTTCCAACAAGTTCATCCATCCAAACCATGGAAAAATCACTCAAAACCCATTTTCAAACTCAAGCATGAAGAGAAAATAGCAAGGGATAGAAGTTGAAAATAATCACCCTTACCTCACTTGTATGGTTGATGATCCTCAAACCTTTGATTTGCCTTTGGTCCTCATCTTTCTTTCCTTTTCTTCCTCCTCCTTTTACTCTCCTTTCTTTCTCTTTTCTCTGTTTGCTACTGTGCCTTTTACTTGGAACGTGAGAGAATGTGTGAAATGAGAGAAAATTGACAAGAAAGTCAAAGAAAACGGCCAAGAGAGAAAGAGAGATGGTGGAAGCCAAAGGAAAATAGATAGGAACTTAAGATATTTATTTGAAACTTTAAATTTGTTAAGAACACTTAGATTCTACAAAATCAAGTTTCCTAACTTCTATAAGCATTATAGAAAATCCTAGGATTCATCTAAATCCTAGTTTCACCATTTCCATGAGTTTCAATATATCTTACTGATCACTCTGGTATTTAAACATTCACTCAGTGTTATAAAAAATACCAAACTAACTCAGTTTAACCTCAAACTTAACTATATCACAAATCACATATTTGTGTCCTAGAAATAAATTTTTCATATTTATTTCCCTTATCTAAGCAGTTTATGCTACTCTCTGGGCCATTAACAACTATTTTTCACATTCAGTGATATAGCAAAATAGCCCAACTAACTTAAAAAGATCATTAGATTTAACATTTAACTCATGCAAGAGTTGCTGAACTTCTATAACCATAATTAAGACTAACTGGTTAGAGAGGATGTTACACTATCTATTAAACTAATTTTAATAAAACAAAATGCACCAATTAATGGAAGTCCAAACCCAAAAAATTTTAACAGTCTCCCACTTGGGCAATATTGATTGAGTTTTAAATTATTTTATAATCATTTTGAAAATGACTATTAGATTGAACAACTTTGTGGCCACTAATATAACCTGGTAATCATCACTACAAACACGATAAGGACTCCCAACAAAACTATCACTTAAGAGTCATAGGCAAGGATAAAATATTTAGAGTCTAGTTTACCAATGATCACATAACTAATAATTTCATTGGCATGACCACAAAACAAGTATGTAGGTGTAGATACACATCCATAGCATAATATATGATCCCTTTCATGTTACTGTGTATGGATCCTCATTGCGTCTTACAAAGAAAACACAACCCAATTTTTCTAAAGAGATCATAACATGTTTCTTACAAAACATCACTCCCACAAGGGAACAAAACATATTTCTCACCAAAAACCAATGTTTTCCTAAGAAAACATCCACATCTCGAGATATATCAATGATATTAAAATAATATTATAGCATGGTAAAGTCACATTTTTTATGAAATTACCACCATGTGCACATAATATAATTTATGATATTCATAGGAGAGTCCCAATTGCACAAGTCATGTGCAATCATAATTTTATCAACTCCCACTAATCAATCACATCATAAGACATAAACCACCAAGATTCAAATGAGTGATTAGGTAATGATTTATTTAAGCTAACATAGCTCCACTATAAATTCCAATATTAACAGTATAAATTTCATTCTTACAACTTTGACTGTTCAGGATGTTCAAATTCGTATATATAGCATATAAATATCAACCAGTTATTTAAAAAAAGGCTACTAATTAATAAATACATAGATGAGATTAATAACAAACATATACTTTAATACATCCTAAGGGGCCACACAATGAACATGTTATTAAATCACAATCCCATCAAATAAAGTATAGACAAAATTAAAGATAAATAAGGACAACTATTCCTAAACAACCAACATTTTTCATTTAAGCCACAAATTTTTCCCAAAATTAAAAATATAATTATTTTCACAAGTATAATACGAACTCCCATATCTACTGAGACCAAGAAAATTTCAACAATACAAGCACAAGTTTATATCAACAATTTTGCCAAAACACAAATACAAAAGTATTTTCCATGAGCAACACTCCCATATTTCCATCCCGCTAATAGACATAAAAATCTAAAGAATGTAATATAAGCCCAAACTTATACAAAAAATAGAATCTAATGCTCCAAAAATGAATATATAAATCCTTTTAAAACAAGGCATAGATCAACATGTGATTAACAATTCCATATGCATGTATTTATAACAAATAAATAAACCATGCTCCTACATTTTTTTAGAAAACAAAGAATAGCGTGTCTCATTTTACTTCTACTTGACATAAGTAAATCTTATTATATCTTAAATAAATCTAAAATGATGTTTTGCAAGACACTCTAAATAGAAAACATTACTTACATACGAAATTTATTTCTAAATTTCAAAACTGTTTACTAGTACAAGGTACATGTACCACAAAAGACTAATATATCCTAGATAGATATATAAAAAACAACTCTTTTGAAATTGTCTGAGCCAAAACAATTGGCTCCCACCTAATCTTCATGCAATTACTTGTTGCGCAATATATATAAAAATAATTATAAGAATATAATCTAATAACATTTAATTGGACACAATCATATTCTTTAAAGGAGTTTAAACATATGATTGTACAATCACCTATAGCTCTCAATTTACAAAACAATTAACATTTTCTTTTAAGGAAGAAAACTCACTTTAGTATGAACTTAAACATATTTTCATAGATAAATATACATATTCATCATGGCCAAAACCACCACTATATATACTTTTCATCCTTTATAAAATTTCAATCAAAGTTTGAAACATTGTAGTCTAATTACTTTGCTAAGAGAAAACACTGTATAAAGTTAAAAACAAACATAATCAACCTTTGGTTGATCAAATGGACAATAGCCAATGACAACAATCACCATAACGAGGAATCAAAATATATGAATATAAACTCCATTGTGAGCAGAGAATATACCATACACAACAGTTTCAGAAAATTCAACACTTATAGGCAAAAAAACTTACACTGTCATAATATCCCAAAATTTCCATGCTACTTGTACCAACTTATACAAAAGACTTCTTGTGGGTAGGCTAATGCACTAATTGATTTAAGCAACACAATCACCCATTTAATTAAATTGACAGGTAACTCCACTAACTTCATGAATGAGTCACCGTGGCGACAAATATTCATATCCATTAATATGGCTAAAAAAATAGGATGAAGCTACAGTCCAAAGAACCATTCTCGACTTTATACATAAGATTTCCTAAGACATGTTTCCCAAGAAGCACACCATAAAGTGTTCACTTCACATAATTACATCACCTAAGTGACAAAGGAAAATATCAATTTACACAAGATTAAAGTTTTATAGATATAATGTGCAAATCATGATAAATAGTATTAGACTACACATTTAAATAGTTCAGAGAGCCAAACAGGTCAATCCGACCAAGGTGAGAGCACTTAAAGACTTTAAGGCGATATCCAATTAACTTAATAAGTGGGTTGTTGTAGTAGTTACAATTTACTAAATTAATAAAACTCACTTGCCATAATAAAATTTAATAGTAACAATTACTTATTTATGCTCTCTAAAATGACATTATGTCAAGAAGCAACTCTCCACATGATCTTTTCAAGATTATTCTTGGGACATTAATCCTAATACAACTTGTCCTATTCGATAATGGGAACATCACTAAGATTGCAATTTTCCATATTGAATCGGTTTAAAACATGATCAATATAAGCTCTTTAGGATAAACCCAAAAGTTTGTGAAACCTATATGATCTCAATGCCCAAAACAAGAGCTAGTTGGTTGGTTTTTAAACCAAACTGTGTGCCTTAAGTAGTTTGAAGAGGCTGATACTGTGTGGTCTCACTACCTGGTAGCCATGGTAGGCTGCCTTGATAGCTTAGTCACTAAGTTATCAAAGCAGGCCTTATTCGGGAGCCTTTCAAGTTATGCCGAGTTTGAAAACAGGTCCTAGGTTGAGTATAATTACCCCAGAGTTCTTAATTTAGAACTCGTAAGTTTCCTATATCGTATCAAGAACCTTAATAGTCCCATGCAAACCCTATGACCTTCATGCACTAACCCTAACTACTAAATTTTACACTAACGAGTCTTAAAACTCATTATTTTATATAATTTTATCAATTCTATTTTAATTTAGTTAAGGCAGTCATAATGACTCTAGAATCTCTAAACCAATAAGATCATACTTTAGTGCCTTACTTTTGGTGCATGAATATTTTTCTAATCATTACTTATTTATAGGGGTGTAAATTGGTTCGGATAACCTGACCAACATGACCAATCTGAACTAAATCAGTTAGATTGATTTGGTTTGATTTGGTTCGGGTATGTTGAATGGTTCGGGTAAAATCTGAACCGAATAAAGCTTAATTAGTTTGGTTCTCGGGTTGAAAGTTTCAAACCCGATAATCGAACTGAATATATATATATATATATATATATATATATATATATATATATATATATATATATACATTCTAAATTATGCCTATGCGTATACTTGTTGCTACTGTCATTTTGAATTATTTTCCTAAACTAAACCCTCACCCACCCCTTCTACTCTGCGCCTTAACCTCTGGCTCAACCCTCACCCCTCGCTGCTCGATAGGTCTCCTGTATGGTTGAGGAATATGATGGTTCTATGTTTGTGGGAGGCTAGTTGTGGATTGGGTGGTTACTGAGTGGTGGAATGTGGGTTGAGTTTTTTTTTTTAACACTTTTCCAATCCCAGTTATAAGAGTGATTCTAAAAAATATATGTTCACCTTCCTCAAACTCTAAAGGTTTTCTTCTCTTATCAGCATAACTCTTTTGCCTAGATTGAACAATTTCTAACTTCTTTTTAATCAACTTGATTTGTTCTATGGTTTTCTATACCAAATCTGGTCCTAATATGGTTTTCTCTCTAACCTTAATCCAACACAAAGGTGATCTACACTTTCTTCCATAAAGAGCCTCATAGGGGTGTCATTTCTATGCTTGAGTGGTAACTATTGTTGTAGACAAATTTTGCCAATGGCACATATCTATCCTAACTACCTTGCTGATCTATGGTGCATGCTTTAAGCATATCCTCTAGGGTTTGTATAGTCTTTTCAGTTTGACCATCTGTTTGTGGGTGATAAGTTGTACCAAGGTACAACCTAGTCCCAAAATCTTTCTACAAAGCTCTCCAAAATCTAGATGTGAACCTAGGGTCTCTATCAAATATGATGATGGAGGGTACACCATGTAACCTTACAATCTCTTAGATATACAACTGAGCCATCTTGTCCATTGGAGAGTTAGCTTTGACAAGCAAGAAATGGGCAGACTTAGTTAGTCTATCCATAATGACTCATATGGAGTCATATCCTGATTGTGTTCTAGGCAAACCCATGACAAAGTCCATGGATATGTTGTCCCACTTCCACTTAAGGATCTCTAAAGGTTGCAAAGGTCTTGATGGCATTATGATGTTCTATCTTAACTCTTTGATATACCAGACATTTTGCCATATACTGGGCATTGTCTGCCTTCATTCCTAACCACCAAAACATGGTCTTGATGTCTTTGTACATCTTAGTTGCACTAGGATGACTGGTGTAACAGCTCTTATGGACTTCCTCTAGGATTGTAGCTCTTAAGTTTGCGTCCTCTAGGACGCATACTCTGCCTCAGAATAGAATAATTCCATCAGTTGCCTCACTAAAGTCCTTTTTCTTTCCTTGTAGCATTTGTTTCTTTTAGGACTGTAAGGCTGGGTCTTTCTCTTGGGATACTCTGATTTGAGTCCTAAGATCATATTCTATCTTCAAATTATTGATACAGATACTATGTGGTAACACAATCACTGATAGATTTAGATTTCTAAAACTTTCTAGGAAATTCATCTCTTATATCATCATATGGGATACGTGTAGAGATTTTCTACTAAGTACATCAGCCACTACATTAGCTTTATCCAGATGATACTTTAATTCAAAGTCATAGTCTTTTAGAAACCCCTTCCATCTCCTTTGTCTCATGTTTAACTCTTTCTAGTCAAACAGATACCGTAAGCTTTTGTGATCAATAAACACTTCAAACTAAACTCCATAAAGGTAGTGCCTCTTGATGTGTGTGAAACAACACCATATTTTGTTCTTGTTTTGCATGTATTTTTAGACATTTTAGTTTCCTTTTTTTATTTGTTTTTCCTTTAGTTCGGATAACTACGATGTTTGTGGTATTGTTGTACAGGATTGGTGCTAAATTAGCTTAGAAATGAGTGGAAAGTTTGCATGTTTGAAGTTGAAGCTTAAAGGATAGTAAATTGGGACAAAAGGATCATTCCAGAAGAGTCCATGACTTGGCTGTGGAATTGTTCGTGGCCATGAATTGAGCAGCTGTGCAAAAGAAGCAAATGTGGTTTGGCAGAAGAGTCCACGGCCTGGCCGTGGAATTGTCCATCGCCGTGGATCGAGCAGTTGTGCAAAAGAAGCAAGCGTGCTTTGGCAAAAGAGTCCACGGCCTGGCCGTGGAATTGTCCACAGTCGTGGATTGCGGTCTGACATAATTTTCAGAATTCATTTTTCTTTCTTTTTATGTGCTTGGACCATTTTAGACCCCTAGGGTATATATAGTTGTTCTGAATACAATATTAGGGATTGGAATTTTGTTTGAAGGAGGCACGTTTGGAGGCTCTAGATCTTCATCTTCCTCATTTCTTCTCCTTTCACTACGAGTTTGGATGTTCTTTATTATGGTTTCTTGTTTCTTATTCTCCATGCCTGAGTAGTTCCCTTCGTTTCTAAGATTGGGCAATGCCCTTTGATACATAAATGATGATTAATTGACTTGGTTTATCCCTTTTATTAATTTTGAATGTTCTTTGATTCAATCCTTATTGCACTTATTCATATGAATTTGCTGGCCACATATTTGCATCTCAAGATATTTAGGGATGTATTGAGAGGTGAACCTAGGTATTTGAACTATAAGAATTGAACTTAAGGTTTAAATCACGAGAGTAGATTTAGCTTTCAAGGACTTAATGAATTACCACAAAGCGTAAAGGGTTCAATTTAAATTCAATTACCATAAGAGCAAGAATTGGTTTAATTGGGAACGATTCTTGTCTCTTGAGAAAGAACATTAACTAATTTAGGGAATTCACCTTCAATTGAATTTCAATTTTAATAAAAGGGTTGTCAATTAGGATTTGTCTTGTATCATTGTGGTTACCCCCAATCTTGGAAGCTTTCTTGAATTTGAAAACCTTTCTTAACAACTTGTTATTTTTGTTCTCAATTTTACACTTTAATATTTATTTATTTATTTAATTGCTTGGTTACTACGTTCTTATCACTCAACAATTATATTTCTTTTGTTTAATTTAATTGAATTAATTAATTAATTGGTATTCATAGACATAGGTCCTGTGGATTCGATCTTTTTATTACTTGACGACGAAACTGTACACCTGCAGATTTCACGTACCACCTCTATATCTTTAAGGCAAAAATCACAATAGCTAATTCTAGGTCATGAGTAGGTAGTTTTCCTCATGTGGCCTAAATTGCTTAGAAGCATAGCCAGCTACTCTTCTTTTTTTGCATCAATACACAACCTAAACCTTTCTTTGAAGCATCACAATATACCTCAAAATATTCTTGTGGATATGAGATCACTAACACTGCGTGGTAGTTAACTTATGTATTAGTTTTTGAAAACTACCTTCACACTCTTGTGTCCAATCAAAGGAATTGCTCTTACGAGTAAGTCTAGCTAGTGGCAAGGCCAACTGAGAGAACCATTTGATGAACCTTTTATAATATCTAGCAAGTCTTAAGAAACTCTGGATTTCAGAAATTGTCTTTGGCTTATCTTATTATACTACTACCTCTATCTTGTTGGGATCTACAGATACTCCTACTTGGAATACTACATGGCCTAACAACTTAACTTCTCACATCCAAAACTCATATTTTGCTAGTTTGGCAAACAATTACTTCTCCTTTATGATTTGCAACACCATTCTGAGATGTCTCTCATGCTCTTCCTTTGTCTTGGAATAGACGAGGATGCCATCTATGAAGACCACTACAAATTGGTCTAGATACAACCTAAAGATTCTGTTCATGTAGTCCATGAAAACTACGGGAGCATTGGTAAGACCAAAGGGCATCATAAGGTACTTAATAATGTCATATCTAGTTCTAAAGGCTGTTTTAGGGATGTCTTCATTTCTCACCTTAATCTGATGGTATCTTGACCTCAGATATATCTTCGAGAAGAATGTGGCTCCTCTTAACTGATCTATCAGTTCATCTATTCTATGGAGAGGATACTTATTCTTAATTGTCACGTTATTGATTTGCCTATAATCAATACAGAGTCTCAGACTTCTATTCTTATTCTTTACTAGGAGCACTTGTGCTCCCTAGGGTGAAACACTAGACCTTATGAATTTCTTGTCTAGTAACTCCTCAATCTGCTTCTTGAGTTCACTTAGCTCTAGGGGAGACATTCTGTAGGATGCTACAGTGATCGATGCTGTTCTTGGCACTAATTCTATTGTAAACTTAATTTCTCTTTCTAGAGGTAAACTACTTATATCGTTTGGGAAAACCTCTGGGTATTCCCTTACCACATGTATATTATCTAATCCTTGCTCAATTTCAAGTTCTAGAGAAAATAGGAGAATATAACATTGAGATCCTTCTAACATACTATGATTAACCTGAGAGGCATTAAGAAATAAGGACTCAAAAGATTTCAAGACACTGGAATTCTCAGATAAGAAGATATGAGATTTATTTGAACAGTTAAGCACAATATGGCTGGTAGGTAATCAATCCATTCCCAGAATAACATTAATTCCAATCAAAGGCAAATAGATAAGGTTGACAACAAAGGACTTATTATCTATCTGTATAGAGCAATTCAAATAAGTATGGGAGGTTATTATTGGCTTTCCTGTTAGTATAGATATAGACAAGTCATATAGAAGTTTTGACATAGGCAAGTTCAGTCTCTTCACACAATCAATAGAAATAAAGGAGTGAGAAGCTGCAAAATCAAACAATACACTTAAGAAATTGTTACCTAGTAAGCACTTACCTTGTATTAGATCAGGAGATTGAGTCGCCTCTTCTCCACTCAAAGTGGACACTCTTTACTTTGTATATGGTCTAGGGTAAGGCTTCACCCCATCCTTCTAGTTTTAGTCCCAGTAGAGGTGTCTGGGATGTCTGCATCCATAGCATACACTTTTTCCCACAAGGCATGGCCTGGTCCCATGGTTTTTACCACACTTGGTGCACACTGGTCCATACTACACCTACTTACCCTTGTTTTGGTTAAACTTGGGTTTGAATTGACCCTTCTTGTTCTTGTCATCAAATCTTTTTCTCTTTTGGAAGCTCTGACCTTTTTCTCCCACTGATCCTAACATATTATGACTTTCTATGATTTTGCACTTATTTACTAAAGTTGGAAAATCTTTGATCTCTAAAGGACCCACTGCTCTGAGTATGTCCCCTCTCAGTCTTGCTTGGAATTTCACACATTTCTAATTTTGGTTAGGTTTATGCTGGAAGTAAGAGAACTTGGACAACTCCTTAAACTTTGCCATATACCGACTTACAGTCATGTTACCCTACTCCAACTACAGGAACTCAAGTTCCTTGACCTCTTGTAGGTTCTTGGGAAAGTACTTTCCCAAAAAAGTGGTCCTAAACACTGCCTAAATAATCTAGGTTCCTGGTTCCTCTAACAGCCTCCTAGCACTAGTCCACCAGTATTCTGCTTCGCCAACCAACATATAAGAAGCAAAAGTCACCTTCTGCTCATATGTACATTTCATAACAGTAAAAATATTCTCCAACTCCTTTATCCAACCTTCTGCTTTCATGAGGTTGTACTATCCTTTAAAGGTTGGAGGTCTGACCTTTCTGAATTTAGACAGACCTTGGAAATGAGGATTTCCATTAGGTTCTTGATTAACAGGGTCTGCATTACCTCCAGGATTCTAAGGTCTAGCTTAGTTAGCTTGAATCTAGTCTAAAATTCTGTTAGTGGTTTGACTTTGTTCTCTGATGGCTACTGCCATCTCCTTAAAAGCTCCCATAAACTCTACGATGTCATCATTAGCACGATTTCGTCAGATGGATGTTATAGCTTCTTATACACATAAAGCAATAAATATTGAGTTGATCAGTCTTAATATCATGTAAATAGTATGATAGAAACTTCTAACAATCACACCTCAGGCAGTTATACATTCTTAAACTACACAGAAATCTCATCCTTAAGAAAAGAAATCCTAAATGCATAACACAAACAAGGAAATTTTAACTAAATGTAGCATAGTTAGTCTATTCCCCAAGGTGATTTAGGATGAACTGCTCTGATACCACCTACAGTGATACCCCTTACCCTATACAGTCCACCTTACGCTAAAAAAGGTAAACCAGATAGGATAAAGTTCATCACGTGTTTCTTTTCTATAACCCATTACAGTTTGGTTAAGTTCCTGACTTGTTTTAATCATGTATTTCAGAATTATTATTCCCCTTTTAAACAACTCGTTGTCCTACTTAGTATTTAACTTTATTTTAATCTTAAATCAAGTTATTCAGCTTTCAAGGTGAGCTAATCCGAAAGCCTTTAGTTAGAGTGCAATAGAAACCTATATTAAAGAGCGTATCTATCATTTTAGAATGAGTCATAAATGGAATAACTCTAACTCTTTCATGCATATTCAACTAAAAATAATTATTAGAAATATACATATAATAAGATTTTGGCCCTTTGGCCCTTCCACTAGGTGTTATTCATTGTCATTTCATACATACATCACAAAAGTAACTAAGTGGGCATAAGTAGCCGCATATACAGTCATCCATAGCAGGTAAGTAAGTAAGTCAACCAGAAAGTAATGTAAAGCTAGAACAGTCAGATATCTATATCCAAAGACAACAACATATGTTCATGTATATACAAACAAAAGAGGATCTAAGATGTCAACTATTGTCATACTCCTCCAGTTTGGCCCTACATCACAAATCCTAGTCTAGCTCCATCGCCAAGCACACTAGGTGTGTATATGATATGCACACAAACTAATCCAAGAAATGAGTAAGTGTTCATCTCCAGTGAATACACCTACTCACCCGTTACGAACACAAAGTACAAGCTAAAGAGTGGCATTTTCAGTCTCTGGATATATCATGAAAAAACATAGAGGGATAAGAATTTTAGGAATTCTCAGTACTCTATATGAAAGTGAAATCATAATAAATTCATTTGCCTTGGATTGAAAAACATATAACAAATATAAGTCAAAAAATCTTATGTTATTATTCAGAAACAGAGGTCTTTTTTAAGCTAATTTTGTTATATGATCATAAAATTGAAAAAATAGCAGTTATAAAATCATGTCAATGCAATATGAATGCAATGCTTATGGCGTAGACCGTTAAGTACAATATTCTACTATTCCCCATAAGAATAAACCTTTTCCTTTGAGGGGGGATGACCCTTCTTTTGCAAGATAGTTTGTTTATCATACATGCTTACTCTTAATAGCTGTATGTGCTACACAGTGCTTATCCAAGCAAGGTGAATTCTTTCCTTGCACATCATTGATAAGGACCTTAATCTTCTAGTAAGATAAACTTATCCATCATTTGGGAATGTGATAATCACATATTTTATTCATTAAGAAACCCTTATGTTTAGTCATTTACACTCTCCATATTCTTAATTGATTGAGTTTGGTATGATTTTGTGAGTTTGAGCTCAAATTGGTCCTAATTGAATATTTTCAGCATTATTGAGATTTGACACTGCTTATGTATTTTGGCCATAACTTGAGTTCCTAATATCTGATGAACATGAATTTTACCTTGTAGGAAAGCTAAGAGGAAGCTCTACAACTTTGATGAGAGCTCGAAGTCCCAAAAAGATGTCTAAAGGACCTAAGTTTACATGGAAGTCAGAATACGGGTTCTGTCAGTAGAATCCAAACAGTGTGCACTCATAAAATCATATCTCAAGATGTAATAATGAAGATGGGCTCAAATTTGGACAGTGGATAGTCAAGATCCAAATAAACAACTTTCATGAAGAACACTTTTTGAAAAAAGGAAGTCTAGTAGGTCATTTGGAGCTTGCAAGTCGAAACAGAGGAGCTGAAGTTGGGTTTGAGCAACCTATGGTATTTGAGACATATCTTGGGCTGAAGGAAGCCAAATTGGATGAACCAGATATCCATTTTATAGCCAAGACAAGGATCTACAACTTTCATGAAGAGAACTTTTCGTGGATCTGAAGTATAGTTGGTCATTTTTGGCTTCCAAGTCAGATAGGAAATTTTTGTCCTCAACCATCCACTCATCCATCCACTAATCCACTCATCCACTCATCCACTCATCCACTAATCCACCCACTCATCCACTCATACACTAATCCAACCACTTAACCACTCCACCCACTCATCCACTAATCCACCCACTCATCCACTAATCCACCCACTCATCCATCCACTCACCCATTCATGTCCATAATTTTCCACTCACCAAAAGTCCTTTGGCATTTTCCACTCAACCAACCTACTTAACCATTCCACTCACTCATCCACTAAACCAATCCACTAAACCAACCCACTCAACCATTCCACTCAAACACTCCACTCACTCACCCACTCATCCACTCACTCCCCTTTGTCATTTTGTTACCCTAGACTTCTATAAAAGGCACCATTGGTTATCATTTCTTTCATGTATTCTCCTTCATTTCTCTCTAAGTTTCTTCTTGCTTCTTCATAGTTTCTCATAGTTTTGTATATTTTGATGCTCCCTTCATGGTAATGGAGGGCTAAGCTACTTTGGGTCAATTTAGAACTCTTGAAGAGATTGTGGTTTGGATTCTTGAGACCTTGGTTATGCATTGTATTTGATTTGTAATTGAATTCCTCTTTTCTTCTTCTTTCTTCTTCTTCTTGATCTTGAATGCATGAATGGTGATTCTATTTATGTTGATCTGATTTGATCTTGGTTTAAGATTGAGATTTGTGATGAAACTTAAAACTAATTGATCTAAACTAATCACATAAATGAAGATTGAGATTTGTGATGAAACTTAGAACTGATTGATCTAAATTAATCACAGAATTGAAGAGGTTAGGTTACTGATTTGTGCCTAAGTTAATTGAATTCGGTACTTGAAATTAACATAGATTTTCATGAATGGTGCGATTGCGGATTTGTGTTTATCACTTGTTAATTGAATTCTAGACGATCGTCTAGTATGAATTTTGGATTTGATGCAGAGATCTCGGTTAGATCCAAATTAACAATTCAATTGCGCTTCAAGTGTTTTATGAAGGGTCTATGATTGAATCCACCCAATCTTGGATAGGTTTCTAAATTGACTACTCTTTAATTGTCATTTCTTCCGTTAATTTTGTTAAGAATGATCTTAAACTGTCAAACCCCCCTTTGCTAACTTTCACTTGATTTGATTAAATTGCATCTATAATCCTCATGGAGATGATCCGGTGTTGTCACTGTGCTACAAGCTTAGGTAATAACTTCTGTTATAATTTTTATTGAGTTCGGCGCTCGTCAAAATTTTGGCGCCGTTACCGGGGATTAGTAAGTGTAATCTTTTCATTTGAAGTGTTTTTACTAACTTTTACTTTTTATTAACTTTTCTAACATTTTTATCCATTATCTAGTATTGTTCATACTAACTTAACAATTTTTTTTCTTAGATTTTTGAATTTCTCTAGTGAAGGAAAGACGAAAAATTGGTGATTATGGGTAATTGATACAATTTTCGAACTGAACGTGCCTAGAAAAATATAAAACTTGGTCGGCTAAAGGAAAATAGCCTGATAAACAAGACTCACAATAAACTGTGAGGTCAACCCTGGTTTTTCGAAATTCTATCATTTAGACCATTTTTTTAATTTTTTATTATTTTTATTGCATTTTCTAGTTTCATTTTTATGTAGATTTTGTCCTGTGTTGCTCCCATAAATTTTAAAAATGTGTAGATACATTAACTAGATTTATTTTTGCATATTTTGAGTGTTGATCCCATACTAACTCTTTCTTTTTAATTTTTTCTTTTTCTTTCATTATCATTTTGTTGCATTATGTTGCATTTTAAGGATACAATGGACCATGCATAATGGAGTCAAAACTTAAGGAGTTGACTTCTTTGGTAAGACATATAGTAGTGAGACAACAATCACCAGTGCGGAAGCTACACTTGTGTGTAACATTTGTTTTTGTTCATCTCATCCCACATATGCATGCCCTACACTTCAAGATGGTAGTTCTATTTTTCCAGATCAATTTGTTGCGCAGCCTGGTTATTTTCCCGATGAACCACAAGCTCCAAAGAAGAAGAACAGAGTTATGACCCATTCTTCAACACATACAACCCTAGCCGGGAATACTATCCGGATCCGGGATATGGCAATACGGATCACTACAAAGAACAATCATTTCAATATGAGCAGCTATTCCAAATAGATAACAAGTCCATCAACCACAAAACTTGAGCCTTCATGGGAGGACTTGATGAAAACCCAAATTGAGCTCCAAAGAATTTCACTGCCACTATTCAGATTTAACAACCCAAATTGACCAGTTGACAACCACTTGTTAATGAACCGAGATGTCAAGAGTCGGCCAACTCTTTCCCCAAACAATTCCCAACTCCCCGCATTCTAATTGTCATATTGATTTACAAGCGTAGACTTAGTTGAGGAAACTCATGATGAGTTGTGTGCTGAATTTCCTGATTTAATTAGTTTTGATGATTCTATCAATTGCAACTCATGTGCTTGATCATGATGGTGATATAAAATGTGTTGTGTGTGCTGAAATTTCTCGCATATTTGAAAACTAATGATTCTGTTTACGCAGGATCTAATGATATAGAAGGGTCTATCAACAATGTAGTTGCGAATCAAACATATAGGGAGGTGGAGTTGAAGGCCATTGAGGAATTTTCAAAGAAAGAGGAAAGTCAGCAGATGCTAGTAACTACTGAAGTGGATTTTGTTTTTAGGCCATGGTCCAGCATTATCAAAGAATGCATGCCATTGGTGAAATCAAGGAAGACCAATGGGACCCCAATGTGAACCCTCATGCTTCAAGCTTCACTTGGTCGTTACACTTCAACCAATGGGACCGTAGTGGAAGCTATCATGTTGTGTCAACCATAACCTGGTCATCACGTTTCAACCAATGGGATCCTGGTGGAGTCTTTTCACCAACCTCACTTAATAAGACCAATGGACACCGCCTCAAATAGTATCATGAACTTCCAGAGAATGCAGAAGTGGAGGTGATGAACCTTCTCCATCCGCATTATGAATGAAAAAAAAAAAAAAAAAAAAAAAAGAAAAAAAAAAGAAAAAAAAAAAGGCTGTGTGCCCGACAATGAGGTAGGTAGTGCCATTAAATTTTGTCACTCTAAGCAAGTGGAGGTCACTTTTTCTTCAACGACAACAACTCGCGAAAATCTTGCAAGATGGATTTTATTGGCCCACTTTATTCAAGGTCTATTACACCTTTTGCAAAAGTTGTGAAAATTGGTCAAAAAGGTTCTCTTTGAGATTATCATCCGCACCTACTCCTTGAAAAATTGAGATCCAGTGGCGCGCGTTCTTTTTCATTGTCAAACACGTGTATCCTGTGGGGCCGTAGATATTGAGGATCCTAGGAATGGTAATGCGCTTAAAGTTAATGGACAAAGACTCAACCATTCCCGGAAAACCAAGTTCTTGAGTTCTTTGTGTTGCTTAGGTTAAGTGGCGGATACGCAGACTCCGTGACTCTCAAGTCGGTTTATTTTTCAGTTTCCTAAAATAACTGAACCCTTCTTCTCCTTCAAAATAGATGTCATTCTTTCAAACCTGAGAAAACATTTCCCTTTTCTTCCTCCAAATGCTCTGAGAAAAATCTACAAAGTTCGATGTGAAAGATTGAGACTATTAATGCACAAAGGTATGCCAGAAGATGTACGTTGGATAATTAAAGCAAAGGTCCGATTAGCAGGTGAGTCCTCAATTTCATTTGACTCATATATGCCCGATCTTGGAAGAAGTTCATATTCTAAAAGGAGAAGAGCAAAAAGGTTACAAGTCTGTCACAAATGTGGACGATGGAACTGTAACAAGCGATGTCATACTTTGGGGATGGTTTCCGCAAATAGAGAAGATAAAATTTTCTTCATTAAGAATGGACTGAGTAAGGAGTCATTAGATGATATCTTATTGACTCTTGAGACGCATTCTTGTGGATTGGTGCATCGTGAAATTCTTAAATTGTGGAATCTCTTCAAAGATGAAGAAAAACGCTACAGTCTTGGAAATCTGACTCTAAAAGACCCTGTTTGTCAATTTATAAGAAAATTGGATGGGAAGCTTATCCTCGACTCATAGAAGACGTTTAGGCGTTATCGGACGTTAAACCGAGAGGCGATGTGAGCCATATCCACAAACAATCTGTATATATCATCATCATCTTCTTCTTCTTCATGTCATCTCTAAAAAAAAAAAAAAAAAAAAAAATAAAAAAAAAAAATGTATACGTCTTAGGGTTGGCTTTGGTAACACACACCGTGTGAATGGGAAATGCATGCATCCTGATCCAGCCTTCTTAATTGAAAAACAAAGAAGGTAGATTGTATCCCACATATGAGGCAGCTAGTCGTATTATGGCCACTTGTCCCTTTTGGGAGCCCTATGTTGCGCTGGTCTTGAATGGGTCGAATACTGGTCAACAATGCTTTGGCACAAAGCCGAAAGAGCAGACTACCTCCATCCCAATCTTAAGTAAGTATGCACTCATCTTTCATCAAGTTTTTCTAACAATTTCAAAAAAAAAAAAGACGTGATGTCTACTGCACTCATGACGCGCAGTATAAAGATACGCCATGGAAACTGTACATACAGGTATGTCATCATTTTCTATTTCTTTTATCTTTGTATCATTTTGTTGTATTTTGATTTTTGTACAGACGATCCTTTGAGCAGGGTCCTTCAGGGGTTTCTAGACTTCTTTACCTTGATGGTTTTCTTGAAGTCAAAAAAAAAAAAAGAAAAAGATTCTGTGTTTCTTAATTTCAACCTTTTCTGACAACAGCCAACCTACCCTTATAGGTGCAATTATTCCCCTTTCCATTCTTTTTCTTATTTAAACACTCCATTTTCCTTCAACTCAGAGACACTCAAAGGGAGGAAGAGTATAGAATGGGGGCTTCTATTCGTAACCTCAAAAATGTCTGTGTTTTTTGTGGGTCGAGTTATGGGAAGGGATTAGAGTTTGTAAACGCAACTAGCACTCTTGGTCGATCACTTGCTGCGAGGAATATTCATCTTGTATATAGGGGAGGTTGCCGTGGGTTAATGGGGGCTATATCACTTACTGCATATGTAAGAGACAGTCAGGTTTTAGGTGTCATTCCTGAACCTTTAGCTCAACAGAACATCAATGGAAAGACAATTGGAGAGGAACTTAAAGTATCATCAATGCATGAACGAATGAAGATAATGCTTGAAAACTCTGATGCATTCATTGCCTTACCAGGTGGTTTTGGTACTTTGGAAGAGATTTTTCAAATTGTCTCTTGGTTTAACCGAACATCCACCATAAACCCATTGGTTTGTTGAATGTTAATAATTTCTTTGATCTTTTGTTATTTTTTCTTGACAAAGTCATGTGGAACAAAATTTATCACTCCTTCTAAGAAGACAATTTTTTATCTCTACCTCCACTATTGATGAGCTCATTGATAAATTAGAAGCTTTTGAGTATGTACCTGATAAGGTATTAGCTCGATAAATTGGTCAACAGAAGCAATAAGGAAGTAACAAGAAAAAAAAAAGCCGATCTGACACTTTCTCTTTAATGGGTTTGATTTTATTAAAAAAAACAAAAAAAAATTTGTTGTTTTGTTTGGAAAGTATGATATGATTGTCATGGACTTATTAAACCAATTAGTGATGGCAGAGTAAGGAGAATTTTACTCGAGACGCATCTTAATTGGTGGCAGAGTAAGGAGTTTTTTAGGTAGTAATTAATTAGTATTAAATTGTGGAAGTACTAACGTTTTCTTGTTTGATTTCTTTTCAGGGTCTGATGCGTAACTGATAGTGTGCTTCTTTTCTGCTTGGCGTTGATTCACTTCTTATCAGGTTGTGTTGCTCTTTTCTATATCTCTCTTTCACATTGAGGGCAATGTTATATTAAGTGTGGGGGAGAGATTTTAGCATGTTTCTTTTGGTTGTTAAAAAAAAAAGAAAAAAAAACACAAAAAAGGGATCATTGCATGATTGAATAACTTTTCTCCCTTCTTGAACTGATATGCTTGGAGATGGATGATTGAATTGATGAATTGAGTTTGATGGATGCATACCTTGTGAGATTTTGAGCCTAATGGATGGATTTAACATTTATGCCATTCTCTTCTTTCTTGTGTGATTTTCACTCATGTTAATGACCACTCTAGAACTTGCTTTGATTCTTTTTGAGGCTACATTTTACTTGCATGCATGAACATGATTGAGGCCTCTTTCTTAATTAGCTAGTTTAACCAAATAGCCAACCTTGTTTTCAATATGATATCAAGCACTCTTTTGACTTCTTGAAAATTCTCTCGATTCCCGCCAACCTTGTATATTTTCCTTTGCTTAACCCCTTTGAGCTTATTTGACCATTCCTTGTTTCTAGCTCATTATGTGCCTTAAATGAGAAATCGTGTTCTTACTTTACCTTAGGGAATAAAAGAACATTAGCTTGGTTAATGTATGAGTTTTTGAACAAGTGTGGGGGTGTGTGTACAAAATGGTTGTTGAAAAAGAAAAGAGTGCCCAAAAAGAAAAAAAAAAAATGTATGTATATAGTTATGTTCATATATATAAAAAAAAAAAAAAAAAACCAAGTGTTTAAAAGAAGAAAAGGATTGGGAAATGAATATGTAAAGGGATATACACTAGAGTTGGGATGAACTTTTATGCTTGTTATTTGAACTCAGCTCTCATTTGCTTTTATTCTCTTTGGTATTTATCTTCTCATATCCATTTTATCCTCTCTTGTTACCTTGACCTCACTACAACCTTGAATAAAGTCCTCATGATTTGTGTGTGCATGTGTTTTGAGTAGTGGAGAAGTAGAATATAAGCAAGCGTAAGGTAGTGCAATTTTCATGGGTTGAATTGAGTGAAATACCTACCTTTTAAACACTTGAGAGATTGAGAGGGGATCTTGTGAAGATCTATCATTCTCGATTCATGTTGAAGATACCTTGCTTGTTGGTTTGAGATGTGGAGAATTGTTAACTCATGAATGTTTTGATCCCTTGAACCTTTGGTTGTTCTTCTTGATTGTAAAATTTTGGGTTCTTGAATGTCGTTGGAATTTAAATTTTTGTTAATCTCTTATGTCCTTGTTTTGGTCTTGAGTCTTGCCCAAGAGTGCAAAAAGCTAAGTGTGGGAGAATTTGATAATCACATATTTTATTCATTAAGAAACCCTTATGTTTAGTCATTTACACTCTCCATATTCTTAATTGATTGAGTTTGGTATGATTTTGTGAGTTTGAGCTCAAATTGGTCCTAATTGAATATTTTCAGCATTATTGAGATTTGACACTGTTTCTGTATTTTGGCCATAACTTGAGTTCCTAATATCTGATGAACATGAATTTTACCTTGTAGGAAAGCTAAGAGGAAGCTCTACAACTTTGATGAAGAGCTCAAAGTCCCAAAAAGATGTCTAAAGGACCTAAGTTTACATGGAAGTCAGAATACGGGTTCTGTCAGTAGAATCCGAACAGTGTGCACTCATAAAATAATATCTCAAGATGTAATAATGAAGATGGGCTCAAATTTGGATAGTGGATAGTCAAGATCCAAATAAACAACTTTCATGAGAACACTTTTTGAAAAAAGGAAGTCTAGTAGGTCATTTTGAGCTTGCAAGTCGGAACAGAGGAGCTGAAGTTGGGTTTGAGCAACCTACGGTATTTGGGACATATCTTGGGCTGAAGGAAGCCAAATTGGACGAACCAGCTATCCATTTTATAGCCAAGACAAGGATCTACAACTTTCATGAAGAGCACTTTTCGTGGATCTGAAGTATAGTTAGTCATTTTTGGCTTCCAAGTCAGACACGAAATTTTCGTCCTTAACCATCCACTCATCCGCTCATCCACTAATCCACCCACTCATCCACTCATACACTAATCCAACCACTTAACCACTCCATCCACTCATCCACTAATCCTCCCACTCATCCATCCACTCACCCATTCATGTCCATAATTTCCCACTCACCAAAAGTCCTTTGGCATTTTCCACTCAACCAACCCACTTAACCATTCCACTCACTCATCCACTAAACCAATCCACTAAACCAACCCACTCAAACACTCCACTCACTCACCCACTCATCCACTCACTCCCGTTTGTCATTTTGTTACCCTAGACTTCTATAAAAGGCACCATTGGTTATCATTTCTTTCATGTATTCTCCTTCATTTCTCTCTAAGTTTCTTCTTGCTTCTTCATAGTTTCTCATAGTTTTGTATATTTTGATGCCCCCCTTCATGGTAATGGAGGGCTAAGCTACTTTGGGTCAATTTAGAACTCTTGAAGAGATTATGGTTTGGATTCTTGAGACCTTGGTTATGCATTGTATTTGATTTGTAATTGAATTCCTCTTTTCTTCTTCTTTCTTCTTCTTCTTGATCTTGAATGCATGAATGGTGATTCTATTTATGTTGATCTGATTTGATCTTGGTTTAAGATTGAGATTTGTGATGAAACTTAAAACTAATTGATCTAAACTAATCACATAAATGAAGATTGAGATTTGTGATGAAACTTAGAACTGATTGATCTAAATTAATCACAGAATTGAAGAGGTTAGGTTACTGATTTGTGCCTAAGTTAATTGAATTCGGTACTTGAAATTAACATAGATTTTCATGAATGGTGCGATTGCGGATTTGTGTTTATCACTTGTTAATTGAATTCTAGACGATTGTCTAGTATGAATTTTGGATTTGATACAGAGATCTCGGTTAGATCCAAATTAACAATTCAATTGCGCTTCAAGTGTTTTATGAAGGGTCTATGATTGAATCCACCCAATCTTGGATAGGTTTCTAAATTGACTACTCTTTAATTGTCATTTCTTCCGTTAATTTTGTTAAGAACGATCTTAAACTGTCAAACCACCCTTTGCTAACTTTCACTTGATTTGATTAAATTGCATCTATAATCCTCATGGAGATGATCTGGTGTTGTCACTGTGCTACAAGCTTAGGTAATAACTTCGGTTATAATTTTGACTGAGTTCGGCACTCGTCAGAATGCATACTCTTTTCAATGAGCAGTTATATAATGCACATCACATCATATATTATATACATATAGCTACTAAGAGCATTATATGACATATCACAATTCTCATATCCTCATATAACTAGTTTAGGGTACACATCATCATAATAAGCAATTAATATTACCAATATATAATCCCAAGCACATATTTAAGCCTAATTTGAAATAACTTGGCAATCATGTAACACTTCACACATAAAAGTATTGCCTTACATCATATAACTTCCCTACGAGGATATTATCTCAATGATTAACTTGATACTTATTTATGATTAGCCCTAGGTCCATTATGTTTTAATTGACCTCTCAAGACATATTATACATTTATCATCAGTAAATATCCTGGACTAGGGTTAGGGTTAACCCTATCTATAACATCCCGAGAAACATGTTAGACTTGTATATGGTCTTAGAGGTACAATTATACTTGTATAACATGTTAGTTATGTTTTGTGACAAACTGAGTCAGTTTAGGCACTTTTTGCAACACAAAAATTGAAAAGTAGCTTAAAATAACTCAGATGATAGCATAAATTGTTAAGTTGAGAGAAACAAGTATGGATAACTTATTTCTAAGTCACAAATGAGTTAAGTAAGGTGCAATTAAATTTTGAGAGTAATCAGAGTCAGTTTGATATTTTTAGGCATACTGGTTGTGTTTTTAATGCTGGATTGACCCCTAGCAGATGTAGAAAAATAGAGAAGTATATGATTTATTTCAAACATGTTGGAAGTTAGAAAACTTGATTTGGTGAGATCTAAGTGTTCTTAACAGATCAATAAGTTACAACAAAATATCAAAATGATAAGTTTGCCCTTTTTATTCTTATTTTCTCTCTCTCTCTCCACGGTTGAGAACCAGAAAGCAGAAAAAGAAAAGAAAGAAAAGGGAAACTAAAGAGAAGAAGAGGAAAAAGAAGAGGAAAACAATGGAGGATCCAAGATCAAGGGGACAAGGCTTCAAGGATCAAGTGTTTACAAAAGGTAGAAGATTTCTAGCCTTACACTTCATCTTTTTCTTTTTCTTTTCCATTGGATGAAGTTAGGGTTCATGAATGGAAGTTTGGATTTGGTGAGCCAAATCCGTGCTTTTAGCTTGGTTCTTGGTCCTAAGAGTTAAGTTAGAGTATTTTAAGCTCATTGGAGTCCATGGTAGCTTAATCTTATGTGGTGGATGTCCATACCCACTTGTAGAGCATTTTGGTTAATGGATGTTGTTTTTGGCTTGATTGAGTTTAAATCCATGATTCATGAATTGAGTTTAGTGTTTAATGATTCTAACATGTTTAGAGACCATGATTAGAGTTAGAAAATAGTTAAAATCCATGTTTGTACGATTGGAAACAGATTTGGGACCATAAGAATAGTGACTCAGTTCTGCATAATTTTATGCATAATTGACCACGCCTAGGCACAACTTTATCATGCCTAGGTGTGGACTGATTAGTTTTCAATCCAGGCGAGACAGAGAGTGTCACATTTAGGCGTGAGATTTCCATGCCTAGGCGTGAGACAACCACGCCTAGGCGTGGGAAAGTCATGCCTAAGCATGAGTTCCAGAATTTTTCAAGAATTGTATTCTTGATGTTTTGAAGTTCCTTATCAGTTAGGATCATTTATATATGCTTTCTTAAGTGTATTAAAACACTTTTAGGGATATTTCACGAAGGAAATAACCCACCTAGCATATGAGAACAAGTTGAGTTTCCAAGTTTTTCAAGAATATGATTTGCTTGAAATAGATGTCTAGAACCTTTACTACATTAGTGTGGCTTATAATACCACTAGTGATGTGATTGTAAGGCTGTTTAGATACAAGATTGATAGGAATTAAACACTTATCATTGAGGCACAATTGAATTAGTTTAGACAAAGTTAAGTTGATTGTGCTAGTCTTATAAATGTAGAGCATTTTGGTTAATGAATGTTATTTTTGGCTTGATTGAGTTTAAATCCATGATTCATGAATCGAGTTTAGTGTTTAATAATTCTAACATGTTTAGAGACGATGATTAGAGTTATAAAACACTTAAAATCCATGTTTGTATGATTGGAAACGGATTTGGGACCATAAGAATAGTTGCTTGGTTCTGCATAATTAACCATGCCTAGACACAACTTTATCATGCCTAGGCGTGGACTAATCAGTTTTCAGTCTAGGTGAGACAGAGAATGTCACGCCTAGGCGTGATATTTCTATGCCTAGGCGTGATACAGACACGCCTAGGCGTGGAAAAGTCATGCCTAGGCATGAGTTCCAGAATTTTTTAAGAATTGTATTCTTGATGTTTTGAAGTTCCTTATCAGTTGAGATCATTTATATATGCTTTCTTAAGTGTATTAAAATACTTTTAGGGATATTTCACAAAGGAAATAACCCACGTAGCATATGAGAACAAGTTGAATTTCTAAGTTTTTCAAGAATATGATTTGCTTGAAATAGATGTCTAGAACCTTTACCACATTAGTGTGGCTTATAATACCACTAGTGATGTGATTGTAAGGCAATTTAGATACAAGTTTAATAAGGAATTAAACACTTATCATTGAGGCACAATTGAATTAGTTTAGACAAAGTTAAGTTGATTGCGCTAGTCTTATAAAAACTACTCTCTTATCTTAAAATATTGAGATTAAATGGAGTATAATCAAGCTTGAATTGATGAGATAATCTTGTCCTAGGCCATGATAGGAAATTATATAGTGGGTATGGATACTCAAAGTAACCAAAACCCTAGTTATTTTCCTTAATAATTTAAGTGAGCTTGATTGGAATGTAAGCCATGTGTTACTCTATTTTGGCCAAGGATGAGCTAAGATGTTATGATAAAAAGGATGTATAGTATTTAAGGGCTTAAACTAGTTATCTACGTAGCATAATTGGTTATAAGCCTAAAAAAAATAGAGTTTAACACTCTTTGGGTTAGAAGCAACCCTAGTAAAGCTATAAAAAGATGATTAGTGAATCAAGCAAACTAAGTTAAAGATAGTATGAGCTTTAGGAACTCTAGTTACACCTTTATAGGTAAAAGTAGACAAGTACCTAGAATATTACTCATATATTTGAATTAGTTGAGTTAACATAGTAAGTATATACTAGTTTTAGAGAAATACTCTATTCTCTTATTAAGTTGGGATTGAGTGGAGTCTTTAGAAAGAATTGGCTCCCTTATGCAATAAAGTTGAACCCTAGTAAATTGGCTCCCTTATGCAATAAGGTTAAACCCTAGTAAATTGGCTCTCTTATGTAATAAGGTTGATCCATAAATGATGGAACCCTTATGTAATAAGGTTGATCCAAAGTTTATCATAATTCCTAACTAAGGGAGCGAGACAAGTTCCTTGACCTAGCAAATGAGTGAGATAAATATTTTGCTAAAGGTGGAGTTGTGATGAGTTATGTCCTATGTTAGGCTATGGATGAGTTATGTCCTATACTAGGCTGTTGATGAGTTATATCCTATAAAAGGCTATGGATGAGAGATAGGATATTGTGGAAATAATACATGGAACAGTCTACTTATCATCATATAGGATGTTGTGGAAATAGTACATGGAATAATCCACTCATTATTAGATTTGTGTGGTAGAATAGTTCACATATTACTAGGTAGTCTAAGGGCTGTTTAGCCTATTGTATATAGTAAGTTACAAAGGAATGTGATTCTTGAAAATAACTAAGTTATGCGTATGAATTTAGTATTGGATTATAAGATTGCTGGGTGAATGTTTACATAGAGTTAAAATGTGAATATTCTAGTGGTAGTGAGTATAGTCTCACTTCCCCGTGGCAATCAATAATCCAAAGCTAGCATGGTTATTCATTGATAGTGATAATTGTTCATTACTTTTATCTTGTTATTGATTAACTAGAATAGAGAAGTTAATATAGTAGGTCTACTTTAATAGTAAAGATGAAGCATGAGAAGACTTTTGATATTTTACAATTATGTAGACTCTTGTTTAATATCGATAGCAAGACATGAGTTATAGTTTGTAAATGTATCCTTGTGCATATTTATATTAGTGTCATGGGATATATGTGTATTGTAACACCCTGAATTTCCTATCTCTTAAACAATAATTTGACAGTTAACAGAATTTTACTGTTTAATAATTTCTATGCTGCCATGTTGGTATTGGTGTAGGTGATCTCACTTTGTTATGTTGTTTTGCTGTGTCTGCACTGTTAAAATCAAATCATAAAAGGATCGAGTTGTCTTTAAACATAACGGGCGATGGATACTCTGAGATTGGTGACAACAATAAAGAGTGGACATTCAGGACTCGAAAGTGTGCAGTGTTGACAAAAGAACAGATATCTGACGCATCAAGATGAATAGAAAAAGGAATAAGTATGTTAAAGTTTCTTGTTAGTGTTGTACCGTGCTATTAAGTAGGACCCGTTATAGGGTTTGCTACTGTTAAAAAAAAAGTCTATTAATTTTATATTTCTCTTTAAATTGTGAAATATTAATTGGTGTCAATATTGCATAATGAATAGTTGAAATATGATTTTCAATATTACCTAATATTTTCAGTAAATTTATGTTTCAGTAAAGAAGAAATTTTGAAACCCATATTTTCATAACTCAAACATTTTACGAATTGATTTTCAGATTATGAGTCAGGAGTCGGAAATGTGATGTCGTTTTGAGTGATTTATTTTGTGTTAGGAAAATAATAATTTTCGGGCCAGAGAAAATCTTTAAATATTTATTTCTCTTGACTGTTAATTATTTTTAATAATCTGACTTGATTTTCATACGTTTTCTAATATTTGTGATTTTTGTGGATGATTATGAATTTTTTTTACTGTATGTGGGCCCAGGTGGTCCTATGTGGGCCCAGGTGGCCATACGTGGGCCCAGGTGGGTCCCGCAAAGTAAAAATTTTTCTACGCATAGAAAAATTTGTACTGTTTAGACGGAGACAGGGGATCTTACTAAACCTGAATCCGGAAATAGTTTTAGAAATTTTCTTGTACTGTGTTTTGTACTGTATTTAATTATCGGACGATAAAAATACAGTAAAAATATTATTAGTAGGGTTATAACAGATATAAAAATAAATATTATACTGCCTAGTCAACATTAATGGCTTGGACATCCATTATTGATTTAATCAACGGTTAAGAAATAAACTTAATGAAGAAGCATTGGATATTAACCATTGATCTAATCAATGGTAGAGATTTAATCTAGACAAGCTTAATAAGGAAGGCTTCAATATCAACCGTAGATTTAATCAACGGTGTAGAATTGGTCATATAAAGTGGCTATGACCATTTATAACCATTGGATTTAGAATTGATCAAGGGTGGAGATTTAGTCTTAAAAAGTGACAAAGACCATTTATGACCATTGGATGAAGAATTAATCAAGGGTGGAGATTTGGTCTTCTAAAATGGTTAAGACTAATTAGGACCCTTGGATTAAAAGTAAGAAGGAGTAATCTTGACCCTTCATTTTGGAGACACATCTAATGGTTAGAATTTAAAGGAGAAAGATCCAATGGCCTAGATTAAGTCTTCTAAAATCAAAAGTCTACCTAAATCCTAACCATTGAATTAATCAATGGCTAGAAATGCTTCAAATAATGGTGGTTAGGAGATTAGTCACTCAAGGAGAGCATGAAGGAGGGGGGACGGTTTTATGATGGTGTAGGAAATTAGCCAAGTTTCAAGACACCAATTATATGTTGTCTTGGTCATTATTGGTCATTATTGACCATTTTCAAGAAGCAAAAATATTCTCTTCTTTCTTTCCAATCATAGCTACGACGATGCACTCTAAAGGGGGCCAAAATTGTTGGTTTCTATTATTTGTATCATAATTGTCTTTCTATTCATCATCTCCTCCAAAACAAAACACAAAAACTCCATTCTCTTCTCCAAGAAACACCATTCGGTCAAGCACCCTAGATATGCCTTCCATCACTCTTTAATTTCATCCAACCATAGATCTTGAATCTACATGATATTCTAAGCAATTTTCATGTTGGAGATTTCTTCTAAATCATTCATTTTCATGGACTTCCTTCAAGATCAAAGTTATAGGGTATTTGCGGTGAAGTGTAAGGAAACCTCATTTCTTCTCTTCTTTTTCATGATCTAAACCATGTTTGATCCATGGTTCCTCTTAATCAAGCTTAGTATACTAATTTTTATGTATTTTGTCTTGTATTTGAGAAGCCCTTGGTGGTGAAGGACTTGGAAAAAGAAGCAAAACAAGGAGTTTTTGAGGATCTTCAAGAGGTAAGAGGGAGATCCATCTCACCAACCAAGCATGGTGGTGAGAGATGGTTATATATTTGATGGATGTTGAATCCATGTGAGGATTCATATCCATGGTCTTGTAATTTATTTGTGGGTATTTATGTGCTTTAATTATTTGTCTATGCTTGGTATGCTTTGCATGATTTTATGGCTTTGATGATATCTTATACTATGCATGATGAGAATATGGTATGTTTGTGATATATATATATATATATATATATATATATATATATATATATATATATATATATATATATATATATGATGTGTATATGATTTGATGAAGGAAAGAAATAAATTTTTGGCTTCAATGGCCAAGGAGGAGTTGGTCACGATTTTTGACACTCATGATTAGAGTTCATGTTGAAATTTTTCAAGAACAAGAGAATTAATGTTTGGTCCCTAAGAACATGGTGAATTTCGGCCAAGACACCTCAACATAGGTGTTTATAACTTAATATTTTCATGGAAGAATAAAATTGGATTGATTTGAAAAGCATGGAAAATGAACAAAGGATATGTTTTTCAAGAGAACAAGAACATGGTTTTGAAGGATTTTTATTGATTTATTTTGTGTAAAAAGATCCTAAGTGTTTTTCTAAACATGAGTTTTGAATGAAACGGACAAACATTGATTTTAAGGATTTGCAAAGAAAGTGAAAATGAATTTGAACAAATGCGTTTGGTTTTTATGACCATGAGTCTTACGGTTTTGAAAGCAGAATTTTAATAGTTTGTTTGTGTAAAATCATATTGACTTAGAAGGAAAAATGTTTTGATAATTTTCAATAGTCATGTCCACGTTTTCGAAGGCTTGTAATGCCTTGATTTTGATGAAACAAAGTGATTTTTCAAGTGAAAATATAATTGATTTAATACAAGAATTTGGAAAGGGAATTAGAGCATTTTTATCACTTGA
The DNA here is from genome assembly GCA_029884605.1 of Ormosia emarginata. Taxonomy (NCBI): domain Eukaryota; kingdom Viridiplantae; phylum Streptophyta; class Magnoliopsida; order Fabales; family Fabaceae; genus Ormosia; species Ormosia emarginata. The sequence goes on along the minus strand of JAQQTP010000041.1, from coordinate 3,095,991 downwards.
GAGAATAGAAACTTTCGTAACAGAAAAGAAAGAAAGGTTGAAAACGTTTGAGTTTCAATTTATTTTGAGGAATGTTGATTTTGGAAATGATTTGGAAAAATGGAGAATATAATGGTATTTTGAAAATTTACTAACGTATAACTGATTTTCGAGTTTTGAAGTATGTTAGGAAATTCTTAAAGTTTGAAACATTGATTTAAATTAATTGAAAAGTGATTTTGTGGGTTGTATTTGAAAAATAATTTCTTGAGTAAAGAACTGTGGAAAAAGATTTTTTTAAGTAAGAAAATGTGTTAAATAAAGTATAAAGTCATATTATTTTGAGAAAAGTGGAAATGGAATTTTTGAAGAGTGAGAAATATTTTCTCGTAATGGAATTGTGGTGAAAAAATATTTACGTATCTTAAAAAAATGTAATTTTTAAAGTACATAGTTTGAAATACAATAAAATATTTCTAAGTGTTTGGAAATACAGTAAAATATTTTTATGCGATTTGAAATATAGTAAAATATTTCTACGTGATTTGAAATATGGTAAAATATTTCTACGCGATTGAAGATGCGTTGAAAATATTTTTAAGCGATTTGAATTATGTTTAAATATTTTGAGAACGATGAAAAAGTTTTAAATATTTTACGTAATTTAAACTATTGTTGAAAAATCACTACGTGATTTAACAGCCATAGAATATTTTACGCGATTGTGAAAATGGCAGAAAACTGCTATGAGATTTAGAAAGTGTTTTAAATATTTTGAGAAAGATGGAAAATGATTTACGTGACTTAAAAGAATGATTTTTAAGTTACGCGATTTTGAAACAGTGGAAAAATACTATGCAATTTGAGAAACGTATATTTTTATGCGATTGAGAAAAACGTTGAAAAATTAATACATGATTTAAAAGTGCAACAGAAGTGTTGTGGTATTTTGAAAATATAACAGAAGTGTTATGATGTTGTGAAAACGTAATAGAAATGTTTTAGAATTGTGAAAACATAACAGAAATATTGCGGGATTGTGAAAACACGACAACAGTGTTTTATAAATATGAAAACATGATAACATGATTTTGTTATTGAAAAAAAATATAGTATGATTACTGTAAAACCAGTGTATGAACATTGTTTGTGAAAATAACGAGTTTTGCCTGTTATTGGCACGAGGTGCATTTTAGATGCATTGAAAAAAAAATATATGCATTGAGGCATATGATTTAATTGAACAAACGAATTTAAAAAGAATGGCCCTTGTAGTTGGACTTGCACTGATATATTCATGCATTGTATAAACTATATCTGAGAAATTATGAGATATACCGTGATTGGTATTTGGTGCATTATACATGCATTGGAATGGTCCGATGAGGACTGGATATGGCTGATTGCCTAGGAGAAACACACCTCTTGAGTGGGTGCGATATGCGTAGTGTAAGTCACTTGTTGACCTTGGGGGCATCGGGGTGCGGGTTGCTTACACGGGTGGTTGGTCGCGCTTCTTCCCGTAGGTTAGACCGATGCAACACACCGATGATCCTGACCGAGACACTATTCTTATTCAAGATCTGATAAAGACTTTGTGTATATGCTAGATGTGCAAAATCAAAATAAGGATTATAGCACGTGGTTTGAGGCATGTGGTACCGACAGATCTTTTCAATCATTTCTCCAACCTGAGTTTAGCTCCATGGAGTAGGAACATTAATTCTAAATGCACATGCATTATATGATTACATTTATATCTGTATGATATATTAATTGAGGAATATTGGCTATGACAACTGTTTTGAATACTTGGATTGATATATGATTGGATGATGATAGTTGATTAATATTAAATATAGTATTGGAAGTCTGGTATGATATTCCTGTATGATATTGTTGTTTGTGTTATCTCTGTGCTGCCATGTTGGTATTGGTGTAGGTGATCTCACCTCTTTGTTTTATGTTTTGGTTGGGTTTGTGTTGTGAAATAAATATGTAATAGATAGAACGAGTTTTCCGAGAAGAAACTGATGGTAGATACTTAGAGATTGATGATAACAATGAAAAGTGGCTGTCTCAAGTTCGAAGATGTGCCGGATAGATAAGGAGTAGAGTTCTGATGCATCAAGTTGGATACAAGAGAAGAAACAAGTATGTTAAGATTTAACGTTAGTGTTATATCGTGCTATTAAGTAGAACCTGTCATAGGGTTACTACTGTTAGAAAAAAAAAAGGAGTTTGTAAGTTTTATATTTCTTTTTAAATTGTGAAATATTAATTGGTGTCAATATTGCATAATGAATAGTTGAAATATGATTTTCAATATTACCTAATATTTTCAGTAAATTTGCGTTTTAGTAAAGAAGAAATTTTGAAACCCATATTTTCATAACTCAAACCTTTTACGAATTGATTTTCAAATTATGAGTCGGGAGTCGGAAATGTGATGCCCTAAGAAGGGTGTTACATGTATTACTGAGAATTTTTATATTCTCACCCCTGTATATTTCATGGTTAGCAGGTCAAGACCCTACAAGATGGTAAGAAGATGAATATAACTGAAGAATTAGATTGGTTCAGTTTAAAGCTTATGTAATTATTTATATTTACTTTGAGGATGTAAAAGTTGTATATATATATATATATATATATATATATATATATATATATATATATATATATATATATATATATATATATATATATATAAGTGTATCAGGTGAGATGAGTGTTTATTGTGAGAGGGTGAGAGGAGTGAATCTTGACCATTAGATTTTATATGAATGGTCAAGATTAGAACATAAATGCATGTGACTTTTTTAAGTGGTCACATGACCTTTAAGTAACTTTTGATCTTGACCATCTATGTATGGTTGTATGTTCAAGATTTATTCCTCTCACACTCTCACAATAACCACTCCTCTCACTAGATATGTCCCCTATATATATATATATATATATATATATATATATATATATATATATATATATATATATGACTTTTAGATATGACTCTCCATAATTATTTATTTAAATGTTATGAATTAGTTGATGATAAAGTTAGAAGTAGCATGAATGATACTGCTTATCCAGGTATATGTTAGTTATACTAGGGTGTAAGTATTAGGTTATTACATTATGGTATCAGAGCAGTTCATCCCGTGAGCTGGGGTTTGGACTGACTAGGCTTAAGCAAGATTAGAGTTTTCCGCTAAGTATTGTGCATTTCTTGTCCCATATGTGGGGTATGTAGATAGGATTGCATGACATGCCTTAAGTTGGAGTATTAATGGTTATCGTTATACATAATGTGTTTGAGGAACCATTACTTCACCAAGGAAAACTAGGAGAAGTGAGAATTCTTCTAGTGAAGACTCAGCTAATATAGCTAAAGAAGTTCTGAGAGATGGCAACTGTTAGGAGGAAGAAGACTACTTTCACAAGAAGAGTTTTAGAAGGGATGAAAATAATTTCATCTCAGCAGCTAGTATAGCTAATATAGTCAGTGTATGAAGTAGTGGTAGTAAAAGACCAAAACTTCCCAAATCTCTCAAAGTTTAGAAAGGCCAACCCTACATTTTTTAAGGGAAAGTAAGACCTGTTTGGAATAGGGAGATGAGTCAAAAAAATGGAGAAAATCTCGACAATTGAGGTTTGTTCAAATGCCCTGAGAGTTTTGGTTGTCTCCTATATGTTAGAAATGAGGTAGAATTTTAGTGAACAGAATGCTAAGGAGATAGAGTTCTTAAGACCTGAATAAGGTAGCATGTTAGTATGCCAGTAAATGGCTAAGTTCAAAGAAGTAAGTGATAGGTACAAAGCAAGCTACAGAATCGAACTTGAACACATAAAACTTTGAGTTAAGGGGTTGCGGCGTTTGTTTTTCTCTGCTCACCATTCTTTGTTTGTGAAGACTGACGAAGGATGGATAATATCAAATTCTTCATGATACTCGAAGTAAAATCACAAATAAGTGAAGTTGAGTTTCCAATCCTTTTCTACGTGAGTTATGGTATTGTTAGATATTTGTAGAATAAAGAGAATGGTGCTGTTAGTGCTATTCAAGAAAATAGTTAATGGTCCCTATAGTTAGCCTTAAGTGAAACAAAAGTTGCAAGGTTTTCACAAGAGGAAGAGAGGAGATGATAGGTATATGAAGTATGTTTCTAGACCTAGTTATCCTTAAGGTAAAGGTAAGTAAGTTTAAGCAGATGTGAAGGGACCAAAGTGTCATAGATGTGGGAGACAACATGGGGGCACATCAAATTTTAGTTGGCCAAATAGTATGTTATACTTGTGGCTGACCAAAACACTTTTAAATAAGTGTGTGAAGAAGTTGGGAGTAATGTCTAACCTCAAAGTTCAAGTTAAAGTAATAATTTATACCTTGAGTAGTAAGGAGGCAACTCAGACTCTCAATCTCACGAGGTAAAGATATAGTTAATGATGATCTCTAAAGTTGTAATGTATGATTCATGAGTATTCCCACTCCTTGATTTCATACTAGTATATAAAGAGATCATATTTACCTAGGTTGAGTTTCCCCATGTTTTATCCTTGTCTACACCAACAGAAAAACTAGTCACAACTTCCTTAGTAAATTTGGATTGTTGTGTAAAGATAAAAGGTAAGATTTCATTTTTAAATCTTATCAGTTTATCTCTTCTTAACATGGATATTAGATTAGGCATGATTTTGGTTGCTAGTAAACCATGTTGTTTGAATTTATCAGATAAAATATTGAGGTTTATAAATGATGATTATTCTGTGCCTATTTCTTTAGAGTCTATGTTTTGAGAGTTAAACAAGGGAATAACTTATGAGTAGAGGGGGATTAAGGATATGTTTCTATTTCTCATTGTATGTAGAACTTGAGCAAAGCTTGTAACACCCTCCATAGGGCATCACATTTCCAACTAAAAAAAAATTTAAAACCTGAAAATCATTTAACAAAAGGCTTTGAGTTTAAAAATTTAGATTTTTAAAATCTCTTGTTGCTGATAATATAAACTTACCAAAAATATAAGTAATACCGAAAATAGACTGAACTAACTAATACATATGTTAATTATACCACATAATGTTAAACAACATTTAAAACATAATTTACAAACTCAAGGAACAGTAGCAAACCCAATGATGAGTCCTACTTAATAGCACGGTAACAACACTAACGAGAAAAAAAACTCAACATACATGTTCTGTTTTCTCCACCAAACTACATACTGTTGAAACTGAGAAGATCACTCCTTGACGCTGTCACCGAACTTAGAACATTGCCTCCAGTTAAGTCTAAAGAGCTTACTTCGCCTGCTATATAAATTTTGACAATACAAAAATAATAAAACAATACAACAAAGAGGAGAGATCTCCTTTCACCAATACCAGTACGACAGCAAAGAATGATACGAATGACAAAGTCATTCCATACACGCAAATGTCACAAATATAATCATGTTAACAAATTATCATTATGTTCAGAAAACATATATCACAATAATATAAACATCAACAGTATATCAACAACAGATATCAATAATATACATATGTAATGATTATGCCACCATGATATAGACCTCGACAATGCCACAACAATATGTACACAACTATGCATATGCACAATGCATCGTATTCCTACTCCATAGAGCTAAACAGTTTCGGATATGAATAGTCCAGAAGATCTGCCACCCATAATGACAGTCTAAGCTAGACGTGAGACATAAATATTATTTGTCGGGATAATATGCCAGTGCATTGCAACGGTATATCATAGCCAGACATATAAGGTGACAAATAGGTTACTATGAATAATCGCGCCCTGACGTCCCTAGTAGATCTTCCACCTGGATCACAATATTCAGCTCTCATTCATTCCTAAACAACAAAAGCCATCACAACCATCAACTATGCATACCAACTTAATACATATATATGAACCATAATTACGAAAACGCCCTCAAATCTCAACAAATCTCAAATATAGTACGTCCCACCGACAGTACTATTTCTCAATCTGTTCGGGTCCACCACTTTATCCCGACAACAAAACTCACTATTTTAGTCAATCGCGTAGAATTTTTATCGCATTTTCATAATCTCGTCATTTTTACAAACGTTTTTAAATCGCATAAATATATTTTACTTTTTTTCAAATCGCGTACTGTTTTTCAATCGTTTTCTCAATCGCGTAAGATTTTTAAATCGTTTTCTTGATCAAAAAGCTTTAAAATCATTATTTTAAAACCACGTAAGCTATTTTTAATACTTTTAAACTACGTAGAATATTTTCCTTACCTTATAAATATATTGTGAAATTCTTTCCTTTATTCGTTCATTTTTAATAAATTGTGACAATATTTTGTCTAGAAAATCTATAAAATATATTTTCTATGTTTTCCTTTAAAAATCCCTTTGTTTAGTTTATAATTACAAAATACACTTTGAAAATTACTATCATACTTTAAAATTCAAAGGTAAATATTTTTCAAGAGTTTTGTTTATTTCTCTTTGATACCATATTTCTAATAAAAATTTGTTTACTTCTTTAAGTCTTAAAAATCCATTTAATTAAGTTCTCATTAAATTAATTACATAAGTCCACACTTTTAAAATAGTTTTGGATTAAAAACATCATAAGTAGGCATGTTGGCCAAAAATCATTCTATGCATTAAAAATCATATTTGATTGTTTCTCATCTTATAATCTCTTATAAAAATTCTTAATCCAATTTATTTTTATTAGATTATCTAGTCCATAGTTAGAAAATAATTTTTGGATCAAAGGTATATGGTATGTTGGCCGAAATTCTACATGTCCTTATAAATCATTTTAAAATTATTTTCCATCCTCTAAATCATTGAAAAATCCATTAATCCAATTAAATCAATTAAATCATTCTTTTAGAAAATGGTTGAGAACATTTTGGTCCTCTTTAGGGATGATGGAGCCGTGAGCTCCCTTGTGCTCTTTGGAACACTCATGCAATCCTTCACATATTATTCATATCTTACAATAATAATTATGCATCAATGAACACATACCATATATTAAAGCAATCATAAAACATATACCAAAAATATTAAAGCTATAGACATGCTTGCACACAAAATCAAACACAATTAGGAAAAGCAATAAACAACCAAGTGAATGAATCCTTATGGATTCTTCACCACAAACACATCCATTCCTCACTACCAACACATGGTTGATGAGGGTAATCTCCCTCTTACCTCTTGGAGAAACCTCCAAAGCTCCTTGCTTTGCTTCTTGTACAAGCCCTTCACCACCAATAGCTTTCTTAAAAATCAAAGTAAACACATATAATCAATATATATAAAACTTGAATAAGAAAACCATGGATTAGAATCATGGTTAGAACCTTGAAAATCAAAAGAAAAGTGAAGATTAATGAACTTCACCAATAAAGCTTCAATCTTTAGCTTGAAGAACAAGGTTGAAGATGGATGATTTAGAGAAAGTCTTCAACTACAAAGATGTTTGGATTGACGTAAGGACTCAAGAAATAAGATTGGTTAAAATTATTGGAGAGTGGAGGTATGGTATAACGGTGGTGGCCGAAACTCACCAAGAAAGAGGATATGGAGTTTTTGATTTTTGTAAGGAAAAAGGCTTCTTAGACTTGGTTAAGGTAAAGAATGAAGTGAAACCTCTTGGTTTTCCTTCCTATCGATTTCGTGGAGCTTCATGGAAAAAATCCCTAAAATCATAAACAAATGTTAAAATCAATAACAAGTGTAGAAATAGGTAAACCATGGTTCAAGCATGGCTTAGAAAACCAAAACTAAAAGATTGGGTGAAGAAATATGAACTTTACCCTTTTTGATAGAAACTTGAAGCTTGGATTTGAAGCTCAAGATGAATGATTTTGTGAAAACTCATAACTAAAGATGTTATTAGAATGATGTTTAGGTTTGGAAAAGTAAGTTAGATGAAATTTTAGGTGGTTGGATGGTAGAGTAGGGTGGTTGGCCGAATGGCTCAAAGAAGAGCAACAATGGTGGTTGTTGATTTTGGAAGAGAGAAAGTATAAGCCAAGTGATAGAAATTGAAGTGTAAAATGCTCTCCTAATGGTGCATGGACATGGAGCTCACTCTTGAGGAGGTGGCCTCTTTGTTTGACCTCCAAGACTCCATCCTAGCCTTAGCTTTCATCAAGGGCTCACATGCAAAGCTTCTCCCCAAAGCTTGCTTCCTATTGGCTCATTCAAGCCTTGTCACATGTTCTTGAATGTTCTTCCTTAATGATGATCACTAATTAAGCTACTAATCTCATTAAGTTTCTATGCACACTTAATCTAGTTTAATTAGGTTAATTGGTTACATTACTAATTAATTAGTATTCTTGAAATCTAAGCTTCAAGAGCCATTGATTAAATCAAGGGTTGATATTAGGTAAAAGCTTCCAAATGATATGATCAAATCTAAGCCATTGGATCTCTTCTCTTTGAAATCCTAACCATTAGATGCATCTTCAAAAATGGAGGGTCAAGATCTTCTCTACTTACTTTCCATCCAATGGTCACAAATAGTCCTAGCCACTTTGTGAGACCAATCTCCACCGCACATTAAATCAAGGGTGGATATCCTAAACTTCCTTATTAAGCTTGTCTTTACAACCATTAATTAGATCAATGGTTGATATTCAAAACTAAACCTTCTCATCCAATGGTGCAAATTAAGTCAAGCCCTCTTTGTTGACTAATTCCTATTGGCTTAAAAATAAATCAAGCCATCAACGTTGACTGTTTTTCTAAACGTGGGTCTCGCAGACCAATTGTGGGTCTCACAAATCAAAAGTGGGTCTCACAAACCAAAAGTAGGTCCCACAGACTTTTTCGGGTCCATGGTCGTTTTATTTGTACTGACTAATAAAATAATATTATAAAAATATAAAATTATTTTATTGTACAAATAAATTTTAAAAGTTAAAAAATTGATACACGTATTATTCTAATTGGGTTTAGTAAGATCCCCTAGCTCCGAATAATTAAAATAAGATTTCCTGGCCCGAAAATTATTATTATTTTGACTCGGAGCAAATCACACAAAACACTCAAATCCAGTATGAAACAATCAAATTAATTTTATAACACACAAAAAACAGAAAACAACACAATTGGGATAAAATTGTAATTTAGTCAAAAGTTAGGGTGTTACAAAGCTTAGGGAATATATCTGTGATAAGAAGACATCTAGAAGTAATTCCTAGAAGGATGAATGAGTACCATCTAAGAGAGAAGCAGAACTTTTTATAGGTATGGTACAAGTTACATTAATAGTTGGTTCTGAGATTCAGTAAGTTTTCTTATAGAATAAGAACTTTGAGGTGTTCGGTGATCATGAGTTTACAACACTTGTTTGATCGGAAGAAGCTGAACATGAGGCAAAGATAATAGATGGAATGCTAAGCAGAACTTGGTTGTGATGAAAGGATCATAACTGTGAGTTATAGTTTCATCTGAGTAAAGTCACTACAACAACTGATGCACTAGGTAGGAGAATTCCTACATGTGTCCCCGATGATGGTTCAAGAAAGTGAACTTCTTGAGAGTTTCAGGAATTTTAGTCTAGTGGTGTTTATGATGCCCTATAGTCTCATAATGAGTAGAGTGAACATAGTAAATGACTTAAGGACTCAGATTTTAGAAACTCACAAAAAGAATGAAACTCTAATGGACATGAGTGAGCAGATCTTCTTAGAAACCCACAAAGATTTTGTTACGAAAGAGAATGGAATAATAAAGTTTCGAGATAGACTTTATGTTCCAAGAGAGTCAAGGATCAAAGTAAGGGATTCTAGAGAAAGCTCACTAGAAAAAGTATTTCATCCATCTAGAGGTTACTAAGATGTGCTAAGATCTTCGGACAATGTTTTGCTAGCCTAGAAGGAAAAAGAACACGGCTGAATAAAGGCTGAAGTTGGCACCAAAAGAACCTTTTTGGGAGTTGGAGTCCCATATAAAGTAAGATTGCTTAGAGTTGTGGCAAGAGAAAAGCAATTTTAAGGACAAAATTTTTAAAAAGAGGAAAGAAATGTAACATCCTGAGAAACTTGTTAGGCTTGTATATGGTCTCAGAGGTACTATTTTACTTGTATAACATGTCATTTAAGTTTTGTGATAAACTGAGTCAGTTTAGGCACTTTGTTGCAACATAGAAATTGAAAAGTAGCTTAAAATGACTCAGATGGTAGCATAAATAGCTAAGTTAAGGGAATCAAATATGGATAACTTGTTTCTATGTCACAAATGAGTTAAGTAAGGTGAAGTTAAATTTTGAGAACAATCAGAGTCAGTATGGTATTTTTAGGCATACTAGTTGTACTTTTAATGTCAGATTGACCCCCAACAGATATGGAAAAATAAAGAAGTGGTGAAACATAATTTTTAATGAATCTTAGGATTTATTTCAAATCTGTTGGAAGTTAGAAAACTTGATTTGGTGAGATCTAAGTGTTCTTATCAAATCAAGAAGTTACAACAAAATGTCAAAATGACAAGTTTGCCCTTTTTATTCTCATTTTCTCACCCTATCTATGGCTGAGAACCATAAAGCAGAAAAAGAAAAGAAAGAAAAGGGAAACCGAAGAGAAGAAGAGGAAAAAGAAGAGGAAAACAATGGAAGATCCAAGATCAAGGGGACAAGGCTTCAAGGATCAAGTGTCTACAAGAGGTAGGGGATTTCTAGCCTTCCACTTCATCTTTTTCTCTTTCTTTTCCATTGGATGAAGTTAGGGTTCATGAATGCAAGTTTGGATTTGGTGAGCCAAATTTGTGATTTCAGCTTGGTTCTTGGTCCTAAGAGTTAAGTTAGAGTATTTTCAGCTCATTGGAGCCCATGGTAGCTTAATGTTATGTGTGGATGTCCATACCCACTTGTAGAGCATTTTGGTTAATGGATGTTGTTTTTGGCTTGATTGAGTTTAAATCCATGATTCATGAATTGAGTTTAGTGTTTAATGATTCTAACATGTTTAGAGACCATGATTAGAGTTAGAAAACAGTTAAAATCCATGTTTGTATGATTGGAAACAGATTTGGGACCATAAGAATAGTGACTCAGTTCTGCATAATTTTATGCATAATTGACCACGCCTAGGCACAACTTTATCATGCCTAGGTGTGGACTGATTAGTTTTCAATCCAGGCGAGACAGAGAGTGTCACATTTAGGCGTGAGATTTCCATGCCTAGGCGTGAGACAACCACGCCTAGGCGTGGGAAAGTCATGCCTAAGCATGAGTTCCAGAATTTTTCAAGAATTGTATTCTTGATGTTTTGAAGTTCCTTATCAGTTAGGATCATTTATATATGCTTTCTTAAGTGTATTAAAACACTTTTAGGGATATTTCACGAAGGAAATAACCCACCTAGCATATGAGAACAAGTTGAGTTTCCAAGTTTTTCAAGAATATGATTTGCTTGAAATAGATGTCTAGAACCTTTACTACATTAGTGTGGCTTATAATACCACTAGTGATGTGATTGTAAGGCTGTTTAGATACAAGATTGATAGGAATTAAACACTTATCATTGAGGCACAATTGAATTAGTTTAGACAAAGTTAAGTTGATTGTGCTAGTCTTATAAAAATATGAAGAATAAATGGAGTATAATCAAGCTTGAATTGATGAGATAATCAAGCTTGAATTGATGAGATAATCAAGCTTGAATTGATGAGATAATCTTGTCCTAGGCCATGATATGAAGTTATTTAGTGGGTATGGATACTCAAAGTAACCAAAACCCTAGTTATTTTCCTTGATAATTTATGTTGAGCTTGATTGGAATGTAAGCCATGTGTTACTCTATTTTGGCCAAGGATGAGCTAAGATCTTATGATAAAAAGGATGTATAGTATTTAAAGGCTTAAACTAGTTATCTACGTAGCATAATTGGTTATAAGCCTAGTAAAAATAGAGTTTAACACTCTTTGGGTTAGATGTCGGTGTATGCCTTAGAGGCTAATTTATTTTGACTATAATAGCTTACATTGTATTATACTATTTATTTAATATATAAGGCATTTCATTTATTATATGTTATTTATGATAAACATAATAAAGTCTTTAGAATAGTAAGTTTTATGCCATAGGACATCAAGTGGATGACTTGATTGTGAGATCCTATTGGATAGAAATAAAACACTATTCTTAAATGTCCCTAGTCAAGTATTATTATTAATCAGGATGACAATAATGCATTGAGACTAGTATGTGCATAGACTGATGACAACATCTCACAGGTCATGGATATGAGATATTGAGTCTTCACATGGATACATATTAGAGTAATGATGTATTGGACTGACCCTCCATGAGAACGCTACTTGGATTGTTACGTGAGTGTCATAAACGATTCTTATTGTGATAATGGTGTCTGTGATCCTTTGACTTGAAATCACTATGATTCCTACATGAGGAGTTATATATTTTAATTCCATCAAACGTCATATGTAACAAGGTAATTATAAAGTTAGTTATTGGACACACTGTGTAACACCCTCTGCAAGGCATCACATTTTCGACTAAAAAATTTAAACCTGAAAAATCATTTCGTAAAAGCTTTGAGTTCTAAAATATGGATTTTAAAATTTCTTTTCGCGGAAACATAAACTTACCAAAATATAAGTAATCCAGAAAATAGACTGAACTGATTAACACATATATTGTAACACCCTTTTGGAGGATGTCACACATAAAAGAAAATAAAAGAAATAGAAATAAAATCTACCCAAGTTGTGAAATATTTATTAAATATTATTACGGGTTGTAAAATAGTTCCTGATAGACAGAAATATGATATAAAAAGATAATGCGGAAAATGCGAAATAAAAAAAAACATCATCACTAATAATATACATATGGTTAGGTTATAAGTTGTACAAATAATTTACAACTAAGACTACAAATATTTAAACAAAAACAGTAAAGAAAGCAATAAAAGAGTTAATATATATACAGACATACGCTGACGCGCCCAAAAAACATCATGGTTATCTAATCCTCTGATGGATCACTATCACCAAAATGATCATCGTGGATAAATATCCTGATGCCTCGACACACAACGATAACGGGATCGCGCGGTCGATACGATGCTTATCTCACTAGGCTCGGGTTTTCGGACCCCAATAACGCCTAATGGATAAGGACAACTCTAAGTGCAGAAATAACGTCGTCGTCATGACAAAGCTCATCATCAAAACGATGACGTAGGATCACGGTCCACACGTCCCGCATATGTCACGAGTCACGGTCTCCTCGTAGATGCCAAGCCGAGCACCTCCATGAAATACCAAATTTCTATGAATCCCAAAATCTCGGCGTCGCCATCCTCACAATCAATCCAGAGGATATGGATGATCGGATGGTTCTTGATCGTCAAACTGGTCGTCTGCTTACCGATCTTCCTCCTCTTCGGGTACACAATCTCAAGAGGTCGTTCCTCTTCCTCGAAGTCTTTACCGCGTAAAATAAATAAACAGAAAATACATATAACAAAGAGGTAAGACAACATAAAATCATCGCAACATGGTCAATAAAAAGACGGCATACAATATACATACAGTTCATGCGATATATAAAGCTTTAACAATTATAATAACAGATTTAAGAAAATTTAGATATCATTACAATGTATCACATCACAAATAAAACTTCACGTATAAAACAAGAAAGATAAGAATAAACAAATAAGATATAATAACCAAATATAATAACAATAACCAGATAAAATAAATAAATGAAATACGTATAAAAATAAATAGATAATATGGAAACAAATAGACATAGAGATAAACAATATAACAAAATCCTACTCCATGGAGCTAAAGAAAAACACAAGTATCGAGAGAGGAATGATTCGCAAAAATCTAATAGTACCACGGCTGCCCCACCAACTATTCCGCGGTCACACGTTGCGTCTATAGCCCCACGACACAGGAATCCATCAATCCAGGCGTGGTGTAGTTCACGGTCTCACGTTGTGTCACTACAGGCAAATGTACTACTAGATTCCACCAATCTCGATTAAATATAGTGTATGTTGAGTACCATAGTGCGCTATCGGTTTACCACGGCCCAAATGGAGCTACCAACTCATCCACATGTGGGATCCCGTACACTAAAGTCTCCAAGTTCATTAGAACAATGAACCACACTACGTTTATCGCATCGACACCACGATGTGATTCGTCTCGTCAACCAATCCACCAAATACATGGCACACATAAAAAAATAGATGGAAAGCCTGTACGGGTTCACATTTTCCCGACAGCAAATAATTCTCAAAAACCTGTACGGGTTCACATTTTCCCGACAGTAAATAGATTTTCAAAAGCCTGTACGGGTTCACATTTTCCCGACAGCATATAGATTTTCAAAAGCCCATGACGGGTTCACTTTTTCCCGACAAATAAAAATAAATATGATTACGGTCAATCGCGTAGAAATTTTATCGCATTTTTGAAATCTCGTCGTTTTTACAAACGTTTAAAAATCGGGTAAAGATATTTTTCTGTTTTTAAAATCGCGTAGCATTTTTAATACGTTTTCTCAATCGCGTAGGATTTTTAAATCATTTTCTTATTCGAATGCCTTTAAAATTACCGTTTAAACAGATAGAAATAATAATTTGTACATTTAAACTACGTAGAATAATTTTTCATACCGCATACTGTCATTAGGATATTTTGACTATCCTATAAGTTCATTTTTACTAAAAATTGACAAGATTTTGTTTATAGACTTATAATAATGGTTTTCTAAATTTTCCATAAAATTTTCTATTTACCTAATTTTTTTATCCATATCATTTAATTCTCTTTTGAAATCTCTAACATGCTTCAAAACCTAAAGTGAGCTATATGTTAGAAAATTTCTCAAAATTTCTCAGTATTTTACTTCCTAATGATAAAATCACTAGTTTTAATCCTTTAAACTTAATTCTACTCAATTGGTCTCTTCAAAAATCATTATAGAAAATTTCTTGTTAACTTGTATTATTTCTTTTTGATTGAAAAAGGTTTGAAATCAAGTTTTAGAAATCATAATTACCTATAGTGGCATGTTGGCGAATTTTATAAAACTTTTTCATTTGATTTCTAAATCATGTCAAAGGTATTATCTTATCTAAATTCATTAAATCATGTTATAAAGTAATGATTTTGGAATCAAATAAATCTTTTAGGCATGTTGGCCCAAAATGTACTAAATCTTTACCATTTGATTTATAAATTCCTTTTCTTTGATTAAAACCATTTGAAACCTTCTTATTTCTCCTAATCAATTAAGTTGCACTTAAGGAAAAATGAAGAGAACATTTTGGTCCTCACACTTTGGCATTGCCGTGAGCTAAGGAATGTGTTCTTTGGAACACTCATGCAAATTTACACATGTTATTCACATCCTAAACCTTATCATACAATTCTAACACATGCATTTATATCTCTAACACATGCAAAATATTTCTAACACATGCAAAATATTTCTAACACATAAAACCTAATTTAAAGCTTATAAACATACAATCAAAAGCTATTAGACATGCAAGATTATTACAATTACCAAATAAGAAAGCTACTAACACATAACACTTAAGCTACTAGCAACCACAAAAATTAACAAATACACATCAATAAACACACCACAACCGAATCCTTATGGATTCTACAAACAACCCATCTTCTTACCACCATCAAGGGATGATAAGAATTGTCTTCCTCTTACCTTAAATGAAGACAAAAAGCTTGCTTTCTCACCTCCTAGGTCACGGTTTTCACTCCACCAAACACCTAAAAATCTCAAACAAAACCTACATGTTATTAACTATGAAAAAGAAGCTAAACCATGGAAAAATCATGGCTTAGAACTTTGAAAAAGAATAGAGAAAAGAAAAGCATGAAATTTTACCTTCTAGGTAAAACTTCCAAGGTTGGTTTCAAGCCCTAGATGGAAGAATTTGAAGAAACTTCCAACTACAAAGGTTCTTAAAATGGTGTTTAGGTTAAGGAAACTTGGTTAGAAAAATTTTTGGATGGTTGGATGGTGTAGTTTGTGTCTTGGCCGAATGGAAGGAAGAAAATGGACAACAATGGTGGCTAGGTTTTTGAAGAGAGAGAAGAGAGAAAAGTGATGAAGATGGAAGGTGATTTTTGGCTTTCTCTCTCAATGGCCGTAGCCTTCTAGGGTAAGGATGTGCATGGATTTGGCTTCATCCAAGCCATTGAACACATCAAAGGTCAAGATCAAATCTTGCTTAACAAGCTTTAATCCTATTGGTTGCTCATGGTGACTCACCCGGCTTAGTCACACTTGTGTAATAAATGCTCACTGAGTCACTAGTTGAGTCACTGTTCGAAAGTTCTACACTTACGGTGATTAATTAAGCTACCGATCTAACCGCTTTGCTAATTGTGGGTCCCGCAAAATATTTCCTGGTCCATCATTCACTAAAACATATCTTGACTAATAAAATAATATTATAATAATATAAAATTATTTTATTTGTGATTAAATCCTAAAAATTAAAAGATTATTTTTAGTCTCATTCAGAATCGGGTTAAGTAAGATCCCCCAATTCTAAATATTAAAATAAGATTTCCCGGCCCGGAAAAATATTATTTTCCTGCCTCGAGCAAATCACATAAAAAGTCCATAAAAATTTACAGACAGTATTTTCAGGCATTAAATCAAGAAGAAAACAATTAAAAACAGACAAAAACAGCGAAAACAGTACGTTCGGGACGTAACGGTCATTTTCTCATTTTTTCCCACAACGTAGGTAATCGTCCAAAACGTTCAAATAAAATATCCAAAGAAGATTATTTAGTCAGTATATCTTTCAAAAAATTAATACAAGAGTGCTCGAGAAAAATTTTTATTTTATCGTCTCGAAACAAATTACGTAAACGATCAAATAAAATTTGAACTCAGTATTATCGTAATTGTTTTCATACATAAATCGAGAACGTAAAAAATAGGGACACAGCGGTCATTCATACAAAAGCATGAAAAACAGAAAACAGTACATTCAGAATATTTTCTAAAAATTGGGGCGTTACATATATTACTTATATCACATAATATTCAATAACATTTTAAAACATAAAATTTATAGACTCAAGCAACAGTAGCAAACCCAATAATGAGTCCTACTTAATAGCACGGTAACAACACTAACGAGAAAACTCAACATACTTGTTCCGTTTCTCCACCAAACTATATACTGTTGAAACTTGGAAGATCACTCCTCGACACCGTCACCGATCTCAGAACATCACCTCCAGTAAGTCTAAGAAACTCGTTTCACCTACTATACGAATTTAACAATACAAGCACAACAAAGCAATACAGCAAAGAGGTGAGATCCCCTTTCACCAATACCAGTACGGCAGCAAAGAATGATACGAATGACAAAGTCATTCCATACACACAGATATCACAAATATAATCATGTTATCAATTTACAAATAATTCCAATAAACATATATTGTAATAAAATGAACAGCAATAATATTACCATAACAGATATAACAATTGATACAATAAACCATATAGTCACATCATGCATAATAACTCACATTAACACATCATACATAATATCTCAACATTGAATATAAATAACCACATTAAGATGCAGACTACATATGCAAATATACACAGACTCATTCCTACTCCATGGAGCTAAAACACAGACATTAGAGAGAATGATCCAGAAGAACTATCAGTACCTCAGGCTGCCCAACCAAACTATTGCACTGTCCAACGTTATGTCCATAGCCCACAGTCCAAAATATCGTGTAGTAGTACATAGTCCAAATACGTCGTGCACTACAGGCATTGTATTAAATAGTCTCCACAAGATCTTGATTAAGAATAGTGCATGTCGAGATCATTAGTGTGTTGCCAGTTACCACAGCCCAGAGGAGCTACCAACTGTCCACATGTGGAATACTCCGCACACTAATGCCTCCTAGTCTACTCGATGAACCACACTATGCTTATCACACCGATAACACAATGTAATTCGTCTCGTCAATCAATCGCCAATTTTCAACCAAATTGACATATCTCACCATACATGAACCAAAAATTCCACAAACGTCCTTGTTAATATCATAATTACACAAATGCCCTCAATATCGGCATAAACCAAATATAGTATGTCTCCACTTGACAATACTATTTTCTCAATATGTCCGGGTCCACCACTTTAGCCCGACAGTAAAACTCACTGTTCCTTTTAGTCGCGTAAAGATTTTATCACGTTTTCACAATCGCGTCACCTTTTTCAAAACGTTTTTAAATCGCATAAATATTTTCCTTTTAGTCGCGTAGTGTTTTTAAATCATTTTCTCAACCGCGTAGCTTAAAATTATTATTTTAAAATACGCGTAAGCTATTTCTAGTATTTCTCAACTACGTATAATATTTTCTTTACGCTCAAATTTTAATATTGAAACTTTCTCTATTATTAGTCCATTTTTAATTAATTTTTAGCAACATTTTATCTGAAAAATTCATTAAGTGATATTTTCTACGTTTCCATCAAAAATTTACTTTTCTTAATCATAACTAATATTTACATCTCGAAATTTGCTAACACGTTTCAAAACTCAATGAGTGAACCATACGTTAGTACCTTTCAAGTATTTACATCATTACTTAAATTCACTAATTTAACTCTAGAATTAAATTACTTTCTATTGTTTATCCAAAAATTCATATAATTAAGTTCTCATTAAATTAATTTCATAAGTCCACACTTTTAAAAATAATTTTGGATTTAAAAACATCATAAGTAGGCATGTTGGCCAAAAATCATTCTATGCATTAAAAATCATATTTAATTGTTTCCTCATCATTTAATCTCTTATAAAAATTCTTAATCCAATTTATTTTTATTAGATCATCTAGTCCATAGTTAGAAAATAATTTTGGATCAAAGGTATATGGCATATTGGCCGAAATTCTACATGTCCTTATAAAATCATCAAAAAATTATTTTCCATCCTCTAAATCATTGAAAAATCCATTAATCCAATTAAATCAATTAAATCATTCTTTTAGAAAATGGTTGAGAACATTTTAGTCCTCTTTGGTGATGATGGAGCCGTGAGCTCTCTTGTGTTCTTTGGAACACTCATGCAATCCTCACATGTTATTCATATCCTACAATAATAATCATGCATCTATGAACACATACCATATATTAAAGTAATCATAAAACATATACCAAAAATATTAAAGCTATAGACATGCTTGCACACAAAATCAAACACAATTAAGAAAGACAATAAACAACCAAGTGAATGAATCCTTATGGATTCTTCACCACAAACACATCCATTTCTCACCACCAACACATGGTTGATGAGGGTAATCTCCCTCTTACCTCTTGATGAAACCTCCAAAGCTCCTTGTTGTTCTTCTTGAAATAGATCTACTCCACCAAGTAGCACTTAAAAACAAAGAAACACATACAATATTAATATTCAAGATTATCAAAAGTGACCATAAGCCAAAATATGGTCTTAGAAACTTACCAAATAAAAGAAAGATTAAGAACACAAATCTTCACCTAAAGGTTCTTGATCTTGAACTTGAAGATCAAGATTGAAAGTGAATGATTTGGGAGATAGTTCCAACATGAAAGTTCCTTAGAATTGCATGAAGATTCAAGATCTAAGGTTGTTTGAAATTTTAGATGAGTGGAGGGTGATACAAGGTGATTTGGCCGTGAGCTTTGTGAGAGAGAAAGGTAAGAGTTTTTGTGTTTGGCTTTGAAAGAACTCCTTGAAGATGGATGATTTTGATCATGACTCCAACTACAAAGATGCTTGGATTGATGTAAGGATTCAAGAAATAAGATTGGTTAAAATTATTGAAGAGTGATGGTAGAACTATGGCCCCTTGGCCGTGAGCTTGGAGAAGAGAAAGATAGGAGCTTTTGTGTTCTTTGCTTGATAGGAAGATGGAAATGAATGGATCTTGAGAAATTCCTAACATGAAAGTGTCTTGGATTAATGAGAGGATTCAAGAAATGATATTGGTAAGAATTATAGAAATTTGGAGAGTGGTTCTTGAGTGCTTGGCCGAATCCATGGGGGAGAGAAAGTGAGAGAGTTTGTGTATAGCTTTTGGCTTCTTGGATGTAGATGAATAAAAGATGAGCAAGTGTATAATTTTGGCCTCCAAGAGTGTTTTCCATGGAACACAAGAAGAGAAAAGGGTGAGAGTTTCATGCAAAAGTTAAAAATGAACCAAAGCCCTCCTATTTATAGACTTCATGAAAAAGATGAAGACTTAAAATATTTTGATCAAGATAATTTTCAGTATACTTTAAACAATGAACAATAATTGTTGCTTATAAAGTCAATGTCTATTGTCCAATGGATAATAAAATATACCTAAATTTTTCTCTTGTTCCAGTTGGGTAGCAACTATTGTTGATCATTTTTCTACTGATTGCCCTTGATGAGTCACAGAGCGAGTCATCAAAGAGAAGTTTCTAGAACATGTGACTCACTACGATGAGTCAGCATGATAAGTCAGCGTAGATATTTCTAGAACAGGTGAGTCAGCATGGCGAGTCACTAGTTGAGTCACCAGCTGAGTCAGTATAGAACCTTCTGGAACGTGTGACTCACTGCGGCGAGTCATAGGGCGAGTTAGTGTAATACCCTTAAGTACATGTTAGACTGGTAAATGGTTACCGAAGGTAGCATTTGACTTGTTTAGCATGTCAGTAAAGTTTTGTGACAATCTGAGTTCATTTAGGCACTTAGTTGTAACATAGAAGTTGTAAAGTGACTTAAAATGACTCAGATAATAGCATAAGTTGCTAAGTTAAGAGAAATAAACATAGAGAGTTTATTTCTAGGTCACAAATAAGCCAAGTAAGATGTGGTAAAAGTTTCAAGAGAATCGGAGTCAGTTTGGTATTTTTAGGCATACAGGTTGTGCTTTTAATGCCAGATTGATCCCTAGCAGATATAGAAAATGATGAGAATTGTGAAATAACAATTTAGATGAATCTTATGATTTATTCTAAAGTTGTTAGAAGCAGGGAAACTCGAATTAGTACAATTCGGGTGTCCATAGCAGATATAAGTTTCAGTGTAGAAACTTAAGTTAATCTTTTTCCGTTATTCCCTTTACGTCCCAGCCCCCCTATTTCTATCTTCTCTCGGCAGAGAAGGAGAAATCGAAAACAGAAAGAGAGAAAGGGGAGAAGGGAGAAAGGGAAAGAAGGAAGAAAGGGAGAAGGAAGAGGAAGATCAAGCTTCAAGGTTCAAGGCTTCAAGTCTTCAAGAGATAGGGGTTTAGAGCCTTTATTCATCTCTTTCTCTATGTATGCATATAAACAACATAATATGCCAAATTGAGTTCTAGAGATGTTAGATGTGTTTGGCTTGCATAGACGTGTTTCTTTGGTCATTTATGACTTGTTCATAGCATAAGATTAAGTTAGGAACTTAGAACAACTCATTTAGACCTTTGATTCACAAAGTAAGCCATAGGCCATAGAATGAAGGATTTTGAGCCATAATCCAAATTAAGAGGTTTAAATTAGTGATTGATGATTCCTAATGGTTAAGGAACTAGTTAGGAACCTAGAATCACTTAGAAGTTGGTAAGAAATGGCCAAAATCCAAGAAATTGATTAAAAGAACAGCAAACCCGTAGCTGCAGAATTCTGCAGAATCTGGGTTCTGCTATGGGCGCCGCGGCATGGCTTAGTGGCGCCGCGGCGTGAAGAGTCAGAAATATGGGCGCCGCGGCGTTGAGAGAAGGATGCCGCGGCGTGCTTCCCAGAACCATGAAAAATGGTTTTATCTCACCATTAGATATATTGCCTTTGATGGATCCATATGTTTATGTTTCCTAAGTGTAATAACGCATAAATGGGGATATTTTCAAGTGGAAAATACTTACCCATCAAGAATGAGAAAGCATAGGCTTTTAAGCATCCTAAAGGAAAGGTTTGCTTTAAGTAATGACATTGCACCTTAGGCAACTTAGTGTTGCATTAGATATCACTTAAGAGGTGATGAGATGGTGCAATGAAGACAAGTGTATTAGTATACACTCTAGTAGAGAATGAGAAAGGTATGAACCTTAGGAGATCCAAGAATAGTGGATTACCTTAGGAAGGTACCTAGAACCTTAGGCAACAAAGAGTTGCAAGTAAGAACCACTCTTGCATTAGAGTTACTTGAGTGGAGACAAGATTGTGTATTGGTTCCAAAGAGGAACGGTTAGGTACTAAGTCTCTAGTTAAGTGAGACTTGGTGCATTGCTAAATACACAATAAGATGAAATGTGACTAAGAAGATGTCATAATCATAAGGTAGAGCAGAAATGTGCAATAACTCATGTATTAGTAAAGATGAGTTAGAGATGCAAGATAAAGAGAATTTACTTCCTTAGATACTAACCAAAGTGTGGAAGTTAAGTTCTTAAGCATTCCATGAGTTTGGAATAGTTAAAGAGGTATCTGGAACCCTAAGCACACAAGTGTAGTAAAAGCTACTACCAGACGTGTGATAGAAGGGAAAGCTAGATACAGCTAGAATATGTATATTAGCACACAAGTGTAGTAAAAGCTACTACCAGAAGTGTGATAGAAAGGAAAGTTAGATGCATGAATTACTCACTTTAGTTAAAGTTGAGTTAATTATGCAAAGTATTAGAGAAATGTTCATTATGTCCTTAAGCAAGGATAGTTGAGGTATTAGTTAAGATAGACTCTTTCACTAGGATGAGTGGAGTCTATAAGAGAGTAAGATGGTGTTTATGTAAGAGATAAACATAACACTAAGCTTTTCACACACTAGTCAGTTAAGCTAGTATGTATGTGAAGAGATAGAACCTTAGGGCAACCAAGATTAGTGGTTTGCCAAAGGTAAGTACCTAACACCTCAGCAACATAATGTTGCGTTAGAGATCACTTAAGAGATAGGAGTGATGAGGTGGAGTTTAGGTACGAGTATGAGAAATGAACTGGTGATGTTTACCTGAGAATGTAACGTTATATGACGTGAGGTCATTTAGCCGAAGGTAAGGAATCGAGAAGTTCCTTAGGGGACAAGTATTCCTAACTAAGTGCTAAGGTTACATATAGTATGAGGTTACAGATTCTCCTCATTGCAAAGGGTAAACATAAGAAGCCAAAGTTATTAGTAGAATATGCTTAGATCGAAGAGGAACTAAGTATATAAGTACAAATAAAAGTCTAGGAATTAGTTAAGTAGTATCGATCTGGTGGATATCCTTTGATGTTTATTCATGAAGGCAAAAAGAAGATAGATGGGTGTCCGAAGGACTTTTGAGAAGGACATAACCCTGATGTTTCGATAGTGCCAAGGCCAAAGGAGATAAGTGGGAAATCCAAAGACGCTCTTTGAGCAAGGATGAAGCCCGAATTTCTCAGTGTGCCAGGATATGTATAATGTGAGGATGAGTTTTCCCTCTAATTACCACTAGATGATATACTGACTAGTTCCTAGCAAACTTCTTTGTTCTTAGAATAGAACTTTGCATTTGCATTTCATTCACATGCTTTTAGGATTCCTTAGGCATATTCATATTACATATCATTATCATTGCATTCACGGACAATTGTATGGGCATTGTCCGTCACTGTTGGTATGTACAACTGTATGGGCGTTGTATGTATTAACAATGTGTAGGCTATCGGTTGATATCACACTATAAGAAAGTGTGCAGTTATGAGAAAAGAGGAGGAAACTCCTAAGTTATGAGAAAAGAGGAGGAAACTCCTAAGTTATGAGAAAAGAGGAGGAAACTCCTAAGTTATGAGAAAAAAGGAGAAAGCTCCTAAGTTAGAATTATAGCATTTGTTATATATTTGTTATATACAATGTTATAGAGAACTGGTATTGGAATTGCTTTTACTGAGAATGTTAATTCTCACCCCGATTGCTATTCCATGTAAATCCGTGCGAGGCACGTACGTATGCAGCGCAAGCAAAGGCACAGTACAGAGGTACAAACCACTCGCTAAGGATGAGAATATAAAGCATGAAGACTAGAGTAGTTTTTATTGCTTTAAGTAGACAGAACTTATATAATAAGTTTATGTTTGTTCTGTAAGTTTTATGTTATATGTATTACAATAAGCCCTCAGGTGGCTAAGTTTGTATATATATATGTATAAGTTTAAGTTTTTCCACAATCTCTCAAGGCTTTCTATAATTACTCAGTTGTGATTATAGATATATGTTAGTATGTAGTATAGAAGTGACATCTCTAGTATTAGTTATCTTTATATATCTCTGTCTACCTAGGATATATCTGGATATCTGTATTAGGGTGTTACAGTTAGCGCTTCTACAAGCTTCTAGAATGTGGCGAGTCACTACTTCTGGAAGCTTCCTGAATATGCTGAGTCATAGGTGTTGAGGTGTCGTGTCACGTGTCGAGCTTCTATTGGTCCTCTGCGGTGAGTCACAATCACCAACTTTGACCGGCTCCTTATTAGTCCACGTGTAAAGCACTTGATGACTAGGCGTGTGACAAGGTATCTTCTAGAGTCTTCTAGAACAAGCTGAAACATGTGAGTCACTAGGCTAGTCACCTAGGTAAGTCACCAAACGATGAGTCATCATCTAGAACATTCTAGAGTGGATGACTAGGCTTGCGTCTAGAATCATCCACTAGATATTTTTTAAGAAAGATATCATCCAATGGATAATAAAACATACCCCGATTTTATTTGTCAGATAAAATCGTAGAAAAACAAAACTTCAAAAACTATTTTCGGTTTCGGGTTTAGTAAGATCCACCGACTTCGAATCAACAGTACAAAACTTTCTGACTAATAAAATTTTTTATTTTTCCGGGCCCGCCCCAAGCCCACACACAACCCAAAATATCGAAAATATATTAAATATTCAAAATATACCAAAATATCAAAAATATAATATAATATTCAAAAATATCTCGAATATATATTAAAATATTCAAAATATCTAAAATATAATAAAATATTCAAAATATCTTAAAATATCTAAAATATATTAAAATATTCAAAATATCCAAAATATCACAAAAATTCACAAAAATCATAACAATTGTGAAATTCATGAAAATCAAATCAGATTAGTAAAAATAATTAAGGATTGAGAGAAAGAAATAAAATACGAAGGCTTATATACATAACCCAAAAATAATATTAAAATAATCAAAACGTAAAAACTCTCAAAAATTCCTAAAAATCACAAAAATTATAAAATTCACAAAAGTTGAGTCGGATTACTCAAAATAATTCGGAATCGACCAAAACAAATAAAATACGAATTCTCAGGGTGTTACATACTGCAAATCATGTGGAGGAATGTGAGTGACCTAGATGGGATTTATCCCTCTAACATAACATGAGTGATATCTTTGGGCCTCCTGATTAAGTGAGACTACGAGATGCATGACCATGCTCAAATAAGTCAATATGATATATTGATCTCATTTGTTATTACTACGTCTACTCGAGTATCAGGAAATGGAAGATTGAACTATATAAGGGTGACAAGTTCCATGTCTTGTGTTCAATCTAGATATCTGGACAAAGGGACTAAACTGTATGGTAACATTGATCATGGAAAGGTTATGTCAAATCACTGACATTCTCATTACTTCGGTATGAGTGATGTGTTGCTAGATACCACTCACTGCTTGTAATATCAAAATAAGATTTTAATATTACTGCTAACGTCATGAGAACCTGTAGGGTTACACACATAGATCAGACTAAATTGAAGCAAATAGAATCCAAGTTGGACTGGGATTCAATCGTGGGTTGGACTCCTAACATATGAGTCTAGGGTTGCACAGCTTACCTTACTGTTGCCCTCACTCGCATAAGTCAGCAACTATTATAAATAGCATTGCTAAGGAGCTGTCAAGGTATGCGTTACAAACCCTAGCTGCACTTGACAGAAACAGTGAATGAGAGAGTGACAGGTTTCTCTTCTCTTCGTAGCTAGCATTGTGCCATAGATGTGAGACTCCTTTTTATGGAAGTTGGACATTCATGAGTCTGTTCGTATGGATACCACAGAGACATCATTGTTGTTTCGATGTTGGTGATTCACGACACTTGATTTATCACGCTTCAAGAGGTAAACTCTTTTAAAACTCGGATTATGGTCTATTTCGCATGGATCCTTGGTGGGATTTTTTGTTTTTCCGTTGCGTGATGTATCCGCAATTCCCAACATTAGAAGCAACCTTAGTAAAGTTATGAAAAGATGATTAGTGAAACAAGCAAGCTAAGTTAAAGATAGTATGAGCTCTAGGAACTCTAGTTATACCTTTATGGGTAAAAGCAGACAAGTACCTAGAATGTTACTCATATATTTGAATTAGTTGAGTTAACATAGTAAGTATATACTAGTTTTAGAGAAATACTTTATTCTCTCATTAAGTTGGGATTGAGTGGAGTGTTTAGCAAGAATTGGCTCCCTTATGCAATAAGGATGAACCCTAATAAATTAGCTCCCTTATGCAATAAGGTTAAACCATAGTAAATTGGCTCCCTTATGCAATAAGGCTGAACCCAAGTAAATTGGCTCCCTTATGTAATGAGGTTGATCCATATGAGATGGAACCCTTTTGCAATAAAGTTGATCCAAAGTTTATCATAATTTCTAACTAAAGGAGAGAGACAAGCCCCTTGGCCTAGCAAAAGAGTGGGATAAACGCTTTGCTAAAGATGGATTTGTGATGAGTTATGTCCTATGCTAGGCTACGGATGAGTTATGTCTCATGCTAAGTTATGGATGAGTAATGTCCTATGCTAGGCTATGGATGAGTTATGTCCTATGCTAAGGTAAGGATGAGAGATAGGACGTTGTGGAAATAATATATGGAATAGTCCACTCATCATCAGATTTGTGTGATGGAATAGTTCACACCTTACCAGGTAGTCTAAGGGCTATTTAGCCTATTGTACATAGTAAAATACAAAGGAATGTGATTCCTAAAAATAGTAAGTTATGTGTATGAATTTAGTATTGGATTATAAGATTGCTGGGTGAATGTTTACATAGAGTCAGAATGTGAATATTCTAGTGGTAGTGAGTATAGTCTCACTTACCTGTGGCAATCAATAATCCAAAGCTAGCATGGTTATTCATTGATAGTGATAATTGTTCAGTACTTTTATCATGTTATTTTTTTTATAAGCAAAATATATTAAAAAGGAGCACAAGGGGTACTCTAACCCATTACATCAAATTACACAATTAAACAGTCCGAAGGCAACCTAAAGGATTAATGCACCAATTTGAAAAAAAAGTCCTGAATTTCTAGCCTCCCTACAAATAAATTACCCCCAAGATAAAAACTTAATATGAGCAATCACAGAAGAACAGTCAGCAATTGCCCCTTGAAAAATAACATTGTTCCTCAACAACCACAAAGAGCAAACAACTGCAAACCAAATAATATGTCTTACTCTTTTAAGCTTCTTCCCTTTAAGAAAAGCCAAATGTTGCAAGAAGTGGTTAACGCCATCATTATGATAAACACCATCAAACCCCATCCAAGCATAAATAGCAGACCAAACATTATAAGAGAAAGGACACGTGAAAAATAAATGACTGCAGCTCTCACAATGAGAAGAACAAAAAATACATGAAACATCATGATCAGAGGAAATTATTCCCCTAAAAGCCAATGCCTCCCTTGTTAGCAGCTGATCTTGAAACAACCTCCAAGCAAATACAATTACTTTGGATGGTACCGCATTCTTCCATAAAATCTGGTAAACCTTTGCCAAGGTTGGATTAAGATTGACGGACCTTTGAAGCTTCAAAAGATGTACATACCCAGATTTCATAGAAAAACCATTTAAGTTGTCTGGAATCCAAATCCAAGAGTCATTCACCTCCATCTCAGGAATAACAGAAGCAAGTAAATTTTCAAGTTCCTTCAAAAGCTCCTCCTCCCACACAAATAAAGGACGCCTCCACCTCCAATTCCACACCTACCTATCACTATTCCAATAACCCATTTCGGCAATAATCAAAGAATTATCTGTAGCCACTTGGAAAAGTCTAAAAAAGCATTCTTCAAAGGGAACCATACCAAGCCACTTATCACTCCAAAAACTAATATTTGCACTAGTCTCAAGTTTACATCGAACCACCTCCGAAAACTAGCGAGAACAACTATTACTGGCGAAATCCAGCAAAATTAAATCCCTCCACCTTATAGAAGATCCACGATTAATAGAAGAACCTGGATCCTGCAAAACACACTTAACCAGATAACCATATTTGTAGGACAATAAATTGAACCAGATGGCATTTCGATCCGTTAAGCAACACCATTTCCACTTGGATAACGGTGCGATATTAAAAAGCTCAAGGTTTTTCACACCTAAACCCCCACTCTTCTTCAGTAAACAAACTTTTTCTCAGCAAACCCAATTTATTTTTTGATGCTCTAGACCTCCTCCCCATAAAAAATTCCTTTGAATCTTTATGAACATTTTAACAATCTTTTTAGGAACTTTATGAAAGGAAAAATAGAATAAAGGCATACTTGTCAAAATAGAATTAATGAGTGTAACTCTACCACCCAAAGATAAACAACGTCCTTTCCATAAAGAAAGCCTCTTCTTCATAGATTCCACCACCGGAAGCCAAGTCGAACACCTCCTTGGATTAGCTCCCACCGAAATTCCTAAAAACTTGAAAGGGAGAGATCCAATACAACAAGATAAGAAAGTAGATGTTGCTACCAAGAAATGATCATCTACATTTATGCCAAACAAATTACTTTTGGAAAAATTCACTCTCAAACCTGAAGATAATTCAAAACTCCTCAGAATCGATTTAATACACCATAAATTATCCCAAGAGCCCTCACACATCATGATAGTGTCATCTGCAAACTGAAGAATAGGAAAAGAAATTTCTTGATTTACCATATAACCCCTCAACTAACCCGAATCCATAGCTTTACACACCAGACTAGTTAACCCTGCAGTAGCTATTAAAAATAAAAAAAAAGGAGCCAACGGATCCCCTTGCCTTAACCCCTTCTTGGCTTCAAAGTCTTCTGTAGGACTCGCCTTAACCAAAACCGAAGATGAACAAGAGAAAATACAAGCCTTCATCCACTTTCTCCAAAGAGAATTAAAACCCAATCTAATCAACATATAGTCAATATATTTCCAGCTTATAGAATCGTAAGCCTTTTCAAAGTCCACCTTCAATAGCAAACAATTATCCTTCCTCCTTTTTGCCAAATCAATAATCTCATTAACAACTAGAACACCATCAAGAATCTGCCTACTGGGAAGAAAAACAGATTGACAAGAAGATATTACCTTACCCAAAACTCTTTTCAACCTCAAGGCAAGCATCTTAGCAATTATTTTATAAAGACTACCAATTAGAGAGATTGGTCTATAATCTGAAAGGGATTGAGGATGATCCTTCTTCAGAATTAACGCAAAAAAAGAAGCAGTTATAGCCTTAGGCAAACGAGCATTAACATAAAATTCTTGAATAAAATCACACACCTTAGATTTGATCAAGTCCCAACAAGACTTAAAAAAATTGAAGTTATAGCCATCAGGCCCAGGACTTTTATTCCCATCATAACTCCAGACTGCCACATTAACTTTATCAGCTGTAAATGGAGCAGTAAGGTTCAAATTATCTTCACCAGAGAGCTGCTGAAAACTAATTTCATCCAGAACAGGCCTACTAAAGTCTGATTCCGTAAAATTCTATTCAAAGTGTCTTTTAACTTCAGCGTTAATCTCATCCACACCATCAAGCCAAACCTCATC
Organism: Ormosia emarginata; assembly: GCA_029884605.1. Classification (NCBI taxonomy): domain Eukaryota; kingdom Viridiplantae; phylum Streptophyta; class Magnoliopsida; order Fabales; family Fabaceae; genus Ormosia; species Ormosia emarginata. The sequence goes on along the minus strand of JAQQTP010000041.1, from coordinate 3,066,160 downwards.
CACTTTTAAAGCAACCAACTAATTTTTTCTCCTCTTCGAATTTAAACAAGCGTGAAAATACCTTGTATTGGTATCCCTTGAAGTATCCAACTAGCTTTAGATTTTTGCAAAATCAGACTCTCCTTAGCATGTAGTGCTGCCAAAACTGTGTTAGAAATTTCCTACATTTTGAATCAAAACTACCTCCCCCCGCAGCCATAAGATCCAGAGCATTAAGATCTTCAACTATCTTGTCAATCTTCAAGTCCACATAACCAAAAATCTCCTTATTCCACCACTTAAATCTCTCTTTTAGCATTTTCATTTTCTCCTTCAACACATAAAACTTTCAGCCCTCCACCTGAAAAGAGTTCCAACACTCTTCCACAAAAGGGCTTAAACCCCTTATGATCCATCCAGCAATTATTAAATCTGAATGGTTTAGGCCCCCAATTACTATTTGAACACGACAGCCAAATAGGACAATGATAAAAAATATTCCTATCCCCCACCCACTGAGCTGAAACATTCCATTCAGCAATTAATCCTTCGGATAATAGGAATTTGTCTATTCTGCCCATAGAATTGCCATCAGCACCCCAGAAGAGGGACATCAACTAATTCCATTTTATCAATGAACTCCCTGAACTCAATTATTTCCTTCTGGTTATCCTAACTAGACAACCCCTTTCTTTCACGTTTAGACGCAATTGCATTGAAGTCTCCAGCTACACACCACTCCCCCTTTTCAAAACCCCTTTTAACATAAGTAAATCTTCCCACATCTTACATTTTTCAGTCATATTACACGGAGAATACACATTGACTAAATAATACAAGGAATCATAATTTTTACATATAGCACATACTCCTAAGAAACCAACTCCTGAAAAAATAAATTTGACAGACAACAATCCTGACTTCCAAACTGAAATTAATCCACCCGATAACCCTTGTGAAGGCTTAGCTACCCAATCAAAATCATAACCTCCCCAAATCCTTGCTAATAAATTTGCATCTACACTAACACGTTTAGATTCATGTAGCATACAAAAATCAAACTTACCAAATAAAACAAGAGATCGCATTCTCTTTCTTTTTGCATGATCTCCCAACCCCCGCATATTCAACGAAAGAATCTTCATAAATTCTGGCTTTTTTTCCCCTGCAGAGCTTTGGCTTGATGATCACGAACCTCCATTTGATGGATCTTTTCAACATAGAATGAGTCTGCCGCCTTACCAGATACCCCCAATTTCTTGGCAAATTTCCAAACTTTAACTTCAACAGATCCCTCATGATTCACCCAGAATTTTTCGTTGCATCTATTGATATTTGAGTCAGAAATAGAATCACAACACAGAATAGACCCCCCTGAAAAGTTAGAATTTTCCATAGAAATAGGTGCTCGGACATAACCAAGGTCATGCTCAGACACACAGTGATTATCCAAAGGGGAACACATCTCACGTTCATCGACGGTGGTTTTGAGGAGTATAGCATAAGGATAGGTATTCAGACCACTATCTGCACTTTGAAGTTGAGTTGGTTCATCAGACCCATTACAAATTATTAGGCCCTCAGAGCCCAACGAAGAACCGTAGCTCCCCGCGCGACTTCCATCGTCCAAATGTAAGCCCAATTCGAGATTCATAATCTGTGCCTCCTTGCTTTTAACCACTTGCATGCTCTTGCAAGGCCCATCATAAGAATCTTCAATAACAACTAAAGGTCCATACTTATCTCCCTCCATCTCACCGAAACCAGCACTCACATTACCTTCTCTACCCACAAGAACATTCTGACTCTGTATGTGTGCAACAGGGGATTGCATTGAATTGTTATTATTAACCGTCGCTCCAGTACCTCCCTCGAGACATTGTATGATCCCTAAATTAGGATTTTCTTCTCCTCTACTCACGTCATTATTCTTATAAAAAAATGGACTTGTTAATATGTCATTATTGATCATATTCCCATTGTCATCGTCTTCGAAGCAGACCAACGCTCCATCTTCCACTGGAGATACCGATTCATCGTTGTAGGAATCATCGTCAGTGCTGGATAGATGATACTCTTTCTCACGGGACGAAACCCATTGTAATGGGCCATACCAATCTTCAACTAATTTAACAGAGAAAACATCTCCATTTATATTCACCTTAATCACCCTGTTCACCAAATCATGAACCTTTGTTCTGAACAAAATTCTAGCGACATCTATTGTGGTTTTCTTCCCCGTATTAACATCTACGTTAACATATTCTCTAAGAGTCAAAACCAAAAAGGAAAAGAACCTATCAGACTAAGCATGAGTAGGAACGCCATAACAACGAACCCACACTAACCTTTTGTTGTCAATTTCTCTGGGTTTCCTGCTACGAATTTCATCAAACCACATACCTAGCCAATCTTTGGCTTCATTGATAAGAGCGTGGATTTCACCTTTATCTATTGCCTCCATAAGAACAAGGTTAGATCCTAATAGAGTAAGCTTGACTGAAAAATAGCCTTGTTTGTGAAACTTTTCTTGAATATTATATGCCATCCCAGGTTTAGAGACTTGTCCAATGAATGCCTTTTTTCATTTCTGAATTTCACCCTCGTCAACATCAAAATGAAGATGTGCAAACTCCTCCTTCGTCTTCCTTGTATTACCGTCTATACCGATAGATGGTCTTACTTGAGATCTAGACTTCACCACCTGGGTGTAGGAAGTCCCAGCCTGTCTCTACATATAACTTCTATTATCCACAAATGGTTCCTTCTTATGTTGCCTAAACCTTCCTTGAACCTTGCTACCCCCCCCCATTTACCTCGTTGAAACCTTGGTAAATTGACAAAAATCTTCTGATCCCCAATGATTATTTTTTCAAGATTAATAACAAATTTATGCGGATCATCTACATCAAAGAGACAGGAAAAACCAAAACGATGACTTCATCAATATTCCCATATTTTTGAAACACCCCCCGCATTTCTCTAGCTCCAAAATTATCAAGTATCTCTAAAAAGAAGAAAGAGACAGCTTCAGAACCAGTAGGCTTCCCATCTTTTACACCTCTGGCTATGTCCATCGATCCCTGCTTCCTTCCGAGCGATGTCGTAACGTTCCGTCTTCTTTGTTTGCTTACCTCCGTCCACTCCATTTACTTTTATCATGTTATTAATTGACCAGAACAGAAAAGTTAATATAGCAGGTCTACTTTAATAGTAAAGATGAGGCATGAGAAGACTTTTGATATTTTACAATTATGTAGACACTTGTTTAATATTGAGAGCAAGATGATGTGGATTAAAGGATGCAAACCCAAGTGCAGATTGTCTCAAGTAATAAATTTCTCCGGAGTCCGAGGTCGATCTATAGGGAATTGATACAGAAAAATTCTTTGAGGTAAGGAAAGACTTTGTCACAACAATAAAGATAATAAAACTTGTTCACAATTAAATTAAAGAACTTGCTTGGGCTAAGAGATCCACTTTTAGCAATAAATTAAGGGCAAGATTAATTCTTTTTATAACTCAATTGAAATCCATGCACAACGGAGGTACCAATCGAAAAATAAAACATTCAAAGTCCATTTAGAATTATATACTTAGTTATATTATGGTTCCTTTAATTATTTACCAACACCAACACTTGTAAATGAGTTCAAGCATTCATTGTGCAAATCACTTGTCTACAATGAATCAAGAACTCCACTTTACTAGGAGAGCTTCTAAATTGATTGGAAACAAAATACAACACATATAATGATTACTTGATAATATATCATTTAAGAACAAGAAAGAAATTAATCTAACCTTTTTTTTATTCCCAAAAGCTTCACCCCTTCACCCAAGTAAGATGAAAATTAATTACCCGTGAGCAAGAAGAAAGAAAGAAAGAAGAAGAAGAAGATGATGATCATAACTTCTATTTACAACAAAAGAAAATTACAACAAGTAAATAACATAATAACATGATCTTGATCTAAAACCAAGATTACCCTAATAGACAGCCAAGACTACCTTTTATAGAGCATCACAAGCAAAAGATAACAATGAGTGGGACAATGAGTGAGTGGATAATTAAGGGGTGGGTGGATGATTAAGGAATAGGTGGATGATTGCAAAAAAATGCTCGTCTTCACTTGCATAAAATAATTTGGTGCCAAACTCATACTTGCTAACAGATTCTCAGAAAGTGGCCTTCATGAAAGTCGTAGGCCTTTGTCTTGGCTATCAAATGCCTACTTGAACCATCCAATTTGGCCTCCTACAGCCCAAGATATGACCCAATCATTGCAACTGCTCAGACCCAATTTTAGCTCCTCTGTTCTGACTTGCAAGCCCAATATGACCTCCAAGACATCCGAACTGGCTCTTGTGTTCTTCATGAAAGTTGTAGATTTGGGTCTTAACTTTCAAATGGCACTAGTTTTAGCTCAATGCAACTCATACAGCCCAAGTTATGCCCTGATTAGTGCACACTGCTCGGGTTCTAGTGACAGAACTTGTTTTCTGACTTCTAGGCCCAATTAGCTCCACTAGATGTCTGATTGAGACTTTGAGCTCTTCATCAAAGTTGTAGAGCTTTCTCTCAGCTTTCCTACAAGGTAAAATTCATAATTTCTAGGCATCTAGAACTTAAGAATGACCGAAATACAGAAACAGTGTAAAATCTCAACAATGCTGAAAAATATCAATTAAGCCTAATTTGAACCCAAACTTACAAATCATGACCAAGCTCAATCGATTAAGTACACGGAAAGTGTAAATGATTAAAAATCAGGGTTTATTAATGTATAAAATATGTGATTATCAAATTCTCCCACACTTAGCTTTTTGCACTCATAGGCAAAACACATAAGACTAAAGTTAGGAAACAGAGAAAAACGACACAGACTCAAAAGCTAAAAACTCTAACAAACTCAATGGATCAAGAAGAGCAACCAGAAATTCAAGGGATCAAAGCATTCATATGGTAACATTTCTTCACATCTCATCCAACAAGCAAGGAAACTTCAATTGAAAAGAATGGATCAAGAATGATAGATCCTCACAGAATTCACTCTCAATCCCTCAAGTATTTAAAAGGTAAGTATTTCACTCTATTCAACTCATGAAAATTACACTACTATAAGCTTGCTTATCTTCTACTTCTCTACTACTCAGAACACATGCACTCACAAATCATGATGACTTTATTCAAGGTTGTAATGTGATCAAGGTAAAAGAGGGTGGTAATATGGATTTGACAAGTTAAAAACCAAAGACAATAAAATAGCATGAAAGCTGAGTTCAATTAACAAGCATGAAAGTTTATCCCCACTCCACCTAATACAAATTCCCTTTACATATTCTTTTCCCTTCCCTTTTTGCCTTGTTGACCATTCTTTACACATTTGTTTTTTTTTTAGATCATAAATATACACACACATTTTTTTTCGATTAGCTACTCTTTCCTTTTTCACCAACCATTTTTCACACACACCCCCACACTTGTTCAAGAACTCATCCATTAACAAAGCCAATGCTCTCTTATTCACCAAAGTTAGGTAAGAATTTGGTTTTTCATTTAAGACACATAATGAGCTAGAAATAAGGAATAGTCAAATAATCTCAAAGGGGTTAAGCAAGGGAAAATAGGCCATTTCTAATGCCTTACGTTTGCAGGAATCAAAGAATTTCCAAGAAGTCATAAGAGTGCTTGATATCATATTGAGACAATATGTTGCTGAGCAAGGCTACTTATTTAGTTAAAGTAGCTATTTCAAGAAAAATGCCTCAATCATGTTTATATATGCATGTGAAAATGTAGCCTAAAAAAGAATCAAAGCAAGTTCTAGAATAACAATTCCATGAGTGAAAATCAAACAAGAAAGAAGAGAATGGTACAAATGTTCAATCCATTCATTAATAAGCTCAAAATCTCACAAGGCATATATCTATCATTCTCAATCTATTAATTCATCATCCATAACCAAGCATGTGAAATTTAAGACAGAAGACAATTTATTCAACCATGCTATGATCCTTGAATTTCAATTGCTTTAAAGGATGTGAGAACTCATTCACTTGAATCATTCAAAGGAAATCAAATGATAAAACTTTGTTACTTCCACAAATCATCACAAAATAGTTACTTCCCCAATCTAGATGCGTCTCTGGAGTAATTTACTTCAAAAGTAAAATTACTCCTTACTCTGCCATCCCTAATTGATTTTGCTGTAGGTTTCTAACAGTCATATCACTAAACATACTTTCCAAATTAGATGCATCTCAGGAGTAAAATTACTCCTTACTTTGCCATCATTCATTGGTTTAGTAAGTTCATGACAATCATATCATACTTCCTAAATTTTTTTTTGGGTCAACTATCCTTCCCCCCAACCAAATCACAACATTGTCCTCAATGTTAAAATATAGATGAGTAAAGTGTAACACCCCAAAATTTCTAATCTCTTAAACAGTAATTTTGACAGTTAACAGAATTTTACTATTTAGTAATTTCTCAGTACCGTAAAATTATTTTGTTTATTCCGTCAGATATTGATTGTTTTGAGTGATTTCTCCATGTCGGAAAATAAAAATTTTCGGTAGTAGAGAAAACTTTACGTAATTTAATTTTTACCGTTAGGTAATTATTTTACGTAATCTGATTTGATATTTGTGCATTTTATAATTTTTGTGATTTTTGTGGATGATTATGAATTTTTTTGACTGTATGTGGGCCCAGGTGGGTCCCGCAAAGCAAAAAAATTTTCTACGCATAGAAAAATTTGTAATGTTTAGACGGAGATAGGGGATCTTACTAAACCTGAATCCGGAAACAGTTTTAGAAAATTTCTTGTACTGTGTTTTGTACTGTATTTATTTATCGGGCGATAAAAATACAGTAAATATATTTTCTTTCGTGGGGTTTTAGCAGATAAAAATAAAAATTAAATTGATTAAGTCAACATTGGTGGTTTGGATATCCACCATTGATTTAATTAATTATGGAGACTTGATCTTGATTTAATCAAAGGTTAAGAAACAAACTTAATAAAAAAGCCTTGGGTAATAACCATTGATTTAATCAATGGTGTGAGAATAAGCTTAGTTAGAAAGGCTTTGATATCAACCATAGATGTAATCAAAGGTGTAGAATTGGTCTTGAAAAATGACAAAGACCATTTATAACCATTGGATTTAGATTAAATCAAGGGTGGAGATTTAATCTTAAAAAGTAACAAAGACCATTTATGACCATTAGATGAAGAATTAATCAAGGGTGGAGATTTAGTCTTCTAAAATGGTTAAGACTAATTAGGACCCTTGGATTAAAAGTTTGAAGGAGCAATCTTGACCATTTATTTTTGGAGACACATCCAATGGTTAGAATTTAAAGGAGAAAGATCCAATGGCCTAGATTAAGTCTTCTAAATCAAAAGTCTACCTAAATCCTAACCATTGATGTAATCAATGGCTTAGAATGCTTCAAATAATGACTAGAAAAGATGACAATATTATTGCATGCATAATGCAAGGTAGGGGACGGTTTTTGTAGTATTTTGGAGCTAAAGGTGACTTTGATGACCATTATTACATGTCATGGTCAATATTACATCATCCTTGATTATGATTTCTTTGTTTGCATCCTTAGGAAATTTCTTGGAGGGAGGCCAAAATTATTTCATTTCCTATCACACTTTATCACTCTTTTCTCTCTTCACTCTACGGCAATGCATCCATTGTGAAGCAAATTATTACAATTCAATTCCTATCATTTTCTAATCAATAGAACAAAGTAAGAAATAGTCAATAATGGTGACTTACTTCAAGGAAGCTCCACGGCAATGCAAGGAAAAAGTGGGGGGCCAAAATCATTTTATTCATTTGCTATATCACTTCATTACTTTTTCTCTCAAATAATTTAGTACCATTATTTGTTCAAATAATTAACTTTTTCTCTCTTCACTCTACGGCTATGCAAGTTTGATGAAAGAAAAATATATTATATTCAATTCATTTCTATCTTTTTGTTTCCAAGTGGCTCATGGCCAAGTAGTCTTTGGAGGGCCAAAATATTAACTCTTGATAATTCATGCCACCCTTCTATCAATGACATGTCTCACCTTTTTCTTTCAAAACTTGTCCACGGTCAAGGAGGCATTAGAAAGCCAAAATTGATGACTTATGTCTTATGCTAGTCATAAGTGATAATGAAATTTCTCCACTTTCTTTTCTTACATGTTCCTACGGCAATCACCAAAGGAGGAGGAGTCTTGATTTCTATTTCATTTCTATCTTCATTTTCATTCTACCAAAGACTAAAAATAATTCACTCCATTCTCTCTCTTCCAAGAACAAGAAAAGAAAACTCCATTTTCTCTTCCAAAGAAGGCCATTCGGCCAAAACACTCAAACCACTCTCCAATCTCTTTTAATTTCATCCAACCATAGATCTTGAATCTATATGATATTCTAAACAACTTTCATGTTGGAGATTTTCTCTAAATCATTCATCTTCATGGAGTTTCTTCAAGATCCATGTTATTGGGTTTTTGAGGTGAAGTATAAGGAAACTTCATTTTCTTCTCTCTTTTTCATGATCTAAACCATGTTTGATCCATGGTTCTTCTTAATCAAGCTTAGTATACTAATTTCTATGTATTTTGTTTTGTATTTGAGAAGCTCTTGGTGATGAAGGACTTGGAAAAAGAAGCAAAACAAGAAGTTTTTGAGGATCTTCAAGAGGTAAGAGGGAGATCCATCTCACCAACCAAGCATGGTGGTGAGAGATGGTATTTTATTTGATGGATGTGGAATCCATGTGAGGATTCATATCCATGGTCATGTAATTAATTTGTGGGTGTTTATGAGCTTTGATTAGTTTTCTATGCTTGATATGCTTTGCATGATTTTATAGCTTTGATGATATGCTTGATATGCTATACATGCTTTTATGGCTTTGATGGTATGCTTATATTATTTATGATGAAATATATATATATATGCCATGATTTGATGATGGAAAGAAAATCAATTCTTGGCTCCAATGGCCAAAGAATGACTACGGTTTTGGCACCCAAGGTTAGGGTTCCATGTTGAAATTTTTCAAGAACAAGGGAATTAATTTTTTATCCCTAGAACATGGTGAATTTTGGTCAAGACACCTCAAGATAGGTGTTCACAAATTAATATTTTCAAGAAAGATGAAAATGGATGATTTGAAGAGTATGGAAAATAAACAAAGGATTTGTTTTTCAAGAGAACAAGAATATGATTTTTGGAGGAATTTTTATTGATTTATTTTGTGTAAAAAAGATGCTAAGTATTTTTCTAAATATGAGTTTTGAATGAAACGGACAAACGTTGATTTTAAGGATTTGCAAAGAAAGTGAAAAAGAATTTGCAAAGAAAGTGAAAATGAATTTGAACAAATGAGTTTGGTTTTTATGACCATGAATCACACAGTTTTGAAAACAAAGAATTTTTAATGGTTTTGTTTGTGTAAAACCATATTAATTTAGAAGGAAAAATATTTGATGGCTTCAATGGCTAAAGACTCTACGATTTTTGGAGGTTGGAATAATTTTGGTTTTATGAAACAAAATAATTTTAAAGTGGAAACAAAATGTTTGAACAAAATGTTTTAGTATAAGGATTTTGAAAAGGAAATGAAAGTATTTTATCACTTGAGAAATAAAATTTCATATGAAAATGAAAAAGAAAAGTTGCAAGGGTTTGAATCTTAATTTGTTTTGAAAAGAATTGATTTTAGAATTGATTTGGGAAAAATGAAGAATATAATGGTGTTTTGAAAATTTACTAACGATAACTTATTTTTAAGTTTTGAAATACGTTAGAAAATGTTAAGTTTTGAAACGTTGATTTACATCAATGGAAAAGTGATTTTTGTGAAGTATATTTTGAAAAAGAATTTCTTGAGTAAAGAATCATGTGGAAAAATATTTTCTTGAGTAAGAAAATATATTAAATGAAATATAAAGTTATATTATTTTGAGAAAAGTTGAAAAGGAATTTTTGAAGATTAAGAAGTATTTTCTCAGAATGAAATTGTGATGAAAAATGTTTTACGATCTTAAAAACGCGATTTTTAAGTTTCCTTGCAATTTTGAACAATGTGTTAAAAATGATATTGATTTATTTAAGTTCAAAATAATGTTTGGAATATTGAGGAATATTTTATGTGATTGAAAAATGTTGAAAAATATTTTACGTATCTTAAAAATAATTTGAAATACAGTAAAATATTTCTACGCGATTTGAAAAATGTTTAAATATTTCTACACGATTTGGAAAGCGTTTAAAAATTTTACGCGACTGAAATATTATTGAAAAATCACTACGTGATTTGAATAGTGACAGAATATTTTTACGTGATTATGAAAATGATAGAAAATGATTTACGTGACGTAAAAGAATGATTTTTAAGTTACGCAATTTTGAAACAGTGGAAAAATACTATGCGATTTGAGAAACATAAGTTTTTATGCGATTGAGAAAAATGTTAAAAATTAGTACGTGGTTTAAAAGTGCAACAGAAGAGTTGCAACATTTTGAAAACGTAACAGAAATGTTACGAAATTTTATAAACGTAACATTAGTGTTATGGTATTGTAAAAACGTAATAAAAACGTTTTGGAATTTTAAAAAAGTAACAAAAGTGTTACGATATTGTGAAAATATAAAAGAAGTGTTATGGTATTGTGAAAACATAACAAACGTTTTGGGATTGTGAAAACGTAATGTAAATGTTACGCGATTGTGAAAATACGGTAAAAGTGTTTTATAACTATGAAAACATGATAAGATGATTTAATTTAACAAATGAATTTGAAAAGAATGGCCCTTGTGGTTGACTTGCACCGATATATTCGTGCATTGTATAAACTATATCCGAGAAATTATGAGATATACCCTGTGATTGGTATTTGGTGCATTATACATGCATTGGAATGGTCCGATGAGGACCGATATGGCTGATTGCCTAGGAGAAACACACCTCTTGAGTGGGTGCGATATGCGTAGTGTAAGTCACTTGTTGACCTTGGGGGCATCGGGGTGCGGGTTGCCTACACGGGTGGTTGGTCGCGCTTCTTCCCGTAGGTTAGACCGATGCAACACACCGATGATCCTGACCGAGACACTATTCTTAATCAAGATCTGATAAAGATTGTCGTGTATGTGCTAGATGTGTAAAAATTAAATTGAGAATTAAAGCACGTGGTCTGAGGCACGTGGTATCGGCAGGTCTTTTCGATCATTTTCTCCGACCTGAGTTTTAGCTCCATGGAGTAGGAAATCGAGTCTTGTGTACATGCATAATCTGAACATTTATATCTGTGTGATATATTAATTGAGGAATATTGGCTATGACAATTGTTTTGAATACTTGGATGATGATGATGATAATTAGGACATTATCGTAATTGTTGTTTATGATAATTGAATTGATAAATGATTTGATGATGATAGTTGATTAATATTGAATATATTATTAGAAGTTTGATATGATATTCCTATATGATATTGTCTTGCTTGTGTTATCTCTCAAGGCCGCCATGTTGGTATTGGCGTAGGTGATCTCACCTCTTTGTTATGTTGTCTTGTCATTGTGTCCGTATTGTTAAAATTAAACAGGAGAAAGAATGAGTTGTCTTAGACATAACGGGCGATGGACACTCATAGATTGATGAAAACATTGAAGAGTGGCTGTCTCAAGTTCGAAGGTGTTCGGAGTAGACAAGGAGTAGAGTTCTGATGCAACAAGCTGGATACAAGATAAGGAATGAGTATGTTAAGTTTTATCGTTAGTGTTATACCATGCTATTTAGTAGGACCCGTCATGGAGTTTGCTACTGTTGAAAAAAAAAAGTCTGTTAGTTTTATATTTCTCTTTAAATTGTAAATTATTAATTGGTGTCAATATTGCATAATGAATAGTTGAAATATGATTTTCAATATTACCTAATATTTTCAGTAAATTTACGTTTCAGTAAAGAAGAGATTTTGAAACCCATATTTTCATAACTCAAACCTTTTATGAATTGATTTTCAGATTATGAGTTGGGAGTCGGAAATGTGATGCCCTAGGGAGGGTGTTCCATTAGTTGGTATCAGAGCACGGTTTGAGTCTTTTGGGGTTTGTGGTTAGGTCTGTTTTGTTTGTGTTGTGTTCTCTGTGTTATTGTTTTCCGAAAGGAAACAATATTATTTATAATGGATATCAGATCCATTGTATTTCTATCCACACGCCTTGAGAAAAAAAAAGGGAAATGGCTCGGGATAGTTGTACTTGTGTGGAAGTGGAACATGTTACTAGTAATGCATTCATGTACTACGGCGAAGAACGGGAGCAATGTGGAAAAACGACTGTAGGAACAAAAGACCGCTGTTCAGTGGGAAAGAAATGAAAGTTGAGGTTCAGGATCTAATGGAAGAGAATCAGTCTTGGAATATAAGATTTCGTAATTTTGGAACCCGATATTTTTAAGGATATTTGGAAAGTGATTGATTTCAATGGAAGATGTATTTACAACCATTGAGGAAACCAAAGGCAGTAACTGATGTGAAAGAAGGTACTTAATGAAGGAATGTACGTCAAGAAGTTTCTTTGAAATGGTTACATCTAGTTTCCATTTTATTTTGATTCGTCCATCTTTGAAGAAAAGAAATGACTCGTGATAGACGTACGCGTGTGGAAGCGAGACATAATGGTGGTGATATGACTGCAACTTTGGAAGTAATACAAACAAGTGGTCAAGCAATTATACAAAGAAACTCGTAAGATTTGTTCTGCAAAGAAGAATTGATTTCTTAAGCTAAGATTTTGTTAGAGTTAAATCAATCTTAGGATGAGAGACCCTGTAACATTGGACTATATTGGTTACGAAAAAAGGGAAATCGTAAGGTCAAGCGATTCCAACAGAAAACGTACTTGCAATCTCCAAGAAGTCAACAACAACAACAATCTTGTGGAGAAAGTACTAGTAATGACAGATTTAGTTTGACTATGACATCTGCACCGAAATGTAAGTGTGGAAAGGGGCACTTAATGAAAAATTGTACGTTCAAGGAAATAATTTGTTTCAAGTGCAGAAAAAGTTCCAATGAAAATAGAGTTTTCTGTTAGTAAAATCTCAGATAGTAGAGAAAGTTGTTACTCTAAATGGAACGGGAGTGTTCGGAGCGGAAGATTTAAACAATAGAGATTGTGTCATTGGAGCTAATCCTATAAACCACACTGAATATTTCTGTGAATAACCTATTCCTTATGGCATATGATTGAGTAGATCAATTATATGTTAGAGTTATTCGTAATCCTCTGATTTGTTTACTTCTGTTTCTATTCTTAGCCTATCGAGCTACTCAAGTTATTCAAATCATTGTTATAGATCAAATCTTTGTGTTAGTTTGATCTGTTGTTCAAAATTTTTATGTTAGTTTGATCTGTTTCATAAACAGACATGATATTTGAAAATGGATTGGTTATTTTCCAACCATATCCTATGAGATTGTCTCAATACAGTGTTAGTATTCCAGAAAAACTCATTCTTGAAAATTAGGCAAAATCAAATTCTTGTTGAATATGTTTGGTAACATATTAGATCATTTCGCTACCTTTTCTTCCTAAACCTCTATAATGTTCTTTCATATATTGCATTTGCAAGAAAGAATATTTTGCAAGAAAGGATATTCCTATTTAAAATCCATGTCATAGTATCTGGTATAAAATGTGGTTGAAAGGAGAATTCGGCTAGTGAGACGTTTCCTGTTAAAGAAGCTAAAGCTGAAGAATAAAGTGATATGAGGATAAGAAAATTTTAAGTAATACATTACATTAGTTGGTATTAGAGCAACTAATGAATGAAAATATTCTCAATTTAATTTTTGCACATCTAGCACATACACGACAGTCTTTATCAGATCTTGATTAAGAATAGTATCTCGGTCAGAATCATCGGTGTGTTGTATCGGTCTAACCTACGGGAAGAAGCGCGACCAACCACCCGTGTAGGCAACCCGCACCCCGATGCCCCCGAGGTCAACAAGTGACTTACACTACGCATATCGCACCCACTCAAGAGGTGTATTTCTCCTAGGCAATCAGCCATATCCAATCCTCATCGGACCATTCCAATGCATGTATAATGCACCAAATCCAATCACAGACAAATATGTCATTTTCTCACAAACAAAGCATGTATGGACACCGGTTCAACAATAATCACATCAGATTTCAACAAATAAAACCATGTTATCACGTTTTCATAGTTGTAAAACACTTTTACCATATTTTCACAATCAAGCGTAACATTCCCGTTACGTTTTCACAATCCAAAATGTTTACATTTATGTTTTCACAATACCATAACATTTCTTTTATATTTTCACAATACCGTAACACTTTTGTTACATTTTTAAAATTCCAAAACGTTTTATTACGTTTTATAATACCGTAACACTACCGTTACGCTTATAAAATTTTGTAACATTTCATTACGCTTTCAAAATGTTGCAACTCTTCTCATTGCACTTTTAAATCACGTACTAATTTTTAACATTTTTCTCAATCGCATAAAAACATACGCTTTCTCAAATCGCATAGTATTTTTCCACTTTGTTTCAAAATTGCGTAACTTAAAAATCATTCTTTTACGTTACGTAAATCATTTTCTATCATTCTCAAAATATTTAAAATACTTTCCAAATCTCATAACAATTTTCTATTATTTTCACAATCACGTAAAAATATTCTCACTATTCAAATCATGTAGTGATTTTTCAACAATATTTCAGTCACAGTAAAATATTTAAACGCTTTCCAAATCGTGTAGAAATATTTAAACATTTTTCAAATCGCGTAAAATATTTTACTTCAGTATTTCAAATTATTTTTAAGATACGTAAAATATTTTTCAACATTTTTCAATCATATAAAATATTTCTCAATATTCCAAACATTATTTTGGACTTAAATAAATCAATATCATTTTTAACACATTGTTCAAAATTGCGTAGCTTAAAAATCACGTTTTTAAGATACGTAAACATTTTTCATCACAATTTCATTACGTAAAATACTTCTTAACCTTCAAAAATTCCTTTTCAACTTTTCTCAAAATAATATAACTTTATATTTCATTTAATATATTTTCTTACTCAAGAAAATATTTTTCCACAGTTCTTTACTCAAGAAATTCTTTTTCAAAATATACTTCACAAAAATCACTTTTCCATTGATGTAAATCAACGTTTCAAAACTTAACATTTTTCTAACGTATTTCAAAACTTAAAAATAAGTTATACGTTAGTAAATTTTTCAACACACCATTATATTCTCCATTTTTCCCAAATCAATTCTAAAATCAATTCTTTTCAAAACAAATTAAGATTCAAACCCTTGCAACTTTTCTTTTTCATTTTCATATGAAATTTCATTTCTCAAGTGATAAAATACTTTCATTCCCTTTCCAAAATCCTTATACTAAAACATTTTGTTCAAACATTTTGTTTCCACTTTAAAATTATTTTGTTTCATAAAACCAAAATTATTCCAACCTCCAAAAATCGTAGAGTCTTTGGCCATTGAAGCCATCAAATATTTTTCCTTCTAAATTGATATGGTTTTACACAAACAAAACCATTAAAAATTCTTTTTTTTCAAAACTGTGTGATTCATGGTCATAAAAACCAAACTCATTTGTTCAAATTCATTTTCACTTTCTTTGCAAATTCTTTTTCACTTTCTGTGCAAATCCTTAAAATCAACGTTTGTCCGTTTCATTCAAAACTCATATTTAGAAAAATACTTAGCATCTTTTTACACAAAATAAATCAATAAAAATTCCTCCAAAAATCATATTCTTGTTCTCTTGAAAAACAAATCCTTTGTTTATTTTCCATACTCTTCAAATCATCCATTTTCATCTTTCATGAAAATATTAATTTGTGAACACCTATCTTGAGGTGTCTTGACCAAAATTCACCATGTTCTAGGGATAAAAAATTAATTCCCTTGTTCTTGAAAAATTTCAACATGGAACCCTAACCTTGGGTGCCAAAACCGTAGTCATTCTTTGGCCATTGGAGGCAAGAATTGATTTTCTTTCCATCATCAAATCATGGCATATACATATATATTTCATCATAAATAATATAAGCATACCATCAAAGCCATAAAAGCATGTATAGCATATCAAGCATATCATCAAAGCTATAAAATCATGCAAAGCATATCAAGCATAGAAAACTAATCAAAGCTCATAAACACCCACAAATTAATTACATGACCATAGATATGAATCCTCACATGGATTCCACATCCATCAAATAAAATACCATCTCTCACCACCATGCTTGGTTGGTGAGATGGATCTCCCTCTTACCTCTTGAAGATCCTCAAAAACTTCTTGTTTTGCTTCTTTTTCCAAGTCCTTCATCACCAAGAGCTTCTCAAATACAAAACAAAATACATAGAAATTAGTATACTAAGCTTGATTAAGAAGAACCATGGATCAAACATGGTTTAGATCATGAAAAAGAGAGAAGAAAATGAAGTTTCCTTATACTTCACCTCAAAAACCCAATAACATGGATCTTGAAGAAACTCCATGAAGATGAATGATTTAGAGAAAATCTCCAACATGAAAGTTGTTTAGAATATCATATAGATTCAAGATCTATGGTTGGATGAAATTAAAAGAGATTGGAGAGTGGTTTGAGTGTTTTGGCCGAATGGCCTTCTTTGGAAGAGAAAATGGAGTTTTCTTTTCTTGTTCTTGGAAGAGAGAGAATGGAGTGAATTATTTTTAGTCTTTGGTAGAATGAAAATGAAGATAGAAATGAAATAGAAATCAAGACTCCTCCTCCTTTGGTGATTGCCGTAGGAACATGTAAGAAAAGAAAGTGGAGAAATTTCATTATCACTTATGACTAGCATAAGACATAAGTCATCAATTTTGGCTTTCTAATGCCTCCTTGACCGTGGACAAGTTTTGAAAGAAAAAGGTGAGAGATGTCATTGATAGAAGGGTGGCATGAATTATCAAGAGTTAATATTTTGGCCCTCCAAAGACTACTTGGCCATGAGCCACTTGGAAACAAAAAGATAGAAATGAATTGAATATAATATATTTTTCTTTCATCAAACTTGCATAGCCGTAGAGTGAAGAGAGAAAAAGTTAATTATTTGAACAAATAATGGTACTAAATTATTTGAGAGAAAAAGTAATGAAGTGATATAGCAAATGAATAAAATGATTTTGGCCCCCCACTTTTTCCTTGCATTGCCGTGGAGCTTCCTTGAAGTAAGTCACCATTATTGACTATTTCTTACTTTGTTCTATTGATTAGAAAATGATAGGAATTGAATTGTAATAATTTGCTTCACAATGGATGCATTGCCGTAGAATGCATCAGAGTTGTCAAGCATTATGTTCATTCGTTTATGCATAGATGATACCTTAAGTTCCTCCCCAATTATCTTTCCAGTGATGTTCTATTAAGTTAAAGGTCTAGGAATGACACCTAAAACCTGACTGCCTCTTATATATGTAGTAAGTGATACAACCCCCATTAACCCATGACAACCTCGTCCATATACAACATGAATATTCCTCGCAGCAAGTGTTCGACCAAGAGTGGTTGTTGTATTTACAAACTCTAAACCATTCCCATAACTTGACCCACAAAAAACACAGATATTTGTAAGTCTACAAACTGGAGGTCCCATTTCTATACTCACCCTCCCTTTGAATGATTCTGAGTTGGAGGAAAGTAGAGAAAATGGAGTGTTTAAGTAGGGAAAAGAATGGAAAAGGTAATGATAACACCTATAAGGGTAGGTTGGCTATTGTAAGAAAAGTTAGAAATTAAGAAATACAAAATCTTTTTTTTTGTTATTTTTTTTGTTATTTATTTATTTTTTGTTATTTTTTTGTTGTTTTTCTTTTGTTTTTTTTGTTTTATTTTTTTGAACTTCAAGAAAACCATTAGGGTAAATAAGTTTAGAAACCCCTAAAGGACCCTGCTCAAAGGATCGTCTGTCCAAAATCAAAATACAACAAAATCATACAAAGATAAAAGAAATATAATAACAAATGATGACATACCTTTATGTATAGTTTTTATGGCGTATCTTTATACTACACATTATGAGTGCAGTAGTGGCATATCTTTGAGTTGCGTGTCACCGATTCAACATATGAACTCCATAAGGATTGCCGAACCGACAACGAGAACCTTTGAGTCCATTCTGTCTCGTTTGCGGAATAGCAACCATTTATCTTCCTGCAAACCTAATTAAATGCCTGTATTCTAAGAAGATGGTACCTAACTGCAGCCAGTCAGAACTCGCCATAGAGGCCTATTAATTAAAGTAAGTATATGACTCAGTAACAATTTCTGTTTACTGTAAAGACGGGACACTTCTTTCTGTCCATCAGCGCTATAGAGCCTTGGTTCCAAGAACTAGGAATGTAGCACGCGGCTCTCTACAGAGCATGGCACATGAACCTTATTTACATACCGGCGTGTGAAGATCTTCTCCTGAGTCTATGATAAGATGGGCATCTGCCTGGGGCTTTTAATCGAATTAAAGCTAAAGTTTTGCTTTTTTTTAAACCTTATTTTTTTTCTTTTCTTTCTCTTTTTTTTGGAAGAAGATAATATATATATGTTGTTGTGATTGTGACTCATATCTTCATCTGGTTTTACGTCTAGTAACGGCTTAAACGCCTTCTATGAGTCGAGGATAAACTTCTCATCTAATTTTCTTATAAATTGGCAAAAAGGGTCTTTTAGAGTCAAATTCCCAAGACTGTAACGTTTTTGTTCATCCTTGAAGAGATTCCACAAATTAAGAAGTTCACGATACACAGATCCACAAGAATGCGTCTCAAGAGTCAATAAGATATCATCTAATGACTCTTTACTCAGTCCATTCTTAATGAAAAATATTTTATCTTCTCAATTTACAGATGTGAATGTAAATGATATTGGTTTTGATGATCAACAAACAAGAAAGCAATAAGGTACAAGATCAAGTCCAAGGCCTTTCAAGATTAGCCTTTAGGTTCTAGACCATATGTAAAGGTAAAATGGATTCACACAAAAAGCTCTTTTCTTATTTCAAAACTTATTCTTAAAAGGCTTTACTTAATCATGTTATTTTTATCTTGTGAAAATTGTGTTCAAGTTTAAGTAAAACTCTTTTAGAATGTTTGGAAAGCGTTTAAAAAACCTTGGTTATGAAATTCTGTCAAAACCCTTTGTCTCTACATAAGTCATATTCGAATATGAGTTTACTCATATTCGGTTATTTGCTCAAAATAGAACATGTCTTGTAATTCTTAAATAAGCCATATTCGAATATGAGTTTACTCATATTCGGTTATAAGCTTATTCTGATATTGGTTATTTGGCTTTTCTTATGTAACCTTGATCTTCAAATGAGCCATATTCGAATATGGCACATCCTATAATAGGTTATGAGCATTCTCATAACAAATTATAAGACTCTTCATATTCGAATATGAGTTAAGTTATAATAGATTATTTTGACAAACAGAGACAATGGAAACTCCTTTTTCATGCCATAACTGAATATGGAAATGCCATAATAGATTATGGACACTTCCAGATCTCTTCTCCAATGGCTTTTTCAATGGCATTTAATGCCCTCAACCACTTCTAACGTCTCTAAACTCTTTTGGGCTATAAATGAAAGTTGTTGGACATTGATTAAGGGTTGGAAAACTTTCTGAAAATCATCTTAGAGCATTTATAACGAGTTTTCTGATCATCTCTTTGAAAACCCTGTTTTGAGCTTCAACTTGTGTGAATCCTAAATACCATAGCTCTTCAATTTGTATAATCTGCTCTTGAGTGAGTTTCTTTCATCTAAACCTTGTATAATCTGAAAAGAGAGGGTGAGGTATCCCTCAAAACAGTTAGGGTGAGGTATCCCTTGAATATAGAGGCTCAAGCACAAAGGGTGAGGTATCCCAAGGTGTTGAGTGCTCCAACTTGTAAAGGTTATCAAGCACCTGTTGAAGCTTGAAGAATTAGTGAAAATTTCGGGTGGTTACTTGAGGACTGGACGTAGGCCACAAGTGGATTGGTGGCTGAACCAGGATAAATCTTGTGTTTGTTCTTCTAAACTCAACTCTTTAATATTGTGCACTGTTTCATTGAGCTTGTTTGAATACTAGCTTGTTCGTTTGTAATATTTGTTATTGGAAGTCTCATATCTCATCTATCGATTCATTTCAAACTTTCAATAGCTTCAACAAAAATCAATATTCAAGTAATTTGCAAAAGTTTTGTGAACTTGTTTTTAGAACTCAATTCACCCCCCTCTTGAGTATTGAGGCCACTTGGTAACAAGTGGTATCAGAGCTAGACTCTTGTATAAAGAGCTTAGCCGCTTCAAGAGTAAAGATGGCTTCAAATGGTTTTTCTAATGAAGGTTCTTCTATAAATAGGCCTCCCTTCTTTAATGGGGATGGTTATGCATATTGGAAAGAAAGGATGAAGATTTTTATTGAAGCTATTGATATTGATGTGTGGGATACCGTTGAAAATGGTCCTTTTGTCCCCACACGTCTAGTTGATGGTGTTAGAACAAATACATCAAGAAATGAATAGACCGATGATGACAATAAAAAGGTTCAATACAACTTGAGAGTCAAGAATATCATTACTACCTCTTTAGGATATGATGAATTCTTTAGGGTGTCAAATTGTAAGACCGCTCAAGAAATGTGAGATACATTGTAAGTAACTCATGAAGGTACAAGTGAGGTAAAAAGATCTAGAATTAACACACTCACTCACGAATATGAATTGTTTAGAATGAACCAAGGGGAAAGCATTCAAGAAATGCAAAAACGTTTTACTCATATAATTAATTATCTTGCTTCATTGGGAAAAACTTTTGCCAATGAAGATCTTATTAACAAAGTTTTGAGATGTTTGAGCAGGAATTGGCAACCCAAGGTGATGGCAATATCGGAATCAAGAAATCTTGCCGCAATGACTTTGGCCTCTCTCTTTGGAAAGCTTCAAGAACATGAGTTAGAGCTAAACCGATTAAGTCAAAGTGAGGAGCAAGATAAGAAGAAATAGGGGATTGCTCTCAAGGCCACCTCCTCAACAATTTATAATGAGGATGAAGATGATGAAGATGGTATTGACAATCGTGAGATGAATGAAGAAAACTTCAGCCTCCTTGTTAAGAGGTTCAGAAGATTTCTTAAGAAGAAAGGAAGCCAAAGAAGACCTCCTTTTCCTCCTAAGAAGTCATACCAAAAGGGAGAAGGAACTTCATCCACTCCAACTTGCTATGAATGTGGAAAACCAGGACACATGAAGATGGAATGTCCGATTTACTAAAAGAAGATGGAGAAGTTCGAAAAAAAGCCCTTCAAGGAAAGGAAAGGAAGAAGAGCATACATTGCATAGGAAGACAACGATATGGACTCCTTCAATGATTCGGAAGACGAAGAAGCCCACCTTTGCCTTATGGCAATTGGAGAAGAAGAAGAGGAAAGCAAAACCGAGGTAACATCATCTAATCTTGAACTATCTCCTTCATATAGTGAATTACAAGATGCATTTCAAGAATTGCATGATGAATCCATGAGGCTCACTAAAATGTTTTTAACTTCCAACAAAACAATCTCCTTAATGACCAACAAAATTTCTAGTTTAACTAAAGAGATTGAAGAACTCAAAATTGAAAATGAAACTCTAGGACTTATTGATGCTAACTCATCATGCATGGTTTGTTTTTCACATGTTAATGCACCCACACCCTCATATTGTTCTTCATATAAATCACTTGAGAATGAAATTGAGGATTTGAAAAACACACTTGCAAAATTCACCTTTGGAAGAGATAACTTAAATGTATTGCTAGGGAAACAAAGATGTGTTTTTCAAAATGCCGGTTTAGGGTATAATCCTAACAATCAACAAAAATTTCTCAAAAATTTCTTTGTTTCCTCAAGTACCTCAAGTAATCCCTTCATTAAATGTTTTCATTGTGGAAAGAAAGGACATAGTGCATCAACATGCAATGTAAGGAAGAAAATCAACACAAAGGTTGGAATCAAAATGGTTTAGGTCCCTAAGGGCACCTTGCCTAACACTAACTCACAAGGACCCAAGAAGATTTGGGTACCAAAGGTTAAAATCTGAATGTGTGTTGTAGGTGTGCTTGAAGACCAAGAGTTCAAGTTGGTATCTTGATAGTGGATGCTCCAAGTACATGACCGGTGATGGCTCCAAGTTCTCCTTCCTTGTCCCCAAGAAGAGTGGACATGTGACTTATGGTGACAACAACAAAGGAAAGATCCTTGGAGTCGGTAAAGTTAGTAAGACTCCTTCCTCATTCATTGATAATATCTTACTTGTTGAAGGACTCAAACATAACTTACTTAGTATTAGTCAATTGTGTGATAAGGGGAATAGAGTAACATTTGATTCAAATTGTTGCATAATTGAGGGTAAGGATGGTAAGCATGTTAAGTTTGTTGGTCATAGGGTCAATAACATATATATGATTAGCCTTGATGACATTTCCTCAAATGATGCTAATTGCTTTATGACTAGAGAAAATGATTCATGGTTATAGCATAGAAGAATTGCTCACATTCACATGGACCACTTAAACAAATTAGCTTCTAAAAAACTAGTAATTGGTCTTCCAAAACTCAAATTTGAAAAAGATAAACTTTGTGATGCATGTCAAAAGGGAAAACAAGTAAAGGTCTCTTTTAAAGCTAAAAATGTAGTTTCAACTTCTAGACCTTTACAACTTTTGCACATGGATCTTTTTGGTCCCTCTAGAACTATGAGTTTTGGTGGAAATTACTATGCCTTAATGATTGTGGATGATTTTTCTAAATTTACATGGACATTGTTTTTATCTCACAAAAATGATGCTTTTCAATCATTCAAAAAACTTGCTAAAGTTATCTAAAATGAAAAAGGTTTTTGTATTGCATCCATAAGAAGTGATCATGGTGGTGAATTTGAAAATCATGAATTTAAAACGTTTTGTGATGAACATGGCATTGAGCATAATTTTTCAGCCCCTAGAACACCACAACAAAATGGTGTTGTAGAAAGGAAAAATCGATCTTTAGAAGAAATGGTAAGAACTATGCTCAATGAGGCCAACCTTCCAAAGTATTTTTGGGTGGATGCGGTTAACACCGCTTGTTATGTTATGAATAGGGCTCTAATAAGGCCAATTTTAAAGAAAACCCCCTACGAATTATACAAAGGAAGGAAACCAAATGTCTCACATTTTCATATTTTTGGATGTAAATGCTTTGTTTTAAATAATGGAAAGGATAACTTGGGGAAGTTTGATGCAAAATCTGATGAGGGAATATTTCTTAGTTATTCTATACATAGTAAGGCCTTTAGGGTTTATAACAAACGAACTATGACCATAGAAGAGTCCATACATGTTGCATTTGATGAAACTAACCCAAACGAGCCAAGAAAGGAGCTTGTTGATGATGTTGCAGAAATCCTTGCAAGAAATCACCTAGGAAATCAAGAAAAAGAAGTCAAGAAGCAAGAAGAAAGCTTATATGATTCCCCAAGACAAGAGGACTCTCAAATCATGGATCTTCCCAAGGAATGGAGAACATCAAGATATCATCCTCTTGACAAAGTAATAGGTGATGTATCAAAAGGGGTAATCACTCGTAACTCTCTTAGAGATGCATGTAATCATATGACTTTTGTTTCTCAAGTTGAACCTAAAAACATAAATGAGGCAATTAATGATGAACATTGGATCTTGGCCATGCAAGATGAACTAAACCAATTTGAGAGGAATCAAGTTTGGGAATTAGTTCCAAGGCCCAATGATCATCCCATAATTGGCACCAAATGGGTTTTTAGGAACAAACTTGATGAAATGGGCTTAATAATAAGAAATAAAGCTAGGCTTGTAGCTAAAGGGTTATAATCAAGAAGAAGGTATAGATTATGAAGAAACATATGCTCCCGTAGCTAGACTAGAAGCAATTAGAATGCTACTTGCACATGCTTGCATCATGGATTTCAAACCCTTCCAAATGGATGTCAAAAGTGCTTTTTTAAATGGTTTTATCCAAGAGGAAGTGTATGTGGATCAACCTCCCGATTTTGAAAACTTTGAACTGTCCAGCCATGTTTTTAAACTTAAAAAGGCCTTGTATGACTTGAAACAAGCTCCTAGGGCTTGGTATGAAAGGTTGAGCAAGTTCCTTTTGGAAAATGGTTTCTCTAGGGGAAAGGTTGACACAACCCTTTTCATCAAACACAAAAAGTATGACATTCTACTTGTTCAAATATATGTTGATGATATTATATTTGGTGCTACTAATGACTCTCTTTGTAAAGAATTTGCTAAAATCATGCAAAGTGAATTTGAGATGTCCATGATAGATGAGCTCAACTTCTTCCTTGGTCTTCAAATCAAACAAACAAGAGATGGGACTTTTATAAGTCAATCCAAATATTGCAAAGAGTTACTCAAGAAATTTGGAATGGAAGAGGCCAAGCACATGGCTACACCAATGAGCACTTCTTGTTACTTGGACAAGGATGAAGGAGGTAAACCGGTAGAAATTACTAAGTATAGAGGTATGATTGGATCACTTCTTTACCTTACAGCTAGTAGGCCAGATATAATGTTTAGTGTATGCATGTGTGCTAGATATCAAGCAAATCCTAAAGAATCTCACTTATGTGCTGTAAAACGAATTATGAAATATCTAATAGGTACTTCACAAATGGGATTATGGTACCCTAAGGGTGCTTCATGTAGCCTAATTGGTTATTCCGATTCTAACTTTGCTGGTTACAAAATGGATAGGAAGAGCACTAGTGGGACATGCCACTTGCTTGGAAGCTCATTAGTCTCTTGGAATAGCAACAAGCAAAATAGTGTGGCATTGTCAACCGCTGAAGCTGAATATGTAGCAGCTGGTAGTTGTTGTGCTCAAATCCTTTGGATGATGCAACAATTTCAAGACTATGGTCTTGAGCTTGATCACATTCCTATAAGGTGTGACAATACTAGTGCAATCAATTTGTCTAAGAATCCCATTCTGCACTTTAGAACTAAACACATTGAAATTAGGCATCACTTTATTAGAGATCATGTTCAAAAAGGTGATTGCTTGCTTGAGTTTGTGGAAACAACTAAATAACTAGCTGATATCTTCACCAAACCCTTAAACAAAGAAGCATTCTTTAATATAAGAACTGAACTTGGCATATTAGACCATTCATGCATCCAATTTGCTGCATAATATGCATATTCGCTGTGTAAAGTTAACCCTCTGCTGCAAAATTTCTATACTTACTGCATAAGCTAATATATTACATAATACTCTTGTTTGAATCCAATACTAACTTGAGCATTGGAGTTTCCCCCAAGTTTGTTTTGCAGGTACTTGATCCATGCTCAAGTCCCCCAAATCTCTAATCTCAAGTTCTTGATGAGGAAATTGGATTCAAGCTCCTTCAAAGAAGTACAATTAGTTTTTTGAGCCATTTAAGGTGTTTAAAGGTGATGGAAACATAGCCAAGTCAAGTAAATTCTTAAGAATGGAATAAGCTGTTGATATATTAAAGGATGCATTCTTGAAGAATTTTTCTGGCTTTGATGGTGAATGGCAAGTATTGATGGTCTTAAAGGATGAATTCTTGAAGATTTTTCTGGTTTTGGTTGAGAAATAATTTGTTATGAAAAGAGTTTCTAGTTTTTGTTTAAAGAATAATCAAATTGTAAGAGGACTTTAATCTGTTATGAGGATTGTAGGAATGTCCAGAACCTTGAAAAGGCTCTCTATCAAGCAAAAATAATTGATTATGACAAGGGTATAATCAGTTATAAAGTCATATATCAATCTGGAGGCTCTCTGGAACTCTCATATAATCAATTATGCCTCCTTTATAATCGATTATGAGTATTCAACTCTGGTTTGGAACATTTGCTTGGCTCTCTGGAGTTCACATATAACCGAATATGAGTATCTTCATATTCGATTATGGATCACTTCCTTTGTCTTGGTACGTTTTTGCTTGGTCTCTGTTTTCCCAAATAATCGAATATGGACTACTCATATTCGGTTATGGCCCTTCTTCCCTTATTCTTGACACGAGTTGCTTGGATCTGTCTTCACAAATAACCGAATATGGCCCCAATTCATATTCGGTTATAGCCCATTACTCTTCCTCTTGAAGCACGTAGCCTGGTCCCTGTTTTCCCAAATAACTGAATATGGACTCCTTCATATTCGATTATTGGCCTTCCTCTTAACCAAAACCCGAAGCCCTCATCTTCCCCACGCACCTCCATTTTCTCCATAGCCTCTCTTTCTCCTCTACCACCCACTCCTACCCACTCCCTCAAACACCTCTCCCACCTTAAATCCACCCAAAATCCACCATTAAAACTCCATATCCCTCACATTCCTTCACCTTCCACCGATCAAAACCCCCATTTTCTTCCACTTTCTCACCTTTCCTCCCTCTCTCTCTCTCTCCTCAAACCGAGCCCTAACACCATTGTTGCCCATGGCAAGCAGCTCCTCCCATGTTCCTAAACGGTCATGCACAAAAAATCCCAATGTGCCTAAGGAACCACCCTCACACACTGATGAACCAGATTATTCACGTGACCTTGACCTTGGGAGGTTCTTCTCTCATCCAGCTCAAAAGAAGAAGTTTCAACTAGAGTTTCATGGCAGAAACCTCATACAGCCCAAGTATATGGACTGGGAATTCTTTATCAAAGTGGGATTCAGTTTCCTCACGGATCTCTTGGAGTTTCAGAATCTGAAAACCTTTGTCTCTGCTCCAAGTGTTTCAACACTGAAGCTATTAAAGTTTTCTTCTGTAATCTGAGCATTGTTGGAGTCCAATTGGTATCTGAAGTTAAAGGAAAGAAAATTGTTGTTACACCTGGACAATGGTCTACTTTGTTTGACTTAAATTTCTCTGGGGAAAGGTTTGCTAATGAAAATCACTCACAATGGGATAATTTTGATAAGAAAATCGCCATTGAGGGAATGCTTCAACCAGGCGTCCCTTTTCCAACTAAAAGAAACTTCAATGCTGGTTTATTGAAACCTCAAGACCATCTTTTTCACTTTGTTTTAGTTCATATTCTTGTCCCAAGGGCTGGCAATTATGCCCTGGTTGAGGAAGAAGATGTATTCTTAATGTGGGCCATTAAAGAACGAATCCATATCAATTGGCCCTTTTACATAATGTACTACATGAAGAAAGCAAAGGTTAAACAAATGATGGATCTTCCCTATGCCTTGGCTGTTACAAAAATTCTGGATCATAACAATCTCCATGAAGCTTCTGTAATTGAAATTACTGGCCACCACAAGTTTGGAAAGGCTTCCTTTAACCGCATGCAAATCAAAAAAATTGATGGTGAATGGGTTTATGGAAGAGGACAAGAAGCAGCACCGGGTGAAAGTTCTCATGCTCCCTTGGAGGATTCTCCTGCCACCAATCAAGATCATCTTCTCGCTATTCTTCACAATATTCAAGCTTAGAATGAATGAATTGAAGCAAGGCTGACAAATCTCCAAGCTTATCAAGAAAATAGCACCACAGCACTTTATGATCATCTTAGTGCCATGGAAGATCGTTTGGATAGACTTGAATGTCGCTTTCTGGAAGATCATGGGACTTGAGTTTGGATCTTTTTTTTTTCAATAGGTTTGTTGTAAAACTAACTCTGTCTCTACTCTGTTTTGCTAATATCTTAAGCCATGCAATCTAAACTACTTATGTTTGGTCAATGCTCTTGCTTTGCCTAGTATAACTTTGTATGTGGAAATCCTTTTCTATTTTGATAATATTAATGCTCCCATTTACTCTTTCTTATAAAGCATAGTAGTTCTTGTTTTGCCCTATCTCTTTGTCAAAAATATGGAATATCTTTTTGATTATGACAAAAGGGGGAGAAGAAAAGCAAGTTATTGAGAAAAGGTATAAAATCAATGATTTTGGGATTCCAATATCAAGGGGGAGCTGTGCAAACTTTGAACATGTCACCTCTTGAAAAACAGAGGGGGAGTAAGTTGTATTTAATACCTTGCATGAATACCAATTTAAATTGAACTAACTTTTTTTCTCAATTGATTGTTTGTCATCATCAAAAAGGGGGAGAATGTGAATGTAAATGATATTGGTTTTGATGATCAACAAACAAGAAAGCAATAAGGTACAAGATCAAGTCCAAGGCCTTTCAAGATTAGCCTTTAGGTTCTAGACCATATGTAAAGGTAAAATGGATTCACACAAAAAGCTCTTTTCTTATTTCAAAACTTATTCTTAAAAGGCTTTACTTAATCATGTTATTTTTATCTTGTGAAAATTGTGTTCAAGTTTAAGTAAAACTCTTTTAGAATATTTGGAAAGCGTTTAAATAACCTTGTTGTGAAATTTTGTCAAAACCCTTTGTCTCTACATAAGTCATATTCGAATATGAGTTTACTCATATTCGGTTATTTGCTCAAAACAGAACATGTCTTGTAATTCTTAAACAAGCCATATTCGAATATGAGTTTACTCATATTCGGTTATAAGCTTATTCTGATATTGGTTATTTGGCTTTTTCTTACGTAACCTTGATCTTCAAATGAGCCATATTCGAATATGGCATATCCTATAATAGGTTATGAGCATTCTCATAACAGATTATAAGACTCTTCATATTCGAATATGAGTTAAGTTATAATAGATTATTTTGACAAACAGAGACGATGGAAACTCCTTTTTCATACCATAACCGAATATGGAAATGCCATAATAGATTATGGACACTTCCAGATTGACGAGCGCCGAACTCAATCAAAATTATAACCGAAGTTATTACCTAAATTTGCAGTATAGTGAAGAACACTGGATCGTCTCCTTAAGGATCATAAATGTAATTTAATCAAATTAAGTTAAGTTAGAAAAAGGGGTTTTGATGGTTCAAGAATCACAGTGACAAGATTTAAAAAGAAATAACAATTAGAAGAACAGTCAATTCAGAAATCTATCCGAGATTAGGTGGATTCAATCATAAACCTTTCAACAAATACTTGAAACACATTTGAATGGTTAACTTGGATCTAACCGAGATCTCTGCATCAAATCCAGAATTCATACTAGACGATCGTCCATAATTCAATTGACAAGTGATAAACACAAATCTGCAATCACACCATTCAAGTAGATATATGTCAATTTAAGCACTGAATTCAATTAACCTAGGCACCAATCAGTAACCTAACCTCTTCAATTACGTGATTAGCTTAGATCAATCAGTTATGTGATTAATTCAAATCAATCAGTTCTAAATTTCATCACAATACTTAATCTTATAACAAGATCAAATCTGACCAAACATAAACAGAATCACTATTCATGCATTCAAGATCAAGAAAACAGAAGAAGAAGAGAAGAAGAATCTAAATATAAATTAAATACATTACATAACCAATGCAAACTACTGTGACCCCAGATTTCTTTGGAACAACCTGCACGGGGCTCACCCATTTACTATCAGATATGGGATAAATAATGCCAGCTTGCAGTAGCTTGGTAACTTCCTTCTTTACCACATCCAGAGTCGGGGGTTCAGTCTCCTTTGGGGCGCCAGTCATCGGTTTAGTATTTTCCTCCAACAAAATCCTATGCATGCATGTGGAGGGACCGATACCAGGAAGATCCGCAAGTGTCCATCCGATGGCTTGTTTATTCTCGCCTCAAAACCCGCAGTAATTTTTCTTCTTGATCGTTTACAAATTTTTAGCAATAATCACAGGCAGCTTCTCACCATCTTCCAAATATGCATATTTAAGATGGTCCCAAAAATCTTTAATTCTAAGGATGGAGGTCAGACGATGGAGGCGCAAAGAAGTCAGTTTGAAACAACTAACTCAAGAACACTAAATCCAACATACTTCGACTCTCATTTTCACATGCTGCATCATTCAAGTCAAGAAATTTGCATCACCACTCATAATCGCATAAATCTCAACACATGCAAAGCACATGGTACAATATCACAACAAGACATGTTTCACAAAAGTAATGTAATCCGAAAAATCAAAGAATATCGGAAATTCAAAGATAAGCATCGTCAACTAGCATATCAATCACATCAACATGGAAAACAGAATGCTCCTCTCTGGGGATGTCTCATGGCCTCAAAAATGTTAAATTGCACCACATCGTCGCCAAATTCCATGGAAAGGGTGCCAAGATGCACATCTATCTTGGTCTTGGTCAGTCTTGAGGAAAGGTCTCGCCTAGGATCAATGGAGCATGGTTTGTTGAAGAATCATCTTCCATGTTCAGAATATAGAAGTCTGCAGGAAAATTAACTCATTCACCCGAACTAACACATCTTCTAGCACTCCTACAGGATGAGCAGTGGTCGTATTTACCACCTGAATCACTATACTAGTAAGTTGCAAAGTGCCAATGTTCAAGGATTGATATATTGACATAGGCATGACATTAATCGAAGCACCCAAGTCTAGCATTGCATGTTCAAATTTGGAGTTACCTATCGTGCAAGGAATTATGAAAGTTTCAGGATCTTTGCATTTTTGTGGCATGCTTGGTAGAATCATTGCAGAAATATTTCTCCCATGCTTATTTTCTCGCACTTTAAGTCTTCTCTTGTGAGTACACAACTCTTTGAGGAATTTGGCATACTTGGGAATCTCGCTTGATTGCATCAAGGAGGGGAATATTGATTTCCACCTTCCCGAATGTGTCCATGACTTCTCTTTCTATTTCGTTTGCGCGCAAGTATGCTTGGACCGTGTGACTCGTTTGGAAAGGTAGTGGAATGGCCGATTTGAATTCTCTCGCACATTTATTCTCGTGTCACGATTTTTGGATTGAGCTATCCACTTTCTTCTATTTCTCGGTCTCCTTCTGTTGCTGCCACTTGTAGTTCAGGTTGTGGTGGAGTAGGACCGTCAACTTCTCTGCCACTTCTCAAGCTAATGGCACTTATATTGCCTCTTGGGTTGTTGACTATTTGTGAAGGCAATTCGTTCAACCCTTGACTTTTCAGCTCACTCAGAGTGGTTGCCATATGCCCAATTTGAGTTTGTAAATTCTGGATGGTGGCATTGACATTCTGTGGAAACTGTTTCATCAAGTCTTCGAAAGGTGGCCCAACTGGAGTGGCTGTTGGAACAGGTAGCTGGAGGGGCTGCTGCATGGGTGGCAGCGCAGGTTGTGCTTGCCTAAATGCAGGTGGTTGGTACTTGTTGCTAGGGCATGTAGCTTGGTATCTAAACTGCAGTTGCTACTGTTGGTAGGGCTGTTGTTGTTGTTGACCAGAATTTCCATATCTTAGGTTGGGATGGTCCTTCCAGCCAGGGTTATAGGTATTAGAAAATGGATCATACCTGGGCTGCTGCTGTGATTGTTGATATTGGGGTCTACCAGGAAAAATACCAGCTGCAGCAACAGATTGCTCTGGAAAAATAGAACCATCATCCTAAAGTGTGGGGCATGCATCAGTAGGATGAGATGAACAAGAGCAAATGCCACACACAATTGCAGCCATCTGCATTGGTGCTTGTTGTCCCACTGCTAACTGCCTCACCAAAGAAGTCAATTCATCAAGTCTCGTGTTCCATTCTCTCGTTGGTCTACATGAGACGATTGAATCTCATTGACTCCTCCGGTTGAGGTAATAATTCGTGTGCCAAATTGTTGGGTGTTGGCGCCATGTTTGCTATCAAATCTCTCGCCGCTATAGGGGTCTTGTCTACTAAGGCTCCTCCGAGGCAAATCCACCATGCTTTTGTCATTTGGCGAAGCCTTCATAGAAATATTGAATTAAGAGTTGATCGGTGATTTGGTGGTGGTGACAAATCGAGCACGCCTTCTTGAATCTTTCCCAATATTCATGCAAGGTCTCTCCCGTCATTTGTCTTATGCCACATATATCTTTTCTAATGGCAAAGCCTCTAGAGGCGTGGAAAAATTTCTCTAAGAACAACCGCTTCATGTCGGTCTAACTTGTTACCGAACCTGGTGAAAGATAAAATAACCAATCCTTGGTCAGACGTAAGAAGTGAGAAAGGAAATGCCCTCGGCTTGATGTGCTCTTCTCCTCGAGATCCCATGTGGCTTCATGGTTGAACAAACTACATGGAACTCCTTTAGATGCTTATGGGGATCCTCACCGCAAAACCGTGAAACTTGGGCAACAAATGTATCAATCCGATTTTAACTCAAAATCAAGATCAAGATCCGGGTATTGAATACACAAAGACTGGTTAGTTATATCAGGAGCAGCAAGTTCCTTAAGAGTTCTATTCTGCATATTATCAACCATGGTTTCAGAATTATTCAAGATCTCAAGTTCACTCCCAATATTAAGATCAAATTCAGAAGCAATTCTTACACTTAGCCTACGAGCTCTAATCAACCTATGCAAGGTTCTATCAATCTCAGGATCAAAGTCAACCAAGTTATCAGGCTCGGACCTAGTCATGCATCACACAAAAATAAATAAATAAGCAAATACACTAGACAACGGATAAAAATGTTAGAAAAGTTAATAAAAAGCAAAGGTTAGTAAAAACACTTAAAATGAAAAGATTACACTTACTATTCCCCGGCAACGGCGCCAAAATTTTGACAAGCGCCGAACTCAATCAAAATTATAACTGAAGTTATTACCTAAATTTGCAGTATAGTGAACAACACCGGATCGTCTCCTCAAGGATCGTAAATGTAATTTAATCAAATTAAGTTAAGTTAGAAAATGGGGTTTTGATGGTTCAAGGATCACAGTGACAAGATTTAAAAAGAAATAACAATTAGAAGAACAATCAATTCAAATCTATCCGAGATTGGGTGGATTCAATCATAAACGTTTCAACAAATACTTGAAACACATTTGAATGGTTAACTTGGATCTAACCGAGATCTCTCAGCATCGATCCGAATTCATACTAGACGATCGTCCATAATTCAATTGACAAGTGATAAACACAAATCTGCCAATCACACCATTCATGTAGATATATGTCAATTTAAGCACCGAATTCAATTAACCTAGGCACCAATCAGTAACCTAACCTCTTCAATTACGTGATTAGCTTAGATCAATCAGTTCTAAGTTTCATCACAAATCTTAACTTTCAGTTATGTGATTAATTCAGATCAATCAGTTCTAAATTTCATCACAATACTTAATCTTATAACAAGATCAAATCTGACCAAACATAAACAGAATCACTATTCATGCATTCAAGATCAAGAAAACAGAAGAAGAAGAGAAGAAGAATCTAAATATAAATTAAATACATTACATAACCAATGCAAACTACTGTGACCCCAGATTTCTTTGGAACAACCTGCACGGGGCTCACCCATTTACTATCAGATATGGGATAAATAATGCCAGCTTGCAGTAGCTTGGTAACTTCCTTCTTTACCACATCCAGAGTCAGGGGGTTCAGTCTCCTTTGGGTCAGCCAGATCGGGGTTTAGTATTTTCCTCCAACAAAATCCTATGCATGCATGTGGAGGGACTGATACCAGGAAGATCTGCAAGTGTCCATCCGATGGCTTGTTTATTCTGCCTCAAAACCTGCAGTAATTTTTCTTCTTGATCAGGTTACAAATTTTTAGCAATAATCACAGGCAGCTTCTCACCATCTTCCAAATATGCATATTTAAGATGGTCCGGCAAAATCTTTAATTCTAAGGATGGAGGCCTGTACGATGGAGGGCGCAAGTTGTTTGAAACAACTAACTCAAAGAACACTAAATCCAACATACTTCGACTCTCATTTTCACATGCTTTGCATCATTCAAGTCAAGCACCGCATCACCACTCATAATCGCATAAATCTCAACACATGCAAAGCACATGGTACAATATCACAACAAGACATGTTTCACAAAAAACGTAATCCGTAAAATCAAGAATATCGGAAATTCAAAGATAAGCATCGTCAACTAGCATATCAATCACATCAACATGGAAAACAGAATGCTCCTCTAGGGGATGTCTCATGGCCTCAAAAATGTTAAATTGCACCACATCGTCGCCAAATTCCATGGAAAGGGTGCCAGCATGCACATCTATCTTGGTCTTGGCTGTCTTGAGGAAAGGTCTGCCTAGGATCAATGGAGCATGGTTTGTTGAAGAATCATCTTCCATGTTCAGAATATAGAAGTCTGCAGGGAAAATTAACTCATTCACCCGAACTAACACATCTTCTAGCACTCCTACAGGATGAGCAGTGGTCGTATTTACCACCTGAATCACTATACTAGTAAGTTGCAAAGTGCCAATGTTCAAGGATTGATATATTGACATAGGCATGACATTAATCGAAGCACCCAAGTCTAGCATTGCATGTTCAAATTTGGAGTTACCTATCGTGCAAGGAATTATGAAAGTTTCAGGATCTTTGCATTTTTGTGGCATGCTTGGTAGAATCATTGCAGAAATGTTTCTGCCCATGCTTATTTTCTCAGTACCCTTAAGTCTTCTCTTGTGAGTACACAACTCTTTGAGGAATTTGGCATACTTGGGAATCTGCTTGATTGCATCAAGGAGGGAATATTGATTTCCACCTTCCCGAATGTGTCCATGACTTCTCTTTCTATTTCTGTTTGCGCAGTATGCTTGGACTGTGTGACTCTGTTTGGAAAAGGTAGTGGAATGGCCAGATTTGAATTCTCTGCACATTTATTCTGTGTCACAGATTTTTGGATTGAGCTATCCACTTTCTTCTATTTCTGGTCTCCTTCTGGTTGCTGCACTTGTAGTTCAGGTTGTGGTGGAGTAGGACCGTCAACTTCTCTGCCACTTCTCAAGCTAATGGCACTTATATTGCCTCTTGGGTTGTTGACTATTTGTGAAGGCAATTCGTTCAACCCTTGACTTTTCAGCTCACTCAGAGTGGTTGCCATATGCCCAATTTGAGTTTGTAAATTCTGGATGGTGGCATTGACATTCTGTGGAAACTGTTTCATCAAGTCTTCGAAAGGTGGCTCAACTGGAGTGGCTGTTGGAACAGTAGCTGGAGGGGCTGCTTTGCATGGGTGGCGGCGCAGGTTGTGCTTGCCTAAATGCAGGTGGTTGGTACTTGTTGCTAGGGCATGTAGCTTGGTATCTAAACTGCAGTTGCTACTGTTGGTAGGGCTGTTGTTGTTGTTGACCAGAATTTCCATATCTCGTTGGGATGGTCCTTCCAGCCAGGGTTATAGGTATTAGAAAATGGATCATACCTGGGCTGCTGCTGTGATTGTTGATATTGGGGTCTACCAGGAAAAATACCAGCTGCAGCAACAGATTGCTCTGGAAAAATAGAACCATCATCCTAAAGTGTGGGGCATGCATCAGTAGGATGAGATGAACAAGAGCAAATGCCAAACACAATTGCAGCCATCTGCATTGGTGCTTGTTGTCCCACTGCTAACTGCCTCACCAAAGAAGTCAATTCATCAAGTCTGTGTTCCATTCTCTGTTGGTCTACATGAGACGATTGAATCTCATTGACTCCTCTGGTTGAGGTAATAATTCGTGTGCCAAATTGTTGGGTGTTGGCTGCCATGTTTGCTATCAAATCTCTCGCTGCTATAGGGGTCTTGTCTACTAAGGCTCCTCCAGAGGCAGCATCCACCATGCTTTTGTCATTTGGCAGCAAGCCTTCATAGAAATATTGAATTAAGAGTTGATCGGTGATTTGGTGGTGGTGACAGCTCGAGCACAGCTTCTTGAATCTTTCCCAATATTCATGCAAGGTCTCTCCTGTCATTTGTCTTATGCCACATATATCTTTTCTAATGGCAGCAGCTCTAGAGGCAGGGAAAAATTTCTCTAAGAACAACCGCTTCATGTCAGTCTAACTTGTTACTGAACCTGGTGAAAGATAAAATAACCAATCCTTGGCCAGACAAGAAGTGAGAAAGGAAATGCCCTCAGCTTGATGTGCTCTTCTGAGATCCCATGTGGCTTCATGGTTGAACAAACTACATGGAACTCCTTTAGATGCTTATGGGGATCCTCACCTGCAAAACCGTGAAACTTGGGCAACAAATGTATCAATCCAGATTTTAACTCAAAATCAGCATCAAGATCTGGGTATTGAATACACAAAGACTGGTTAGTTATATCAGGAGCAGCAAGTTCCTTAAGAGTTCTATTCTGCATATTATCAACCATGGTTTCAGAATTATTCAAGATCTCAAGTTCACTCCCAATATTAAGATCAAATTCAGAAGCAATTCTTACACTTAGCCTACGAGCTCTAATCAACCTATGCAAGGTTCTATCAATCTCAGGATCAAAGTCAACCAAGTTATCATGCTCTGACCTAGTCATGCATCACACAAAAATAAATAAATAAGCAAATACACTAGACAATGGATAAAAATGTTAGAAAAGTTAATAAAAAGCAAAGGTTAGTAAAAACACTTAAAATGAAAAGATTACACTTACTATTCCCCTAAGAACGGCGCCAAAATTTTGACAAGCGCCGAACTCACCAAAATTATAACCGAAGTTATTACCTAAATTTGCAGTATAGTGAACAACACCGGATCGTCTCCTCAAGGATCGTAAATGTAATTTAATCAAATTAAGTTAAGTTAGAAAATGGGGTTTTGATGGTTCAAGGATCACAGTGACAAGATTTAAAAAGAAATAACAATTAGAAGAATAGTCAATTCAGAAATCTATCCGAGATTGGGTGGATTCAATCATAAACGTTTCAACAAATACTTGAAACACATTTGAATGGTTAACTTGGATCTAACCGAGATCTCTGCATCAGATCCAGAATTCATACTAGACGATCGTCCAGAATTCAATTGACAAGTGATAAACACAAATCTGCAATCACACCATTCATGTAGATATATGTCAATCTGCAATCACACCCAAGATATGACCCAAATACCACAGGTTGCTCAAACCCAACTTCAGCACCTCTGTTCCGACTTGTAAGCTCAAACTGACCCATTAGACTTCATTTTTTCAAAAATTGTTCTGCATGAAAGTTGTTTATTTGGATCTTAACTATCAACTATCCAAATTTCAGCCTGTCTCCCTTATTATAGCTTGAGATATGATTTTATGAGTGCACACCATTCAGATTCTAGTGACAAAACCTGTATTCTGACTTCCATGTAAACTTAGGTCCCTTAGACATCTGTTTAGGACTTCGAGCTCTTCATCAAAGTTGTAGAGCTTCCTCCTAGCTTTCCTACAAGGTAAAATTCATGATTATCATATATCAGGAACTCAAGTTATGGCTAAAATACGTAAAACAGTGTCAAATCTCAATAATGCTGAAAATATTCAATTAGGACCAATTTGAGCTCAAACTCACAAAATCATACCAAACTCAATCAATTAAGAATATGGAGAGTGTAAATGACTAAGCATAAGGGTTTCTTAATGAATAAAATATGTGATTATCACAGATCTCTTCTCCAACGGCTCTTTCAATGGCATTTAATGCCCTCAACCACTTCTAACGTCTCTAAACTCTTTTGGGCTATAAATGAAAGTTGTTGGGCATTGATTAAGGGTTGGAAAACTTTCTGAAAATCATCTTAGAGCATTTATAACGAGTTTTCTGATCATCTCTTTGAAAACCCTGTTTTGAGCTTCAACTTGTGTGAATC
This sequence comes from Ormosia emarginata, assembly GCA_029884605.1. Classification (NCBI taxonomy): domain Eukaryota; kingdom Viridiplantae; phylum Streptophyta; class Magnoliopsida; order Fabales; family Fabaceae; genus Ormosia; species Ormosia emarginata. The sequence continues at coordinate 3,028,474 of JAQQTP010000041.1, read as the reverse complement.
CTAAATACCATAGCTCTTCAATTTGTATAATCTGCTCTTGAGTGAGTTTCTTTCATCTAAACCTTGTATAATCTGAAAAAAGAGGGTGAGGTATCCCTCAAAATAGTTAGGGTGAGGTATCCCTTGAATATAGAGGCTCAAGCACAAAGGGTGAGGTATCCCAAGGTGTTGAGTGCTCCAACTTGTAAAGGTTATCAAGCACCTGTTGAAGCATGAAGAATTAGTGGAAATCTCGGGTGGTTACTTGAGGACTGGACGTAGGCCACAAGTGGATTGGTGGCTGAACCAGGATAAATCTTGTGTTTGTTCTTCTAAACTGAACTCTTTTATATTGTGCACTATTTCATTAAGCTTGTTTGAAAGCTAGCTTGTTCATTTGTAATATTTGTTATTGGAAGTCTCATATCTCATCTATCAATTCATTTCAAACTTTCAATAGCTTCAACAAAAATCAATATTCAAGTAATTTGCAAAAGTTTTGTGAACTTGTTTTTAGAACTCAATTCACCCCCCTCTTGAGCATTGAGGCCACTTGGTAACAGCGGAAATCATTCCTAAAGAACGACATCGCTTGTTACAATTCCATCATGCATATTTTGATAGACTTGTAACCTTTTTGCTCTTCTCCTTTTAGAATACGAACTTCTACTAAGACTTGACATGTATGATGTAACACCCCAACTTTAGGATAAATGATCGTTATGTCCTGATTGTGCTGTTTTCTATTTTTCTGTATGATATAAAATTTATTTGACTGTTTTGAGTTCATATATGAGTGTTTTGTGTGATTTGCTCTGGGTCAGGAAAATAATAATTTTCGGGCTGGGGAAATCTTATTTTAATTATTCGGAGTTGGGGGAGCTTACTAAACCCAATTCTGAATGATATGGTTGTTAATATTTTAATTTTTAGGATTTAATTGTGCAATAAAATAATTTTATATTATTATAATATTATTTTATTAGTCAGTACAAATAAACGACAATAGACCCGAAAATGTCTGTGGGATCCACTTTTGGTTTGTAGGACCCACAATTGGTTGCGGGACCCACGTTTAGAGAAAGTAGTCAACAATAATGGCTTGAATTGTTTTAAGCCAATAGGAATTAAGTCAATGATGTGGCTTGACTTAATCTACACCGTTGGATGAGAAGGTTTAAGATTGAATATCAACCGTTGATTTAATCTATGGTTGTCATGATAAGCTTCTTAAGGAAGGCTTAGGAGATCCACCGTTGATCAATTGGATGATGGAGATTGGTCTTACAAAAATGGTTAGAAGCATTTGTAACCATTGGATGTGAAGAATATAGGGAAGATCTTGACCCTTTATTTTGGAAGATGAATCCAGTGGTTAGAATTTCATGGAAATAAGATCTAATGGCTTAGATTTGATCATATTACTATCTAATATCAACCATTGATATGATCAATGTCTCTTGAAGCTTGGATTATAAGAATGTTAATTAATTAGTAATGTAACTAATTAACCTAATTAAGATAAGTTAAGTGTGCTTAGAAGCTTAATAGGATTAGTAGCTTAATTAATCATCATTAGTGGTGGAACATTCAAGAGCTTATGACAAGGCTTATGACAAGGCTTGGATTAGCCAATGGATGACAAGCTTGGTGATCAAGTTTTAATCTTGACCCTTGATGAAGTCTAAGGCTTGGATGGAGTCTTGGAGAGTCAAACAAAGTGGCTATCTCCACTCCTTTGAACTCCACGGCCATTCACCCTTGGAGAGAAAAATTTCACTTCAACTTCATCTTTGCTATTACACTTTCTCTCTTCTCTCTCTTCCAAAAACACAAACCACCATTGATGCACTTTGAAGAGGCCATTCGGCCAAGGGCCCTAGATCACCATCCATCCATCCAAAATTTCTTCTAACCTACTTTGCTAAACCTAAACACTATTCTAAGAACATCTCTAGTTGAGAGTTCTTCTTAAATCCATCATTTAAAGCTTGGAAAATCACTTTGGAGATTTTTCCCAGAAGGTGGAAATTCTTATTTTTCATTTCTAACTTCTTTTTCAAGGTTCTAAACCATGATTGATTCATGGTTTATGATTTTCTCTTATAGTTTTAACTCTTTAAATTTTTGTTTAAGATCTTTAGGTGTCTTGAAGGAGAGTCACAAAATCCATAGAAGGAGTGAAAGAGGTTTTAGTCTTCCTTTAAGGTAAGAGGGAGATTCAATCTCATCAACCATGTGTGGTGATGAGAAAATGGACTTGTATGTGTGTGAAGAATCCATAAGGATTCACTTGTGTTGATTGTTTAAAAGCTTTCTTATTTGTGTTTGATATTATTTTATGCATGTCTATAAGCTTTAAAATTATTGTATGCATGTCTACAAGTTTTAAAATATATTGCATGTGTGATATATGCATGTTTATTACTTAGGATGTGATTAACATGTAAAGTTTTGCATGAGTGTTCCAAAGAGCACATGAAGAGGCTCACGGCCTCAACCAAGAAAAGAGAACCAAAATGTTCTCATCCATTTTCAAAAAGGAAGGACTTAATGGAATTAGGTAAATGAATGAATTTCAAAATATTTTAGAAGAAGAAAAATGATCCAAAGATCAAATGCCAAGACTTTATGAAATTCGGCCAACATGCCTTATAAATGAGTGATCAATCAAAAATTTATTTTCTAAGTGTAAACTTAAAGTTTTACCTAAAAAGAATGCAATTGTAATGGATTTCCAAAGTTTAAAGAAGTAAACCAATTTTTATTAGAAATATGACATAGAAGAAAAATAAATCCAAACCTTTGAAAAATGCTTGCCTTTGAAATTTAAAGCATAGAGATAATTACTAAAGTGGATTTAGTAATAATAAACCAAGTAAACGAATTTTTAGAGGAAAAACGTAGAAAATACAAATTTTAGTAGATTTTATAGACAAAATATTGTCAAATTTTAGTAAAAATAGACAAATAAAAGAGAACGTTTTATAATATATTTATAACGTAAGGAAAAATTATTCTACGTAATTTTAAAGTAGTGAAAATAACTTACGTAGTTTTAAAACAGAGATTTTAAAGCTTTTTGATTAAGAAAACGATTTAAAAATCTTACGCGATTGAGAAAACGATTAAAAACAGTACGCGATTTTAAAAATAGCAAAATATATTTACATGATTTAAAAATGTTTATAAAAATGACGGAATTGTGAAAACGCGATAAAATTTCTATGCGATTAATTGGAACAGTGAATTTTACTGTCGGGCCAAAGTGGTGGACTCGGACATGTTGAGATACAGGTACTGTCAAGTGGGATGTACTGTATATTTGAGATTTTTGCCATTGAGGGCATTTACGTAAATATGGGTAATAGTGCCATTGAGGGCATTTTTATAAATATAAGAATATTTTGAGACTAAGGGTAAATTGGTAATTATGATTTTATTCATTCATTGAGTTGTGCCAATTTGGTTGATAAATAGTGATTTGATTGACGAGATGAATTACACCGTGTTGTCGGTGTGATAAGCGTAGTGTGGTTCATTTCTTCGTATGGACTTGGAGGCATTAGTGTGCAGATTATCCCACATGTGGACAGCTGGTCGCTCCTCTGGGCCGTGGTAACTGGCAACTCACTAGTGATCTCGACACGCACTATACTTAATTGAGATCTTGTAAAGTCTATTTTAGTACAATGCCTGTAGTTACACGATGTTTGGACTGTGTGCTACTACACGATGTTGGACAGTGGGCTATAGACACAACGTTAGACAAAGGCAATAGTTTGGTTGGCAGCCTGAGGTACTAATAGATCTTTGCGGGTCATTCTCTCAGATATCTGTGTCTAGCTCCATAGAGTAGGAATGAGTCGTATTGTGTTTATATCATGCATTGTAACACCATTATCTCTGATATATTTATACTGTTGTATTAAATTCTTTTGATATTGTTATATTGAATTTTTGTATTTTATTACACTATTATTCATGATGTTATGATATGCTTTAATAAATTGTTATACTTGTTGTATGTGGCGTTTTCCTATTTACCATGCTGGTATTGATGTATGATTATCTCACCTCTCTATATGTACTATTTCTGTATTTATTATTTATGCTGTAAAGAGTTTGAGGAAGAGGAACAGTCTCTAGAGTGTGTGTATCTTGAGGAGGAGGAGGAGGAGCAGCAGCAACAACAAGCCGAGGATCAGTTCGACGACTGTGAACCATCCGATCACCCATACCCGTTAGATTGATATGGAGGATGGCGTTACCAGGCTTTCTTGGGTTCGCGAGACTTGAGTTTCACGGAGGTTCAGAGGCATGGCGATTGAGAGAGGACAAAGGTTCAATGGTTTATGTGGGATGTTTGACTGTGTCCCTACGATCGGAGTTTGATGGAGAACCATCTTTTTCTACTACTCTGTATTTGCACATAGAGTTGCCGCTGTCTATTAGGCATTACTGGGAAAGGATGTTCCATGCGCCTAGTGAGATTAGCAGTGTGTTGACAGCACGGACTCGTGTCCGTAGAGCGTCGAGACATCCTGGATACCTATCACCTGAAATGTCATCTGAGAGTGATCCTTCAGAGGGTTAGGAATTTGGGATGTGCACTTGGGCACTTTTTGGATGTTATGTATTATATTAACTCTTTATAGCTTTGTTTAAATATTTTGTAGTTGTATATTATTTGTATAACCTAAAACAAAATCATATGTATATTATGTGTGATGACAGTTTATTTATTTTATGTTCCGTGTTATTTTATTTAGTAATATCCTGTATAAAAAGGAAAAAAATTTACAACGCATATTATTAGTGTAACAAATGTTTTACAACTTAGGTAATATTTTAGTCATTTTATTTTATTGTATCATAAATGTGACATCCCCACAGGGTGTTACATTAGTTAGTATCAGAGCCTAAGTTAGAGTCTTTTGGGGTTGTGGTTGGGTCTGTTTTTGCTTGTGTTGTGTGATTCTCTGTGATTTACTTCCGAAAGGATGTATCTAACTTTGTTTTGTTATGAATGAAGAAAGAAGATGTCTGGCGGAAGATCTGGCGGAAGAGGAGGACGTACGAATGCAAATCGTGATGTGGACCCCATGATTGCAGCTGCGGAGGCTATGCAGCGAATGGCTGAAGTGATTACTCAGCAAAATCAGAGAGCAGCTCAACAGCAAGATGCTACTGCTGATGCCCTAAATTTATCTGAGTTTAGGCGTAACAATCCGCCGCAGTTCAGAGGCGAGTTTGACCCTGAGAAGGCAAGTCTGTGGATACAAGACTTGGAGAGAATATTCGAAGGAATAGGATGTACTGATGAGAAGAAGGTGACGTATGCTACTTTCATGCTGAGAGGGGATGGTGAACATTGGTGGAGAGGAACCTGCCGATTATTGCAGGCTGAAGGAACAGAAATTACTTGGGAGGTATTTTCTGAAGTATTTATGGATAAGTATTTTCCTGCCAGTGCTAGACATGCCAAGGAGATGGAATTTCTTGGTTTACATCAAGGCAACATGACTGTTAATGAGTACGCTTCTAAATTTGAGAGATTGTCTCAGTTCTCGGATTTTGCTCAAACTCGACATAATGATGTGTGGAGATGTCGAAAGTTTGAGGCAGGGTTGAGGGTGGAATTGAAACGAGGAGTACTACCCTTGAGAATGAATCAATTTCATGCTTTGGTGGATACTTGTGTAAGACTTAAGGAGTTGGAGCCGTCACGGGATCCAAGAAACCGTAATTTTGGACCAACGAGGTTTCAGAGGGGTGGTAGTAGTAACAACAGTCAGTTTCAGCGCAAGCCGTATTCTAGACCATCGGGGAATCAATCTCAACGACCACCTGTTGGGGGAAGTGCAAGTGGTAGTAGAACTGGTCAAAAAGTGGCGTTTACGCTGACGTGCTTCAAGTGCGGAGAAAGTGGCCATATTTCTACGGATTGCTCAATCAAGGGGACAATCTGTTTTAATTGCAGACAACCTGGACATGTATCTAGAGATTGTACTCAGCCGGAGAGAAAACCTGCTGTGAGAAGTGTTCGTGCTAATCAGCCGAGATCAGGAGGTAATCAGCCAAGGTCAGGAGGGCGAGTATATACAATGACTGGAACTGAAGTTTCACAGTCTGAGGATCTTATTCAGGGGGAAGGTGCCATTGAAGGTAATCTTCTGACTGTGTTATATGATTCAGGTGCAACACATTCATTTATTGCATATGATTGTGTGGAAAGATTGAAACTGCCTGTGACTTCTCTGAGTTTTCAACTGGTTGTTTCTACACCAACTGCTAAACCTGTAGTTACATCTAAGATATGTTTAAACTGTCCTGTTGTTATAAAGGATCGTATGTTTTCGGTCAATTTGATTTGTTTGCCTCTTGTGGAGATAGATGTAATATTAGGAATGGACTGGTTATCTACTAACCATATCCTTATAGACTGTGGAAGTAAAACCATAGTTTTTCCTAAGGAAGAAAGTTCTAGATTTTTGACTGCTGTTAAAGTCAATTCATTGCTGAGAGATGGAGCACAGGGATATATGTTATTATCTTCTCTAGAAGTGAAGAGTGAGAAGGATGTGAATGTTATTCCTGTTGTCAATGAATTTCCTGAGGTTTTTCTTGATAATGTACCTAGTTTGCCACTTGAGAGGGAAATCGAGTTTTCTATCGATTTGGTACCAGGAGTAGGTCCTATATCGATTGCACCATATCGGATGTCGCTAGCGGAGTTGGTGGAATTGAAGAAGCAATTGGAGGAACTGTTGGAGAAACAGTTTGTGCGACCTAGTGTTTCACCGTGGGGAGCACCAGTGCTTCTAGTCAAGAAGAAGGATGGAACTTCTCATCTTTGCGTAGATTATCGTCAGTTGAACAAGGTGACTATAAAGAATAAATATCCACTTTCGAGGATTGACGATTTGATGGATCAGTTGAAGGGAGCAGTGATATTCTCTAAGATAGATCTGAGATCAGGTTATCATCAGATTCGTGTTAAGGTTGATGATGTACCTAAAACAGCTTTTCGGACTCGTTATGGACATTATGAATATTAGGTGATGTCATTTGGAGTGACAAATGCTCCTACGATATTCATGGACTATATGAATAGGATTTTTTGTCCATATTTAGACAGATTTGTCGTTGTCTTTATCGATGACATTCTGATATATTCTCAATCTAAGGAAGAGCATGCTGAACATCTCGGTATAGTTCTTCAGATTTTGAAGGAAAAGAAGCTATATGCAAAATTAGCAAAGTGTGAATTTTGGTTGGAGGAAGTTCAATTTTTAGGTCATGTGATATCCAAGGAAGGTATTGCGGTAGATCCATCGAAGGTGGAGACTATTTTGCAATGGGAAAGGCCTAAGACTGTAACGGAAGTCTGGAGTTTTGTTGGAATGGTCGGATATTACCGGAGGTTTATAGAAGGTTTTTCCAAGATAGCTAGACCGCTTACACAGCTCACGAGGAAAAGTCAAGCTTTTGAGTGGATGGAGGAACGTGAAGTGAGTTTTCAAGAGTTGAAGAAGAGGCTGACAACTGCACCAGTGTTAATTTTACCGGATCCTAACAGATCTTTTGAGGTGTATTGTGATGCTTATTACTAGGGGTTAGGATACGTATTGATGCAAAATCGGAATGTGGTGGCTTATGCTTCTAGACAGTTGAAGGTTCATGAAAGGAATTATCCAACCCATGACTTGGAATTAGCTGCAGTGGTTTTTGCATTGAAGGTGTGGAGGCATTTTCTGTATGGAGCTATGTTCAATGTCTTTAGCGATTACAAGAGTTTAAAGTACTTGTTCGATCAAAAAGAATTGAATATGAGGCAGAGGCGATGGTTGGAATTCTTGAAGGATTATGATTTTCAACTCCAATACCATCCAGGAAAGGCTAATGTGGTAGTTGATGCTCTGAGTAGAAAAGTGATCAGTGTTTCTACAATGATGATAAAGGAGGAAGAATTAATTAACAAGTTTAGAGATTCATGGATGTTAGTGGAATTGGAGCCTGGAAGGATTCATCTAGGTAGGGTTGTGATCTTGAATGAAGTACTTGATATAATTCGAGATAAACAGGAGGAGGATGCGTTTTTGCAAAACGAAAGGGAATTATTGGAGCAAGGTCATAAAGCAACAGTAAAGGAAGGATCAGATGGAATCTTAAGATTTAAGGGAAGAATTTGTATACCTGATGACCCTAAACTTAAGAAAGCAATTATGGATGAAGCCCATACTAGTGATTTGAGTATGCATCCGGGGATGACCAAGATGTACCAAGACTTGAAAAAGTTATTTTGGTGGCCAAGGATGAAAAGAGATATAGCAGAACGTGTGGCGTCTTGTTTGGTTTGTTAGAAGGCAAAGGTGGAACATCAGAGGCCAGCCGGTATGTTACAACCGTTAGCTATTCCAGAGTGGAAATGGGATAGTATTTCGATGGATTTTGTTACCGGATTGCCAAGAACAAGGAAGGGACATGATTCGATATAGGTTATAGTTGATAGGCTTACGAAGTCAGTACACTTCTTGCCGACCAATATTAAGTATTCATTGGACAGACTAACCTAGATATACATCAGTGAGATTGTTAGATTACATAGTGTACCTACATGCATAGTTTCTGACAGAGATCCAAGGTTTACGTCAAGGTTCTGGCAAAGTTTGCAAGAAGCCATGGGAGCTAAACTGCGATTGAGTTTTGCTTATCATCCGCAGACTGATGGACAGACGGAGAGAACTATACAGTCTTTGGAAGATTTGTTACGTGCTTGTGTGATAGAACAACGAGGGAGTTGGGATGAATTTTTATCTTTGATAGAATTCACCTACAACAATAGTTTTCACTCTAGTATAGGGATGGCACCCTATGAAGCGCTATATGGACGACGATGCCGAACACCTTTGTGTTGGTATCAAGATGGGGAGAGTATGACTATTGGACCAGATCTTGTACAACAGACTACAGAAAAGGTAAAGATGATTCAAGAAAAGATGAGGACTACGCAGAGTCGGCAAAAGAGTTATGCAGATAAGCGAAGACGACCTCTTGAATTTGAGGAGGGTGAGCATGTATTTTTGCGAGTAACTCCTACGACTGGTGTCAGAAGGGTTATCAAATCCAAAAAGCTTACTCCTAAGTTTATTGGGCCTTATCAAATTCTTCGACGGATAGGTCCTGTAGCCTATCAGATTGCTTTGCCGCCTTTTCTATCCAATCTGCATGATGTATTTCATGTGTCTCAGCTAAGGAAGTATATTCTTGATCTGACGCATGTTATACAACCCGACGAAGTGCAACTAAAGGATAACTTAACGTATGAGACATTTCTTGTTAGGATTGAAGACAGGAAAGTGAAGCAGCTTCGAGGGAAAATGATAGAGCTGGTGAAGGTGATATGGAATGACGTAACTGGTGATGCTACCTGGGAGCCGGAAGAGAAAATGAGGGAGCAATATCCTCAGTTGTTTTGATGTATAATAAATTTTAGGGATGAAATTTTTATTTGTAGGGGAGAGTTGTAATACCCAAACTTTAGGATAAATGACTGTTATGTCCTGATTGTGTTGTTTTCTATTTTTCTGTATGATATAAAATTTATTTGACTGTTTTGAGTTCATATATGAGTGTTTTGTGTGATTTGCTCCGGGTCAGGAAAATAATAATTTTCGGGCCGAGGAAAACTTATTTTAATTATTCGGAGCTGGGGGAGCTTACTAAACCCAATTCTGAATGATATGGTTATTAATCTTTTCATTTTTAGCATTTAACTGTGCAATAAAATAATTTTATATTATTATAATATTATTTTATTAGTCAATACAAATAAACGACAGTGGACTCGAAAATGTTTGTGGGACCCACTTTTGATTTGTAGGACCCACAATTGGTTGCAGGACCCACGTTTAGAGAAAGTAGTCAACGATAATGGCTTAAATTGTTTTAAGCCAATAGGAATTAAGTCAACGATGTGGGCTTGACTTAATCTACACCGTTGGATGAGAAGGTTTAAGATTGAATATCAACCGTTGATTTAATCTATGGTTGTCATGATAAGCTTCTTAAGGAAGGCTTAGGAGATCCACCGTTGATCAATTGGATGGTGGAGATTGGTCTTACAAAAATGGTTAGAAGCATTTGTAACCATTGGATGTGAAGAATATAGGAAAGATCTTGACCCTTTATTTTGGAAGATGAATCTAGTGGTTAGAATTTCATGGAAATAATATCTAATGGCTTAGATTTGATCATATTACTATCTAATATCAACCATTGATATGATCAATGGCTCTTGAAGCTTGGATTATAAGAATGTTAATTAATTAGTAATGTAACTAATTAATCTAATTAAGATAAGTTAAGTGTGTTTAGAAGCTTAATAGGATTAGTAGCTTAATTAATCATCATTAGTGGTGGAACATTCAAGAGCTTATGACAAGGCTTGGATTAGCCAATGGATGACAAGCTTGGTGATCAAGTTTTAATCTTGACCCTTGATGAAGTCTAAGGCTTGGATGGAGTCTTGGAGAGTCAAACAAAGTGGCTATCTCCACTCCTTTGAACTCCACGACCATTCACCCTTGGAGAGCAAAATTTCACTTCAACTTCATCTTTGCTATTACACTTTCTCTCTTCTCTCTCTTCCAAAAACACAAACCACCATTGATGCACTTTGAAGAGGCCATTCGGCCAAGAGCCCTAGATCACCATCCATCCATCCAAAATTTCTTCTAACCTGCTTTTCTAAACCTAAACACTATTCTAAGAACATCTCTAGTTGAGAGTTCTTCTTAAATCCATCATTTAGAGCTTGGAAAATCACTTTGGAGATTTTTCCTAGAAGGTGGAAATTCTTATTTTTCATTTCTAACTTCTTTTTCAAGGTTCTAAGCCATGATTGATCCATGGTTTATGATTTTCTCTTATAGTTTTAATTCTTTAAATTTTTGTTTAAGATCTTTAGGTGTCTTGAAGGAGAGTCACGAAATCCATAGAAGGAGTGAAAGAGGTTTTAGTCTTCCTTTAAGGTAAGAGGGAGATTCAATCTCATCAACCATGTGTGGTGATGAGAAAATGGACTTGTATGTGTGTGAAGAATCCATAAGGATTCACTTGTGTTGATTGTTTAAAAGCTTTCCTATTTGTGTTTGATATTATTTTATGCATGTCTATAAGCTTTAAAATTATTGTATGCATGTCTACAAGTTTTAAAATATATTGCATGTGTGATATATGCATGTTTATTACTTAGGATGTGATTAAAATGTAAAAGTTTGCATGAGTGTTCCAAAGAGCACATGAAGAGGCTCACGGCCTCAACCAAGAAAAGAGAACCAAAATGTTCTCATCCATTTTCAAAAAGGAAGGACTTAATGGAATTAGGTAAATGAATGAATTTCAAAATGTTTTAGAAGAAGAAAAATGATCCAAAGATCAAATGCCAAGACTTTATGAAATTCGGCCAACATGCCTTATAAATGAGTGATCAATCAAAAATTTATTTTCTAAGTGTAAACTTAAAGTTTTACCTAAAAAGAATGCAATTGTAATGGATTTCCAAAGTTTAAAGAACTAAACTAATTTTTATTAGAAATATGACATAGAAGAAAAAAAAATCCAAACCTTTGAAAAATGCTTACCTTTGAATTTTAAAGCATAGAGATAATTACTAAAGTGGATTTAGTAATAATAAACCAAGTAAACGAATTATTAGAGGAAAAACGTAGAAAATACAAATTTTAGTAGATTTTATAGATAAAATATCTTTGTCAAATTTTACTAAAAACAGACAAATAAAAGAGAACGTTTTATAATATATTTATAATGTAAGGAAAAATTATTCTACGTAATTTTAAAGTAGTGAAAATAACTTACGTAGTTTTAAAATAGAGATTTTAAAGCTTTTCGATTAAGAAAACGATTTAAAAATCCTATGCGATTGAGAAAACGATTTAAAAATAGTACGCGATTTTAAAAATAGCAAAATATATTTACGCAATTTAAAAACATTTATAAAAATGATGGAATTGTGAAAACGCGATAAAATTTCTATGCGATTAGTTGGAACACCGAATTTTACTGTCGGGCCAAAGTGGTGGACCCGGACATGTTGAGATACAGGTACTGTCAAGTGGGACGTACTGTATATTTGAGATTTTTGCCATTGAGGGCATTTGTGTAAATGTGGGTAATAGTGCCATTGAGGGCATTTTTATAAATATAAGAATATTTTGAGACTAAGGGTAAATTGGTAATTATGATTTTATTCATGCATTGAGTTGTGCCAATTTGGTTGATAATTGGTGATTTGATTGACGAGATGAATTACACCGTGTTGTTGGTGTGAAAAGCGTAGTGTGGTTCATTTCTTCGTATGGACTTGGAGGCATTAGTGTGCGGATTATCCCACATGTGGACAGTTGGTGGCTCCTCTGGGCCGTGGTAACTGGCAACTCACTAGTGATCTCGACACGCACTATACTTAATCGAGATCTTGTAAAGTCTATTTTAGTACAATGCCTGTAGTTACACGATGTTTGACCATGTGCTACTACACGATGTTGGACAAGTGGGCTATAGACACAACGTTAGACAAAGGCAATAGTTTGGTTGGGCGCTACCGAGGTACTAATAGATCTTTGCGGGTCATTCTCTCGTATATCTGTGTCTAGCTCCATGGAGTAGGAATGAGTCGTATTGTGTTTATATCATGCATCATAACACCATTATCTCGATATATTTATACTTTTTATATTAAATTCTTTTGATACTTCGTTATATTGAATTTCTATTTTATTGCACTATTATTCATGATGTTATGATATGCTTTAATAAATTGTTATACTTGTTGTATGTGGCATTTTCTTATTTACCATGCTAGTATTGATGTATGATTATCTCACCTCTCTATATGTATTGTTTCTGTATTTATTATTTATGCTGTAAAGAGTTTGAGGAAGAGGAACAACCTCTAGAGTATGTGTATCTTGAGGAGGTGGAGGAGCAGCAACAACAAGCCGAGGATCAGTTCGACGACTGCAAACCATCCAATCACCCATACCTGTTAGATTGATTTGGAGGATGGCGTTACCAGGCTTTCTTGGGTTCGTGAGACTTGAGTTTCACGGAGGTTCAGAGGCCTGGTGATTGAGAGAGGACAGAGGTTCAGTGGTTTACGTGGGACGTTTGACTGTGTCCCTACGATCGGAGTTTGATGGAGAACCTGCTTTTTCTACTACTCTGTATTTGCACATAGAGTTGTTGTTGTCTATTAGGTGTTACTGGAAAGGGATGTTCCATGCGCCTAGTGAGATTAGCAGTGTGTCGACAGCACGAACTCGTGTCCGTAGAGCGTCGAGACATCTTGGATACCTATCACCTGAAGTGTAATCTGAGAGTGATCCTTCAGAGGGTTAGGAATTTGGGATGTGCACTTGGGCACTTTTTGGATGTTATGTATTATATTAACTCTTTATAGCTTTGTTTAAACATTTTGTAGTTGTATATTATTTGTATAACTTAAAACAAAATCATATGTATATTATGTGTGATGACAGTTTGTTTATTTTATGTTCCGTGTTATTTTATTTAGTAATATCTTGTATAAAAAGGAAAAAAATTTACAACCCATATTATTAGTGTAACAAATGTTTTACAACTTGGGTAATATTTTAGTTATTTTATTTTATTGTATCATAAATGTGACATCCCCACAAGGGTGTTACATATGAGTCAAATGAAATTGAAGACTCACCTGCTAGTCGGGCCTTTGCTTCAATTATCTAGTGTACATCTTCCAACATACCATTGTGCATTAACTGTCTCAATCTTTCATATTTAGCTTTGTAGATTTTTGTCAGAGCATTTTGAGGGAGGGAAGAAAAATGTTTTCTGAAATTTGAGAGAATGACATCCATTTTAAAGGGGAAGGATTCAATTATTATGGGAAACTGAAAACAAACCGACTCGAGAGCCACAGAGTACCGTTATCCGCCACTTAATCGAGAACACAAAGAACTGCAAAAAGAAGGCAACAAAATTAGAATAAATTCTATTCATAACAAGGATTAGAAAGATAGATGAATTCTACCTCATCAGCTTGATTTTCTAGAAATGGTTTGAGTCTTTGTCCATTGACCTTAAACACATTATCATTCCTAGGATTCCCAATGTCTATGGCCCCATGAGGATCCATATGTTTGACAACAAAAGGACCACTCCACCTAGATCTCAATTTTCCAGGGAATATGTGCAGACGAGAATTATAAAGCAGAACCTTTTGAGCAATTGCAAAAGATTTTCTCAAAATTGACTTGTCATGAAAAGCTTTTGCTCTAGCTTTATAAATATGCATCAATTCTCAATTTCTCAAGTTCATTTAATTACAATTTGCGTATCTTGCAAGCATCATCAAGGTTTAGGTTGAAAGCTTTAATGGCCCAAAATGCTTTATGTTCCAATTCTACAGGCAAGTGACAAGGTTTTCCATAGACTAACCGATAGGGTGACATGCCCAAAGATGTTTTGAAAGTAGCACGATAAGCCCAAAGTGCATCGTTTAGTATTAAATACCAATCTTTACGATTTGGGTTAACCATTTTTTCCAAAATTTGTTTAATCTCCCTATTTGCCAATTCAACTTGTCCATTTGTCTAAGGGTGATAAGGGGTGGCAATTTTGTGTGTAACACCATATTTTTTCATTAAATATTCAAATGGTTTATTGCAAAAATGTGTTCCCCCATCACTGATGATAGCTCGAGGGATTCCAAATCGACACAAGACATTTTCTTTTAAAAATTTGAGAACAATTTTATGATCATTGTGTCGGCATGGAATCGCCTCAATCCATTTTGAGACATAATCAACTACAACCAAAATATACACAAATCCAAATGAGGATGGAAATGGGCCCATGAAATCAATTCCCCAATAATAAAAAATTTCAATGACAAGGATAGGGTTCAGAGGCATCATGTTTTTTTTAAATAGAGCCCAATTGCTGACAATTTTCACAATTTTTGCAAAAAGTATAGCATTCCTTAAATAAAGTGGGCCAATAAAATTCGCACTGCAAGATTTTCACAGCTATTTTCTCTGAAGAAAAGTGACCTCCATATGCTTCTGAGTGACAAAATTTAATGACACTACCTACCTCACTGTCGGGCACACATCTCCGAAAGATTTGGTCAAGATAATATTTGAACAAGTATGAGTCATCCCAATAAAAAAATTTCACTTCTGTAAAAAATTTCCTTCTATCTTGGTGTGTCCATTGAGGCGGCATTTTTCCTGTTACAAGAAAGTTGACTATGTTAGCAAACCAAGGCATGGAATTGACAGAAAATAAAAATTCATTGAAAAAAGAATCATTGATGGGTGTGCTATCAAAATGTGAGCCTGTTGTAAGTCTGGACAAATGATCTGCGACAACATTTTCTGCTCCTTTCTTATCTTTTATTGTGATGTTGAATTCTTGAAGCAACAAGATCGACTATATCAATCTTGGTTTGACATCCACTGTAAAGCTTTGCTCTTCTCCCAAGAATGTGTATTTCAACCCAGTAGGTAACGACTTTAATTCCAGTGTGGGTACTTCTTCATGGGTATTATCATTCATGGGTTTCACCTCTTCAAATATTGGTTTCCATCCCTTGTACTCCATTACCTGTGTATAATCAAGCAAAGAACATATTTCAAAAATATCATCATCTAATTGCATGCCCGAATCAAATGAATTGACTAAACAAATTTCTAATTAGTCAGAAGAACTCCTTGTTTGAAGATGATCATCTACGATGGCTTCAATTTCTTCAACTTCCCCTTTTTCATCAAGGACTTCTTATGGTTACTTGCACATGTTAAAAAAATTGAGCTCCAGTGTCATATTTCCAAATGTTAACTTCACCACTCTATTTCTGCAATTTATCAAAGCATTAGATGTTGCTAAAAATGGACGGCCTAAAATAATAAGAATTTACTTGCAACTATCAACCATAGGTTCAGTATCCAAGACAATAAAATCCATAGGATATATGAATTTATCAACTTGTACCAACATGTAACGCCCCAATTTTTAGAAAATATTCTGAATGTATTGTTTTCTGTTTTTCATGCTTTTGTATGAATGACCGCTGTGTCCCTATTTTTCTGTTCTCGATTTCTGTATGAAAACAATTACGATAATACAGTTCAAATTTTATTTGATCGTTTACGTAATTTGTTTCGAGACAAGAAAATAAAAATTTTTCTCGAAGCATCTTGTATTAATTTTTCTCGAAAGATATACAGCTAAATAATACTGCTGGATATTTTATTTGAACGTTTTGGACGATTACCTACGTTGTGGGAAAAAATGGGAAAATGACCGTTACGTCCCGAACGTACTGTTTTCGCTGTTTTTGTCTGTTTTTAATTGTTTTCTTCTTGATTTAATGCCTGAAAATACTGTCTGTAAATTTTTATGGACTTTTTGTGTGATTTGCTCCGAGGCAGGAAAATAATATTTTTCCGGGCCGGGGAAATCTTATTTTAATATTTAGAATTGGGGGATCTTACTTAACCCGATTCTGAATGAGACTAAAAATAATCTTTTAATTTTTAGGATTTAACTGTCAAATAAAATAATTTTATATTATTATAATATTATTTTATTAGTCAAGATGTTTTAGTGACAAAGGACCCTAAAATATTTTGCGGGACCCACAATTAGCAAAGCGGTTAGATCGGTAGTTTAATTAATCACCGTAAGTCGTAGAACTTTCCAGTAACAGTGACTCAATCTAGTCCGACTCAAAAGAGCATTTATTACACAAAGTGTGACTAAGCCGGTGAGTCACCATGAGCAACCAATAGGATTAAAGCTTGTTAAGCAAGATTTGATCTTGACCTTTGATGTGTTCAATGGCTTGGATGAAGCCAAATCCATGCACATCCTTACCCTAGAAGGCTACGGCCATTGGAGAGAAAAGCCAAAAATCACCTTCCATCTTCATCACTTTTCTCTCTTCTCTCTCTTCAAAAACCTAGCCACCATTGTTGTCCATTTTCTTCCTTCCATTCGGCCAAGACACAAACTACACCATCCAACCATCCAAAAATTTTTCTAACCAAGTTTCCTTAACCTAAACACCATTTTAAGAACCTTTGTAGTTGGAAGTTTCTTCAAATTCTTCCATCTAGGGCTTGGAAACCAACCTTGGAAGTTTTACCTAGAAGGTAAAATTTCATGCTTTTCTTTTCTCTATTCTTTTTCAAAGTTCTAAGCCATGATTTTTCCATGGTTTAGCTTCTTTTTCATAGTTAATAACATGTAGGTTTTGTTTGAGATTTTTAGGTGTTTGGTGGAGTGAAAACCGTGACCTAGGAGGTGAGAAAGCAAGCTTTTTGTCTTCATTTAAGGTAAGAGGAAGACAATTCTTATCATCCCTTGATGGTGGTAAGAAGATGGGTTGTTTGTAGAATCCATAAGGATTCGGTTGTGGTGTGTTTATTGATGTGTATTTGTTAATTTTTGTGATTGCTAGTAGCTTAAGTGTTATGTGTTAGTAGTTTTCTTATTTAGTAATTGTAATAATCTTGCATGTCTAATAGCTTTTGATTGTATGTTTATAAGCTTTAAATTAGGTTTTATGTGTTAGAAATATTTTGCATGTGTTAGAAATATTTTGCATGTGTTAGAGATATAAATGCATGTGTTAGAATTGTATGATAAGGTTTAGGATGTGAATAACATGTGTAAATTTGCATGAGTGTTCCAAAGAACACATTCCTTAGCTCACGGCAATGCCAAAGTGTGAGGACCAAAATGTTCTCTTCATTTTTCCTTAAGTGCAACTTAATTGATTAGGAGAAATAAGAAGGTTTCAAATGGTTTTAATCAAAGAAAAGGAATTTATAAATCAAATGGTAAAGATTTAGTACATTTTGGGCCAACATGCCTAAAAGATTTATTTGATTCCAAAATCATTACTTTATAACATGATTTAATGAATTTAGATAAGATAATACCTTTGACATGATTTAGAAATCAAATGAAAAAGTTTTATAAAATTCGCCAACATGCCACTATAGGTAATTATGATTTCTAAAACTTGATTTCAAACCTTTTTCAATCAAAAAGAAATAATACAAGTTAACAAGAAATTTTCTATAATGATTTTTGAAGAGACCAATTGAGTAGAATTAAGTTTAAAGGATTAAAACTAGTGATTTTATCATTAGGAAGTAAAATACGAAATTTTGAGAAATTTTCTAACATATAGCTCATTTTAGGTTTTGAAGCATGTTAGAGATTTCAAAAGAGAATTAAATGATATGGATAAAAAAATTAGGTAAATAGAAAATTTTATGGAAAATTTAGAAAACCATTATTATAAGTCTATAAACAAAATATCATCAATTTTTAGTAAAAATGAACTTATAGGATAGTCAAAATATCCTAATGACAGTATGCGGTATGAAAAATTATTCTACGTAGTTTAAATGTACAAATTATTATTTCTATCTGTTTAAACGGTAATTTTAAAGGCATTCGAATAAGAAAATGATTTAAAAATCCTACGCGATTGAGAAAACGTATTAAAAATGCTACGCGATTTTAAAAATAGAAAAATATCTTTACCCGATTTTTAAACGTTTGTAAAAACGACGAGATTTCAAAAATGCGATAAAATTTCTACGCGATTGACCGTAATCATATTTATTTTTCGTTGTCGGGAAAAAGTGAACCCGTACAGGCTTTTGAAAATCTATATGTCGGGAAAATGTGAACCCGTCATGAGACTTTTGAAAATCTATTTACTTGTCGGGAAAATGTGAACCCGCATGTGTTTTTGAGAATTATTTGTCAAGTCGGGAAAATGTGAACCCGCATGTGCTTTCCATCTATTTTTTTTATGTGTGCCATGTATTTGGTGGATTGGTTGACGAGACGAATCACATCGTGGTGTCGATGCGATAAACGTAGTGTGGTTCATTGTTCTAATGAACTTGGAGACTTTAGTGTACGGGATCCCACATGTGGACAGTTGGTAGCTCCGTTGGGCCGTGGTAAACCGATAGCGCACTATGGTACTCAACATACACTATATTTAATCGAGATTGGTGGAATCTAGTAGTACATTTGCCTGTAGTGACACAACGTGAGACCGTGAACTACACCACGCCTGGATTGATGGATTCCTGTGTCGTGGGGCTATAGATGCAACGTGTGACCGCAGAATAGTTGGTGGGGCAGCCGTGGTACTATTAGATTTTGCGAATCATTCCTCTCTCTGATACTTGTGTTTTTCTTTAGCTCCATGGAGTAGGATTTTGTTATATTGTTTATCTCTATGTCTATTTGTTTCCATATTATCTATTTATTTTTATCTCGTATTTCATTTATTTATTTTATCCGGTTATTGTTATTATATTTGGTTATTATATCTTATTTGTTTATTCTTATCTTTCTTGTTTTATCTCGTGAAGTTTTATTTGTGATGTGATACATTGTAATGATATCTAAATTTTCTTAAATCATTATTATAATTGTTAAAGCTTTATATATCGCATGAACTATATGTATATTGTATGCCGTCTTTTTATTGACCATGTTGCGATGATTTTATGTTGTCTTACCTCTTTGTTATATGTATTTTCTGTTTATTTATTTTACGCGGTAAAGACTTCGAGGAAGAGGAACAGCCTCTTGAGATCGTGTACCCCGAAGAGGAGGAAGATCGGCAAGCGACGACCGGTTGACGATCAAGAACCATCCGATCATCCATATCCTCCGGATTGATTGTGAGGATGGCGACGCCAGATTTTTGGGATTCATAGAGCTGGTATTTCATGGAGGTGCTCGGCTTGGCATCTACGAGGAGACCGTGACTCGTGACATATGCAGGACGTGTGACCGTGATCCTACGTCATCGTTTTGATGATGAGCCTGTCATGACGACGACGTTATTTCTGCACTTAGAGTTGCCCTTATCCATTAGGCGTTATTGGGGTGCTGAAAACCCTGAGCCTAGTGAGATAAGCATCGTATCGACTGCGCGATCCCGTTATCGCCGTGTGTCGAGGCATCCGGGATATTTATCCCCTGATGATCATTTTCAGGCTGATAGTGATCCATCAGAGGATTAGATAACCATGATGTTTTTTTTTGGCGCGTCAGCGTATGTCTGTATATATATTAACTCTTTTATTGCTTTCTTTACTGTTTTTGTTTAAATATTTGTAGTCTTAGTTGTAAATTATTTGTACAACTTATAACCTAACCATATGTATATTATCAGTGATGATGTTTTTTTTTATTTCGCATTTTCCGCATTATCTTTTTATATCATATTTCTGTCTATCAGGAATTATTTTACAACCCGTAATAATATTTAATAAATATTTCACAACTTGGGTAGATTTTATTTCTATTTCTTTTATTTTCTTTTATGTGTGACATCCTCCAAAAGGGTGTTACATTAGTTGGTATCAGAGCCCAAGTTAGAGTCTTTTGGGGTTGTGGTTGGGTCTGTTTTTGTTTGTGCTGTGTGATTCTCTGCGATCTTTGTGATTTATATCCTTTCGGAAATATCTAGAAGGATGTATCTAACTTTGTTTTGTTATGATTGAAGAAAGAAGATGGCTGGTAGAGGTAGAGGACGTGCTAACGTAAATCGTGATGAGGACCCGATGTTGGTTGCTGCCGAAGCTATGCGGCAAATGGCTGAAGTGATTACTCAGCAAAATTTAAGAGCAGCCCAATAGCAAGATGCTACAGCTGATGCCCTAAATTTATCTGAATTTAGGCGCCATAATCCGCCACAATTTAGAGGCGAGGTGGATCTGGAGAAAGCAAGTCAGTGGATGCAAGATTTAGAAAGAATCTTTGAGGGGATGAGATGTACAGATGAAAAGAAAGTGGCTTATGCTGTTTTCATGCTAAGAGGAGATGCAGAACATTGGTGGAGAGGAGTCCGCCGAATGTTGCAAGTCAAGGGACCGAGATCACCAGGGAAGTATTTTCTAATACTTTTCTCGGATAAGTATTTTCCTCGCAAGTGCTAGGCATGCCAAGGAGATGGAATTTCTTGGATTGCGACAGGGGAAACATGACGGTGAATGAGTACGCTACAAAATTTGAAAGTTTGTCTCAATTTTCAGATTATGCTCAAAATCGACAAGATGAGGTATGGAAATGTCGGAAGTTTGAGTCTGGATTGAGAGTAGAATTGAAGCGGGAGTGATATCTCGAGAATGAATCAATTTCATGCTTTGGTTGACGCATGTGCACGGCGGCTTGAGGAGCTTGAACCGTCGCGAGATCAAAGGAGTCGGAACTTTGGGCCGACAAGGTTTCAAAGAGGTGGAGGTAGCAATACAAATCGGTTTTCTGCGTAAGCCGTATGCTAGACCACAAGGAAGTCGACTCACGACTCGGCGCCGCCGGTTGGGGGAAGTGTACCTAGTGGTGGAGCAGGGACGAGAGAGTGGTGTTTACACCGACGTGTTTTAAGTGCGGTAAGAAGGGCCATCTATCTCCGGCCGTACAATCGGGGAACCGTCTGTTTTAACTGTGGACGACCGGGCATATGTCAAAGGATTGTACTCGACTGCAGAAGAAACCTGGCATGCAAGCTATTCGTCATGTTAAAACTAATCAGCAAAAATCTGGAAATACTCAACAGAGATCTGGAGGGCGAGTGTACACAATGATGGGATCTGAAGTTTCCCAATCTGATGACCTTATTCAAGGAGAAGGTGAAATCGGAGGTAACCTTCTGACTGTATTGTATGACTCGGGTGCTACACACTCGTTTATTGCCTATGATTGTGTGGAAAGACTGAAGTTGCCTGTGTCTTCTCTGAATGTTAAGTTGAGTGTATCTACGCCAACTGCTAAACCTGTAGTTACTTCTAAGATCTGTTTGGATTGTCCTATTGTTGTGAATGGCCGTTTGTTTTTGGTCAATTTGATTTGTTTGCCTCTTATTGAGATAGATGTAATCTTAGGGATGGACTGGTTATGTTCTAACCATATCCTTATTGATTGTGCAAAGAAAACTATAGTTTTTCCTAAGGAAGAAGAGTCTGGATTCTTAACTGCTGTTAAGGTCAAGTCTTTGTTGAGAGATGGAGCGCAGGGATATCTGGTATTGTCTTCTCTAGAAGTTAAGAATGAGAAGGATGTGAATACTATTCCCGTTGTCAACGATTTTCCTGGATGTTTTTCCCGACGATGTACTGGTTTACCGCTTTGAGCGGGAGATCGAATTCTCAATTGATTTAGTACGGGAACAGGTCCTATCTCAATTGCACCATACCGTATGTCGCCAAGAGAGTTGGAGGAGCTGAAAAAGCAATTGGTGGAACTGTTGGAGAAAGAATTTGTACGACCTAGCGTTTCCCCATGGGGTGCACCAGTACTTTTGGTCAAGAAGAAGGATGGAACATCACGACTTTGTGTGGATTATCGGCAGTTGAACAAGGTGACTATCAAGAATAAATATCCGCTTCCAAGAATCGATGATTTGATGGATCAATTAAGAGGAGTTGTGATATTTTCCAAGATTGATTTGCGATCAGGTTATCACCAGATTCGTGTAAGAGGGGAAGACGTGCCGAAGACTGCTTTTCGAACTCGTTATGGACATTATGAGTATCAAGTAATGCCATTCGGGGTGACGAATGCTCCTGCCATATTTATGGATTATATGAACAGAATATTTCGTCCATATCTAGACAGATTTGTCGTTGTCTTTATCGATGACATTCTGATCTATTCTAGTTCGAAGGAAGAGCATGCTGAACATCTGAAAGTTGTTCTTCAGATTTTGAGAGAGAAGCAGTTGTATGCGAAGTTGGCTAAGTGTGAGTTCTGGTTGGAAGAAGTTCAATTTCTTGGTCACGTAATTTCTAAAGAAGGTATTGCGGTGGACCCATCGAAAGTGGAGACTGTTTTACAGTGGGAGAGACCTAAGACAGTAACAGAAGTTCGAAGTTTTGTTGGACTTGCTGGTTATTATCGGAGATTTATTGAAGGTTTTTCCAAGATTGCTGGACCACTTACACAACTGACAAGGAAAAGTCAAGCTTTTGAATGGACGAAAGAGCGTGAAGCCAGTTTTCAAGAGTTGAAGAAGAGATTAACAACTGCACCGGTATTGATCCTACCAGATTCGACAAAATCTTTCGATGTGTATTGTGACGCTTCTTATCAAGGACTAGGATGCGTGTTGATGCAAGACCGGAACGTGGTGGCATATGCTTCTCGACAATTGAAGGTTCATGAAAAGAATTATCCTATGCATGATTTGGAATTGGCTGCGGTAGTTTTTGCTTTGAAGATATGGAGACATTTTCTCTATGGAGCAACGTTCAACATCTTCAGTGATCACAAGAGTTTGAAGTATTTGTACGACCAGAAGGAGCTGAATATGAGGCAGCGAAGATGGTTGGAATTTCTGAACGACTATGATTTTTAACTTTTGTACCACCCTGGTAAGGCGAATGTCGTGGCTGATGCCTTGAGTAGAAAGGTTATCAGTGTTTCAACGCTGATGATTAAAGAAAAGGAGCTCATCGAACAGTTTAGAGATGAGTGGTCATTTGTTGAGTTGAAACCGGGGAAGATCTGTATGAATATGGTTACTATCTCAAGCGAGCTGATGGAAGATATAAGGGAAAAGCAAAATGCCGATAAATTTTTACAAGGAATAAGAGAGCAGATGAAGCAAAATGAGGCAGTAGAGTTCAAAGAAGGAACCGATGGAATTACGAGGTTTCGGGGTAGATCGTATTCCTCGTGACCGAGAGGCGAGGCGATATATTGTGGAACATGCCCATACTAGTCTATTAAGTATGCATCCAGGCATAACAAAAATGTTCCAAGACTTGAAGAAGTTATTCTGGTGGCATGGAATGAAAGGTGATGTAGTTAGATGCGTGTCAACTTGCCTAGTTTGTCAAAAATCGAAAGTTGAACACCAAAGGCCAGCTGGGATGTTGCAACCATTATCGATTCCAGAATGGAAATGGGACAGCATTTCTATGGATTTCGTTACTGGTTTGCCAAAGACAAGAAGAGGTCATGATGCAATATGGGTTATAGTCGATAGACTTACGAAATCGGCTCATTTCTTACCAATCAATATTAAATATTCATTGGAAAGATTAACCCAGTTGTACATCGGTGAGATTGTCAGATTACATGGAGTGCCTACATGTATAGTTTCTGACAGAGATCCGAGGTTTACGTCAAGATTTTGGCGAAGTCTACAAGAAGCTATGGGAACTAAGTTACGACTGAGTTCAGCGTATCATCCGCAGACAGATGGTCAGACAGAGAGAACTATACGCCTTTGGAGGATTTATTACGGGCTTGTGTTTTGGAACAACGGGGAAGTTGGGATGAATTTTTATCTTTGATAGAATTCACCTACAACAATAGTTTTCACGCAAGCATCGGAATGGCACCTTATGAAGCATTGTATGGAAGACGATGTCGAACGCCGCTATCTTTGGTATCAAGATGGGGAAAGTATGACTGTTGGACCGGAACTTGTACAACAGACTACGGATAAAGTCAAGATGATACAAGAGAAGATGAGGACGGCACAAAGCAGACAGAAGAGTTACGCGGATAAACGAAGACGACCTCTTGAGTTTAAGGAGGGTGAGCATGTATTTCTAAGAGTTACTCCTACAACAGGTGTCGGAAGAGTAATTAAGTCGAAGAAGCTTACTCCTAAATTCATTGGACCATATCGATTATCGACGTATAGGTCCTGTAGCATATCAGATTGCTTTGCCGCCTTTTCTATCCAATTTGCATGACGTGTTTCATGTGTCTCAGTTACGGAAGTATGTACCAGATCCGACACATGTGATACAACCAGATGACGTGCAATTGAAGGAGAATTTGACTTACGAAACTTTACCTGTCAGAATAGAGGACAGAAAGGTAAAGCAACTTCGAGGAAAGATGATTGAGCTAGTAAAAGTCATATGGAATGATGTGACGGGTGAGGCTACTTGGGAACTGGAAGATAAAATGAAGGATCAGTATCCTCATTTGTTTGAATGAACATCGAATTTCGAGGACGAAATTTTTATTTGTTGGGGAGAGTTGTAACGCCCCAATTTTTAGAAAATATTCTGAATGTACTGTTTTCTGTTTTTCATGCTTTTGTATGAATGACCGCTGTGTCCCTATTTTTCTGTTCTCGATTTCTGTATGAAAACAATTACGATAATACAGGTTCAAATTTTATTTGATCGTTTTACGTAATTTGTTTCGAGACAGTAAAATAAAAATTTTTCTGAGCTACTGTATTAATTTTTCTGAAAGATATACAGCTAAATAATACTGCTGGATATTTTATTTGAACGTTTTGGACGATTACCTACGTTGTGGGAAAAAATGAGAAAATGACCGTTACGTCCCGTCGTTGTTTTATTTGTTTTTGTCTGTTTTTAATTGTTTTCTTCTTGATTTAATGCCTGAAAATACTGTCTGTAAATTTTTATGGACTTTTTGTGATTTGCTCCGAGGCGGAAAATAATATTTTTCCGGGCCGGGAAATCTTATTTTAATATTTAGAATTGGGGGATCTTACTTAACCCGATTCTGAATGAGACTAAAAATAATCTTTTAATTTTTAGGATTTAATCACAAATAAAATAATTTTATATTATTATAATATTATTTTATTAGTCAAGATATGTTTTAGTGACAAGTGGACCCTAAATATTTTGCGGGACCCACAATTAGCAAAGCGGTTAGATCGGTAGCTTAATTAATCACCGTAAAATTTGTAGAACTTTCGAGCAACAGTGACTCACTAGTGACTCAAGAGCATTTATTACACAAGTGACTAAGCCAGGTGAGTCACCATGAGCAACCAATAGGATTAAAGCTTGTTAAGCAAGATTTGATCTTGACCTTTGATGTGTTCAATGGCTTGGATGAAGCCAAATCCATGCACATCCTTACCCTAGAAGGCTACGGCCATTGGAGAGAGAAAGCCAAAAATCACCTTCCATCTTCATCACTTTTCTCTCTTCTCTCTCTTCAAAACCTAGCCACCATTGTTGTCCATTTTCTTCCTTCCATTCGCCAAGACACAAACTACACCATCCAACCATCCAAAAATTTTTCTAACCAAGTTTCCTTAACCTAAACACCATTTTAAGAACCTTTGTAGTTGGAAGTTTCTTCAAATTCTTCCATCTAGGGCTTGAAACCAACCTTGGAAGTTTTACCTAGAAGGTAAAATTTCATGCTTTTCTTTTCTCTATTCTTTTTCAAAGTTCTAAGCCATGATTTTTCCATGGTTTAGCTTCTTTTCATAGTTAATAACATGTAGGTTTTGTTTGAGATTTTTAGGTGTTTGGTGGAGTGAAAACCGTGACCTAGGAGGTGAGAAAGCAAGCTTTTTGTCTTCATTTAAGGTAAGAGGAAGACAATTCTTATCATCCCTTGATGGTGGTAAGAAGATGGGTTATTTGTAGAATCCATAAGGATTCGGTTGTGGTGTGTTTATTGATGTGTATTTGTTAATTTTTGTGGTTGCTAGTAGCTTAAGTGTTGTGTTAGTAGCTTTCTTATTTGGTAATTGTAATAATCTTGCATGTCTAATAGCTTTTGATTGTATGTTTATAAGCTTTAAATTAGGTTTTATGTGTTAGAAATATTTTGCATGTGTTAGAAATATTTTGCATGTGTTAGAGATATAAATGCATGTGTTAGAATTGTATGATAAGGTTTAGGATGTGAATAACATGTGTAAATTTGCATGAGTGTTCCAAAGAACACATTCCTTAGCTCACGGCAATGCCAAAGTGTGAGGACCAAAATGTTCTCTTCATTTTTCCTTAAGTGCAACTTAATTGATTAGGAGAAATAAGAAGGTTTCAAATGGTTTTAATCAAAGAAAAGGAATTTATAAATCAAATGGTAAAGATTTAGTACATTTTGGGCCAACATGCCTAAAAGATTTATTTGATTCCAAAATCATTACTTTATAACATGATTTAATGAATTTAGATAAGATAATACCTTTGACATGATTTAGAAATCAAATGAAAAAGTTTTATAAAATTCGCCAACATGCCACTATAGGTAATTATGATTTCTAAAACTTGATTTCAAACCTTTTTCAATCAAAAAGAAATAATACAAGTTAACAAGAAATTTTCTATAATGATTTTTGAAGAGACCAATTGAGTAGAATTAAGTTTAAAGGATTAAAACTAGTGATTTTATCATTAGGAAGTAAAATACGAGAAATTTTGAGAAATTTTCTAACATATAGCTCACTTTAGGTTTTGAAGCATGTTAGAGATTTCAAAAGAGAATTAAATGATATGGATAAAAAAATTAGGTAAATAGAAAATTTTATGGAAAATTTAGAAAACCATTATTATAAGTTTATAAACAAAATACTTTGTCAATTTTTAGTAAAAATGAACTTATAGGATAGTCAAAATATCCTAATGACAAGATGCGGTATGAAAAATTATTCTACGTAGTTTAAATGTACAAATTATTATTTCTATCTGTTTAAACGGTAATTTTAAAGGCATTCGAATAAGAAAATGATTTAAAAATCCTACGCGATTGAGAAAACGTATTAAAAATGCTACGCGATTTTAAAAACAGAAAAATATCTTTACCCGATTTTTAAACGTTTGTAAAAACGACGAGATTTCAAAAATGCGATAAAATTTCTACGCGATTGACCGTAATCATATTTATTTTTCGCTGTCGGGAAAAAGTGAACCCGTCTGGGCTTTTGAAAATCTATATCTGTCGGGAAAAGGTGAACCCGCATGTGCTTTTGAAAATCTATTTACTTGTCGGGAAAATGTGAACCCGTACATGTGTTTTTGAGAATTATTTCTTTGTCGGGAAAATGTGAACCCGTATGTGCTTTCCATCTATTTTTTATGTGTGCCATGTATTTAGTGGATTGGTTGACGAGGCGAATCACATCGTGGTGTCGATGCGATAAACGTAGTGTGGTTCATTGTTCTAATGAACTTGGAGACTTTAGTGTACGGGATCCCACATGTGGACGAGTTGGTAGCTCCGCTGGGCCGTGGTAAACCGATAGCGCACTATGGTACTCAACATACACTATATTTAATCGAGATTGGTGGAATCTAGTAGTACATTTGCCTGTAGTGACACAACGTGAGACCGTGAACTACACCACGCCTGGATTGATGGATTCTGTGTCGTGGGGCTATAGGCGCAACGTGTGACCGCGGAATAGTTGGTGGGGCAGCCGTGGTACTATTAGATTTTGCGAATCATTCCTCTCTCGATACTTGTGTTTTTCTTTAGCTCCATGGAGTAGGATTTTGTTATATTGTTTATCTCTATGTCTATTTGTTTCCATATTATCTATTTATTTTTATCTGTATTTCATTTATTTATTTTATCTGGTTATTGTTATTATATTTGGTTATTATATCTTATTTGTTTATTCTTATCTTTCTTGTTTTATCTGTGAAGTTTTATTTGTGATGTGATACATTGTAATGATATCTAAATTTTCTTAAATCTGTTATTATAATTGTTAAAGCTTTATATATCGCATGAACTGTATGTATATTGTATGCCGTCTTTTTATTGACCATGTTGCGATGATTTTATGTTGTCTTACCTCTTTGTTATATGTATTTTCTGTTTATTTATTTTACGCGGTAAAGACTTCGAGGAAGAGGAACAGCCTCTTGAGATTGTGTACCCTGAAGAGGAGGAAGATCGGCAAGCAGACGACCGGTTGACGATCAAGAACCATCCGATCATCCATATCCTCTGGATTGATTGTGAGGATGGCGACGCCAGATTTTTGGGATTCATAGAGCTGGTATTTCATGGAGGTGCTCGGCTTGGCATCTACGAGGAGACCGTGACTCGTGACATATGCGGGACGTGTGACCGTGATCCTACGTCATCGTTTTGATGATGAGCCTGTCATGACGACGACGTTATTTACGCACTTAGAGTTGCCCTTATCCATTAGGCGTTATTGGGGTGCTTTGAAAACCCGAGCCTAGTGAGATAAGCATCGTATCGACCGCGCGATCCCGTTATCGCCGCGTGTCGAGGCATCCGGATATTTATCCCCGATGATCATTTTCGGTGATAGTGATCCATCGAGGATTAGATAACCATGATGTTTTTTGGGGTGCGTCGTCAGTATGTCTGTATATATATTAACTCTTTTATTGCTTTCTTTACTGTTTTTGTTTAAATATTTGTAGTCTTAGTTGTAAATTATTTGTACAACTTATAACCTAACCATATGTATATTATTAGTGATGATGTTTTTTTTTATTT
The DNA here is from genome assembly GCA_029884605.1 of Ormosia emarginata. Classification (NCBI taxonomy): domain Eukaryota; kingdom Viridiplantae; phylum Streptophyta; class Magnoliopsida; order Fabales; family Fabaceae; genus Ormosia; species Ormosia emarginata. The sequence continues at coordinate 2,999,155 of JAQQTP010000041.1, read as the reverse complement.
CGCATTTTCCGCATTATCTTTTTATATCATATTTCTGTCTATCAGGAACTATTTTACAACCCGTAATAATATTTAATAAATATTTCACAACTTGGGTAGATTTTATTTCTATTTCTTTTATTTTCTTTTATGTGTGACATCCTCCAAAAGGGTGTTACACAACACATCTACTATTCCTCTTGGAATTTTAATTGATTTATCGACAAGTAGAGAAGTTACAGAAGTTGGTTTTAACTCACCTAAGTTGAGTTGCTAATAAACTGAATATGGAAGCAAATTGACACTAGCACCAAGATCAAGTAAAGCTTTTTTAATTTTATGTTCTCCAATAATGCATGAAACTGTAGGACAACCAGGGTTTTTATATTTCAACGCATTATTGTTCTGAATAATGGAGCTTACCTGTTCAGCCAAAAAGACTTTCTTTTTCACATTTAGTTTCCTTTTAACAGTGCACAAGTCCTTCAAATATTTGGCATAAGATGAAATCTGTTTGATAGCATCTACTAAAGGAATATTGACCTTCACTTGTTTTAAAATTTCAAAAATTTCAGTGTTATGGTTCAATTTCCTTGAATTGTTTAATGCTTGAGGAAATAGGGGTGCAAACAAGAGTTTGGTCTCTTTTTGGTCAACTTTTTCATTTTCTTGGGGGATTAGTTCATCATCTCTCTCACAAGGTTCATAAATTTGTTTTTCAACAACCTTTCCACTCCTAAGAGTTATCACTGACTTGACTTGATCTATTTGTTAGTTTTCTGAACTACCCTCATTTAGACTGTACGAACCCTTGGGAATTGGTTGAAGTTGAGAAGGAAATTTTCCTTTCTCGTGAATGGTGAGTGCAGAAGAAAGTTTAGTAAGAATTTCTTTTATGACAATCATAGTTTGATTGTTTTGTTTATTAATGGTCTCTTGCTTTACTATGAATGCATGCAATGTTTCTTCAAAGTTTTTCCTATATGGTGGGACATAAGGTGCATATCCTTGAGAATTTTGAGAGCCCTATTGTGCTTGAGGAGGTGGTAGTTGCACGAATTGTGACTGATTATTATTCCTCCAGTTGAAATTCAGGTGATTTCTCCATCCCGGACTGTATGAATCTGAAAAAGAAGAAGTAAATGTCTTTTTAAAATTATTCATTGCCTTTACTTGCTAATGTACAACTTCTTTAAAAACAAGAATCTCAGGACATTCATGTGTTGAGTGTCCTAAGTCATCACAAATGCCACAAATTTCTTCATTTTGCACAGATTTGATTTCTTTTGCTTTTCCTAATTCTATGGCTACAACCTTTCTAACCAAACTGGCAAACCTAACATTTAGATCTTCCTCTTGACTAAGGTGATATTTTCCTTTATTAGCACTTACAAGGTTAGATCTAATTGAATTTTCAAAAACATTAGTACCATGCCAAGATTGAGAATTTTCAGCGAACTGGTTTAAATAATCTAAAGCTTCGTCTGGTTCTTTATCAAGAAACTCACCATTGCACATTGTTTCCACAAATTGTTTAGTTTTGTTGGTTGTGGCTTCGTAATACTCAAGAAGGGGGGGTTGAATTGAGTATGATAAATGTTTGAAACTTTTTCCCCTTTTTGTAAAAACTGATTCTTTTCTTTAACTACGAAAAAGATTTTGTCAACCAACAAACCAAAATGTGTTTTTGCAAGATGTATTTCTATCAAGATTTGAAACTTATAAAGAAATATTAACAATAAGATTGATTTCAGATATTAACAAGATCATAAACTAATCAAATCAAGCAAACATCCCTAACATATTGCTTAATTCATACAATCAACAATAAAGCAAATAAAGAGTTAAGGGATAGAGAAAAAATACAAACCGAGATTTATCCTGGTTCAGCTACTTCCTCTGGTAACCTACATCTAGTCCCCACACCACTGTGAGTTTTATCCATTATTGAAAAATCAATATACAAGATTCTTTACACAAGCTTCACTTCTAGGTTCCTTCTACCCAAATGACAACTTTTCAAGTCAAAACAATCTTGCAATTCCCACAAGAATTCCTTCTATTCTTGCACAGCACCAAGAGTCCCTTCCACTCTTGATTTAATCAGCGAGAGAACCTTCTCTCTCATCTCTCTTTTATAATATGAAAAGATTGAATCAGATTATAAGAAAATTAGATATTACAACTTGAAGTTCTACAGAAAAATACTCAGTTTCTTTCAATGAAAAAGCTCTCACAGTATTTGTGTGTTTGATCTCAAATTTCAAATGAATTTTTTTTTAGAAAGTGTTTGCCAATGTCCTTATATAGGTATATTTCAAAATAGATCCGTTGGACAAACTTTACAAGTCAGTTAAGATCAAAATAGACTTATCTAAAAAATTCTGTTATCAGTCAATCGATTAGTATACAGATGTATTAAACAAAATTTTATTCTTATAATATGTGTACATCGATTGCCTAATCGATTGTGTTCTTGGAAGTTCTTGATCTTGATTAATGCACACATGAGTGCATTGATGTTGTTCTTGAAAAACATTCGTATTTTCAGCCCAGAAGTTCATACATCAATTACCTAATCGATTGTATGGTTATTTCAAAAAGTTCTTGCTTCTGTTTTGGCTTATACATAGATGTATCAATCGATGTACAGATGCAAAGATGCATACTGATCAAGTAAGTCCAGAATCAATCGATGTATACATAGATGTATAACATTTATACATAGATGTACACTGAGATTTTCATTAAGTCCATAATCAATTGATGTATACATAGATGTATAACATTTTATACATAGATGTATACTGAGATTTTTATTAAAAGTTAGTTAATTAACTAAAAGTACATGGATGTACAGACTTATTAATTAACTTTTTTCATTCTTAATCCATTTTTACTTTTGAAAACCATTTTTACTTATTTGAGAGAGCTTAATCAAAGAATTAAACTAAGTCTTTTGTTTACAGAAAGGTTCTTAATGATTTTCCTTGAATTCTTTCTTCATGATGCTCCTTCTTTAAGTTTGACTTCATGATCCTTGCATTGAAATGCTTTGCTCCATGATCCTTGCATTGAAATGCTTTGCTCCATGATCCTTTGCATCCACTTTTCTTGCTCCATTAAATCTCATTGAAAAAGTCAAGCTTGACAAGTAGTTAGTGAATCAAAGTAATAATCATGTTAAGTTTAGTCATTAATCAAAACATACTAGGGTCATTTATCTACAAGTTTCCGGTGTTAAACCTTCATAAAAGAAGCTTATAGTGCACCATTTTTCAAAACCATGATGTGGGCAAGAATTCAACAAATCTTTAAACCGTTCCCAACATTGAAAATATGCTTCATTTGAATTTTGGAAAAAATTTTGGATTTGTCTTTTCATAGCATTGGTTTTATGTGTTTGAAAAAATTTCTTTAAGAACTCACCTTGCATTTCTTGGCATGTGCCAATTGATCTTGGTTTCAAAGTGTTAAGCCAAGTTTTTGCTTTATCTTTTAAAGAAAAAGGAAACAATTTAAGTTTAAAAATCTCTTCAGTGCAATTTTGGTCATTGAAAGCAATACATACTTTCTCAAATTTTTTAGATGTAAATATGAGCTTTCAAATTCTAAACCATGAAAATTAGAAAGTAAAGAAATCATACATGACTTAAATCTAAAATTGTTGGCATTGAGTGGAAAGATAAAGCATAATGAACTAGAATTTCGAGGTGGTTGCAAATATTCACGCATGGTTCGCAACGGTTGATTTTCATGTTCATCATGTACACTTTCATTTTCAGCCATTGTGTCAATTATGTGTGATTGTGATTCAAACAAATCAATATATAAAGTACCAGGATTAATTTTAACTAAACGATCAGAATTTGAATCACGATACTAATTAAGCATAAATAAATGACTTAAAATAGAAAAAAATAATGTAAAAGTCGGTGATTTATACCAGCCATTAAAATCTTAACAATAAAAAATGACATAAATAAAAAAATGTATAAGTTATTAAGTCAAAAAACAAAAATAAATGACATAAATAAAAAAGTAAGTAAGTTAGTAAGCATAAATAAATGACATAAATAAAAAAGTTAGTATGTTAGTAAGTTAGAAAATTAGAAAGTTAGAGAGTTAGTAAATAAACCGAAGGACTGACAAGCCAATCTTTTGCTCTGGTGAAGGAGAAGAGAGAACATATTTTATTAAAGAAAAAGAACCTCAATAAATTAAAACTTCAAATCAAGTCCTCGGTAACAACACCAAAAACTTGTTACAGATTAAAGGATGCAAACTCAAGTGTAGGTTGTCTCAAGTAATAAATTTATCGGGAGTCCGAGGTCGATCCGCAGGGAATTGATGAATAAAAATTCTTTGAGGTAAGGAAAGACTTTGTCACAATAATAAAGATAATAAAACTTGTTCACAATTAAATTAAAGAACTTGTTTGGGCTAAGAGATCCACTTTTGATAATAAATTAAGGACAACATTAATTTTTTTTATAACTCAATTGAAATCCATGCACAATGGAGGTTCCAATCAGAAAATAAAACATTCAAAGTCCATTTAAAATTATATACGTAGTTATATTATGGTTCCTTTAATTATTTACCAACACTAACACTTGTAAATGAGTTCAAGCATTCATTGTGCCAAATCACTTGTCTACAATGAATCAAGAACTCCACTTTACAAGGAGGGTTTCTAAATTGATTAGAAACAAAATACAACACATATAATGATCACTTGATAATATATCATTTAAGCACAAGAAAGAAATTAATCTAACGTTATTTTTATTACCAAAAGCTTTACCCTTTCACCCCTTCACCTAAGCAAGATGAAAATTAGTTACCCATGAGCATGAAGAAAGAAAGAGAGAAGAAGAAGAAGAAGATGATCATAAATTCTATTTACAACAAAAGAAAATTACAATAAGTAAATAATATAATAGCATGATCTTGATCTAAAACTAAGATTACCCTAATAGGTAGTCAAAGCTACCTTTTATAGAGCATCACAAGTAAAAGATAACAATGAGTGGGACAATGAGTGGGTGGATAATTAAGGAGTGGGTGGATGATTAAGGAGTAGGTGGATGATTACAAAAAAAATGCTTGTCTTCACATGTGTAAAATAATTTGGTGCCAAACTCATGCTTGCCGACAGATTTTCAGAAAGTGGCCTTCATGAAAGTTGTAGGCCTTTATCTTGGCTATTAAATGCCCATTTGAACTATCCAATTTGGCCTCCTACAGCCTAAGATATAACCCAATCATTGCAACTGCTCAGGCCCAATTTTAGTCCCTCTGTTCTGACTTGCTAGCCCAATATGGCCTCCGAGACATTCGAACTGGCTCTTGTGTTCTTCATGAAAGTTGTAGATTTGGGTCTTAACTTTCAAATGGTACTAATTTTAGCTCAATGCAACTCATATAGCCTAAGTTATGCCCTGATTAGTGCACACTGCTCGAGTTCTAGTGACAAAACTCATTTTCTGACTTCCAGGCCCAATTAGCTCCACTAGATGTCTGATTGAGACTTTGAGCTCTCATCAAAATTATAGAGCTTTCTCTCAGCTTTCCTACAAGATAAAATTCATAATTTCTAGACATCTAGATCTCAAGATATGACCGAAATACAGAAACAATATAAAATCTCAATAATACTGAAAAATATCAATTAAGCCTAATTTGAACCCAAGCTTACAAATCATGATCAAGCTCAATCAATTAAGTACATGGAGAGTGTAAATGATTAAAAATGAGGGTTTATTAATGTATAAAATATGTGATTATTACAAGACATGAGTTATATAATTTGTGAATGTACCATTGTGCATATTTATATTAGTGCCATGAGATATATGTGTATTATTGAGAATTTTTATATTCTCACCACTGTATGTTTCATAGTTAGTAGGTCAAGGTCCTGCAATAGGGTAAGAAGATGAAGATAACTGAAGAATTAGATTAGTTTAGTTTTAATGTTTTAAGTTTAAAACTTATGTAATTATTTATATTTGCTTTGATAATATAAAAAGTTTTGTGTGTGTGTGTGTGTGTGTGTGTATATATATATATATATGTATGACTTTTAGATATGACTCTCAATAATTATTTATTTAAATGTTATAGATTAGTTGATGATGAAGTTAGAAGTAGCATGACTGATATTGCTTATCTAGGTATACGTTAGATATACTAGGGTGCAGGTATTAGGCTGTTACACTATCCACATAGGCCCGACCTTGACCTAATCACCAATCACCTTGACTTTTCACCATGACCTTGGCCTTTCATCGTTGGTGGTTCTTGCCACTTCAAACAGTAAATATCCACTGTAACATGATCTCTAAGCTATTAGCCTTAATGATTATTATAGTAGTTTATTAACACTTATGTGAGTTACCTGTTAATTATGGTGATTTTCTAAGTTAGTTCGGACATAATGCTATAACACAAGATATGGAAAATAACTCATATTAGGTTAGAACTTAGCATAAATTGCTTAGACGATAGAAATAAATATGAAAAATTTATTTCTAGGTCACAGATAATTAAAATGAGTTGTGGTAATTTTTAGGGAATTAAATGAATTAGTTTGACATTTTTAATAAATAGAATGAATGTTTAAAGGCCAAATTAAATAGGAGAGTAGCTTGAAAAATCATGAAATTTTGTGGAGATGTCAAATAGAGAATGGAAACTATTCTAGAAATGATTACAGGTTAAAGCAGATACTTATAAGCATATTAGTTTAACTCCTTAGGTTTATCTTAACTTAAGGAAAAGTAATAGAGTTTAATGGCTATCAATGGTGAGTTTAGATAGTTTTTAAATGATAAGTATCGAGACTGAAGGAAGTCCTAGAATTTTCTATAACATATATGGAAGTTAGAAAACTCATCAATGGAATATCAAAGTATCCCTAAGAGATAAACGTCTTCCACTTAACCATGACAACACATAACTTTCCATACTTATCTTTGTCTTTTTCTCTTCACCTTTCCACCGCTACACATCCCTTCACACTCACTCTTCCCATTTTACTCTTCATTTTCTCTCAATAAGAGCAATGGAAGAAAGGAGATAAGAAAGAAAGAAGAAAGAAAAGAGAAAGATCATCATTAACAAGAAGCTTAGGATGAACCAAAGAAAGAAAAGATAAACACTATCAACAAGGGAGCTTAGGTAGGGGTTTGTGTTTCTTTATAATATTCTTTTCTTTACTTACTTCCTAAATCCGGTATTTGAGGATGGTTCTTGTGAGCTGCATATTGAATTAATGGTATATGTATGGTTGTTGGACTTGAGGATATCCATAAAACAATATGTATTTGAGGTTAATGAATTAGGTTTTATTGGTTGACCTTTATTATTAGACTTTATGAATTTCAGCCGAGTATATATTGAGACTTTGATGTTGTGTTGACTGAAATGAAGAAGAATAAGTTACTTTGAGATGACTTTGTTATAAACATAGTTCAATTGTTAAAAATCAATTAGGTAATTGATTACTGAAGTCAGTAATCAAATACCAATTTGCAAAAATGGTAGCTGGGTTTGTGGTAATTGATTACCATATATGGTAATTGATTACCAAGTTGCTGTTTGCAAAAAAAAAATATGTGGTAATCGATTACCAAGCTACTAACTTGAGAAATTTTCAGGTGGTAATCGATTATCAGGTAAGGTAATTGATTACAAAGCCCTTGTTTTTAGAGAATGGCTTGTAGTAATCGATTATCATGCATGGTAATCGATTACTAATCTCCTGATTTGAGAAAACAGAGTTCTCTACTCTATGAAAACCATGTGAGATACATTTATGCTATATGGTGTGATTAAATTTGATTAAGTTCACTAAGTAAGGTGACTTAAGCCTATGTATGTACACTTGTTACTTATGTGATTATGATAATGTGCACTTGTTATTTATGAGATTAAGATGATGTGCACTTGATATATCAATGTGATGAATTATGAAGTTCACTTCGTATACATATAATATGAAATATGATGTGCATTTATTATGATGATGAGATAAATTGAGATGTACACTTGTTATGTTTATGAAATATACTAAAAAATGATTTGCTCCTTTAGAATGATAAAGTTGAGGTAGAAATTGAATTGAAATTTAAAGTGCTCAAAGCTTAAAAGATATTAGACATGATCCTCGTTCCTAGGGTAACCCCTAGATACTATTCCCTTATAAAGGGTAGCCTATTGATTGATTTGACCAGTGATTGATATTGGAAATGATCCTCGTACCTAGGGTTAATCCTAGATGTTAGGTAGTTTAAGGAAGAGACATGTCCTCTCTACCTAGGGTGATCCTAGATGTTTAGTAGTGTGAGGATGCGACATTCCCTCCCGACCAGGGTAGTGTGAGGAGGCAACATTTCCTCTCTACCTGTGATTCTAGATTAAGGAGGAGACATGTCCTCACTAGATTTGGCCAGGGTTACCTGAGATAGTGTTGTGTAACGAAGAACTATTATGTATAAGTTGAGTACACCATCTTGATAAGTAGACTATCACCGAATGATTGCTATTGTGAGGATGTGACATTCCCTCTTTACTAGGTTTGTGTGAGGATGCGACATTCCCTCCTTACCTATTTGATATAAAAGGACATGAGTCCAGGGAATATGTTGAGAAAGATGATAATTAATGAGCACTAAAAGAAAGATTTATAGCATTGCTTGAGCATTTGCACATTATCATGAAATTGTCATATATATAAATCATAGATTTAACAATGAATATTTTCATCTCGAGAAATTGTAAATATTCTAATGAGAGTGAGATATGGTTTATATCTTGATACATTTTGGATGATCCCTATGATTTATTGATGAAGTACTTGAAAATATTTATATTATTTGAGTATATATTACTGATCAATGATTAAAATTGAATTTCTTCCCTCGAAAAGAGAAATGAATCATTTTGGCATTAGCCACCTTTTTATGGAATATTTTAAGAATTGTTTTGATTCCCCGAAACAATTGGAATTGTTATGATGACATTTAAATATTAGAAATATTAAGAATTTCTAAAATTGTCACCTCTTTATCTTTTCTTTCCATGATAATCGGAGCATGTGACCCACCTTTGGAGTAGAGACGAAGATGCTAATGTAGTATAGAATTACTTATTCTTTTTTACCATTGCCATGTACTTATAATTATACAGTATTTTATATATAGTTTATATGTACATATACCTACAAAGGCTTGGTATGTATCACTTGGATACTAATGTACTAGATTGTATGAAATAATAATGTTAGGATGGCTTGTACATTAGAAGTATAATTGGATATTTTAGGTGTATGTTTATATTTGGAAATATTATTATCCTTCACAAGGCTCATATAAGAAATAGAATCGGTATAGTTAATTATCAAGGAAAATAATAGCTTAGCCATAACGTGCCTAAATCTAAATACTTATGTGTAATTTAGATATACTTAGAGTATTAGTTTTGTGGTGTTACAACCACCATACTCCCAAATCATTCCATAGCCACCAAACCATCCTTCATTGCCACCATAAATGATAGTTTCAACCTTATTTCACCACAAATACCAACAAGCCACCCTTCCTTTCTGTAACATCCAGAATTTAATAACCATAGTATAATAACACAGTCACTAGATTCGGACCTACTACTTAACAGCTATGCGATTTTCAATATAACATAATGACATTATATAGAAAATATGAGCCATGAATGAATATATATATATATATATTACACCACAACAGTATTCCTCATAAATACTATACATACATTATTTCAAAACAAACTACCTAGCTACACTAAGCTAAGCACACCAAGCTCCTGACTTCGATCGCTTCATTTCCCACAAAGCTTCCTCCCTGGAATCATCATGGAAACACACACAGGGGTGAGAATCATGCATTCTTAGTAGTTCCACGCAATTAAAATATGCCATCACAACCATTCCAACTATTTCGGGGAAAAACATCAAGTGAAAACACAATATTACTAGAAAGGTGACAAAAGCCAAAATCATGTCCTTTCTCTTCCCGAAATAGAATCCCATTTTATAAGTTGTATAGAAAACTCATTTCCACATGCAACTAATAAAATTACACTTCACATCACAGAAGTAAACTACACTTCATTCCCAGAAGCAAACAACAATAATATACAACCACCCATACCATCAAATATTATTCTCATGCATGTATGAGTCATAGTGAGGATAAATCCACCTCAACTACTCATCATACGTAGTGAGGACGTCGCCCTACCTTGACTACTCTGGGTCACCAAGAGTAAAGAAGGAATGCCCATCTTCAACTACTTTTTTATAATGAGGCATCTCGCCTCATCAAACAACTAGGAGAAACATTATACCTCAACTAGTCAAACCATACAATACAATCCCTAGTTACCTATAATAATTAGGATAACAATTGATTTATATGCATCACGAATACACTTCATTCACAGAAGCACAATAACACTCCCATCTCAGAAGTACGCAACAACAACATTTCTATCTCAGAGACACACAATAGCAACATCTCCATCTCAGAGACACGCAATCACCCATACAATTGCAATGTTTATAAGTTTATGTCATGATAGCAACCGCCCATACAATTGCCATGTTATGCTAAGGTATGTCTAATGTATATGCCTATGCAATAAATTAAGTATGAAATGAATAATGCATGATACCAAGTCCATGGTAATGCCATGAATGCATGAGTCTTGAACAAAGTAATGGAAGTCACATCCATAACCTTGGACAAGCACTGGAAGTCCATCCAGAAAAGAACACTCCGGATAGTGAAATCCATCAACTACACGGTCTTCAAAACGGAGAGGAAGTCCATCCTTAGAACCATAAGGAAATCCATCCTTATCAACACACAAACATAAAGAGTATACCATTCACCTCAACTATGTTTCACAATCATATCATGCAAAACAATTTCTAATTACATCACATAATTAGTTCCACAATTGATTTATATGCACATTCAGTTCATTTTACAACACATTTTATCCAAATACTCGTAAAAGTAATTCAACACTCTCAAAAGAGTAAACATGAGTGATTCCAACACTTATGGAAACTCACTTTCTCAAATCACATTTCACAATATACATGTGTATATCCATGCTTAATTACCTCACATAATAAGCAATTACAAATCACTTTGATTTATCACATTCTCACTTCATTAAATACCCTTATTAAGGTATCATCACACTTATAAAGACATACATGAAAGGTCCCAACACTTAGGAACTTCTAAGAATATCACAAACATATTTTTGAAGGATCTGGAGCTCACGCCGCGGCACCACCTGTGCCACGCCGCGACGCCCTGCTCTCGGGTGCAACTACTGGATAGAGAACTGTCCTATGCCGCGGCATGCTCACGCCTCGGGCCATGCCGTGGTGTGAGCCTGCGACAACAACTTTTGTAGAATTCTGCAGAAGCATATTACTGTTCCATTGGAACAAAACCCTCCTCCAAATCACTCAACACTCAATTCTAAGTGATATCCAATATTAAATAAGATCTATTAACACATTTAAACTCTTAAACCACTTTAATTCCACTCAATCATACCACTTTGTGAATCAAAATCCACACTTAACATAAACCCCCAAATATGACCTAAAATGGGAATCAAGGTATTCCAAGGCTGAAAATCCAACTTCTTACTTCCATCAAACCAAAAACATGTTATTCTCTAGCTTTCTACAAGATTCATGTATTTACTAACATAAATACAATTCTCACACTTCAAAACCCCATTTCCTCCATTAGGTCCTCATAAACCAAATGAAGAAGATGGATTCAAGAAGTAAAAACAAGTTTTCCCCTACCTCTTGTAGACAAGATGAAGATGAAGCCAAGGATGGCCATGGAAGATTCTCCCCTTTAGTCTTCTTCCTTTCCCCTTTCTCTTTTTCTTCCTTCTCCTTCTTTCTTTTCTCTTTTCTCTCTTCTCTTTTCTGTTTTCTTTTCTCTGCTGTAAGCCACTTATAAAAGGAAAGTCAAATTTGGCTTCTCTTAGATAAACACTAAAACTCTGATATGTTAAGAACACTCAAATTTCACCAAATCCAGTTCTCTAACCTCCAACAGACTTAAAATAAATCCTATGATTCATTAAAAATCTGTTTTTACCATTTTCATATTTTTCTATATCTGCTGGCTGTCAATCCAATATTAAAACACACAACCAGTATGCTTGAAAATACCAAACTAACCCTGATAAATCTCAAATTTTAACTGTAGCACAGTTCACACATTTGTGACCTAGAAATAAACTTTTCACATTTATTTCCACAAACTAAGCAATTTAAGCCACTTCCGGAGCTAAAAATAGCAATTTTCCACAAATAGCGTTGCAGCAAAGTGCCTAAATGTGCTCAGACAGTAACAAAACTTAACAGATATGTTACGCAAGTAGTAGGCTACTTCTGTATCCATATACAGGCCTAACATGTTTTTCCAGGGTGTTACACCTTCCACTTAGAGTCCTCATCATGGCTCCTCTAGCCACCACGACTTACCACGACCACTATAGAGGCCACGACCGTGTGTGGCCTTCCATGGACACCAATCAACTCTAAAACCATCTGTTCTAATCCAATTGGCAACTAAAGGCAAAAGAATCAATGGAATAAAAGGGGAGAAGAGAACAAGAACCCTTACTTGTCACCAGAGTTGCTCGCGAGTATGGTAGTGGAGGTGCAATCAGTGGTGCAACTTGGGACAACTTGTAGGGGACAGTGGCACAACAAGAACCCCTAAAGAGTTGCTTCCTTCTTTCTTTAGCTCTCTCTCTCTCTCTCTCTCACACACACACACACACACTCTCTCTCTCTCTCTTTATCTAAGGATTGAAGAAGACAGTGTAATGGGTGAAAGGGAAGAAGAGCTGGTTGGTTGGTTCTTAAAATAAACCGTGTGCCTTAGGCGATTTGGAGAGGCCAAGATCGCATGGCCTCACTGCCTGGAAGGTGTAGCAGGTTGCCTTTAGAGCTTAATCACTAAGTTATTGAAGCAAGGCTCATTCGGGAGCCTTTCGAGTTGTGCCGAGCTCGAAAATAGGTCCTAGGTGGAGTGTAACTACTCTGGGGTTTCTAATTTAGAACTCATAAGTTTCTTAGGTCGTATCAGGAACCTTTAGCAGTCCGATGCAAACCGACCTTCATGTACTAACCATAACTGCTAAAATTTACACTAATGAGTCTTAAAACTCATTATTTCATATAATTTATCAATTCTATTTTTATTTTATTTAAGACACTGATCTTGACTCTAGAATCTCTAAACCAATAAGGTTATAATTTAGTGCCTTACTTTTGGTGCATGAAATATCATTGGTCCTCTTATAATTATTACTTATTTGTAATAATATAATTATATCTAATTTAACCTTTAGTTAATATAATTATATTTCTAAACTCATATTTACTATCTTAAAATATCACAATAATTTAAGATAATCATTTTCTTAATTAATTAGTTAAATTACTAATTGTCACAATCAGGATTGAAACGTAACGACAAAAAAAATAAGGATTTTGAAAATAATGGAGTTGCTAATAATGTTTATTTAAATTAGAAAAACATTAAAAAAATCCTTTAATTAGGAAAACTAGTCTTTTGAAAAATGAATTTAGATTCGGGAGTTGATTACATGTAGGAAATGTGTTAGTAGTCTACATTGCCTATTGTAACATCCTAAAATTTCGTACCTCGTAAACAGTAATTTTGACAGTTAACAGAATTTTACTGTTTAGTAATTTTTGGATACTGTAAAATTATTTTGATTATTCCGTCAGCATATTTGATCATTTTGAGTGATTTACTCCGTGTCAGGAAAATAAAAATTTTCGGGCTGGGGAAAACTTTACGTAATTTAATTTTTACCGTTAGGTTTTAATTATTTTACGTAATCTGATTTAATATTTGTGTGTTTTCTATTTTTTGTGATTTTATGGATAATTATGAAATTTTTATGATTCTCCGACCGTTTTTGGACTGTTTGTGGGTCCTAGTGGTCCTACGTGGGCTTGGAATGAGTCCTAAAACGTGAAAATTTTTCTACGCATAGAAAAATTTGTACTGTTTAGACGGAGACAGGGGATCTTATTAAACCTGAATCTAAAAACAGTTTTAGAAAATTTCTTGTACTGTGTTTGGTACTATATTTAATTATCGGGCGATAAAAATATAGTAAATATATTCTTTCGTGGGGTTTTAGCAAATAAAAATAAATATTATACTGTTAAATCAATATTGGTGGTTTGGATATTCACTATTGATTTAATCAACGATGGAGATTTGATCTTAAAAGTGAATAAGATCATTTATAACTATTAGATGAAGATTAAATCAAGGGTAGAGATTTAGTCTTATAAAATGGCTATGACCATTTATAACCATTGGATTTAGAATTGATCAAGGGTGGACATTTAGTCTTGTAAAGTGGCTAGGACCATTTGTGACCGTTGGATTTGAATCTAATCAACGATGGAGATGGATCAATTACGACCATTGGATTTGGATTTAATCTATGGTGGAGATTTAGTCTTAAAAAGTGACAAAGACCATTTATGACCATTGGATGTAAAGTTTGAAGGAGTAATCTTAACCCTTCATTTTGGAGACACATCTAATGGCTAGAATTTCAAGGAGAAAGATCCAATGGCCTAGATTAAGTCTTCTAACTTAAAGTCTACCTTAATCCTAATCATTGAATTAATCAATGGCCTAGAATGCTCTAGATGGTGGCTAATTATGATGACAAATAATTGAATGCATTATGAAGAGGGGGGATGATTTTTGGTGGCTTAAGAGAGTAGCAAAGTGGAAGACCACCATTATTACTCATTCTTGGTCTTTCTTTGTCAATTTCAAGAAGCTAACACTTCAAAAATTTCTCTCCATTTCTCTTCTCCTCCATGTTTCGGCCAAGCACCCAAGAGTACCCTCCATCACTCTTTAATTTCATACAACCATATTTCTTGAATCCTTACCTTATTCTAAGCAACTTTCATGTTGGAGACTTTCTCTAAATCATTCATCTTCATGGACTTTCTTCAAGATCCATGTTATGGAGTATTTATGGTGAAGTATAAGGAAACTTCATTTCTTCTCTCTTTTTCATGATTTAAACCATGTTTGATCCATGGTTCCTCTTAATCAAGCTTAGTATACTAATTTCTGTGTATTTTGTTTTGTATTTGAGAAGCCCTTGGTGGTGAAGGACTTGGAAAAAGAAGCAAAACAAAGAGCTTTTGAGGATCTTCAAGAGGTAAGAGGGAGATCCACCTCACCAACCAAGTATGGTGATGAGAGATGGTCTTATATTTGATGGATGGTGAATCCATGTGAGGATTCATATCCATGGTTATGTAATAATTTATGGGTGTTTATGTGCTTTGATTATTTGCCTATGTTTGGTATGATTTGCATGATTTATTGCTTTGATTTTGGCATGCTTGTGATATATATTTGAATATGTATGTATATGCCATGATGTGATGATGGAAAGGAAATCAATGTTTGGTTCCAATGGCAAAAGGGAGGCCATGGTTTTTGACTCTCAAGATTGAAGTCTATGTTAAAATTTTTCAAGAACAAGGGAATTAATTTTTGATCCCTAGAACTTAGTGAATTTCGGCCAAGACACCTCAAAATAGGTGTTCACAAATTAATATTTTCATGACTGATGGATGATTTGAAGAATATGAAAAATAAACAAAGGGTTTGTTTTTTAAGAGAACAAGAACACGATTTTGAAGGGATTTTTATTGATTTATTTTGTGTAAAAAGTTTCTAGATGTTTATTAAACTTGATTTCGAAAAACGAAAACGGGCAAACGTTGATTTTAAGGATTTGCAAAGAAAGTGAAAAAGGATTTGCAAAGAAAGTAAAAATGAATTTGAACAAATGGGTTTGATTTTTATGACCATCGGTATTTCGGTTTTGAAAACAAAGATTTTAATGGTTTTGTTTGTGTGAAAACAGAAATGATAAATAATTGAGTTAGAAGGAAAAATGTTTGATGGCTTCAATGGCCAAATACCCTACGGTTTTGAAAAACTGGTTATGCCTAAATTTTTATGGAACAAAGTGATATTTTATAAAACGAAGTGTTTTGTTACTCAAAAGATTTGACAGTTTTCAATGAACACGTTCACGATTTTTGTAAAAGATTTTTAATGATTTTGTTTGTATAAAACCATATCAATTTAGAAGGAAAAAAATATTTGATGGTTTCAATAGTCATGTCCATATTTTTGAAGGCTTGTAATACCTTGATTTTTATGAACAAAGTGATTTTCAAAGTGAAAACATAACTTGATTTAATACAAGGAATTTGGAAAGGGAATCAGAATGTTTTATCACTTGAGAGAATTTTGTAAACGAAAGACAAAGAGAGGTTGAACACGTTTGAACTTCAATTTATTTTGAAGAAGGTTGTATTTGGAAATGATTTGGGAAAAATGAAGAATATAATGGTGTTTTGAAAATTTACTAACGTATAACTGATTTTCGAGTTTTGAAATACGTTAGAAAATGTTAAGTTTTGAAACGTTAATTTATATCAATGGAAAAGTGATTTTTGTGGATTATATTTTAGAAAAGGATTTCTTGAGTAAAGAAATGTGGAAAAGATTTTCTTGAGTAAGAAAATGTGGAAAATGAAATACAAAGTCATAATATTTTGAGAGAGGTTGAAAAGAAATTTTTGAAGGTTAAGAAATATTTTTTGTAATAAAATGGTGATGAAAAGTGTTTCACGTATCTTAAAAATGTGATTTTTAAGTTACACAATTTGAAAAATGTGTTGAAAATGATATTGATTTATTTAAATCCAAAATAATATTTGGAATATTGAGGAATATTTTACGTGATTGTAAAATGTTGAAAAATATTTTACGTATCTTAAAAACGATTTGAAATACAGTAAAATATTTCTATGCGATTTGAATTACGTTTAAATATTTTACGTAATTTGAACTACTATTGAAAAATTAATATGTGATTTAAAAGTGATAGAATATTTTTACGTGATTGTGAAAATGACGAAAAATCGTTATGTGATTTAGAAAGTATTTTAAATATTTTAAGAATGATGGAAAATGATTTACGTGACTTAAAAGAATGATTTTTAAGTTACGCGATTTTGAAACAATAAAAAAATACTATGCAATTTGAGAAACGTATATTTTTACGCAATTGAGAAAAACGTTAAAAAATTAGTACGTGGTTTAAAAATGCAACAGAAGAGTTGCAGTATTTTGAAAACGTAACAGAAATGTTACGAAATTTTGTAAACGTAACAGTAGTGTTACGGTATTGTGAAAACATAATAAAAACATTTTGGAATTTTAAAAACATAATAAAAGTGTTACGGTATTTTGAAAATGCAACAGAAGTGTTGTGGAATTGTGAAAACGTAACGGGAATGTTACGCAATTTTGTGAAAAACACGACAAAAGTGTTTTAACTATGAAAATGTGATAACATGATTTTCGCTGTTAAAAGTACAATATGAATACTGTTGAACCAGTGTATGGACACTGTATGAGAAAATGACGTGTTTTGCCTATGATTGGCATTTGGTGCATTTTACATGCATTGGAAAAATATGCCTGTGATTGGCATTGGTGCATTATACATGCATTGGAAAATATGCGTTGAGGCATATGATTACATTGAACAAATGAAATTAAAAAGATTTGGCCCTTGTGGTTGGACTTGCAGACCGATATATTTGTGCATTGTATAAAATATAGCTAATAAGCTATTTTGGCCCTTGTGGTTGAAGAGGAATGAGAATTGATAGTGAGATCTATGATGGATCTTGGGGCGTCAAGGCGTGGCGGTCGACCAGGTGGATATCTGTCTGTGGGCTCAGGCCGACCATATGCCACTTGGCGATGCGATCCGTTGCTGCGCGCATTGACGATACCCGACAAGAACACGATTCTTTTCAACGATTGGGAGATTGTCTGTGGGCTTAGGTGGGTAATTAACCGAGCATTTTTCTCGAAATTGTGAAAACCTCCATGGAGTTGTTTTTGAAAAAGCGAGTCTATGTCGGCATTTAAACTAAGTATTTATATCTATGTGATATATTAATTGAGAAATATTGGTTATGACAATTATTCTGTTGAGAAATACTTGGATGATGATGATGATAATCATGTTGATGGCATTATTGTGATTATTGTGTGATGATAATAATGTTAATGGCATGATGATGATAGTTGATTAATGTTGAGTGCATTATTGGAATTCTGGTATGATATATCTGTATAATATGCTATTTGTGTTATCTCTGTGCTACCATGTTGGTGTTGGTGTAGGTGATCTCACCTCTTTGTTATATTATTTTGCTGTCTCTGTATTGTTAAAATAATACAGTAAAAGGAACGAGTTGTCTTAGACATAACGGGTGATAAATACCTCTGCGTTTGGAAACAACATCAGAGAATGACCTTTCCAGATTGGATAGCTTACAGTGTTGACAAAGAAGAGATGTCTGAGGACAAAGAACAGATGTAGAACAGATTTCTAATGCATTAAGATAGATACACAACAGAATACGTATGTAGAGTTTTTTTTATCGTTAGTGTTGTACCGTGCTATTAAATAGAACCCGTGATGGGGTTTGCTATTGTTAAAAAAAGAGTCTGTTAGTTTTATATTTCTCTTTAAATTGTTAAATATTAATTGGTGTCAATGTTGTATATGAATCTATTTCAATATATTTTTTCGTATTACTTATAAATTTTAGTAAGTTTATGTTTCAACAAGAAAGAAATTTTAAAACCCATATTTTATAACTCAAACTTTGTGCGAACTTCTTTTTGATTTTGAGTCAGGAGTCAAACATGTGATACCCTAGGGAGGGTGTTACACCTATTATAAGAACGGTACCTTAAGTTATTTGTGTAAATTTTAATAATCTCAAATATTTTTATTTTACCCCTTTTAAAACATAGTAACTATTTATAAAAGAAAAAGAAACAAACAAATTATAAAAATTAATTTTGGTTTGACATAATAGACATTCCGCTCGTACATAAGTGTATTTACGGAATTCAAAGTCACGTTCTTTAGAAAAACAAATGTGGGTTGGTTGTTTTTATTTTTTTTTAAATTATTTTTTTTAAAATCATTTGATTTTTTTATGTTTAGAAAAAGATTTGAATAATCAAGTTGTTACAATTTAAATGATTCTAAAAATTACAAGATTAAGAAGTTGTCACAATTCAATTAATCTCGTTTTATTCTTCTCAATCAGGTTCAATTATTTTTTATTTTTTTTAACTTATAACTCATTAACAACTCTTAATCCAAAAATATTTAATGACTTGTCCATAAATTTTTTTTAAAAAAAATCAGAATATCTAAAAGTCTTACCCAAAAGAATGTCACACAATCAACCAAAATCAACCTAAAGCAATAACTTATACTTTTTTTTTTTTGACGGGTATAACTTATACTTAATCTAAATAAAAACAAAGAAATAAATAATTAATTAAAAAATGAAAACATATAAGAAAAAAGAGGCTGACTTTGTTCTTCAGAAGCCTAGTAAAAAGGGGCCGCAGAGAATCACAGAAGCGAGCAGTAGAGGGGGAGGGGCGCTGGTGCGCAGCTCCAGTGACGATGGAGGACGGTGCGGAACGGACGATGGCGCGTCGGTGGGAGCGGATCCGGGTGGCGTTCGTGGCTCTCGGTGATGGTTCGCGCGAGGTGGTTTTATGTCGCGGATCTGATTCCGGGTTCTGAAGTAGTAGCTGATTGTTCGCGTCTTACGGGTGTGCGGCGGCGCGGTGACAGGTGGTTTTGGTTCAGTTCCAACACGGCATGGTGGATGATGGTGCGTGGGTCTCGGTGGTGGTCTCGGTCGTGCGGCGTTTCTGGGCTCCTGGGTTCTGCAATGGGTGGGTGACGCAGGGGAAGAGCGTGATGGTGGTTGATGGGTTCAGTGGTGGCTTGGGTGGAGGACGGTGGTTTTGCAATGGGTGGGTGTCG
Organism: Ormosia emarginata; assembly: GCA_029884605.1. NCBI lineage: Eukaryota > Viridiplantae > Streptophyta > Magnoliopsida > Fabales > Fabaceae > Ormosia > Ormosia emarginata. The sequence goes on along the minus strand of JAQQTP010000041.1, from coordinate 2,979,106 downwards.
CAAGGGAGGAGCGTGGTAGTTTGTGTTTGAGGTTAGTGATGGGTTGTGTGGAGGATGGTGGTTCTGCAATGGGTGGGTGACGCGGGGAAGAGCGTGGTAGTTTGTGTTGAGGTTGGTGATGGTGAAAGTAGTTTGGAAGAGAGGTTGGGTAAGGGTTGCTGTGTGGGTTCTGATGGTGAAAGAAGTGGTTGTGATTAGGTGTTTAACGGGTGAGGTTTGGTTGTAGAGGATGAGTGGAGATGATGGTGAAGGTTTGAGAGTTGTGTTAGGATGGTGGGGCTGTTTGAGAGTGTTGGCTCAATGAGTATACGTTGCTTGCTGCTGTTTTGCTTTCAGTTCGTGTGTTTGTGAGTGTGTCTGTATCCAATTTCTCTTGCTTGTTTAGTATTTAATGACTCCTTCAACGGGCTTTTTCTATCAAGTTCTCCAAATTGCATCCCATCGTCCTTGATTCAGCTTTCAATCAGCGCGAGATTGAGGAGCCAATATTACGTGACAAATGCTGAAAGAGGAAGGAGACACGGTCTTGAACCTGTGCGGCTTTGACGGAAGGTGCATGATTTAATTAGACGATAAGAATCTCGAGTATAGATGCGGTTTTGAGCGAGATTTCAGGTGATGGAGGCTAGAGTTCTTGGGGTTGGGCACTAGCTATGGTTATAAGTGTTGGGTGGAGAAGGAAATTGGGCCGTGGGTTGATCCGTACTTAGGACCCAGGCTGGTAGCTTTTTTTTTTTTTAAAAACAATTTTTTTAAAAAATTTAGATTAAAGTGGGTTGTATGTTTGAGCCTAAAAAAAATTTGAATCCAAGCGAAAGATTAGACAAAATAAAATTTGTTTTATCACTTTTTTTAAATTTTGAATTAAAAGGTTTTAATAATTTGGACAAAATTAAGTGTGTGAACCTTGATTAAGCAATAAAAATAAATATTTTATAGATAAAATTGGGTATCAATACTAATTAATATTTATTCAACTTAATTTATATTTAATTAAAACTTCTAATATTCATAAATATCTAATTTAAGTCTTAATAATTACAAATAATCATAGTTATAATTATTTTAGCTAAAATTCTATTTATTCATAATTATCTCATATTTTAAATAATTATTTTAATTATCCTTATAAGATAACTTACTTGCTAAGTTATTTGCCTATATGCACATACGACACAAATATGCATGTAGAAACACAACTGTAGCTGCCAAACAGTTTATACATGTAAGCTGGAAAGGAGGATGTTACAGGTGTGTTGATTAGGCAATGAGATAGACACATATCCATTGACCATGCATAGCAAGTGTTTGAAACTTGATTTTAATGAATGACTTTTATGCTAACTCACATGGACGAATAGTGAATTATGTAAGATTCATATGAGTAATTGACCCAGACATAAATAATGTTTATACATGTAAGCTGGAAAGGAGGATGTTACAGGTGTGTTGATTAGGCAATGAGATAGACACATATCCATTGATCATGCATAGCAAGTATTTGAAACTTGATTTTAATGAATGACTTTTATGCTAACTCACATGGACGAATAGTGAATTATGTAAGATTCATATGAGTAATTGACCTAGACATAAGTAATTATATAAATTATGTCTCAGCTAACAAAATCAATCTATTGGTAGATGCTATTTGACTTTGCAAATATTTGTTGAAGTAGAAAGTGAATAATAATTCCCTATGTCTTCATTCTTGATTCCTTTCTCTTGAGAATTCAGTGTGTAGTGTTGCATTAAATTGCAATTTTAGTTTGATATTTTTATAATCTATGCTCCTAAAAATTCGGTTACTTGGATAAAAATTTATGGAAACTGGTTTATCGATAACATCATTCTTATTTTTAATATTTTGGGACACAACACTCATTCTTACACTTATATTACTTGTTTGACTCGTTAACTTGCGAACCAAACAACTACTTATTGGACAGTAGTAATGGTAACCACACATTGAAAAAAAATGGAATTAATGACATATTAACAGCAGCGAAGAAGTTAAGAACTTGTTGATAATATCAAACAAAGGCGCAAAAAATCAAGAACTCAATGTAACTTTGACTACTACTTTCACTGGTCAAAGTAGAAATTAAGAATTAAAGTCCTCTTAAAAAGATTAATTGTGCAAAGCCATAAAAAGAAAACAAACTACAAAGGTACTTAGGGGCATACCCCCGGCTTCGCCAAACCTAACCTTCAACGCCACCAATAGGCTGATCACGGTCTTTGGCTAGTTTCTCCTCAACCTGTGCATCCGAAGTCCCGTCCTTATCCAGCCCATCCTCACCACTTCCCACTTTTGGATCGGTGCTCACAAGCACATCGTCCTTTTTGACCCACCATGGCCGACCATGGCCAACATCAGCGTCAGGATACCACCTTTTCACATGTTGAAGAGCCCGGGCGTAACCAGCCTCAAACTATCTCTCTAAGTCATCAACCAATTACGCCTTCTCCATCTCCCAATACTCTTGCTCACTTGATGGGTAACCTCATGATCCCCATTTTTCTTCCTATCAGTCTTAGCGTTTTGCACCGCCTCTTTTTTAATTTTGTTACAGGAAACCAACTAGTCCTCGACCTTTTTCAGCTCGTTAAAAAGGGTTTTCACTTGATCTCCTAGCGGCCTTAGGTTGTTCACTTCAGCCTTGGCAGCATTCAGCTGTCCTCCAACTCTGTAACCTTAGCATTCAACTGTCCTCTAACTCTGCAACCTCAGCATTCAACTGTCCTCCAACTCTGCAAGCCTTAGGTCCCAATATTTACCAAGCTCAACCTCATGCTCATTTTTCTGCTTGTTCTGAAATGGATTCAGAAGGTACTTGAGATAGAGCGTAACTGGAATCCTCATACGATTCGTACTTGATGCAGGTATTTTGGGATCATGCCATGACAGAGGTATTAGCCCATGATCGTTGAGGTCCGTCTCTGACCTGTCAGGATTATCCCCTTAGTGGCTAATCCTTATTGCAGGCAGTTATGGTCCCCGCACCCTAAAGGTCATGATTGGAAGTTGTCAGGACCTCCACAGACTTATACAGTATCATTGGGAGATATGACCGGGGTGCTTATTCCAGAGTTTGGTGGTGTGCATGTTGGGTTTATCCTTTCGGACGGGATCCCGGACCACGGTCCAGAACAGTTGTCCCCAGCTTGGCACTTAAGTGGAACAATTAAGTGTCAAGATATCAGACTTTGGACGGGATCCGTTCTCATTGTAGGAATATGTAAAGGCCAATGTCCGTTGTCTAAGGAGTACCTTCGGGGTTGGCATGTACCGCCATCCCATCATCTGAGGTATGCCTTTTGCTCCTGTGCACGGTTCCGCAGAGTCTTTTGTCTTTTTTCGTGCTTTGCAAGGATACTGGGCTCCCTTGGAAAATTGCTACTCTGACTTTCTTGGGAATTAAATGTAACACCCCTTGATGTAGCAACCGGAGCATAATCGTCATTACACCATAGTTACTAAATCCAAGTGTGTCACAGTCATGATAACAGTAAATAAAATTCTCAAGAGTCTATATTTTTTTTTTCCTTTTTCACAATTTGCATAGGTAGAAAATATGAGCCTCGAATGAAATATAAATATATTCAAGCCATGATACAACCACTGAAATAAAATCATATCTCTTATACATATATATACAAATCAATTTACACAAATCATTGGTGACATAGAACATAACAATTACAGAGTCCAATAAAATACAAATGGCGGGAATAAAACACTAAAAGGGGAAAAGTAGTGACCCGTGGATAGGTACTACTAGCGACAAAGCCGCAACCCCATATACACAGACGACGCCGGAGTCCCAAACAAGTCGCATCAATGCCTCCACGCAATTGCACTCGTACGTAGCCGAAGGAACCTTGTCCAAACGCCCAATCCAATCAACCAGGGTGTGATCCCTCTTTATCTTCCTCATGATCTTTTATCATTATAAACATAAAACAGAAATACAAAAATATAGAAAACACAGGAAGAGGTAAGATATCCTACCATCAATACCAATACAAGCAACCAAGAACCGAATCGGCCAAGCATAACGCCCACATAGCACGTAGAAACAAGAATAAGCTTTTAACAGATAACCAAAAGCAATCATTAATAAATACAATGAATAATTCATAATATCCAGCAGATGAATTCTCAGAACGCTTAAATATCATGTAAACAAGAATTCTCGATGACAAAATATTCCATGATGCATGGACACAACAATCGATTTCCTACTCCATGGAGCTAGACTCAAACGGTCGGAGAGAAAGATCGGGAGACATGTCGGTGACTCCTACCGCCGAGGCCAATGTGCTATTCATCAATAATTTCCACGTGCACGATCATGGCATTGCACCGACAATCCGCGCTCGATCACGACATAGGACAAAGGTGTCAAGTCCGGATCGTTCTGGTGTTTTGCATCGGTTTGCCCCACGGTGCAGGAGGAGCTCTAGCCCGCCCATGTGGAGGACCCGCACCCCGACGCCCCCGAGGTCATCACACGACCCACACTTGTCTATTCGCACCCGCACAAAGGTGTGTTCAATCTCCTAGGCAACTTGGCCTTACAACATCCCACACGGACATTCACAATGCATAGCACTCTATGCATGAACATGTATGATTCACAATTCATACAATGGCATAACACACCACGTTTGATCAAGAGGGTGCAATAAGCATAATCCACAGCTTCATACAATGGCATAACATACCACATTTGATCAAGAGGGTACAATAAGCATAATTGCATCCAAAGAGAACCCAATATCAACGTAATATCAATTTATAATTCAAGGAACACATTTTAGGTCCATTATGGATTTCTAAAACCTCCAAGTCTTATGAAAATTATCTCATTGGTTCACTTACTTGTCCTTTGATTCAAGTTATTTGATTCTTATAATTACCTTCCAACTTAGCTTATTTCCTAAGTCTTAACCACAATCCATTATGAAAATTATTGTTGCAAGTTTCCTATTATCAATCTACATTTTTAATTGCTTGATTAACTCAAGTCTTGATATCTCAAATTTGTTAATCTTTTCCCTCATTCAAGCCCTCAAAACCGTGGCACTCAAGAGGGTTTTAGGTTACCATTTTCTTCTCACTAGTTGAGTCTTCCTTTACTTAATTTACCTAGCATTATTCTTGACACAATGACAACCAAAATTCTGCCCTCAAAACAGCCCCAAAACCGTGGCACTCACCAATGTCCAACAACCAGAATTTTGTCCACTTAAATCACCCTTAACTACTTGATTTAATTAGCCTTGCATTGATCAAAAATTAAGCATCAATTCACTCCATTTTCCAGCCCCAAAACAGCCCCAAAACAGAGCCAAACCGTGGCACATGTGATGGTCCTGCAACCAGAATTTTCAGCACTTTAATCTCCCTTAACTACTTGATTTAATTAACCTTACATTGATCAAAATTTAAGCATCAATTCACTCCATTTTCCAGCCCCAAAACAGCCCCAAAAATAGAGCCAAAACCGTGACTCACTCAAGGTTCCAACAACCAGAATTTTATCCATTTAAATCAACCTTAACTACTTGATTAAATTAGCCATGCATTGATCAAAAATTAAGCATCAATTCACTCCATTTTCCAGCCCCAAAACAGCCCCAAAACAGAGCCAAAACCGTGACTCACTCAAGGTTCCCACAACCAGAATTTTATCCATCTAAATCACTCTTAACTACTTGATTAAATTAGCCATGCATTGATCACAAATTAAGCTTCATTTCCATTCAATTTCCAAAGATAAAAGCAGCCCCAAGAACAAGCCAAAAACCGTGGCACACATAGTAGTCCAAAGAACCAGAATTTTGCTCACTTTAATCTCACTCAACTACTTGATTTAATTAACCATGCATTGATCACAAATTAAGCTTCACTTCCACTCAATTTTCAGCATAAAAACAGCCCCAAGAACAAGCCAAAAACCGTGGCACACATAGTAGTCCAAAGAACCAGAAATTTCCAGCATTCATGCATGAATTTCAATCACAAAATTACTTAATCAATCAACTACTCAAAGCCAAATTAAAATCACATTCAAGAAATCAATTTCAAGCACTTTCAAGAACAACCACCATGTGGTTCTTCTTCCAAAAATTAAATACAAGATTCCTAGTTGCTAAAGAGGTTGAGGAGGATTAATCTTCCTCTTACCAAGTTGATGAACCAAGAAAACTCCAAGAATCACCCTTGATTTTCGGATTTGAAGCTCAAAAACCCTAGAAAATTTGGTCCAAGTTAGAACAATGAAATGATGTGTAAAAGAAGAAGAAAATGGCCATTAAACCAAGGAAAAACAGAAACGAAAATGGAAGGAGAAGGCTGGAATTTTTCAGCCATGGGAGCTCACCTTCAAGGCTTGAGAAGTGGTTGAAGATGGAAGCTTTCTTGAAAACTCCAAGCACAAAAGATGAAGAGGAGGAGTAGGAGATCAAGAAAATGTGAATGGTTTAAATTTTTATGAAGGTTTGGGATTTAATGGGGTCGCTGGACGTATGGTGTAGGAAGAGGAGAAAAGAAATATTAGAAGAAGAAAGGAAGAAGAAGGATACGTAAATGAAGAAGAAAATGTGTTTTGGGTGAAAATGAGTTAATGATTTATTTGGATAATTAGAACCAATTCTTTCTTCTTTTGTGGGCTGCAGATACGTAAAGAGAGAGGGAGAAATGTGAGTGAAAAGTGGCTTCCTTTGGAAGCTAAACATGTGGTCAAAGTTTGGGGTCAAAGCTTCTTAAGGAAGCTTTGATTAAAATACTCTTAAATTTGAATTAAAGTGGATAGATTTGACATAAAGTAGATTATATTAGGATAATGTGATAGTATTTTTATTACACACTATTATCCAATAGATAATAGTTACAATGATGTAAATCAAGATTTAATTAATCCGACAGATAAATTTTTGTTTGTACTTGATTTAAATGTAATCATAAGATTTCTCGAAAATTATGAAACCTCGTAAACCGTGTCAAGCCTCGGGTTTAGTAAGATCCCCGTCGACTTATCCATAGTCCAAGGTTCTCGAGAAAACATCGCGTTTCTCGATTCTCGCTTCGCACAGTGTGCACGCAAAACGAGGAATATATTAAAATATTCGACGGTTCCAAAAAATTCCCAGAAAATTCCCAAAAATTGCAAATATTATAAAACGACTATTCGTCATATAATTTTCCAATTTTTGAAGCGCTTACGATCGTTTTCACGACTCGCTTTCGAGTTTCATGCGTAACGAGGAATATATTAAAATATTCGTCGTTCCCTAAAATTCTCGAAAGAATTCCCATAAATCACAAATATTGGAAAATGACTATTCATGGTGAAAAATCAATTTCGGAGTGTTACACTGGTCTTAGCAATTCCCAGCCCAGTGTACACGTAAAACGAGGAATAATATTAAAATATTCCGCATTCTCAGAAAAATCCAGAAAAATTCCAGAAAATCCCAATTATTGAAAAATGATCATTTATCTGGAAATTATAAATTTTCGGGATGTTACAACACTCCCCTTCAAATAGAAATTTCGTCCTCGAAATTTTCATCCCTTAGATTAAACATTAACGTGTTTCCTTATCTTATTTTCTTACCCTCAGATCGTGTCTCTAGTTACGTCTATTTAGATCACCCTTACAAACGCGATCTCTATATCTTTGTGCTGCTTTATTCTTCTATTCTCGATCTTCGCGAGAAGTTCCTCATAAATCGACTCTCTCTGAATTGCACCGGTTTAGTTTGATGACGTGCCTGGATCGGTGACATACTTTCGCGAACGTGACATATGGAAGATATCATGGAGATTTAGAAAGAAAGGATGGCAGAATTTGTTGACAAGCTATTGAACCAAACTCGAAACGAAATTTGATATGGTCCAAAGAATTTTGGAACGGGTTTATTAGTAACCCATATAGAACGATATCGACACTAGACGTCATACTCCTTCAAAAACTCTAGTCACCTTTCCTGTCTCATGTTCACCCCCTTTTATCGAATGGATACTTCAGTCCTTGTGATTGCTAAGGCGTTGATCGTAGCAAGTGCCTCCATATTCTCGAGCAATTTTTTTAACTACGGCTAGCACCAAATCGTGAGTTGGGCAATTTTCAATGCGTCCCCAACTACCTTGAGGTGTAAGTCACAACTTTCCTAACCTTGCATGAACACATATCCTAGATTTTAATGTGAAGCATAAAATTCTCTAAATAGTTCTCTGGGATTAGGTAGAACCAAATCTGACAAGCATTCAAATGTCTCCTCGACCTTTAAAATCTTTCTTCACATGCGTTAGTCCATAGAAGTTTTGATTCCCTTCTCGTAAACTGAGCAAAATATCCAGCTATCTTGGAGGATCCATTGATACTCCTTCAATCTATGTGTCTTCTTCGATAGAACTAACTAATTCCACCAGTTATGTGTCTCTTTTGCGGTCTCCGATCTTTCCTTTTGGAGAACTGCTTCAATCTCTTGGGAATCCACAACAATCCCTCCGTTTGGAATTTCATGATCCAAAACTGAACCTTCTCAATTAAGAATCCGTGTACTCGATACTTTGGCATTTATTCTCTCTCCTTTAAAGTCGGAAAACCATGCCGAGATGTCCAACGTGTATCTCCATACTTTCGAGAATAGCTCGAATGTCATCATTAATGACAATGACAATTCTCGTTCTAGGTAAGGACAAAAGATACAGTTCATGTCACTCATGAATATGACAAGAGGATTTGTTACTCAACGGCATCACGAGACACCCATAATGCCCATAGCGTGTTCGAAACCATTTCGGGACATTCTCAATCTCCCGTGAACTTAATGATGACCAGACGTACATCTTTCTCCGAGGATACTCACCCTTGATCCTAATCTCGTTAGTTTGATAATGGTGCTCATCTCATTGAGATGTTCCATTCTTCTCCTTAATCGACAAAGACTGTAGTTCATCACGAGAAACTTATCGACTACAAAGGTGACAAATATATTCCCTTTTCTTTCGTCTTCTACAAAAGGTAACACGTGTCCTTGGATTTCTTTTCCTCACAAAGCTTCAACTTTGTTGGTTGTTACGAACTTCAAAACTCTTAGTTTCAAAAATCACTAAGGTGTTGATCGGAATGCTCTAGCAAATAATAACTAGAGAATGACCAATCGATTTCTAGAATCAGAAACTCTAATAGACAAGATTTTAGGTAAGTAAGACAGATCAACGAAAAAAATTCGATCTTTACTAAAAATAGATTACATAAGCTTAAGTGCTAAACGACAAGTCTTAGCAACAGGAATGGAAGCAACTTAAGTTGAAGATAAGGAAGATACGATGAATCCGAATGATTCATGCAGCTACAAATTGAAAGAGGAAGGGTTACCCCTGAATTATACAAAGACGATTATCGGGTCGTCATTTTAGGCGTAACTTCCCTTGTTTAGATCTCCAAATGTCGAGGTCTGATTGGATCTACTACTACTAACACTTTCCCTACGGGTTGGGCATTGTTGTTACTTTCTTGGTACCCGTGATCATAGCTCCCGTTTAAACTTATTGGCTTTCCCATTATTCCTCCGTCGGGATCTAGGCAGTCCATGGTTGCTCCAAATTCGATTCTCCTTCAACAGACGAACTTCAACTTCGCCTTCCAATTCTAGTGGCATGCGCGGCCTCTCGATTTTGGTAAGTCACGCTAGCTATCCCTTGCATGCCTCCCCTGCAGTCGCAATCATGCTTCCATCGTCTTGTCTTGCACTCGCATGCGTACATCTACCACGAGCCATCGCCTTTGCACGTCTACCGCGAGCCATTGACTTTCTTCAAAGACAGACAAAACATAACCACGTAGTTATTTCAAACCATTTTGTCCCCTTTTGGAAACTAAACAAAAATCACACAATTTAAACAAGACAAGCTCAATTCACGAATCCTAACGATCTCCAAATCGAACTCCTTCATTCTCGCTTCCACAGCGTAATCTCTCGTAAGTTATCAACTTCCAAACAGCTTCTCAAACCTAATTTACACCAACTATTTCTTTCTCCAGAAGATCGGTTTTCCAAAACCTTTCGATCTTCTTACAAAAATTTCCTATTTTCCTAACGTAGTACGCCTAGGCGAAGTCATAGTTTCTGTACACACAGAACATTATATATTGAGTAGGCCATTCCTCAATATCATGCAATCGTATAACAATAGCTATCAACATTCAACCTATAGCAAGTCATGCATTCCTTTCCCATCATCTCAATCAAGAGACAAGGAAGTGCATAACAGACCAAATTCTAATATGCCTAAACATAGCAAGTCCATACCCCGGCTCAACAGATGAACTGCTTTGATACCACCTAATGTAACACTTTGATGTAGCAACCGGAGCATAATCGTCATTACACCATAGTTACTAAATCCAAGTGTGTCACAGTCATGATAACAGTAAATAAAATTCTCAAGAGTCTATATTTTTTTTTTCCTTTTTCACAATTTGCATAGGTAGAAAATATGAGCCTCGAATGAAATATAAATATATTCAAGCCATGATACAACCACTGAAATAAAATCATATCTCTTATACATATATATACAAATCAATTTACACAAATCATTGGTGACATAGAACATAACAATTACAGAGTCCAATAAAATACAAATGGAATAAAACACTAAAAGGGGGAAAAGTAGTGACCCAGGGATAGGTACTACTAGCGTACAAAGCCGCAACCCCATATACACAGACGACGCCGAGTCCCAAATCCAACAAGTCGCATCAATGCCTCCACGCAATTGCACTCGTACGTAGCCGAAGGAACCTTGTCCAAACGCCCAATCCAATCAACCAGGGTGTGATCCCTCTTTATCTTCCTCATGATCTTTTATCATTATAAACATAAAACAAAATACAAAAATATAGAAAACACAGGAAGAGGTAAGATATCCTACCATCAATACCAATACAAAGAACCAAGAACCGAACGGCGCATAACGCCCACATAGCACGTAGAAACAAGAAATAAGCTTTTAACGATAACCGGTCAAAGCAATCATTAATAAATACAATGAATAATTCATAATATCCAGTGCAGATGAATTCGACGCTTAAATATCATGTAAACAAGAATTCTCGATGACAAAATATTCCATGATGCATGGACACAACAATCGATTTCCTACTCCATGGAGCTAGACTCAAACGGTCGGAGAGAAAGATCGGAGACATGTCGTTGACTCTACCGCCGAGGCCAATGTGCTATTCATCAATAATTTCCACGTGCACGATCATGGCATTGCACCGACACCGCGCTCGATCACGACATAGGACAAAGTTGTCAAGTCCGGATCGTCGGTGTGTTTGCATCGGCTTGCCCCACGGTGCGCAGGAGCTCTAGCCCGCCCATGTGGAGGACCCGCACCCCGACGCCCCCGAGGTCATCACACGACCCACACTTGTCTATTCGCACCCGCACAAAGGTGTGTTCAATCTCCTAGGCAACTTGGCCTTACAACAAATCCACACGGACATTCACAATGCATAGCACTCTATGCATGAACATGTATGATTCACAATTCATACAATGGCATAACACACCACGTTTGATCAAGAGGGTGCAATAAGCATAATCCACAGCTCATACAATGGCATAACATACCACATTTGATCAAGAGGGTACAATAAGCATAATTGCATCCAAAGAGAACCCAATATCAACGTAATATCAATTTATAATTCAAGGAACACATTTTAGGTCCATTATGGATTTCTAAAACCTCCAAGTCTTATGAAAATTATCTCATTGGTTCACTTACTTGTCCTTTGATTCAAGTTATTTGATTCTTATAATTACCTTCCAACTTAGCTTATTTCCTAAGTCTTAACCACAATCCATTATGAAAATTATTGTTGCAAGTTTCCTATTATCAATCTACATTTTTAATTGCTTGATTAACTCAAGTCTTGATATCTCAAATTTGTTAATCTTTTCCTCATTCAAGCCCTCAAAACCGTGGCACTCAAGAGGGTTTTAGGTTACCATTTTCTTCTCACTAGTTGAGTCTTCCTTTACTTAATTTACCTAGCATTATTCTTGACACAATGACAACCAAAATTCTGCCCTCAAAACAGCCCCAAAACCGTGGCACTCACCAATGTCCAACAACCAGAATTTTGTCCACTTAAATCACCCTTAACTACTTGATTTAATTAGCCTTGCATTGATCAAAAATTAAGCATCAATTCACTCCATTTTCCAGCCCCAAAACAGCCCCAAAACAGAGCCAAACCGTGGCACATGTGATGGTCCTGCAACCAGAATTTTCAGCACTTTAATCTCCCTTAACTACTTGATTTAATTAACCTTACATTGATCAAAATTTAAGCATCAATTCACTCCATTTTCCAGCCCCAAAACAGCCCCAAAAATAGAGCCAAAACCGTGACTCACTCAAGGTTCCAACAACCAGAATTTTATCCATTTAAATCAACCTTAACTACTTGATTAAATTAGCCATGCATTGATCAAAAATTAAGCATCAATTCACTCCATTTTCCAGCCCCAAAACAGCCCCAAAACAGAGCCAAAACCGTGACTCACTCAAGGTTCCCACAACCAGAATTTTATCCATCTAAATCACTCTTAACTACTTGATTAAATTAGCCATGCATTGATCACAAATTAAGCTTCATTTCCATTCAATTTCCAAAGATAAAAGCAGCCCCAAGAACAAGCCAAAAACTCGTGGCACACATAGTAGTCCAAAGAACCAGAATTTTGCTCACTTTAATCTCACTCAACTACTTGATTTAATTAACCATGCATTGATCACAAATTAAGCTTCACTTCCACTCAATTTTCAGCATAAAAACAGCCCCAGAACAAGCCAAAAACCGTGGCACACATAGTAGTCCAAAGAACTGAAATTTCCAAAGATTCATGCATGAATTTCAATCACAAAATTACTTAATCAATCAACTACTCAAAGCCAAATTAAAATCACATTCAAGAAATCAATTTCAAGCACTTTCAAGAACAACCACCATGTGGTTCTTCTTCCAAAAATTAAATACAAGATTCCTAGTTGCTAAAGAGGTTGAGGAGGATTAATCTTCCTCTTACCAAGTTGATGAACCAAGAAAACTCCAAGAATCACCCTTGATTTTCGGATTTGAAGCTCAAAAACCCTAGAAAATTTGGTCCAAGTTAGAACAATGAAATGATGTGTAAAAGAAGAAGAAAATGGCCATTAAACCAAGGAAAAACAGAAACGAAAATGGAAGGAGAAGGCTGGAATTTTTCAGCCATGGGAGCTCACCTTCAAGGCTTGAGAAGTGGTTGAAGATGGAAGCTTTCTTGAAAACTCCAAGCACAAAAGATGAAGAGGAGGAGTAGGAGATCAAGAAAATGTGAATGGTTTAAATTTTTATGAAGGTTTGGGATTTAATGGGGTCGCTGGACGTATGGTGTAGGAAGAGGAGAAAAGAAATATTAGAAGAAGAAAGGAAGAAGAAGGATACGTAAATGAAGAAGAAAATGTGTTTTGGGTGAAAATGAGTTAATGATTTATTTGGATAATTAGAACCAATTCTTTCTTCTTTTGTGGGCTGCAGATACGTAAAGAGAGAGGGAGAAATGTGAGTGAAAAGTGGCTTCCTTTGGAAGCTAAACATGTGGTCAAAGTTTGGGGTCAAAGCTTCTTAAGGAAGCTTTGATTAAAATACTCTTAAATTTGAATTAAAGTGGATAGATTTGACATAAAGTAGATTACATTAGGATAATGTGATAGTATTTTTATTACACACTATTATCCAATAGATAATAGTTACAGCTTGACAGTAAATCGTATTTAATTAATCTGACAGATGAATTTTTCACAGATCGATTTAAATGTAACTATTAAGATTTCTCGAAAATTATGAAACCTCGTAAACCGTGTCAAGCCTCGGGTTTAGTAAGATCCCCGTCGACTTATCCATAGTCCAAGGTTCTCGAGAAAACATCGCGTTTCTCCGATTCTCGCTCACAGTGCACGCAAAAAGCGAGGAATATATTAAAATATTCGACTGCCCAAAAAAATTCCCGAAAAAATTCCCAAAAATTGCAAATATTATAAAACGACTATTCGTCATATAATTTTCCAATTTTTGAAGCGCTATATCGCTTTCACGACTCTGCTCGAGTTTCATGCGAACGAGGAATATATTAAAATATTCGTCGTTCTCGGGAAAATTCTGAAAGAATTCCCATAAATCACAAATATTGGAAAATGACTATTCATGGTGAAAAATCAATTTCCGAGTGTTACACTGGTCTTAGCAATTCCCACCAAATTTTAAAACGAGGAATAATATTAAAATATTCCGCATTCTCAGAAAAATCCAGAAAAATTCCAGAAAATCCCAATTATTGAAAAATGATCATTTATCTGGAAATTATAAATTTTCGGGATGTTACATTAAAGGCCCCCTTTTAAAAGAGACATTAATTCTATGATGTTTCCCATTTGCACGCTACCCCTTCGTCCAATCAGAATCGAGGAGCATTAAAGGGTAGCTTATCTCATGCAATTGGTATGTTGCTCTTTGATCAAATCGGAATGCTTCGCTTCTCCTATAAAAGGGAAGCGTTTTCACTGAAGCTGGTACTTCTTCTGTTGCATTCCGCTCGCTCTGCAACTTCGCTTTGAGAGAGTGATTTTTCCTCATGGCTCTCTTTGCGTTTCGTTCATGCCCTAAGAGGGTTCTGCCCACTGCAAGAGCCATATTCTTGTTTTTTTTTCCAAAATGTCTGAAACTATTTTGCCACTCTGCAAATGTCCCCTTTAAAGGGCAGTTTACTTTCTCAGCGTAATTACAGAGAGCAGTTTACTTCCCCAGCGTACCCTAGTTGCATGTTTGATATTTTGTCGTCGCTGGGGAGGTCTGAGTTGTTTGCTATGTTGGACGGGGGCCTTCGGAGTTGGGGTACTCACTCGTTCTTTCTTGAGGATGTAATGGGTGCTTCACCCTGAACAAGTCCTTGGGTAAGCAGGAGGGACTATTGAAGCTGCTTTGTGCTTTGAAGTAACTCGGGCCCATCGTGAGACCAGTTAAGGCTCCTGTGGAACGTCTCCTTCATGAGAGGTTGTGCCTCGTCTAGCGAAGGAGGATACATCCCGGCCTTTATTGGTGGAGGCAGTGTAGAAGATTTGGCGTCCTGGGTTCCTGATGCTAGTTTACCGAGGTACGCCAAAGCCAATCCACTTTTTCAAGAGTTAGGTACGGATTTTGGGGAGCCGTGGTGGTGGCAGCGACTCTGCGTGCCACAGAGAAAATGTAGATATAACATGGCCCGGGATGCCATTGACGATGATGTCAGTTCCTTCCTTAGGGATCCTTTTTCCTTTATAAATTTCATATCTCTATACTTTCTTTTCCATCTCTTTTTGAAGTAAGATGATATATGGAATGAGAATAAAAATCAAAATTCTTATCTTTGTATCTTATGTCTTCTATTTTCCTTTCTTCTGCAAACCGTGGTATTTATATTATACCAAGGTGCATCCAATGCTCACCTTGATGATGCGACATGTTAGGTTGCCCCTAGCTTGGTACTTAGTCGAGATCGACAAAGTGCCAAGTTTAAATACATGAATACGGGGCATATGTACCTTGAGGGAACCCTTTGGGGTAGTCAACTCTCCGGGGTCTGAATAAATTTTCCGAACACTTGGACTCTGAGGTTGCATGTCTCGTAGTTTGCTGCGTAACTATTCTCTCGACTGCCATGATGGCTACGTGGGCCACATGACACACTCGGGTTAAGTGGACGTGCGTAGTGCTCCGCGTGCAATGATAAATATCTTTTCAAATCTGAAATACTCGGACGGAATTGCCCCATAACTGTAATCCTTATAAATAGGATTTTTAGCCTTTTTGTTTCATTTCACTATTTTTCATTAAAAAGTGGTAGCTTAAGGAGATTTTCGACGAACTTTTATGGCGGCGCGAAGAGGTTCTGATACTTTTGAACTTTCGAAAGCTTGATTTCTTCTTTCTTCTTTCATTTTCTTTGAGGTATTCCCTTTCCCTTGACTTTGATTTTGTTTATCTTCGTTTCGTGAGTGGTTGCGCACCCTTTTTGATGGTGTGCATTCCTTTTCTTTACTGCGAGCAGGGGTGGGGGAAAACTGTTTTCCCCCATCTTCTAATAGTGTTGCCCTACGAAGCATCCTCTCCATCGCACTGTGTGCAGTGGAGGTGTCCTTCCAGGGCATTTATCTTGGCGGATGCGGAGGCCAGTGCATGGGTGCATTCAGTCTTCTTTGTTCACCTATTGTCATGTTTGGATCTTTGAACTTAACTGGTTCTGACCCTACGCCTCTGTGTGTCTTCTAGGAATTCGTGTGCCCAGAAGGAGAGCATTCGTTCTTGAAGCGCCTGCCCCAGTTTCGGAAGCTTGGGAACCGGAGAATCAAGAGGCCGAGGAGGAGGCGATTCCTATTTGCCGAGGCCCGAGATTGCCTTATACATGGGTTGTGGATGATGCCTTTGATAGGATCTCCCGTTATGAGTCCGGGGAGGAATTGGATAAGCTGATAGATTACTTGGAGCTTACCGAGGAGGGTAGAAAGGATCACGAATTCCTGATCATATCCCTGGGGAGAGAACAGGTGTGTTCGACCCGATAAGTAGGGGAACACTTCATGTTTCTCTACAAAGACTTCTTCACGAGGTTTGGACTTTGCCTCCCCTTCAACGACTTCCACATTGCCATCCTCCGAACTCTTCATGCCCCCTAGTCAAATCCACCATAATGGTTGGGCAAATATCCTGGCATTCGAAAGAATATGCAAGTTAGTGGGGTTGTGATACTCCGATGAGGTATTTTTCTACTTCCACACAAGGTATTCCATTCATGGTGCCCGCGCTCGTCAACAATCTTAGCTGTCGGTGCGATCACGGCAAGAAAGAATGATTTTTTTTTCTATACTTGGAAAGTTACAAGTACTTTAAAGAAAAGTTCTTTAAGTTGATGGCAGCCGGCGACACTCGTCCTTTCTAGTTGGGGAGCGACGGGGAGCCAACGTTTAGCCTATACTGGAACCCGACGTCATGGAGCATCCCCCCAATCATTCGAGAGGGAAGTAAGTTACCTGAATGACAAGGAGATTGAGTGTGTCAATTTCTTCGAAATGTGGGTTGACGAGGTCGGTAAAATCCGGCCTAAAGATATATTTGATGCCCTGGACGATGTGGAGCTTTAGGTCATGCTAGGTAGTATAGGCCGTTGTTCATGCTTATTTTCTTTTCCCTTGCCATTATATGAATCTAATTGCCTATGTTGGTTTTTTAGATAGCTTAGCCAATATGTCTCAAACTAGGAACGCGTTGGCAATCATTGAAGCCTTGAAGGCCAGAAGTGAACCGGGGCCATCAGATCCCACCGCTGATGTTATGCCAGTTTTGCCACCCCATCCGATCGAGGTCCCGACCATGGAGAGGGAACCGATCCACGTTGAGGATCCCCCCTCCCCCCGTGCTTGCGAGGCGTAAGAGAAAAGCGGTCGGCGAGGGTTAGTCAGACGATCGGGGTAAGAGGGCCACTGTTGAAGAAGGCACTAAACCGATCAACGTTGGGCTAATCAATCTGTACCGTGAGGACTCAAATCCTCGTGAGTTCATCGACTTCCAGCTCCTGGATGAAGAAGTTGAAGCTCATCTAGCCCTGCGTGGCAATAAGGATACCTTCTCCTGGTTCGAGACTTTCAGGTTTCGTCTTGTTGCAGAGACTCGATACTTAGAGCATATGGTTGAAGATCATGAGCAAAAGTTAGCGGAAAGTGCTGCTACCATAGAGTGGGGTAAAAACCAAGCTCTTAAGGCAAATGAAGAGGCTGTAAAGGCCAAAAACGATGCTGAAACTTGGGCCCAGGAGCTGGAAAGTGAGGTGGCCGCCCTGAAGGATACGATAAAGGAACGGGAGGCTAGTTTGGCAGAGGTCAGAATGTGTGTGGCCGAACTGTAGACCGAGAATGAAGATCTCCGGGTCAACAACTGGCAACTTGACGCCAAAGTTACTTCCTTGCGAGATGATGTTGGCCAACTTATTATCATTTGGACATCAAGGAGGAGTAGGTCCAAAATGCTATCAACCAAGTCCAGCTCTTTAATCCCGGGATTGCTCTGGTTCTAGATTCCCTGGACTCTGGGAAGATAATTCGGGATGGTCTTCTTGTTCTCCCTCGTCTCGCTACTGAGGGTCCAAGTAATGAAGGTCCTTTTGTCGTGGCCTGCGGTCCGGATCCTGCCGTGGAATAATTCTGAATGTTTATTCTTGCCCCCTACGTGGGGTTTTGTTTTTGTATGAACAATGGTACTACCCCGATTTTGGGGGTTTTAATTAATTCCTTTTGATTCTTTCGCATCCCTTTGTCTGTTTCGGGGTTCAATGCCCTTCGCGTTTGTTTAGACATTGTGAATTTTAATTTGATAAGAAAAACCGCAGTCCGGGTCTGATGCCCATTACCGTTGAGCGCTTAGGGTTCCCTTTAGGACTTCACGTGATAAGAATTTAGAAACCTTGCCTTAGGATCCGATGTCCAAAGTGGATTGGCGTTTGAGAACTGTGCCTAAGGTAAGAAACCTTGTCCGGGGTCCATTACCATTTACTTTGGTATTCAGGATGCCGCGTGACTTTAAGTTAAAAAGACTAGTCTTTGTTGGGGTCTTTCGTGCTTATGGTTTAGTGCGAGAATTTTATCAAGACAGGATTTTTCTACTGCACGACCTATCTAGCACAAGACAACTCACGATTGGTACTTTCTAAGTTTGTCTACATTCCAAAAATTCATCACCGGCTTGCTTGTCAATGTCTCCAGAGTATAAGATCATTTCCCGGTACTGATCACGATATGGTAGGGGCCTTCCCAGTTAGGGGCTAGTTTCCCTTGGGAGGCATTCCTTCCACCAATGTCAGCCCTATGGAGTACTAGGTCGCCTGGATGGAACCTTCTAAGAATGACCTTCAGGTTGAACTGGGTTGCCGTTCTTTGCTTGATTGCGGCGTCGCGTATGTGTGCGACGCGCTTTCTTTCTTCCAATAGATCCAAGTCTTCCTTGATCTGTCCGGGGTTGTTATCAGGCGAGAAGTTCTGGAGACACAAGCTTGGTTCTCCTATCTCCACCGGGATCATTCCTTCACATCCATAGGTTACCTTGAACAGGGTTTCACCCATCGTCGAGTGAGGAGTGGTTCGGTAGGCCCATAGGACGTGGTCCAACTGCTCGGCCCAATTTCCTTTGGCTTCATCCAGTCTTCTTTTTAACCCCCTGACGATAAACACAGTTTGCTGCTTCGGTTTACCCGTTTGTACGGGAGTTTTCCACGGCGCTGTAGTGATATTTTATCTTCAACTTGGCGAGTAGTTCTTCGAACCCTTTGTCTTTGAACTGCATTCCATTATCTGTCACAATTGACTCTGGGACCCCGAATCTGGTAATAATGTGGCGCCAAGTGAACCTTTGAATCCATGATGGTGACCAAGGGCTCTGCTTCTATCCATTTGGTAAAGTAGTCCACGACTACAACCAAAAACTTTAGCTGCCCAAGCGCTTGAGGGAAAGGATCGAAGATATCCATGCCCCATTGATAGAATGACCAGGGTATGGATGTCGTAGACACTTCCTTTGGCGGGGCGTGATAGTGGTCAGAATGCCATTTTTATTTGTCGTATACTTGGACATACGCAAGGGAGTCTTACTCCATTGTGGGCCAGTAGTAGCCTGCTCTGAGTGCCTTCAATGCTAGAACTTTACCTCCTAGATGGTGCCCACAACTTCATTCATGGACTTCGGTCAGGACGTATTCGGCTTCTTTTGGCGCTAGGCATTTGAGGAGGGGTAAAGAAAATCTATGTCGGTATAACTGTCCATCGAAGATGATGTATCTGACTGCAGCTTTCTTCAACTTAGAAGCTTCCTTTGGATCCTCGGGGAGGCTACCAGACTGTAAGTATTCCATTAGTGGCATAATCTAGGTATGTTCTTGTCCATTGACTTAGAAGACAATTATGTCGGCAACTGCGGGATGCGAGAGGGTCTCCTGGATCACTGAACGGTCGTTGCCCAGACTCTTGGTGCTGGCCAACTTGGATAAGAGTCGGCCCTAGAGTTTTGCTCCCGAGGTATATGCTCCACTTTTACCAGTTGAAAGCTCATGATGAGTTCTTGTACTGTCGCCAGGTACTTCTGTAGGAGGGGCTCTTTGGCTTGATATTCGCCTCGGATCTGGGAGGTCACAAATTGGAAGTCACTACAAAGTCGAATCTTTGTAGCCCCCAAGTCCCTAACCATTGTCAGTTCGGCGATGCATGCTTCATACTCTGCCTAGTTGTTCGAGGTAGGGAATTCGAACCTAAGGGAGTTCTCAACAGTCACCCCTTCAAAATTCTCCAAGATTGCCTCGGCACCACTTCCCTTCGGGTTTGAGGACCAATCAACGAACACGGTCCATGATATCTCCTCAGTATCGCTGGAGTCTGAGGTGAGTTCGGCCAGGAAGTCCAAGAGCGCTTGTGCCTTGATGGCTACTCGGGGTTCGTAAGCGATTTCGAACTCGGAAAGCTCGATGGACCAGGCGATCATTCTCCCTGCTAAGTCTGACTTGTTCAGTATTTGTCGAATGGGTTGATCTGTCCTTATCACCACGGGATAGCACTGGAAGTATTGCCTTAGTCTTCTAGCCATGATGATGAGTGTAAAATCGACTTTCTCTATCTTTTGATATCGGAGTTCAGGGCCTTGCAACACCTTGCTCACAAAATAAACCAGCTTCTAACCTTCCAGTGTTTTTCTGATGAGTACTGAACTCATAGCCTCCTCGTGGATAGAGAGGTACACGTAAAGTGTTTCTTCCAACTTCGGTCTTGTAAGAATGGGAGGGGATGCCAGAATGCTCTTCAAAGATGTGAAAGCGTCTTCACATTCTTGCGTCCACTTGAATCATGTCCCCTTTTTTAAAAACTTGAAAAGAAGGAGGGATTTGTGAGCGGCTTTGGCTAAGAATCGCGTGAGAGCCGCGATCTGTCCAGTTAGCTGTTGTATTTCTTTTCACGCTTTGGGGACTATGCATGTCGAGCACCGCTTTGCATTTATCAGGGTTTGCCTCAATGCCACAGTGGGTCAACATGAACCCCAAAAACTTTCCAGCTTAGACCCCAAATGTGCATTTTTCTGGATTAAGTCTCATGTCGTGCTTCCTTAACTGTGCAAATACTTCCTCGAGGTCTGAGGTGTGTGATCCTGATGACGAGGTCTTGACCATCATATCATCGATGTAGACTTCTAGCATTCTTCCCATATGTTCTTCAAAGACCTTGTTCATCATTCTCTGGTAGGTGGCTCCAGCATTTTTTAACCTGAAAGACATTATTTTGTAGCAGTAACTTACCTTTTCGGTGATGAAGGCAGTTTTATCCTTGTCTCTGGGGTACATGGGAATTTGATTGTATCTGGAGTAAGCGTCCATAAAGGAAATAGCCAGAAACCGGAGGAGCTCTCCACTAGCTTGTCAACATTTGGGAGGGGGTATGGATCTTTAGGACAAGCCTTGTTCAGGTCGGTGTAGTCCACACACATTCTCTATTTCCCGTTTTACTTCCTGACTAGGACAACATTCGAGAGCTAAGTGGTATACAAGATCTCCCTGATGAAACCGGCATTTAGTAATTCCTTGACTTGCTCATCGATAACCTATTGCCTCTTGGGGCTAACTTTCCTTTTCTTCTGGGAGATCGGCTTCACATCCCGTTTAATAGATAAACGATGACAGATGAAAGCGGGGTCGAGCCCAAGCATGTCAGCAGATGTCCAACTGAAAAAATCCTTGTTTTTTTGCAAGAGCTCTATTAATTGGGTCTTCTCCTGCTCTTCAAGGTTTGCGCCTATCTTGGTGATTTGGTCGGGCTTATCACCAAGTTGGAGCGGGATCAATTCTCCTTCAGGCTGGGGTCTTGTACCTTGGATTTCCTCACGTACATCCAACTCAGTCATCAGGATATTATCTTGATCATGGGCTGGGCTGGATATGCATGCCTTTGTTTTCCCAGAAGCCTTACTGATCTTCAAGCTCTCGTTATAGCACTTGCGGACTGCAATCTAGTCGCCCTTGACCGTGACCACTTCGTTATTCCTGTTGAGGAACTTCATGGCTTGATGGGCGGTAGAGACTACAGCGGCAATGCCATTTAGCGTAGTACGACCCAAAATGATGTTGTAAGCCAAGGGATAATCCACAACCAAAAATCTCACCTTGATAGTTCTGTACGTGTTATCGTTACCTAGGGTCAAGAAAGTTTCAAAGTATCTTGCCGGGCTAATATTTTCTCCTAAGAAATTGGTCAGTTCGCCTTCATATGGTGTGAGTGCAGACAAAGGGAACTCTAGTCTTTCGAAGGCATTCATGAACATGATATCCACCGAACTCCCCTGATCCACGAAGATACGACGAACTTCGACATTAGATATTATTCCGAATATGACCAGTGGGTCGTCGTGATCTCGGATAATATCACCGTAGTCTTTGTCGGAGAAGGAAATGGGTGGTGTATCTTTGTCTTCGACATGGGGTCTTCGTGAGGAGCTGAGACGCTCAAGACCGTTGTTCGGAGTGCCTTCGTCCGGGAGTTATTGGGCAAACCACCCCCTGCAAACCCTTCCGAGATGGTACTGATGAGTCTATCTTTCTTGTTACCCCCGCCATGAGTATCCCGATCCTGATCTTGCCTGTCTTCAACATTATGGCGTGGCAGGGTCTGAGATCTTTTAGCAAGACTCTAGGTTCTTCTTTGGCATTAGTTTGGACTTCGCTAGGGACTACGGCTTCGTCTTCGGTCCTTGCGCCCACTGCGGTTCTCATTTCCTCGAAAACCGCTGATGTACTTTTGCAGCCACTCCTCTTTGATTAGGGACTTGACGACATCTCAGAGCTGGTAACAATCTTTGTTTCGTGGCTATAGCTCTTATGCCACCTACAGTGTTTCAAATGGTCCCTCTGGAATTGCTTCTTTATGGGTGGTGGCCTCTTGATATCCTGGAACTCGGTTTAAAGGACCTCTTTCAAGATTGTCTCTCGAGAGGTGTTCAAAGGAGTATACTCAGAATACTTGGGCCGATACTGTTCGCCCTTAGATGAGTCGCGATGTTGGTTGGAGTTCTGGTTCTTTTTCTGGTGAATGGGTTCGCCCTTTTCCAGACCCTCTTTAGCCTTGATAATCTCCTCCAATTCGATGTATTTGTCTTCCCGCAAGTGAAACTCATGTAGACTTGCTGGCTTCTTTTTGCCAACGACATGAAGAAGCTTGAGTCAGTTCGGAGTCCGTTTCTGGCGTAATGGAGGGCTATCCTGTCATCTAGGTTTTCAATGCCCACACAGGCCTGATTGAACCTTTTAATGTATTCGCGCAAGGATTCAGAACTTTCTTGGCAGATTCTAGAAAGGGAGTCAATCGACTTCGGTCACTCCTTGGCTGTGGTATAGTGTTGCAAGAAACATTGCATAAGGTCTTCCCATCTTGTAACCTTTGTCCGCAAGGTGACAAATCAGCGGAGGGCGCCCTTCTTTAAAAATAGAGGGAAGGCCCAGTAATTTTGGGATGCATCCGTAGAGCTGCATGGACTGAGTGTAAGCGTCCAAGTGCTCATGGGAATCTGTCGTCCCCTCATAAGGCTCCAAATTGCTCAAAGACTTGAAGTTCCTCGAGACCTTATATGCCATCAAAGCATCTGAGAACTATTGTTGATGGTCGGGGCCCAGGTTATTGTTTCCAATAACCCCAACTCCAGCATGCTGGGCTGCTTGCTCGTTACGGAATACATCCCGTTCTCCGTTGTCATTGTTCGTCCTTACCGATCTTTCAAGATCCTCTAACCGATGGTGTTGTTCTTCCAGCTGACGCTACTGACCCTCGATCAGCGCTGTTTGTTGGCGCAACAACTCTCGAAGGCCATTCCTCATCGTCTCGGACTGAACATTGTCTTCATAGTGAGACACATGATTTACATCGTTGTGGGAGGTCTCCAAGCGAGCATGCACAAGGATCCTTACTCCATGATTTGTATTATTGGCTCCACCTTGAGGAAAGACAAGCCTGTCTCGGATAGAAACCTTTTGAGATGGAGTGGGGCTTTCAGCAGAAGCTAAAGCCTCATGTCAATCGTTGAGAGTTTCCACAACAACAGACCTGCTCCTAGCGGCGAAGATCTCTAGTGGTGCAATGGAAGGAGGGTCGCGCAGGGCCGTTGGGTCGTGTGTTTGGCTAGGGGCAGCATGGGCAGTGCTTCCTTTCCTATGGTTGTGTCTTGTGCTCACCATGGTTAACGTGGGAATGGAAGTTTATCAGATTCCCACAGACGACGCCAATGTTCTGAAATGGATTCAAAGGGTACCTGAGATAGGTACGTATATAGTGGTTTCCTCCTTGCACAACTGCTGCCAAGCATATTGAAACAGGGGGCTAGGTACCTACAAAGGGATTCCAACGCTCAAGTCAGATAGTGCACAAGTAGGGTTTATGCAATGAGATAGCAAATACCTTATTAGGTTAACTTGGCCTGGTATATATAGAGCGTGACTGGAATCCTCATACGATTTGTACTGGATGCGGGTATTTTAGGATTGTTCCATGACAGAGGTATCAATCCACGATCGTTGAGATCCGTCTCTGACCTGTCAGGGCTGTCCCCTTAGTGGTCAATCATTATTGCAGGTGATTATGGTCCTCGCACCCTAAAGGTCACGATTGGAAGTTGTCAGGACCTCCACACACCTATGGAGTATCATTGGGAGATACGACTAGTACCTATGTACGGACGGCCAACCAGGGTGCTTATTATGGAGTCTGGTGGTGTGCATGCCGGGTTTATTCTTTCGGGTGGGATAGCGAACCATAATGCAGAACACTGCTTAAATGATCTTTCTGGGCAAGCTGCTTAGTCGAGACACCATACTATGGATCTCTCGCTTAGAATCCCAAATCATACTAGAATATTGAAGGTTTTGAACCTCCAAAATCCTCAGTATTGACAGAAGGCCGATCTTATCAAATTTCTCCTTATTAGCTTCCAAGGTGAGGTTGGAGTTGATATGGACATGATGACCCCATTGGCTATCCTACAGAGATCGCAGAGCAGTTCTTGTATCACCCTTAAAATTTTTCAACACACGCTTGGTAGTAGTCACCAACAGATCATGATGGAGAGGATCAGGTCCTGATTGTTAAGAAATATTGAGTTATTTTGTTTTATTATTTATTAAGGGTAGAATAGTATTTTCATTTCTTTTATTTAGCCTATATATAGTCTCTTCATATTTAGGTTAAATTATCTTTTGGTATTCAATTACATTATGTAGTGTTCATGAATTCATAGCCTCCTCTTTACAAAAGCTTTTGTTTTTCTCTTTATTTCTTTGGATTCTTTATCATGGTATCAGAGAAAGCCATGAGATAAAGCATAATCTCAAACATAGCTTTCACGGGCATCGACAATGTGGGCGTTTCCATACCATACAATTTTGATTTTTGTGGTGTGGCTGTGACTGTATCGTACAATTTCGTGAGGGTATTTCTGTAATCTGGTTTTTCGTTCTTCACTTAGTGTCTGCAATTTGGTATTTTCTTTTGGCTTTCTTTATTTCTTGATTATGGCTACTGAAAGAGATGATTCCTACACCACTGAGTGGATGCCTCCACTACCTGTTCTCTAGGGATAGCAAGCATATGTGAAGTGTGATGTGTGTATAAATGCGGAGTTATGTCCTAACTCTAACATAACCACCACACGATCTTATACTAAGTTCATCTTGCATTACTAACTCCACCTCTTCTCTGTGGGAGCATTTCATGGACTTCGACATTGAACCAATGCCAACTAGACTTAGTATACTGCTATCTTTGCATTACTAACTCTCTTTCACTCTGAGAGCTCTTCATGCACTATGGTATTCACCCTTGCCAGTTAGGGTCTATGGCACTTAACTTTTGCCAACTCGGTACCTCGGCCCTTAACTCTTGCCACTTAGGCACTATGGCACTCTACTATTTCCATCTCGGCACCTTGGCCCTTAGTTCTTGCCACTTATGCACTATGACACTCTACTATTGCCAATTTGCTTCTTAAATCTCTTATCACCTCTCTTGTGACATCTATGCAACTTTAAGTTGCTTAAGAAACTAAACTCTTGGTCTATGGCAATCCATGTCTAATGGATGCACAACTTTCCTTTTATCTTTCCTTGTATGCCACTAAGTTTTTCTCTCAAAGAAATACCCTCTCTAGTGCCTCAGCACATTTTACTAGGCATAACCAAAGGGTTCCATCCACTAGGGATCTCAAAACATCCAAAAACAACATTTTGGAGCTTCAGGGTCTCACGTTGCGGCACGGCGTTGGCACACCGTGGCGCCATGCCCTCGGGTGCTAGTATTGGGCTATTTTTTGGTCTCACGCCACGGCATGCCACTACCTACGCCGTGGCGCGCTAAGCAAAATAACCTTCACGTTGCGGCATGCAACCCCCACACCGCGATGTTCTTAGCAGAAACCAGATTCTGCAGAATTCTACAGAACTGTGGTATTGTTTCATTAATTTTTCTTTTGAATTTTGGCCATTTCTAACCAATCTCTTGGTGATTTTGAGTCCCTAATTAGTTCTTTAACACATAGAAAACATCAAACATTAACTTAAACCTCTTAATTTGGATTATGGATCAAAAACCCTCTTACTTTAACCTAAACCCCTCTTTGGGTACTTAGGATCTAAACATGAATAGCTTTTGTTTCTGATTCGAATTCATTGCATGAACAAGTCATAAACCTCATTTATAACTCATCCAAATAAGAAAAACACCTACAACATCTCTAAAACTCAGAATGACACATTAAACCTCAAAGGCCTAACATGGAAAGATAAGGAAAAAAGATGAAGTTAGAGCTCAAGAACCCCTACCTCTTGCTAGATGAAGATCTTGAAGCCTTGATCCTTGTCTTGATCTTTCCCCTTTGATTTCCTTTTTTTTCCTTCTTTTCTCCCTTTCTTTCTTCTCCTTCTGCTCTCTACCGTGGGAAAATATAAAAGGCAAAGCCTCAATTTGCTTCTTATAGTATATTAACTATCCTGTACGAAAACTCCCGATCTGCTATGAACACTTAGATTCCTCTGAATCAAGGTTTCTAACTTCTAACAAACTCTAAATAAATCCTAAGATTCATTAAAAATCATGTTATACTTTTTCTTTATTTTTCCATATTTGCTGGGGGTAAATCAAGTATTAAAATGCACAACCAATATGCCTAAAAATACCAAATCAACTCCAATTACTCTGAAACTTTAACTACACCTTACTTAACTCATTTGTGACCTAGAAACAAATTTTCTAAACTTGTTTCCCCCTCAAATAGAAGTTTATGTTATTCTTTGAGTCATTTTAGGTTACTTTTCACACTCATAGTTGCAACAAAGTGTATAAACTATCTCAGTTTGTCACAAAACTTCACTGACATATCAAACAAGTCATATGCTACCTTTGTACATATATAAAAGTCTAATATGTTTTTTGGGATGTTACAAGGTTGGATGAAAAGAATTATTTGTATTGGAGTTATGTGATGAGAAATTTTCTCAAGGGTAAAAAGATGTGGGGATATGTTAGTGGACCTTCTGTGAAACCTAAGACTACTGATGAGGGGTATGCTGCTTTGATAGATACCAAGGAAGCAGATAATGCAAAAAATATTACTTGGATTAAGAATTCTGTTGAGCATTCCATAAGTACGCAGTTGTCGAAGTATGAGACAACAAATGAGATTTGGGATCATATGTAAAGGTTATTCACCCAATCAAATTTTGAAAAGTAGTATCAATTGAAAAATGACATACGAGCTCTTCAGTAGAAGAATATAAGTATTCAGGAGTTTTACTCTGCTATGACAGATCTTTGGGATCAATTGGCTCTTACAGAATCAGCAGAGTTAAAGGCATGTGATGCCTATATTGCTCGTAGAGAGCAGCAATGATTGGTACAATTTTTAATGGTACCTCACAGTGATTTTGAAGGACTTAAAGGTTCAATTTTTCATCGTTCTCCACTTCCTTCTGTTGACTCAGTTGTCACTGAGTTATTGGCTGAAGAAATATATCTTAAGTCTTCTTCTGAAAGGGAAATTCTTTCTACTTCTAATCCTGATGTGTTAGCTGTACCTTCTAAGCCACTCTCTAGCAATCAAAATAAGCCTCATACAAGGGTTGCCATCGATGAGTGCAGTTTCTGTAAGCAAAAAAGTCATTGGAAGACTTAGTGTCCTATGTTGTTAAGACAGCAGAATCAATCACAACAGTAATCTCAAGCTTGGAAGCCTGGCAACCAACCACAATCTAATGCTTATAGACCATCTCAGGGTTACAGACCACCACAGTCTAATACTGCAACAATTGTTTCATCAGGTCCTTTTACCAATCCTAGTACTCTGGCTAAGCAATTTCATAAGTTTCTCTCTATGCAATCACAAGCTATGCCTGCCCCTTCTTTCGTAGGTCAGTTGTCTCACAGTTCTTCAGGTATATCACATTCTGTATGGGTCTTAGATTCTGGTGCTTCACATCATATGTCTCCAGATTCTTCATATTTTGCTTCTCTATCTTCCTCATCTTCTACTCCTGTCATGACTGCTGATGACACTTCTATGCCTTTAGCAGGTGTTGGCTCTGTTGTTACACCTCATATATCTCTCCCTAATGTTTATCATATTCTGAAACTCAAATTAAATCTTGCTTTTGTTAGTCAATTATGTGATTATGGTAATTTAGTCACTTTTTCCTCTTTTTCTTGTTATGTGCAGGACCTGCAGTCTCAGAAGCTGATTGGGACAGGTCGTAGGAAGGGGAGACTACATATTTTGGATGAGTTAAAAGTGCCACTTGCTGCTGCTATTACTAATGTTGATTTGTCTTCTTTTCATTTGAGTCATTCTTCTTCTAGTTTTTACTTATGGCATTCTCATTTAGGTCATGTTTCGCCTTCTCGTTTGAGATTTTTGGCAACCACAGAGGCTTTAGGAAATTTACAAACTTGTGATATTTCTGATTGTAGTGGATGTGAATTGGAAAAATTTTCAGCTTTACCTTTTAATCGAAGTATTTCTGTTTCTTCTTCTCCATTTGATTTGATTCATTTTGATGTATGGGGACCTTCTCCTATTGCCACAAAAGGAGGGTCTTGATATTATGTTTCTTTTATTGATGATCATACTCGTTATTGTTGGGTTTATTTAATGAAACACCGTTCTGAATTCTTTGAGATATATACAACCTTTCGGGCTCTTGTCAAAACTCAACATTCTACTGTTATCAAATGCTTTAGGTGTGATTTGAGTGGTTGATACACTTCTAATAAATTTTGTGAGTTGCTTGCCTTAGATGGAACTATTCACCAAACTTCATGCACAGATACTCCTGAGCAAAATGGTGTTGCTAAAAGAAAACATAGGCACATTGTTGAAACTGCTCATTCTCTCTTGTTGTCTACTTCTGTTTCTAGTGTGTTTTGGGGTGAAGTTGTTCTTACTGTTGTAAGTTTGATTAATACAATTTCATCTTCTCATATTTCAGGTTTGTCTCCTTTTGAAAAATTGTATAGGTATGCTCTTGATTATTATTTCTTTAGAGTTTTTGGTTGTACTTGTTTCGTTCTTCTTCCTCATGTAGAACACAACAAGTTGCCATCTCGATCTGCCATTTGTATCTTTCTTGGTTGTTGTGAAGGTAAAAAAGGGTATCGTTGTTTTGATCCAATCACTCAGAAACTTGATGTGTCTCGTCATGTTGTTTTTCTCGAGCATATACCTTTCTTTTCTATTTCATCCACTACTCATAGCTTGACTAGATCTAACCTTATACGTATAGATCCTTTTTCTGAGGATTCTGATAGTTTATCATCTTAGGTTCCCCTAGTACTTCAAATTCCCCTTCCGCAGGTACTGACACTTTACTCTCTGGCACACCTGAAGCTCCTTCTTCTCCTATGGTCTCTCAAGCTCTGTATGAGATTGTGGATCCACCTCCACGTTAATCCAAACACATTCGTAAGTCCACACAGTTACCAGATTTTGCTTATTCTTGTTATTCTTCATCTTTTTCTTCCTTTTTAGCTTCTATTCATTGTCTTTCTGAGCCCTCTTCCTATAAAGAGGCTATTCTTGATCCTCTTTGGCAGCAAGCTATGGATGATGAACTTTATGCGTTGCATAAGACAGGTACTTGGGAATTAATAAAACTACCTCCAGGTAAAAGAGTTGTTGGTTGTCGTTATGTGTATAAGATCAAGACTAATTCTGATGGGTTTATTGAGCAATACAAAGCTAGGTTAGTTGCAAAAGGCTACTCTCAACAGTATGGTATGGATTATGAGGAGACATTTGCTCCTGTTGCAAAAATGACTACTATTTGTACTTTATTGCAGTAGCTTTGGTTCGTCTATGGCATATATCTCAACTTGATGTTAAAAATGCCTTCTTGAATGGAGATATTCAAGAAGACGTTTATATAGCGCCCCCTCCTAGTGTTTCACATGATTCTGGGTATGTTTGCAAACTCAAGAAAGCATTATATGGTCTCAAACAAGCACCTCGTGCTTGGTTTGAGAAATGTTCTATTGTGATCTCTTCCTTTGGATTTGTTTCTAGTAGTCATGATTATGCTCTTTTTGTTAAGTGCACTAATATAGGTTGTATCATTTTGTCTTTATATGTTAATGACATGATTATTACTAGTGATGATATTGATGGTATTTCAATTTTGAAGTCAGAGTTAGCTCGACAGTTTGAAATGAAGGATTTGGGTTCTCTATGATATTTCTTGGGTATTAAGGTAGCATACTCACCCAGAGGTTATCTTCTTTCTTAATCGAAATATGTTGCAGATATTCTTGAGCGAGCTAGACTTACTGATAATAAGACTATTGATACTCCCATTGAGGTTAACGCAAAGTATTCTTTTCTGATGGCTTACCTTTGTTAGATCCTACTTTATATCGTACTATTGTTGGGAGCTTGGTATACCTTACTATTACTCGTCAAGATATTGCATATGTTGTTTATGTTGTTAGTCAGTTTGTTGCTTTTCTTACTACAGTTCATTGGGTAGTTGTTCTTCGTATTTTACGGTATCTTCGAGATACAGTCTTTCAGAGTCTTTTACTTCCATCCACCTCTTCCTTGGAGCTGTGTGCATACTCTGATACTGATCATAGCAGTGATCCCATAGATCATAAGTATGTTACTGGTTTTTGTATCTTTTTGGGTAACTCTTTTATTTCTTGGAAGAGCAAGAAACAATATATTGTTCCTCAATCTTCAACCGAAGCAGAATATCATGCTATGACATCCACTACCAAAGAGATTGTTTGGTTACGTTGGTTACTTACAGATATGGGAGTTTCTCTTTCTCATCCCACTCTTATGTATTGTGATAACTAGAGTTCTATTTAGATTGCTCGCAACTCAATTTTTCATGAACGAACTAAGCACATTGAGATCGATTGTCACCATACTTGTCATCATCTCAAGCATGACACCATTACCTTGCCCTTTTTTTCTTCTTCTTTGTAGATTGCAGATTTCTTTACCAAGTTGCATTCTGTTTCTCGTTTTCATTTTCTAGTTGGTAAACTCTCGATGCTTATAGCTGCTGATAACTCCACATTGTGTAGTTATTTGTGCCCCATACCTGTATTTCTTTGATTGCTAAAGTCCTTGTATATATGCATATTTGGAAGGTTTTATGCTTCTATTTGTTATATCCAATTCTGATACCTTCCCTATATGATATTAAGCAAACTGTGCATATTTGATATGTGATTAAGTGAATTTGTATTTGTTACTGATTTGGTATTTTCTCTATCATAGGAAGGGCTCCAAACAAGATGATATATGGAGCAATTGAGCTAAAATGGGAAAAGGAAGCCAAATCTGCATCTCAGACCTCAACGCCGCGGCATGGCTTGTGAATGTCGCGACGTGTGCCGCGGCGTTCCTGACCTAATTTGACATGCGGCGCGGCGTAGGCATGTTAATGCCGCGGCGTGCCTCTATTTTTCTAAGTCTATAAATAGATTTTTAGCAGATTTTATAAGAGAGCTCCATTTTAGTTCTTAGGTTTTAGAGAGATTGCGGCCTGTTCTTCATTTCTGGGCTGATTGGAGGCCTAGGGAGGCTAGGTTGGATGTCATCTTCTTCATGGGAGGAGTTTCAAGCTTCAATGATCGCATCCACGGATTCTTTCCTCTTCTCCTTTTGTTTCTCTTCTCTTCCTTATCTTTTGAGCATGGTTTTGTTTGTAAATTCATGTTTAATGGATTAGCAGCTGTATTTAGGAAATACTTTGGATCTTTATATGAATATTGATGTTTATATTATCTTTTGAGTATCTATTGATGTTTATGTTATCTTTTGAATATCTATTGATGTTTGGTTTTGTTCTTCCATGCCTATGCTTAATGTTTGCTCTTGTTTGGCCAATAATTGCATGATCTTAATTGATGCAAATGAACTAGACATAGGGATTTATGGATATGGATATGGTATGATTGATGCATGTTCGACGAGTTCAATTGGCTTGGATGAGTTGATTCGCTAACTGAATAGAAATATACCTTTTAGCCATGTATTAGCATGTGTTTGAGAATAAATCATTCATTAGTGGAGTTTATACTAGTCCTCATGAAAACATAAGAAACATAGTGGATTAGGTAAATGACACCAGGGTTGATTGACCTAGATATAGGCTTTTGACTAAATTAGATTCTTAAGCTAACTTAATAACTCATTAATGTTGCTTATAAGGATTGCATATCATCAGTATGAAATAGGAGGTGAATAAGGATTCCTAGATCTCTAAACCATTATCTTTATTGCTTTTGTAGTTTAAATTTAGTTTATTTGCATTTCTTTATTTTATAAGTTCTTGAATAGAATTTAGCTAAGCTATTGGTTGTTACTTAGTAATGGAAGCCATATATTCTCGTGGGAACGAACTTATACTCCGTATCTGTATTACTTGAACAACCCGTGCACTTGTGGTACACAAATGGTCTAACAGCTGCCGCATCGTGAGTTTGAGGGGAGATGTTAAGAAATATTGAGTTATTTTGTTTTATTACTTATTAAGGGTAGAATAGTATTTTTTTCCCTATTTAGCCTATATATAGTCTCTTTGTATTTAAGTTAAATTAACTTTTACTATTTAATTACATTATGCAGTGTTCATGAATCCCTATCCTCCTCTTTACAAATGCTTTTGTTTTTCTCTTTATTTCTTTGGATTCTTTAACACTGATCACCCTGGGGAAGGGTAGTACCTGAAGTTATGGGCAAAGAGGTTGCACAGTAGGGTCCTGATCACTGCCTTGCGTCAACTCTGCATAGACAACCATCAGCCTCCTTCGAGTCGTAGTCTTCTTCTTCTTCTTTTGATGGCGAAGCGCGTCAAGATGGTAAGCAGGAGCAGGGTTTGGCATCTTCACCTTGATATTTTGGCCTATAACAAAGACGCAAGCATAGCGAAATAGTCAACAAAATAACCAACACAAAGAAAAGAGATGAAAAGTTAAAAACACTTACAAAAAAATTTCTCTTACCAAACCGAAGAACCCTGACATCGAATAATATCCTGACACTACAATGGTTCTAGGCTCAATAACCTTAAAACATTCACCTGGTCCAGATCACTGAACTCCCACATATCTATCACATGAATCTTCCATTTATCTACTTCCCACATATGGCAAAGCTCCTACGTTCACCAAAAATTTAAAAAATTGATTCTTGAAATTCTTGTAGGAGGATTCAAACACCTTCAAAATCTTCCTATCTCTGATGCCCAAAAAAGATAAGAACCCAACATTACCACTACGATTAATTTAAAAAGAGTAGAAAGACATCTTGTCGGTACCTTGGAATCCAAGATGATTTCACAACAAACCAAAACACTGCGAAAAAGCCCAACTATTAGGGTGAAATTAACTTGGCGCAACCCCAATCTCCTTTAGAACCCTAGATTCCATCTCTAAGAATGGAAGCATCCCCTTGAAACACATAAAAAAGGTATAGTATATAAAAAATGATTCAATTAGGGATCATCGTGAAGATGCTCGGTAGCCCTACAATGCTCCAAGGCATAGTCGTCGTCAGTCCCATTTCTGGTCAGCAGACATAATGATGTAGGAAGACTCTTTGTTGACAGTAAAACAAACGTGACGTTAAGAACATTCTCAGCTAGCTTTAGTGATCCTGAGGGATCCTTGATCTGAATAGACGTCTCAACTATTTGTTATGCAAAATAAGCAGAATTAGAGCTTTCTAAGGAAGGGTCACTAGAAATGGAACTGTGATAAACTTGTCAGGTCTCCATCTCACTCATCATCACCAGCGTACTCGCGTACTTCTTATATCCTCGCCTAGGAAATCCTATCGATTTCCTAGGACTTCATTGTTATGATTTTTTCATAAGTGCACAGATCGTACAAGTAGTAAAATAAAGATCGTTCACATGATGATGAATTGATTACTAACTCTTATGGTGACTTTGATTATTTAAGCGAGTAAAATCAATAGTGAAAGCTCAATTAAAATTAAGACAAAAATTAAAGCAATAAAATAAGCAAATAAATCTAGAAAAGATGAGATTTAAATAAGATTTAAAGGCATAGGACTAGGAATTCACTACATTACCTTATATGATAAATTGTAATAATATCTTTATTAATGTTCAATTATGTTCTTGAAGGCGATTTGTGTAACACCCCAAATTTCCGTATCTCTTAAACAGTAATTTTGACAGTTAACAGAATTTCACTGTTTAGTAATTTCTGTGCACTGTAAAATTATTTTGTTTATTCCGTCAGCGTATTTGATCGTTTTGAGTGATTTACTCCGTGCCAGGAAAATAAAAATTTTCGGGCCGGGGAAAACTTTACGTAATTTAATTTTTACCGTTAGGTAATTATTTTACGTAATCTGATTTGATATTTGTGCATTTTATAATTTTTGTGATTTTATGGATGATTTTGAAATTTTTCCTGTCTGTGGACCCCACGAGGTGTATGTGGGCCCAGGTGGCCATACGTGGGCCTAAGTGGGTCCCGCAAAGCAAAAATTTTTCTACGCATAGAAAAATTTGTACTGTTTAGACGGAGACAGGGGATCTTACTAAACTTGAATCCTAAACAATTTTAAAAATTTTATTGATCTTGTGTTTTGTCTTGTATTTAATTATCGGATGATAAAAATACAAGAAAAATATTATTTGTAGGATACAAGAATAAATATTATACTGCGTAGTCAACAAAGAGAGATTGACTTGATTTATTCCATTGGATGAGAATACTTAGTTTGAATATTAACCATTGATTTAATCAAAGGTTAAAAACAAACTTAATAAAGCGCTTGGATAATAACCATTGATTTAATCAATGGTGTGAGAATAAGCTTAGTTAGGAAGGCTTTGATATCAACCATAGATGTAATCAAAGGTGTAGAATTGGTCTTGAAAAATGACAAAGACCATTTATAACCATTGGATTTAGATTAAATCAAGGGTGGAGATTTAATCTTAAAAAGTAACAAAGACCATTTATGACCATTGGATGAAGAATCAATCAATGGTGGAGATTTGGTCTTCTAAAGTAGCAAAGACTAATTAGGACCCTTGGATTTAAAGTTTGAAGGAAGCAATCTTGACCATTAATTTTGGAGACACATCTAAAAAATTTAGAATTTAAAGGAGAAAAATCCAATGGCGTAGATTTAGTTTTCTAAAATTAAAAATTTACCTAAATCCTAACCATTGAATTAATCAATGGCTAGAAATGCTTCAAATGGTGGCAAATAATGAAGACAACTTTATTGAATGCATTATGAAGAGAAGGTGATGGTTTTGGAGTGTTTAGAAGACAAAGAGACAAGCTTTATGTCATTTTTGCATGTCTTGGTCAAGTTAGACATCATAATGGCTTACTTTTGATTTTTGCACTCAAGAAGAATGCAAGAAGGGGGGCACGGTTTTGGTCTGATTTTGAGAGCTTTGAAGACCATTATTAGCTATCTTGGTCATTATTGATCATTCTTGATCATCTTTGTCTCCTCCAAAAGCAAAAACTCATCAAACTTTTCTCTCCACCTCTCCTCCAAGCAAGTTTTGGCCATGACCATCAAGAACACCCTCCATCACTCAAAAATTTCATCCAACTTGATTTTCTAAACCTAAACACCATTCTAAGAACATCTCTAGTTATGAGTTTTTCCAAAATCATTCATCTTGATCTTCAAATTCAAGCTTCAAGTTTCTATCAAAAATAAAAAATTCCATCTTTATTCTTCAAGATACATCATTCAGTCAAGGTACCTAAAATCACCATCCAAGCTCTTTTAATTTCATCCAACCTTGGATCTTGAATCTCCATGATATTCTAAGCAACTTTCATGTTGAAGACTTCTTCTAAATCATTCATCTTCAAGGAGTTTCTTCAAGATCAAAGTTATTGGGTTTTTGAGGTGAAGTATAAGGAAATTTCATTTTCTTCTCTCTTTTTCATGATCTAAGCCATGTTTGATCCATGGTTCCTCTTAATCAAGCTTAGTATACTAATTTTTATGTATTTTGTTTTGTATTTGAGAAGCTCTTGGTGATGAAGGACTTGGAAAAAGAAGCAAATCAAGAAGCTTTTGAGGATCTTCAAGAGGTAAGAGGGAGATCCATCTCACCAACCAAGCATGGTAGTGAGAGATGGTATTTTATTTGATGGATGTGGAATCCATGTGAGGATTCATATCCATGGTTATGTAATTAATTTGTGGGTGTTTATGAGCTTTGATTAATTTTCTATGCTTGATATGCTTTGCATGATTTTATAGCTTTGATGATATGCTTGATATGCTATACATGCTTTTATGGCTTTGATGGTATGCTTATATTATTGATGATGAAATATATATGTATATGCCATGACTTGATGGTGGAAAGGAAATTGATTTTTGGCTCCAATAGCCAAGGAAGAGCTATGGTTTTGATGCCCTTGATTAGGGTTCATGTTGAAAATTTTCAAGAACAAAAGAATTGATTTTTGAGTCTTTTAGAACATGGTGGATTTGAACAAGACACCTCAAAATAGGTGTTCACAAAATTAATATTTTCTTGAATGATGAAAATGGATGTTTAGAAAAGTAAGGAAAATAAACAAAGAATTTATTTTTCAAAGAGTACATGAATATGGTTTTAGAAGGATTTTTATTGATTTATTTTGTGTAAAAAGTTTCTAAGTGTTTTACTAAACATGAGATTTAAATGAAAATAGCAATGATAATTTTAAGGATTTGCAAAGAAAGTGAAAAAGGATTTGTAAGGAAAGCAAAAATGAATTTGAACAAATGGGTTTAGTTTTTATGACCATCGGTATTTCGATTTTGAAAATAAAGAATTTTTAATGGTTTTGTTTGTGTAAAACCATATCAATTTAGGAGGAAAATATTTGATGGCTTCAATGGCCAAAGACTCTACGATTTTTGGAGGTTGGAATAATTTTGGTTTTTATGAAACAAAGTAATTTTAAAGTGGAAACAAAATGTTTTAGTATAAGGCTCTTGGAAAGGAAATCAAAGTATTTTATCACTTGAGAAATGAACTTTCATATGAAAATGAAAAAGAAAAGTTGCAAGGGTTTGAATCTTAATTTGTTTTGAAGAGAATTAATTTTAGAATTGATTTGGGAAAAATGGAGAATATAATGGTGTTTTGAAAATTTACTAACGTATAACTTATTTTCAAGTTTTGAAATACGTTAGAAAATGTTAAGTTTTGAAACGATGATTTACATCAATGGAATAGTGATTTTTGTGAAGTATATTTTGAAAAAGAATTTCTTGAGTAAAGAATCGTGTGGAAAAATATTTTCTTGAGTAAGAAAATATATTAAATGAAATATAAAGTTATATTATTTTGAGAAAAGTTGAAAAGGAATTTTTGAAGGTTAAGAAGTATTTTACGGAATGAAATTGTGATGAAAAATGTTTTACGTATCTTAAAAACGTGATTTTTAAAGCTACGCACGCAATTTTGAACAATGTGTTAAAAATGATATTGATTTATTTAAGTCCAAAATAATATTTGGAATATTGAGGAATATTTTATGTGATTGAAAAATGTTGAAAAATATTTTACGTATCTTAAAAACAATTTGAAATACAAGAAAATATTTCTACGCGATTTGAAAAATGTTTAAATATTTCTACACGATTTGGAAAGCGTTTAAATATTTTACTGCGACCGAAATATTGTTGAAAAATCACTACGTGATTTGAATAGTGACATAATATTTTTACGTGATTGTGAAAATGATAGAAAATTGTTATGAGATTTGGAAAGTATTTTGAGAATGATAGAAAATGATTTATGTGACGTAAAAGAATGATTTTTAAGTTACGCGATTTTGAAATAATGGAAAAATACTTTGCGATTTGAGAAACGTATATTTTACGCGATTGAGAAAAATGTTGAAAAATTTGTACGTGGTTTAAAAGTGCAACAGGAAGAGTTGCAATATTTTGAAAACGTAATGTAAATGTTACGAATTTTGTAAACGTAATAATGTTACGGTATTGTGAAAAAACGTAATAAAAATGTTTTGGAAATTTTAAAACGTAACAAAAGTGTTACGATATTTTGAAAAATGCAAATGAAGTGTTGTGGAATTGTGAAAACGTAACTTGGAATGTTGTACAATTTTGTGAAAACACGACAACAAAGTGTTTTATAACTATGAAAACATGATAAGATGATTTTATTATTGAAAAATACAATATGATTCTTGTTGAACCAAGTGTCCATACACTTTTTTGTGAGAAAATGACATATTTGTGCAGTGATTGGATGTGGTGCATTATACATGCATTGGAATGGTCCGATGAGGATTTGGATATGGTGATTGCCTAGGAGAAACACACCTCTTGAGTGGGTGCGATATGCGTAGTGTAAGTCACTTGTTGACCTTGGGGGCATCGGGGTGCGGGTTGCCTACATGGGTGGTTGGTCGCGCTTCTTCCCGTAGGTTAGACCGATGCAACACACCGATGATCTGACCGAGACACTATTCTTAATCAAGATCGATAAAGACTGTCGTGTATGTGCTTAGATGTGCAAAAATTTAAATGAGAATTAAAGCACGTGGTCCGAGGCACGTGGTGCCGTGAGATCTTTTCGATCATTTCTCCGACCCGAGTTTAGCTCCATGGAGTAGGAAATCGAGTCTTGTGTACATGCATAATCCGAACATTTATATCTCGTGTGACATATTAATTGAGGAATATTGGCTATGACAATTGTTTTGAATACTTGGATGATGATGATGATAATTAGGACATTATCGTAATTGTTGTTTATGATAATTGAATTGATAAATGATTTGATGATGATAGTTGATTAATATTGAATATATTATTGGAAGTTTGATATGATATCCCTGTATGATATTGCTGCTTGTGTTATCTCTGTGCTGCCATATTGGTATTGGTGTAGGTGATCTCACCTCTTTGTTATGTTGTTTTGCTGTGTCTGTATTGTTAAAATTA
Organism: Ormosia emarginata; assembly: GCA_029884605.1. NCBI lineage: Eukaryota > Viridiplantae > Streptophyta > Magnoliopsida > Fabales > Fabaceae > Ormosia > Ormosia emarginata. The sequence goes on along the minus strand of JAQQTP010000041.1, from coordinate 2,939,447 downwards.
AACAGTAGAAAGAATGAGTTGTCTTAGACATAACGGGCAATGAATACTCTGAGATGGGTGACAACAATAAGGAGTGGACATTCAGGACTCGAAGGTGTACAGTGTTGACAAAGAACAGATGTAGAACAGATGTCTGATGCAACAAGATGGATACACAACAGAATAAGTATGTTAAGTTTTAACGTTAGTGTTGTCTGTGCTATTAAGTAGGACCCGTCATGGGGTTTACTCTTTGTTAAAAAAAAAAAGTCTGTTAGTTTTATATTTCTCTTTAAGTTGTTAAATATTAATTGGTGTCAATATTGTATATGAATCTGTTTCAATATATGTTTTTCAGTATTACATATGAATTTCAGTAAGTTTAGATTTCAACAAGAAAGAAATTTTTAAACCCACGTTTTTATAACTCAAACCTTGTGTGAACTTCTTTACAGATTATGAGTCGGAAGTCGACACATGTGATACCCTAGGGAGGGTGTTACATTAGTTGGTATCGAGCACGGTTTGAGTCTTTTGGGGTTTGTGGTTAGGTCTGTTTTGCTTGTGTTGTGTTCTCTCGTGTTATTGTTTTCCGAAAGGAAACAATGTTTTTATAATGGATATCGATCCATTATATTTTAATCCGCACGCCTCGAGAGAAAAAAAAAAAAAAAGAAATGGCTCGGATAGTTATACTTGTGTGGAAGTGGAACATGTTACTAGTAATGCAGTGCAATTGCGGGAGCTACGGGAGCAACAGGGAGCAATGTGGAAGGATAACTGCAGGAACAAAGGACCGCCATTCGTTCGTGGGAAACTAGAAGTTAAAGTTTAGGATCTGATGGAAGAGAATCAGTCTTGGAATATAAGATTTCGTAATTTTGGAACCTGATATTTTTAAGGATATTTGGAAAGTGATTGATTTCGACGGAAGATGTATTTACAACCATCGAGGATACCAAAGGCAGTAATTGATGTGAAAGAAGGTACTTAATGAAGGAATGTACGTCAAGAAAACAAACGTTTATTTGAAATGGTTACATCTGGTTTCCATTTTATTTTGATTCGTCCATCTTTGAAGAAAAGAAATGACTCGTAATAAACGTACGCATGTGGAAGCGAGACATAATGGTGGTGATATGATTGCAACTTTGGAAGTAATACAAACAGTGGCTGAAGCAATTATACAGCAAACTCAGAAGATTGTTCTGCAGCAAGAATTGATTGCTTAAGCTAAGATTTTATTAGAGTTAAATCAACCTCAGGATGAGAAACCCTGTAACGTTGGACTATATTGGTTACAAAAAAAAAAGAAATCGTAAGGTCAAGGATTCCAACAGAAAACGTACTCGAAATCTCCAAGAAGTCAACAACAACAACAATCTGGTGGAGAAAGTACTAGAATGGCAAGTTTAGTTTGAATGTGACATCTGCACCGAAATGTAAGAAGTGTGGAAAGGAGCACTTAACGAAAGATTGTACGTCCAAGGAAATAATTTGTTTTAAGTGCGGGAAGTTTAGAATGCAATCTTTGAAAATAGAGTTCCAATGAAAACAGAGTTTTCTGTTAGTAAAATCTCAGGTAGTAGGAAGTGTTCGGAGTGGAAGATTTAAACAATGGAGATTGTGTCATTGGAGCTAATCCTGTAAACCATACTGAATATTTCTGTGAATAACCTATTCCTTATGACATGTGATTGAGTAGATCAATTATATGATAGAGTTATTCGTAATCCTCGATTTGTTTACTTACTTTCTATTCTTAGCCGATCGAGCTACTCAAGTTATTCAAATCATTGTTATAGATCAAATCTTGGTGTTAATTTGATCTGTCGTTCAAAATTTTGTGTTAGTTTGATCTGTTTCATAAACAGACGTGATCTTTGAAAATGAATTGGTTATTTTCCAACCATATCCTATGAGATTGTCTCAATACAGTGTTAGTATTTCAGAAAAAATTCATTCCTAAAAATCAGGCAAAATCAAATTCTTGTTGAATATGTTTGGTAACATATCAGATCATTTCGCTACCTTTTCTTCCTAAACCTCTATAATGTTCTTTCATATATTGCATTTGCAAGAAAGAATATTTTGCAAGAAAGGATATTCCTATTTAAAATCCATGTCATAGTATCTAGTATAAAATGCGGTTGAAAGGAGAACTCGGTTAGTGAGACGTTTCCTGGTAAGAACTAAAGCTGGAGAATAAAGTGATATGAGGATAAGAAAATTTTAAGTAATACATTATATTAGTTGGAAGTTATCTAAGAAAAACTATTCTAGGCATGAAAGAAGGTTGGTAACTGCTGTGTTGGTATCAGAGAATTCATTCTTGAAGATCGAGTTACATCCAATTCCTTGCTGAATATGTTCGATAACATATTCGATTCATTTTGTTCTTTTCCATGATGTTTTCTTTCATCTACTGCAATTGAAGGAATATCTCGCAAGAAAGAATATTCCTATTTATATCCAGGTCATAATATCAAAGTGACGCAGCGGAAGCGTGGTGGATTCTTCAAAAGTTGAAGAAGTTCATCAAGGTGAAAAGTTAAGACGGTAATGGAAAACCGTAGAAAAAAATATGGAGATATTTGTTTGATCAGGAGAAGTGAATAAGAGATAAAGAACTTTCAATGGTTTAGAATCGTTTGGAATAACGTAAGAGGTGAAACTACATGAGAACTGAAGAAAAGATAAAGGAAAAATATCATTATTTATTCCGAGGGTGTGAAATCATGGTCATGAAATTTCGAGGACGAAATTTACGTAAAGAAGGGAGTATTGTAACACCCCAAATTTACGTATCTCTTAAACAAGATAATTTTGACGAGTTAATAAATTTCACTTTGTTTAGTAATTTACATGTGCCTTTGTAAAATTATTTTGTTTATTCCGTCAGCGTATTTGATCGTTTTGAGTGATTTACTCCGTGCCAGGAAAATAAAAATTTTCGGTAGGGGAAAACTTTACGTAATTTAATTTTTACCGTTAGGTAATTATTTTACGTAATCTGATTTGATATTTGTGCATTTTATAATTTTTGTGATTTTATGGATGATTTTGAAATTTTTCCTGTCTGTGGACCCCACGAGGTGTATGTGGGCCCAGGTGGCCATACGTGGGCCTAAGTGGGTCCCGCAAAGCAAAAATTTTTCTACGCATAGAAAAATTTGTACTGTTTAGACGGAGACAGGGGATCTTACTAAACTTGAATCCGGAAACAGTTTTAAAAATTTTATTGTACTGTGTTTTGTACTGTATTTAATTATCGGATGATAAAAATACAGTAAAAATATTATTTGTAGGATCTGAGAATAAATATTATCTTTAGTAGTCAACAAAGAGAGATTGACTTGATTTATTCCATTGGATGAGAATACTTAGTTTGAATATTAACCATTGATTTAATCAAAGGTTAAAAACAAACTTAATAAAGCGCTTGGATAATAACCATTGATTTAATCAATGGTGTGAGAATAAGCTTAGTTAGGAAGGCTTTGATATCAACCATAGATGTAATCAAAGGTGTAGAATTGGTCTTGAAAAATGACAAAGACCATTTATAACCATTGGATTTAGATTAAATCAAGGGTGGAGATTTAATCTTAAAAAGTAACAAAGACCATTTATGACCATTGGATGAAGAATCAATCAATGGTGGAGATTTGGTCTTCTAAAGTAGCAAAGACTAATTAGGACCCTTGGATTTAAAGTTTGAAGGAGCAATCTTGACCATTAATTTTGGAGACACATCTAAAATTTTAGAATTTAAAGGAGAAAAATCCATGGCTGCAGATTTAGTTTTAAAATTAAAAATTTACCTAAATCCTAACCATTGAATTAATCAATGGCTAGAAATGCTTCAAATGGTGGCAAATAATGAAGACAACTTTATTGAATGCATTATGAAGAGAAGGTGATGGTTTTGGAGTGTTTAGAAGACAAAGAGACAAGCTTTATGTCATTTTTGCATGTCTTCTTGGTCAAGTTAGACATCATAATGGCTTACTTTTGATTTTTGCACTCAAGAAGAATGCAAGAAGGGGGGGGCACGGTTTTGGTCTGATTTTGAGAGCTTTGAAGACCATTATTAGCTATCTTGGTCATTATTGATCATTCTTGATCATCTTTGTCTCCTCCAAAAGCAAAAACTCATCAAACTTTTCTCTCCACCTCTCCTCCAAGCAAGTTTTGGCCATGACCATCAAGAACACCCTCCATCACTCAAAAATTTCATCCAACTTGATTTTCTAAACCTAAACACCATTCTAAGAACATCTCTAGTTATGAGTTTTTCCAAAATCATTCATCTTGATCTTCAAATTCAAGCTTCAAGTTTCTATCAAAAATAAAAAATTCCATCTTTATTCTTCAAGATACATCATTCAGTCAAGGTACCTAAAATCACCATCCAAGCTCTTTTAATTTCATCCAACCTTGGATCTTGAATCTCCATGATATTCTAAGCAACTTTCATGTTGAAGACTTCTTCTAAATCATTCATCTTCAAGGAGTTTCTTCAAGATCAAAGTTATTGGGTTTTTGAGGTGAAGTATAAGGAAACTTCATTTTCTTCTCTCTTTTCATGATCTAAGCCATGTTTGATCCATGGTTCCTCTTAATCAAGCTTAGTATACTAATTTTTATGTATTTTGTTTTGTATTTGAGAAGCTCTTGGTGATGAAGGACTTGGAAAAAGAAGCAAATCAAGAAGCTTTTGAGGATCTTCAAGAGGTAAAAGGGAGATCCATCTCACCAACCAAGCATGGTGGTGAGAGATGGTATTTTATTTGATGGATGTGGAATCCATGTGAGGATTCATATCCATGGTTATGTAATTAATTTGTGGGTGTTTATGAGCTTTGATTAATTTTCTATGCTTGATATGCTTTGCATGATTTTATAGCTTTGATGATATGCTTGATATGCTATACATGCTTTTATGGCTTTGATGGTATGCTTATATTATTGATGATGAAATATATATGTATATGCCATGACTTGATGGTGGAAAGGAAATTGATTTTTGGCTCCAATAGCCAAGGAAGAGCTATGGTTTTGATGCCCTTGATTAGGGTTCATGTTGAAAATTTTCAAGAACAAAAGAATTGATTTTTGAGTCTTAGAACATGGTGGATTTGAACAAGACACCTCAAAATAGGTGTTCACAAAATTAATATTTTCTTGAATGATGAAAATGGATGTTTAGAAAAGTAAGGAAAATAAACAAAGAATTTATTTTTCAAAGAGTACATGAATATGGTTTTAGAAGGATTTTTATTGATTTATTTTGTGTAAAAAGTTTCTAAGTGTTTTACTAAACATGAGATTTAAATGAAAATAGCAATGATAATTTTAAGGATTTGCAAAGAAAGTGAAAAAGGATTTGTAAGGAAAGCAAAAATGAATTTGAACAAATGGGTTTAGTTTTTATGACCATCGGTATTTCGATTTTGAAAATAAAGAATTTTTAATGGTTTTGTTTGTGTAAACCATATCAATTTAGGAGGAAAATATTTGATGGCTTCAATGGCCAAAGACTCTACGATTTTTTTTGGAGGTTGGAATAATTTTGTTTTTATGAAACAAAGTAATTTTAAAGTGGAAACAAAATGTTTTAGTATAAGGCTCTTGGAAAGGAAATCAAAGTATTTTATCACTTGAGAAATGAACTTTCATATGAAAATGAAAAAGAAAAGTTGCAAGGGTTTGAATCTTAATTTGTTTTGAAGAGAATTAATTTTAGAATTGATTTGGGAAAAATGGAGAATATAATGGTGTTTTGAAAATTTACTTAACGTATAACTTATTTTCAAGTTTTGAAATACGTTAGAAAATGTTAAGTTTTGAAACGATGATTTACATCAATGGAATAGTGATTTTTGTGAAGTATATTTTGAAAAAGAATTTCTTGAGTAAAGAACTGTGGAAAAATATTTTCTTGAGTAAGAAAATATATTAAATGAAATATAAAGTTATATTATTTTGAGAAAAGTTGAAAAGGAATTTTTGAAGGTTAAGAAGTATTTTACGGAATGAAATTGTGATGAAAAATGTTTTACGTATCTTAAAAACGCGTGATTTTTAAACCTACGCAATTTTGAACAATGTGTTAAAAATGATATTGATTTATTTAAGTCCAAAATAATGTTTGGAATATTGAGGAATATTTTATGTGATTGAAAAATGTTGAAAAATATTTTACGTATCTTAAAAACAATTTGAAATACTGATAAAATATTTCTACGCTGTGATTTGAAAAATGTTTAAATATTTCTACACGATTTGGAAAGCGTTTAAATATTTTACGCGATTTGAAATATTGTTGAAAAATCACTACGTGATTTGAATAGTGAGAATATTTTTACGTGATTGTGAAAATGATAGAAAATTGTTATGAGATTTGGAAAGTATTTTGAGAATGATAGAAAATGATTTATGTGACGTAAAAGAATGATTTTTAAGTTACGCGATTTTGAAATAATGGAAAAATACTTTGCGATTTGAGAAACGTATATTTTACGCGATTGAGAAAAATGTTGAAAAATTTGTACGTGGTTTAAAAGTGCAACAGAAGAGTTGCAGTATTTTGAAAACGTAACAGAAATGTTACGAAATTTTGTAAACGTAACAGTAATGTTACGGTATTGTGAAAACGTAATAAAAATGTTTTGGAAATTTTAAAAACGTAACAAAAGTGTTACAGTATTTTGAAAAATGCAACAGAAGTGTTGTGGAATTGTGAAAACGTAACGGGAATGTTGTACAATTTTGTGAAAACACGACAACAGTGTTTTATAACTATGAAAACATGATAAGATGATTTTATTATTGAAAAATACAAGATTATGATTCTTGTTGAACCAGGTGTCCATACACTGCTTGTTTGTGAGAAAATGACATATTTGTCTGTGATTGGATGTGGTGCATTATACATGCATTGGAATGGTCCGATGAGGAATTTGGATATGGTGATTGCCTAGGAGAAACACACCTCTTGAGTGGGTGCGATATGCGTAGTGTAAGTCACTTGTTGACCTTGGGGGCATCGGGGTGCGGGTTGCCTACACGGGTGGTTGGTCGCGCTTCTTCCCGTAGGTTAGACCGATGCAACACACCGATGATCCTGGCCCGAGACACTATTCTTAATCAAGATCGATAAAGACCGTGTCGTGTATGTGCTAGATGTGCAAAAATTTAAATGAGAATTAAAGCACGTGGTCCGAGGCACGTGGTACGTGAATGCCGTGATCTTTTCGATCATTTCTCCGACCGAGTTTAGCTCCATGGAGTAGGAAATCGAGTCTTGTGTACATGCATAATCTGAACATTTATATCGTGTGACATATTAATTGAGGAATATTGGCTATGACAATTGTTTTGAATACTTGGATGATGATGATGATAATTAGGACATTATCGTAATTGTTGTTTATGATAATTGAATTGATAAATGATTTGATGATGATAGTTGATTAATATTGAATATATTATTGGAAGTTTGATATGATATCCTGTATGATATTCTTTGCTTGTGTTATCTCTGTGCTTTGCCATATTGGTATTGGTGTATGTGATCTCACCTCTTTGTTATGTTGTTTTGTTGTGTACTGTATTGTTAAAATTAAACAATTAGAAAGAATGAGTTGTCTTAGACATAACGGGCAATGAATACTCGAGATGGGTGACAACAATAAGGAGTGGACATTCAGGACTCGAAGGTGTACGGTGTTGACAAAGAACGGATGTAGAACAGGATGTCGATGCAACAAGATGGATACACAATGAGAATAAGTATGTTAAGTTTTAACGTTAGTGTTGTACTTGTGCTATTAAGTAGGACCCGTCATGGGGTTTGCTACTGTAAAAAAAAAAAAGAGTCTGTTAGTTTTATATTTCTCTTTAAGTTGTTAAATATTAATTGGTGTCAATATTGTATATGAATCTGTTTCAATATATGTTTTTTAGTATTACATATGAATTTCAGTAAGTTTTGATTTCAACAAGAAAGAAATTTTTAAACCCACGTTTTTATAACTCAAACCTTGTGTGAACTTCTTTACAGATTATGAGTCGGAAGTCAGACATGTGATACCCTAGGGAGGGTGTTACATTAGTTGGTATCAGAGCACGGTTTGAGTCTTTTGGGGTTTGTGGTTAGGTCTGTTTTGCTTGTGTTGTGTTCTCTGTGTTATTGTTTTCCGAAAGGAAACAATGCTGTTTATAATGGATATCAGATCCATTATATTTTAATCCGCACGCCTCGAGAGAAAAAAAAAAAGAAATGGCTCTGGATAGTTATACTTGTGTGGAAGTGGAACATGTTACTAGTAATGCAGCTGCAATTGCAGGAGCTACGGGAGCAACAGGAGCAATGTGGAAGGATAACTGCAGGAACAAAGGACCGCTGTTCAGTGGGAAACTAGAAGTTAAAGTTTAGGATCTGATGGAAGAGAATCAGTCTTGGAATATAAGATTTCGTAATTTTGGAACCTGATATTTTTAAGGATATTTGGAAAGTGATTGATTTCGACGGAAGATGTATTTACAACCATCGAGGATACCAAAGGCAGTAATTGATGTGAAAGAAGGTACTTAATGAAGGAATGTACGTCAAGAAAACAAACGTTTATTTGAAATGGTTACATCTGGTTTCCATTTTATTTTGATTCGTCCATCTTTGAAGAAAAGAAATGACTCGTAATAAACGTACGCATGTGGAAGCGAGACATAATGGTGGTGATATGATTGCAACTTTGGAAGTAATACAAACAGTGGCTGAAGCAATTATACAGCAAACTCAGAAGATTGTTCTGCAGCAAGAATTGATTGCTTAAGCTAAGATTTTATTAGAGTTAAATCAACCTCAGGATGAGAAACCCTGTAACGTTGGACTATATTGGTTACAAAAAAAAAATTTGTAAGGTCAAGCGATTCCAACAGAAAACGTACTCGAAATCTCCAAGAAGTCAACAACAACAACAATCTGGTGGAGAAAGTACTAGAATGGCAAGTTTAGTTTGAATGTGACATCTGCACCGAAATGTAAGAAGTGTGGAAAGGAGCACTTAACGAAAGATTGTACGTCCAAGGAAATAATTTGTTTTAAGTGCGGGAAGTTTAGAACGCAATCTTTGAAAATAGAGTTCCAATGAAAACAGAGTTTTCTGTTAGTAAAATCTCAGGTAGTAGGAAGTGTTCGGAGTGGAAGATTTAAACAATGGAGATTGTGTCATTGGAGCTAATCCTGTAAACCATACTGAATATTTCTGTGAATAACCTATTCCTTATGACATGTGATTGAGTAGATCAATTATATGATAGAGTTATTCGTAATCCTCTGATTTGTTTACTTCTGTTTCTATTCTTAGCCGATCGAGCTACTCAAGTTATTAAAATCATTGTTATAGATCAAATCTTGGTGTTAGTTTGATCTGTCGTTCAAAATTTTGTGTTAGTTTGATCTATTTCATAAACAGACGTGATCTTTGAAAATGAATTGGTTATTTTCCAACCATATCCTATGAGATTGTCTCAATACAGTGTTAGTATTTCAGAAAAAATTCATTCCTAAAAATCAGGCAAAATCAAATTCTTGTTGAATATGTTTGGTAACATATCAGATCATTTCGCTACCTTTTCTTCCTAAACCTCTATAATGTTCTTTCATATATTGCATTTGCAAGAAAGGATATTTTGCAAGAAAGGATATTCCTATTTAAAATCCATGTCATAGTATCTAGTATAAAATGCGGTTGAAAGGAGAACTCGGTTAGTGAGACGTTTCCTAGTAAGAGCTAAAGCTGGAGAATAAAGTGATATGAGGATAAGAAAATTTTAAGTAATACATTATATTAGTTGGAAGTTATCTAAGAAAAACTATTCTAGGCATGAAAGAAGGTTGGTAACTGCTGTGTTGGTATCAGAGAATTCATTCTTGAAGATCGAGTTACATCCAATTCCTTCTTGAATATGTTCGATAACATATTCGATTCATTTTGTTCTTTTCCATGATGTTTTCTTTCATCTATGCAATTGAAGGAATATCTCGCAAGAAAAGAATATTCCTATTTATATCCAGGTCATAATATCAAAGTGACGCAATTGGAGCGTGGTGGATTCTTCAAAAGTTGAAGAAGTTCATCAAGGTGAAAAGTTAAGACGGTAATGGAAAACCGTAGAAAAAAATATGGAGATATTTGTTTGATCAGGAGAAGTGAATAAGAGATAAAGAACTTTCAATGGTTTAGAATCGTTTGGAATAACGTAAGAGGTGAAACTACATGAGAATCGAAGAAAAGATAAAGGAAAAATATCATTATTTATTCCGAGGGTGTGAAATCATGGTCATGAAATTTCGAGGACGAAATTTACGTAAAGAGGAGGAGATTGTAACACCCCAAATTTTCGTATCTCTTAAACAAGATAATTTTGACAAGATTAATGCAATTTCACCGTTTAGTAATTTCTGTGCACCGTAAAATTATTTTGTTTATTCCGTCACAGATTTGATCGTTTTGAGTGATTTACTCCGTGCCGGGAAAATAAAAATTTTCGGTAGGGAAAAACTTTACGTAATTTAATTTTTACCGTTAGGTAATTATTTTACGTAATGTCTGATTTGATATTTGTGCATTTTATAATTTTTGTGATTTTATGGATGATTTTAAAATTTTTCCTGTCTGTGGACCCCACGAGGTGTATGTGGGCCAGTGTGTACATACGTGGGCCTAAGTGGGTCCCATAAAGCAAAAAAATTTTCTACGCATAGAAAAATTTGTATTGTTTAGACGGAGACAGGATCTTACTAAACTTGAATCCGGAAACAGTTTTAAAAATTTTATTGTACTGTGTTTTGTACTGTATTTAATTATCGGATGATAAAAATATAGTAAAAATATTATTTGTAGGATACAAGAATAAATATTATACTGCATAGTCAACAAAGAGAGATTGACTTGATTTATTCCATTGGATGAGAATACTTAGTTTGAATATTAACCATTGATTTAATCAAAGGTTAAGAAACAAACTTAATAAAGAAAGCGCTTGGATAATAACCATTGATTTAATCAATGGTGTGAGAATAAGCTTAGTTAGGAAGGCTTTGATATCAACCATAGATGTAATCAAAGGTGTAGAATTGGTCTTGAAAAATGACAAAGACCATTTATAACCATTGGATTTAGATTAAATCAAGGGTGGAGATTTAATCTTAAAAAGTAACAAAGACCATTTATGACCATTGGATGAAGAATCAATCAATGGTGGAGATTTGGTCTTCTAAAGTAGCAAAGACTAATTAGGACCCTTGGATTTAAAGTTTGAAGAAGCAATCTTGACCATTAATTTTGGAGACACATCTAAGGGCTTTAGAATTTAAAGGAGAAAAATCCAATGGCCAGATTTAGTCTTCTAAAATTAAAAATTTACCTAAATCCTAACCATTGAATTAATCAATGGCTAGAAATGCTTCAAATGGTGGCAAATAATGAAGACAACTTTATTGAATGCATTATGAAGAGAAGGTGATGGTTTTGGAGTGTTTAGAAGACAAAGAAAGCAAGCTTTATGTCATTTTTGCATGTCTTGGTCAGTTAGACATCATAATGGCTTACTTTTGATTTTTGCACTCAAGAAGAATGCAAGAAGGGGGGGGGGGCACGGTTTTGGTCTGATTTTGAGAGCTTTGAAGACCATTATTAGCTATCTTGGTCATTATTGATCATTCTTGATCATCTTTGTCTCCTCCAAAAGCAAAAACTCATCAAACTTTTCTCTCCACCTCTCCTCCAAGCAAGTTTTGGCCATGACCATCAAGAACACCCTCCATCACTCAAAAATTTCATCCAACTTGATTTTCTAAACCTAAACACCATTCTAAGAACATCTCTAGTTATGAGTTTTTCCAAAATCATTCATCTTGATCTTCAAATTCAAGCTTCAAGTTTCTATCAAAAATAAAAATTCCATCTTTATTCTTCAAGATACATCATTCAGGTCAAGGTACCTAAAATCACCATCCAAGCTCTTTTAATTTCATCCAACCTTGGATCTTGAATCTCCATGATATTCTAAGCAACTTTCATGTTGAAGACTTCTTCTAAATCATTCATCTTCAAGGAGTTTCTTCAAGATCAAAGTTATTGGGTTTTTGAGGTGAAGTATAAGGAAACTTCATTTTCTTCTCTCTTTTTCATGATCTAAGCCATGTTTGATCCATGGTTCCTCTTAATCAAGCTTAGTATACTAATTTTTATGTATTTTGTTTTGTATTTGAGAAGCTCTTGGTGATGAAGGACTTGGAAAAAGAAGCAAATCAAGAAGCTTTTGAGGATCTTCAAGAGGTAAGAGGGAGATCCATCTCACCAACCAAGCATGGTGGTGAGAGATGGTATTTTATTTGATGGATGTGGAATCCATGTGAGGATTCATATCCATGGTTATGTAATTAATTTGTGGGTGTTTATGAGCTTTGATTAATTTTCTATGCTTGATATGCTTTGCATGATTTTATAGCTTTGATGATATGCTTGATATGCTTATACATGCTTTTATGGCTTTGATGGTATGCTTATATTATTGATGATGAAATATATATGTATATGCCATGACTTGATGGTGGAAAGGAAATTGATTTTTGGCTCCAATAGCCAAGGAAGAGCTATGGTTTTGATGCCCTTGATTAGGGTTCATGTTGAAAATTTTCAAGAACAAAAGAATTGATTTTTGAGTACTTAGAACATGGTGGATTTCGAACAAGACACCTCAAAATAGGTGTTCACAAAATTAATATTTTCTTGAATGATGAAAATGGATGTTTAGAAAAGTAAGGAAAATAAACAAAGAATTTATTTTTCAAAGAGTACATGAATATGGTTTTAGAAGGATTTTTATTGATTTATTTTGTGTAAAAAGTTTCTAAGTGTTTTACTAAACATGAGATTTAAAAATGAAAATAGCAATGATAATTTTAAGGATTTGCAAAGAAAGTGAAAAAGGATTTGTAAGGAAAGCAAAAATGAATTTGAACAAATGGGTTTAGTTTTTATGACCATCGGTATTTCGATTTTGAAAATAAAGAATTTTTAATGGTTTTGTTTGTGTAAAACCATATCAATTTAGGAGGAAAATATTTGATGGCTTTTAATGGCCAAAGACTCTACGATTTTTGGAGGTTGGAATAATTTTGGTTTTTATGAAACAAAGTAATTTTAAAGTGGAAACAAAATGTTTTAGTATAAGGATTTTGGAAAGGGAAATCAAAGTATTTTATCACTTGAGAAATGAACTTTCATATGAAAATGAAAAAGAAAAGTTGCAAGGGTTTGAATCTTAATTTGTTTTGAAGAGAATTAATTTTAGAATTGATTTGGGAAAAATGGAGAATATAATGGTGTTTTGAAAATTTACTAACGTATAACTTATTTTCAAGTTTTGAAATACGTTAGAAAATGTTAAGTTTTGAAACGATGATATACATCAATGGAATAGTGATTTTTGTGAAGTATATTTTGAAAAAGAATTTCTTGAGTAAAGAACTGTGGAAAAATATTTTCTTGAGTAAGAAAATATATTAAATGAAATATAAAGTTATATTATTTTGAGAAAAGTTGAAAATGAATTTTTGAAGGTTAAGAAGTATTTTACGGAATGAAATTGTGATGAAAAATGTTTTACGTATCTTAAAAATTGATTTTTAAGCTACGCAATTTTGAACAATGTGTTAAAAATGATATTGATTTATTTAAGTCCAAAATAATGTTTGGAATGTTGAGGAATATTTTATGTGATTGAAAAATGTTGAAAAATATTTTACGTATCTTAAAAACAATTTGAAATACAAGAAAATATTTCTACGCGATTTGAAAAATGTTTAAATATTTCTACATGATTTGGAAAGCGTTTAAATATTTTACTGCGACTGAAATATTGTTGAAAAATCACTACGTGATTTGAATAGTGATAGAAATATTTTACGTGATTGTGAAAATGATAGAAAATTGTTATGAGATTTGGAAAGTATTTTGAGAATGATAGAAAATGATTTATGTGACGTAAAAGAATGATTTTTAAGTTACGCGATTTTGAAATAATGGAAAAATACTTTGCGATTTGAGAAACGTATATTTTACGCGATTGAGAAAAATGTTGAAAAATTTGTACGTGGTTTAAAAGTGCAACAGAAGAGTTGCAGTATTTTGAAAACGTAATGAAATGTTACGAAATTTTGTAAACGTAACAGTAATGTTACGGTATTGTGAAAACGTAATAAAAATATTTTGGAAATTTTAAAAACGTAACAAAAGTGTTACGGTATTTTGAAAAATGCAACAGAAGTGTTGTGGAATTGTGAAAACGTAACGAATGTTGTACAATTTTGTGAAAACACGACAACAGTGTTTTATAACTATGAAAACATGATAAGATGATTTTATTATTGAAAAATACAAGATGATTCTTGTTGAACCAGGTGTCCATACACTTGTTTGTGAGAAAATGACATATTTGTCTACGTGATTGGATGTGGTGCATTATACATGCATTGGAATGGTCCGATGAGGACTAGATATGGCTGATTGCCTAGGAGAAACACACCTCTTGAGTGGGTGCGATATGCGTAGTGTAAGTCACTTGTTGACCTTGGGGCATTGGGGTGCGGGTTGCCTACACGGGTGGTTGGTCGCGCTTCTTCCCGTAGGTTAGACCGATGCAACACACCGATGATCCTGACCGAGACACTATTCTTAATCAAGATCGATAAAGACTGTCATGTATGTGCTTAGATGTGCAAAAATTTAAATGAGAATTAAAGCACGTGGTCTGAGGCACGTGGTACCGGCAGATCTTTTCGATCATTTCTCCGACCTGAGTTTAGCTCCATGGAGTAGGAAATCGAGTCTTGTGTACATGCATAATCTGAACATTTATATCTCGTGTGACATATTAATTGAGGAATATTGGCTATGACAATTGTTTTGAATACTTGGATGATGATGATGATAATTAGGACATTATCGTAATTGTTGTTTATGATAATTGAATTGATAAATGATTTGATGATGATAGTTGATTAATATTGAATATATTATTGGAAGTTTGATATGATATCCTGTATGATATTCTTGCTTGTGTTATCTCTGTCTTTGCCATATTGGTATTGGTGTAGGTGATCTCACCTCTTTGTTATGTTGTTTTGCTGTGTCTGTATTGTTAAAATTAAACAGTAGAAAGAATGAGTTGTCTTAGACATAACGGGCAATGAATACTCTGAGATGGGTGACAACAATAAGGAGTGGACATTCAGGACTCGAAGGTGTACAGTGTTGACAAAGAACAGATGTAGAACAGGATGTCGATGCAACAAGATGGATACACAAAGGAATAAGTATGTTAAGTTTTAACGTTAGTGTTATACTGTGCTATTAAGTAGGACCCGTCATGGGGTTTGCTACTGTTAAAAAAAAAGAGTCTGTTAGTTTTATATTTCTCTTTAAGTTGTTAAATATTAATTGGTGTCAATATTGTATATGAATCTGTTTCAATATATGTTTTTCAGTATTACATATGAATTTCAGCAAGTTTATATTTCAACAAGAAAGAAATTTTTAAACCCACGTTTTTATAACTCAAACCTTGTGTGAACTTTTTTCTGATTATGAGTCGGAAGTCGGACATGTGATACCCTAGGGAGGGTGTTACATTAGTTGGTATCGAGCACGGTTTGAGTCTTTTGGGGTTTGTGGTTAGGTCTATTTTGCTTGTGTTGTGTTCTCTGTGTTATTGTTTTCCGAAAGGAAACAATGTTTGTTTATAATGGATATCAGATCCATTATATTTTAATCCGCACGCCTCGAGAGAAAAAAAAAAAATGGCTCGGATAGTTATACTTGTGTGGAAGTGGAACATGTTACTAGTAATGCAGCTGCAATTGCAGGAGCTACGGGAGCAACAGGAGCAATGTGGAAGGATAACTGCAGGAACAAAGGACCGCTGTTCAGTGGGAAACTAGAAGTTAAAGTTTAGGATCTGATGGAAGAGAATCAGTCTTGGAATATAAGATTTCGTAATTTTGGAACCTGATATTTTTAAGGATATTTGGAAAGTGATTGATTTCGACGGAAGATGTATTTACAACCATCGAGGATACCAAAGGCAGTAATTGATGTGAAAGAAGGTACTTAATGAAGGAATGTACGTCAAGAAAACAAACGTTTATTTGAAATGGTTACATCTGGTTTCCATTTTATTTTGATTCGTCCATCTTTGAAGAAAAGAAATGACTCGTAATAAACGTACGCATGTGGAAGCGAGACATAATGGTGGTGATATGACTGCAACTTTGGAAGTAATACAAACAGTGGCTGAAGCAATTATACAGCAAACTCAGAAGATTGTTCTGCAGCAAGAATTGATTGCTTAAGCTAAGATTTTATTAGAGTTAAATCAACCTCAGGATGAGAAACCCTGTAACGTTGGACTATATTGGTTACAAAAAAAAAAAAGAAATCGTAAGGTCAAGGATTCCAACAGAAAACGTACTCGAAATCTCCAAGAAGTCAACAACAACAACAATCTGGTGGAGAAAGTACTAGAATGGCAAGTTTAGTTTGAATGTGACATCTGCACCGAAATGTAAGAAGTGTGGAAAGGAGCACTTAACGAAAGATTGTACGTCCAAGGAAATAATTTGTTTTAAGTGCGGGAAGTTTAGAACGCAATCTTTGAAAATAGAGTTCCAATGAAAACAGAGTTTTCTGTTAGTAAAATCTCAGGTAGTAGGAAGTGTTCTTGAGTGGAAGATTTAAACAATGGAGATTGTGTCATTGGAGCTAATCCTGTAAACCATACTGAATATTTCTGTGAATAACCTATTCCTTATGACATGTGATTGAGTAGATCAATTATATGATAGAGTTATTCGTAATCCTCTGATTTGTTTACTTCTGTTTCTATTCTTAGCCGATCGAGCTACTCAAGTTATTCAAATCATTGTTATAGATCAAATCTTGGTGTTAGTTTGATCTGTCGTTCAAAATTTTGTGTTAGTTTGATCTGTTTCATAAACAGACGTGATCTTTGAAAATGAATTGGTTATTTTCCAACCATATCCTATGAGATTGTCTCAATACAGTGTTAGTATTTCAGAAAAAATTCATTCCTAAAAATCAGGCAAAATCAAATTCTTGTTGAATATGTTTGGTAACATATCAGATCATTTCGCTACCTTTTCTTCCTAAACCTCTATAATGTTCTTTCATATATTGCATTTGCAAGAAAGAATATTTTGCAAGAAAGGATATTCCTATTTAAAATCCATGTCATAGTATCTAGTATAAAATGCGGTTGAAAGGAGAACTCGGTTAGTGAGACGTTTCCTGGTAAGAGCTAAAGCTGGAGAATAAAGTGATATGAGGATAAGAAAATTTTAAGTAATACATTATATTAGTTGGAAGTTATCTAAGAAAAACTATTCTAGGCATGAATGAAGGTTGGTAAATCTGCTGTGTTGGTATCAGAGAATTCATTCTTGAAGATCGAGTTACATCCAATTCCTTGCTGAATATGTTCGATAACATATTCGATTCATTTTGTTCTTTTCCATGATGTTTTCTTTCATCTACTGCAATTGAAGGAATATCTCGCAAGAAAGAATATTCCTATTTATATCCAGGTCATAATATCAAAGTGACGCAGCGGAAGCGTGGTGGATTCTTCAAAAGTTGAAGAAGTTCATCAAGGTGAAAAGTTAAGACGGTAATGGAAAACCGTAGAAAAAAAATATGGAGATATTTGTTTGATCAGGAGAAGTGAATAAGAGATAAAGAACTTTCAATGGTTTAAATCGTTTGGAATAACGTAAGAGGTGAAACTACATGAGAATCAAGAAAAGATAAAGGAAAAATATCATTATTTATTCCGAAGGGTGTGAAATCATGGTCATGAAATTTCGAGGACGAAATTTACGTAAAGAGGGGAGTATTGTAACACCCCAAATTTCCGTATCTCTTTAAACAAGATAATTTTGACGATTAATGAATTTTCTTGTTTAGTAATTTCTGTACCTTTGTAAAATTATTTTGTTTATTCCGTCAGTATTTGATCGTTTTGAGTGATTTACTCCGTGTCGGAAAATAAAAATTTTCGGTAGGGAAAACTTTACGTAATTTAATTTTTACCGTTAGGTAATTATTTTACGTGTCGATTTGATATTTGTGCATTTTATAATTTTTGTGATTTTATGGATGATTTTGAAATTTTTCCTGTCTGTGGACCCCACGAGGTGTATGTGGGCCCAGTGGCCATACGTGGGCCTAAGTGGGTCCTCAAGAAAGCAAAAATTTTTCTACGCATAGAAAAATTTGTCTTGTTTAGACGGAGACAGGATCTTACTAAACTTGAATCCGGAAACAGTTTTAAAAATTTTATTGTACTGTGTTTTGTACTGTATTTAATTATCGGATGATAAAAATACAGTAAAAATATTATTTGTAGGATACAAGAATAAATATTATACTGCATAGTCAACAAAGAGAGATTGACTTGATTTATTCCATTGGATGAGAATACTTAGTTTGAATATTAACCATTGATTTAATCAAAGGTTAAGAAACAAACTTAATAAAGAAGCCTTGGATAATAACCATTGATTTAATCAATGGTGTGAGAATAAGCTTAGTTAGGAAGGCTTTGATATCAACCATAGATGTAATCAAAGGTGTAGAATTGGTCTTGAAAAATGACAAAGACCATTTATAACCATTGGATTTAGATTAAATCAAGGGTGGAGATTTAATCTTAAAAAGTAACAAAGACCATTTATGACCATTGGATGAAGAATCAATCAATGGTGGAGATTTGGTCTTCTAAAGTAGCAAAGACTAATTAGGACCCTTGGATTTAAAGTTTGAAGAAGCAATCTTGTACCATTAATTTTGGAGACACATCTAAGGGCTAGAATTTAAAGGAGAAAAATCCATGGCTAGATTTAGTCTTCTAAAATTAAAAATTTACCTAAATCTTAACCATTGAATTAATCAATGGCTAGAAATGCTTCAAATGGTGGCAAATAATGAAGACAACTTTATTGAATGCATTATGAAGAGAAGGTGATGGTTTTGGAGTGTTTAGAAGACAAAGAGACAAGCTTTATGTCATTTTTGCATGTCTTGGTCAAGTTAGACATCATAATGGCTTACTTTTGATTTTTGCACTCAAGAAGAATGCAAGAAGGGGGGGGCACGGTTTTGGTCTGATTTTGAGAGCTTTGAAGACCATTATTAGCTATCTTGGTCATTATTGATCATTCTTGATCATCTTTGTCTCCTCCAAAAGCAAAAACTCATCAAACTTTTCTCTCCACCTCTCCTCCAAGCAAGTTTTGGCCATGACCATCAAGAACACCCTCCATCACTCAAAAATTTCATCCAACTTGATTTTCTAAACCTAAACACCATTCTAAGAACATCTCTAGTTATGAGTTTTTCCAAAATCATTCATCTTGATCTTCAAATTCAAGCTTCAAGTTTCTATCAAAAATAAAAAATTCCATCTTTATTCTTCAAGATACATCATTCAGTCAAGGTACCTAAAATCACCATCCAAGCTCTTTTAATTTCATCCAACCTTGGATCTTGAATCTCCATGATATTCTAAGCAACTTTCATGTTGAAGACTTCTTCTAAATCATTCATCTTCAAGGAGTTTCTTCAAGATCAAAGTTATTGGGTTTTTGAGGTGAAGTATAAGGAAACTTCATTTTCTTCTCTCTTTTTCATGATCTAAGCCATGTTTGATCCATGGTTCCTCTTAATCAAGCTTAGTATACTAATTTTTATGTATTTTGTTTTGTATTTGAGAAGCTCTTGGTGATGAAGGACTTGGAAAAAGAAGCAAATCAAGAAGCTTTTGAGGATCTTCAAGAGGTAAGAGGGAGATCCATCTCACCAACCAAGCATGGTGGTGAGAGATGGTATTTTATTTGATGGATGTGGAATCCATGTGAGGATTCATATCCATGGTTATGTAATTAATTTGTGGGTGTTTATGAGCTTTGATTAATTTTCTATGCTTGATATGCTTTGCATGATTTTATAGCTTTGATGATATGCTTGATATGCTATACATGCTTTTATGGCTTTGATGGTATGCTTATATTATTGATGATGAAATATATATGTATATGCCATGACTTGATGGTGGAAAGGAAATTGATTTTTGGCTCCAATAGCCAAGGAAGAGCTATGGTTTTGATGCCCTTGATTAGGGTTCATGTTGAAAATTTTCAAGAACAAAAGAATTGATTTTTGAGTACTTAGAACATGGTGGATTTCGAACAAGACACCTCAAAATAGGTGTTCACAAAATTAATATTTTCTTGAATGATGAAAATGGATGTTTAGAAAAGTAAGGAAAATAAACAAAGAATTTATTTTTCAAAGAGTACATGAATATGGTTTTAGAAGGATTTTTATTGATTTATTTTGTGTAAAAAGTTTCTAAGTGTTTTACTAAACATGAGATTTAAATGAAAATAGCAATGATAATTTTAAGGATTTGCAAAGAAAGTGAAAAAGGATTTGTAAGGAAAGCAAAAAAAATGAATTTGAACAAATGGGTTTAGTTTTTATGACCATCGAGTATTTCGATTTTGAAAATAAAGAATTTTTAATGGTTTTGTTTGTGTAAAACCATATCAATTTAGGAGGAAAATATTTGATGGCTTCAATAGCCAAAGACTCTACGATTTTTGGAGGTTGGAATAATTTTGGTTTTTATGAAACAAAGTAATTTTAAAGTGGAAACAAAATGTTTTAGTATAAGGATTTTGGAAAGGAAATCAAAGTATTTTATCACTTGGAAATGAACTTTCATATGAAAATGAAAAAGAAAAGTTGCAAGGGTTTGAATCTTAATTTGTTTTGAAGAAGAATTAATTTTAGAATTGATTTGGGAAAAATGGAGAATATAATGGTGTTTTGAAAATTTACTAACGTATAACTTATTTTCAAGTTTTGAAATACGTTAGAAAATGTTAAGTTTTGAAACGATGATATACATCAATGGAATAGTGATTTTTGTGAAGTATATTTTGAAAAAGAATTTCTTGAGTAAAGAACTGTGGAAAAATATTTTCTTGAGTAAAAAATATATTAAATGAAATATAAAGTTATATTATTTTGAGAAAAGTTGAAAAGGAATTTTTGAAGGTTAAGAAGTATTTTCGGAATGAAATTGTGATGAAAAATGTTTTACGTATCTTAAAAACGTGATTTTTAAGCTACGCAATTTTGAACAATGTGTTAAAAATGATATTGATTTATTTAAGTCCAAAATAATGTTTGGAATGTTGAGGACTATTTTATGTGATTGAAAAATGTTGAAAAATATTTTACGTATCTTAAAAACAATTTGAAATACAAGATAAAATATTTCTACGCGATTTGAAAAATGTTTAAATATTTCTACATGATTTGGAAAGCGTTTAAATATTTTACTGCGACTGAAATATTGTTGAAAAATCACTACGTGATTTGAATAGTGATGAGAATATTTTTACGTGATTGTGAAAATGATAGAAAATTGTTATGAGATTTGGAAAGTATTTTGAGAATGATAGAAAATGATTTATGTGACGTAAAAGAATGATTTTTAAGTTACGCGATTTTGAAATAATGGAAAAATACTTTGCGATTTGAGAAACGTATATTTTACGCGATTGAGAAAAATGTTGAAAAATTTGTACGTGGTTTAAAAGTCAAATGAAAGAGTTGCAACATTTTTGAAAATGTAATGAAATGTTACGAAATTTTGTAAACGTAATGCTTGTAATGTTACGGTATTGTAAAACGTAATAAAAATGTTTTGGAAATTTTAAAAACGTAACAAAAGTGTTACGATATTTTGAAAAATGCAAGAAGTGTTGTGGAATTGTGAAAACGTAACGAAATGTTGTTGTGACAATTTTGTGAAAAACACGGTACAAAGTGTTTTATAACTATGAAAACATGATAAGATGATTTTATTATTGAAAAATACAATATGATTACTGTTGAACCAGTGTCCATACATTGTTTGTGAGAAAATGACATATTTGTCTGTGATTGGATGTGGTGCATTATACATGCATTGGAATGGTCCGATGAGGACTGGATATGGCTGATTGCCTAGGAGAAACACACCTCTTGAGTGGGTGCGATATGCGTAGTGTAAGTCACTTGTTGACCTTGGGGGCATCGGGGTGCGGGTTGCCTACACGGGTGGTTGGTCGCGCTTCTTCCCGTAGGTTAGACCGATGCAACACACCGATGATCCTGACCGAGACACTATTCTTAATCAAGATCTGATAAAGACTGTCGTGTATGTGCTAGATGTGCAAAAATTTAAATGAGAATTAAAGCACGTGGTCTGAGGCACGTGGTACCGGCAGATCTTTTCGATCATTTCTCCGACCTGAGTTTAGCTCCATGGAGTAGGAAATCGAGTCTTGTGTACATGCATAATCTGAACATTTATATCTGTGTGACATATTAATTGAGGAATATTGGCTATGACAATTGTTTTGAATACTTGGATGATGATGATGATAATTAGGACATTATCGTAATTGTTGTTTATGATAATTGAATTGATAAATGATTTGATGATGATAGTTGATTAATATTGAATATATTATTGGAAGTTTGATATGATATCCCTGTATGATATTCTTCCTTGTGTTATCTCTGTCTTTGCCATATTTGGTATTGGTGTAGGTGATCTCACCTCTTTGTTATGTTGTTTTGTTGTGTCTGTATTGTTAAAATTAAACAGTAGAAAGAATGAGTTGTCTTAGACATAACGGGCAATGAATACTCTGAGATGGGTGACAACAATAAGGAGTGGACATTCAGGGACTCGAAGGTGTACAGGTGTTGACAAAGAACAGATGTAGAACAGTGTCGATGCAACAAGATGGATACACAAATGTAGGAATAAGTATGTTAAGTTTTAACGTTAGTGTTGTACCGTGCTATTAAGTAGGACCCGTCATGGGGTTTGCTCCTGTTAAAAAAAAAGTCTGTTAGTTTTATATTTCTCTTTAAGTTGTTAAATATTAATTGGTGTCAATATTGTATATGAATCTGTTTCAATATATGTTTTTCAGTATTACATATGAATTTCAGTAAGTTTAGATTTCAACAAGAAAGAAATTTTTAAACCCACGTTTTTATAACTCAAACCTTGTGTGAACTTCTTTACAGATTATGAGTCGAAGTCAGACATGTGATACCCTAGGGAGGGTGTTACATTAGTTGGTATCGAGCACGGTTTGAGTCTTTTGGGGTTTGTGGTTAGGTCTGTTTTGCTTGTGTTGTGTTCTCGTGTTATTGTTTTCCGAAAGGAAACAATGTTGTTTATAATGGATATCGGATCCATTATATTTTAATCCGCACGCCTCGAGAGAAAAAAAAAAAAGAAATGGCTCGGATAGTTATACTTGTGTGGAAGTGGAACATGTTACTAGTAATGCAGTTGCAGGAGCTAATTGCGGGGAGCTACGAGAACAACGGAGCAATGTGGAAGGATAACTGCAGGAATAAAGGACCGCTGTTCAGTGGGAAACTAGAAGTTAAAGTTTAGGATCTGATGGAAGAGAATCAGTCTTGGAATATAAGATTTCGTAATTTTGGAACCTGATATTTTTAAGGATATTTGGAAAGTGATTGATTTCGACGGAAGATGTATTTACAACCATCGAGGATACCAAAGGCGAATTGATGTGAAAGAAGGTACTTAATGAAGGAATGTACGTCAAGAAAACAAACGTTTATTTGAAATGGTTACACCTGGTTTCCATTTTATTTTGATTCGTCCATCTTTGAAGAAAAGAAATGACTCGTAATAAATGTACGCATGTGGAAGCGAGACATAATGGTGGTGATATGACTGCAACTTTGGAAGTAATACAAACAGTGGGTGAAGCAATTATACAGCAAACTCAAAAGATTGTTCTGCAGCAAGAATTGATTGCTTAAGCTAAGATTTTATTAGAGTTAAATCAACCTCAGGATGAGAAACCCTGTAACGTTGGACTATATTGGTTACAAAAAAAAAATTTGTAAGGTCAAGCGATTCCAACAGAAAACGTACTCGAAATCTCCAAGAAGTCAACAACAACAACAATCTGGTGGAGAAAGTACTAGAATGGCAAGTTTAGTTTGAATGTGACATCTGCACCGAAATGTAAGAAGTGTGGAAAGGAGCACTTAACGAAAGATTGTACGTCCAAGGAAATAATTTGTTTTAAGTGCGGGAAGTTTAGAACGCAATCTTTGAAAATAGAGTTCCAATGAAAACAGAGTTTTCTGTTAGTAAAATCTCAGGTAGTAGGAAGTGTTCGGAGTGGAAGATTTAAACAATGGAGATTGTGTCATTGGAGCTAATCCTGTAAACCATACTGAATATTTCTGTGAATAACCTATTCCTTATGACATGTGATTGAGTAGATCAATTATATGATAGAGTTATTCGTAATCCTCTCGATTTGTTTACTTACTTTCTATTCTTAGCCGATCGAGCTACTCAAGTTATTCAAATCATTGTTATAGATCAAATCTTGGTGTTAGTTTGATCTGTCGTTCTAAATTTTGTGTTAGTTTGATCTGTTTCATAAACAGACGTGATCTTTGAAAATGAATTGGTTATTTTCTAACCATATCCTATGAGATTGTCTCAATACAATGTTAGTATTTCGAAAAAATTCATTCCTAAAAATCGAGGCAAAATCAAATTCTTGTTGAATATGTTTGGTAACATATCAGATCATTTCGCTACCTTTTCTTCCTAAACCTCTATAATGTTCTTTCATATATTGCATTTGCAAGAAAGAATATTTTGCAAGAAAGGATATTCCTATTTAAAATCCATGTCATAGTATCTAGTATAAAATGCGGTTGAAAGGAGAACTCGGTTAGTGAGACGTTTCCTGGTAAGAGCTAAAGCTGGAGAATAAAGTGATATGAGGATAAGAAAATTTTAAGTAATACATTATATTAGTTGGAAGTTATCTAAGAAAAACTATTCTAGGCATGAAAGAAGGTTGGTAACTGCTGTGTTGGTATCAGAGAATTCATTCTTGAAGATCGAGTTACATCCAATTCCTTGCTGAATATGTTCGATAACATATTCGATTCATTTTGTTCTTTTCCATGATGTTTTCTTTCATCTACTGCAATTGAAGGAATATCTCGCAAGAAAGAATATTCCTATTTATATCCAGGTCATAATATCAAAGTGACGCAGCGGAAGCGTGGTGGATTCTTCAAAAGTTGAAGAAGTTCATCAAGGTGAAAAGTTAAGACGGTAATGGAAAATCGTAGAAAAAAAATATGGAGATATTTGTTTGATCAGGAGAAGTGAATAAGAGATAAAGAACTTTCAATGGTTTAGAATCGTTTGGAATAACGTAAGAGGTGAAACTACATGAGAACTGAAGAAAAGATAAAGGAAAAATATCATTATTTATTCCGAGGGTGTGAAATCATGGTCATGAAATTTCGAGGACGAAATTTCTGTAAAGAGGGGGAGTATTGTAACACCCCAAATTTCCGTATCTCTTAAACAGTAATTTTGACAGTTAATAGAATTTCACTGTTTAGTAATTTCTGTGCACTGTAAAATTATTTTGTTTATTCCGTCAGCGTATTTGATCGTTTTGAGTGATTTACTCCGTGCCAGGAAAATAAAAATTTTCGGGCCGGGGAAAACTTTACGTAATTTAATTTTTACCGTTAGGTAATTATTTTACGTAATCTGATTTGATATTTGTGCATTTTATAATTTTTGTGATTTTATGGATGATTTTGAAATTTTTCCTGTCTGTGGACCCCACGAGGTGTATGTGGGCCCAGGTGGCCATACGTGGGCCTAAGTGGGTCCCATAAAGCAAAAATTTTTCTACGCATAGAAAAATTTGTATTGTTTAGACGGAGACGGGGATCTTACTAAACTTGAATCCGGAAACAGTTTTTAAAATTTTATTGTACTGTGTTTTGTACTGTATTTAATTATCGGATGATAAAAATACAGTAAAAATATTATTTGTAGGATACAAGAATAAATATTATACTGCGTAGTCATCAAAGAGAGATTGACTTGATTTATTCCATTGGATGAGAATACTTAGTTTGAATATTAACCATTGATTTAATCAAAGGTTAAGAAACAAACTTAATAAAGCGCTTGGATAATAACCATTGATTTAATCAATGGTGTGAGAATAAGCTTAGTTAGGAAGGCTTTGATATCAACCATAGATGTAATCAAAGGTGTAGAATTGGTCTTGAAAAATGACAAAGACCATTTATAACCATTGGATTTAGATTAAATCAAGGGTGGAGATTTAATCTTAAAAAGTAACAAAGACCATTTATGACCATTGGATGAAGAATCAATCAATGGTGGAGATTTGGTCTTCTAAAGTAGTAAAGACTAATTAGGACCCTTGGATTTAAAGTTTGAAGGAGCAATCTTGACCATTAATTTTGGAGACACATCTAAATTAGAATTTAAAGGAGAAAAATCCAATGGCTGAATTTAGTCTTCTAAAATTAAAAATTTACCTAAATCCTAACCATTGAATTAATCAATGGCTAGAAATGCTTCAAATGGTGGCAAATAATGAAGACAACTTTATTGAATGCATTATGAAGAGAAGGTGATGGTTATGGAGTGTTTAGAAGACAAAGAGAGACAAGCTTTATGTCGTTTTTGCATGTCTTGGTCAAGTTAGACATCATAATGGCTTACTTTTTGATTTTTGCACTCAAGAAGAATGCAAGAAGGGGGGGGCACGGTTTTGGTCTGATTTTGAGAGCTTTGAAGACCATTATTAGCTATCTTGGTCATTATTGATCATTCTTGATCATCTTTGTCTCCTCCAAAAGCAAAAACTCATCAAACTTTTCTCTCCACCTCTCCTCCAAGCAAGTTTTGGCCATGACCATCAAGAACACCCTCCATCACTCAAAAATTTCATCCAACTTGATTTTCTAAACCTAAACACCATTCTAAGAACATCTCTAGTTATGAGTTTTTCCAAAATCATTCATCTTGATCTTCAAATTCAAGCTTCAAGTTTCTATCAAAAATAAAAATTCCATCTTTATTCTTCAAGATACATCATTCAGTCAAGGTACCTAAAATCACCATCCAAGCTCTTTTAATTTCATCCAACCTTGGATCTTGAATCTCCATGATATTCTAAGCAACTTTCATGTTGAAGACTTCTTCTAAATCATTCATCTTCAAGGAGTTTCTTCAAGATCAAAGTTATTGGGTTTTTGAGGTGAAGTATAAGGAAACTTCATTTTCTTCTCTCTTTTTCATGATCTAAGCCATGTTTGATCCATGGTTCCTCTTAATCAAGCTTAGTATACTAATTTTTATGTATTTTGTTTTGTATTTGAGAAGCTCTTGGTGATGAAGGACTTGGAAAAAGAAGCAAATCAAGAAGCTTTTGAGGATCTTCAAGAGGTAAGAGGGAGATCCATCTCACCAACCAAGCATGGTGGTGAGAGATGGTATTTTATTTGATGGATGTGGAATCCATGTGAGGATTCATATCCATGGTTATGTAATTAATTTGTGGGTGTTTATGAGCTTTGATTAATTTTCTATGCTTGATATGCTTTGCATGATTTTATAGCTTTGATGATATGCTTGATATGCTATACATGCTTTTATGGCTTTGATGGTATGCTTATATTATTGATGATGAAATATATATGTATATGCCATGACTTGATGGTGGAAAGGAAATTGATTTTTGGCTCCAATAGCCAAGGAAGAGCTATGGTTTTGATGCCCTTGATTAGGGTTCATGTTGAAAATTTTCAAGAACAAAAGAATTGATTTTTGAGTACTTAGAACATGGTGGATTTCGAACAAGACACCTCAAAATAGGTGTTCACAAAATTAATATTTTCTTGAATGATGAAAATGGATGTTTAGAAAAGTAAGGAAAATAAACAAAGAATTTATTTTTCAAAGAGTACATGAATATGGTTTTTAGAAGGATTTTTATTGATTTATTTTGTGTAAAAAGTTTCTAAGTGTTTTACTAAACATGAGATTTAAATGAAAATAGCAATGATAATTTTAAGGATTTGCAAAGAAAGTGAAAAAGGATTTGTAAGGAAAGCAAAAATGAATTTGAACAAATGGGTTTAGTTTTTATGACCATCGGTATTTCGATTTTGAAAATAAAGAATTTTTAATGATTTTGTTTGTGTAAAACCATATCAATTTAGGAGGAGAAAATATTTGATGGCTTCAATGGCCAAAGACTCTACGATTTTTGGAGGTTGGAATAATTTTGGTTTTTATGAAACAAAGTAATTTTAAAGTGGAAACAAAATGTTTGAACAAAATGTTTTAATGTATAAGGATTTTGGAAAGGAAAAATCAAAGTATTTTATCACTTTGAGAAATGAACTTTCATATGAAAATAAAAAAGAAAAGTTGCAAGGGTTTGAATCTTAATTTGTTTTGAAGAGAATTAATTTTAGAATTGATTTGGGAAAAATGGAGAATATAATGGTGTTTTGAAAATTTACTAACGTATAACTTATTTTCAAGTTTTGAAATACGTTAGAAAATGTTAAGTTTTGAAACGATGATTTACATCAATGGAATAGTGATTTTTGTGAAGTATATTTTGAAAAAGAATTTCTTGAGTAAAAAGAATCATAAAAATATTTTTCTTGAGTAAGAAAATATATTAAATGAAATATAAAGTTATATTATTTTGAGAAAAGTTAAGGAATTTTTGAAGGTTAAGAAGTATTTTATGGAATGAAATTGTGATGAAAAATGTTTTACGTATCTTAAAAACGTGATTTTTAAGCTACGCAATTTTGAACAATGTGTTAAAAATGATATTGATTTATTTAAGTCCAAAATAATGTTTGGAATATTGAGGAATATTTTATGTGATTGAAAAATGTTGAAAAATATTTTACGTATCTTAAAAACAATTTGAAATACAGTAAAATATTTCTACGCGATTTGAAAAATGTTTAAATATTTCTACGATTTGAAAAGCGTTTAAATATTTTACTGTGACTGAAATATTGTTGAAAAATCACTACGTGATTTGAATAGTGACAGAATATTTTTACGTGATTGTGAAAATGATAGAAAATTGTTATGAGATTTGGAAAGTATTTTGAGAATGATAGAAAATGATTTATGTGACGTAAAAGAATGATTTTTAAGTTACGCGATTTTGAAATAATGAAAAATACTTTGCGATTTGAGAAACGTATATTTTACGCGATTGAGAAAAATGTTGAAAAATTTGTACGTGGTTTAAAAGTCAAATGAAGAGTTGCAAAAGATTTTGAAAACGCAATATGAAAATGTTACGAAATTTTGTAAACGTAATTGATGAATGTTACGGTATTGTAAAAACGTAATAAAAATGTTTTGGAAATTTTAAAAATGTAACAAAAGTGTTACAGTATTTTGAAAAATGCAACAGAAGTGTTGTGGAATTGTGAAAACGTAACGGGAATGTTGTACAATTTTGTGAAAACACGACAACAGTGTTTTATAACTATGAAAACATGATAAGATGATTTTATTATTGAAAAATACAGTATGATTACTGTTGAACCAGTGTCCATACACTGTTTGTGAGAAAATGACATATTTGTCTGTGATTGGATGTGGTGCATTATACATGCATTGGAATGGTCCGATGAGGACTGGATATGGCTGATTGCCTAGGAGAAACACACCTCTTGAGTGGGTGCGATATGCGTAGTGTAAGTCACTTGTTGACCTTGGGGGCATCGGGGTGCGGGTTGCCTACACGGGTGGTTGGTCGCGCTTCTCCCGTAGGTTAGACCGATGCAACACACCGATGATCCTGACCGAGACACTATTCTTAATCAAGATCTGATAAAGACTGTCGTGTATGTGCTTAGATGTGCAAAAATTTAAATGAGAATTAAAGCACGTGGTCGAGGCACGTGGTACCGTGAGATCTTTTCGATCATTTCTCCGACCTGAGTTTAGCTCCATGGAGTAGGAAATCGAGTCTTGTGTACATGCATAATCCGAACATTTATATCTCGTGTGATATATTAATTGAGGAATATTGGCTATGACAATTGTTTTGAATACTTGGATGATGATGATGATAATTAGGACATTATCGTAATTGTTGTTTATGATAATTGAATTGATAAATGATTTGATGATGATAGTTGATTAATATTGAATATATTATTGGAAGTTTGATATGATATCCCTGTATGATATTGCTGCTTGTGTTATCTCTGTGCTGCCATGTTGGTATTGGTGTAGGTGATCTCACCTCTTTGTTATGTTGTTTTGTTGTGTCTGTATTGTTAAAATTAAACAGTAGAAAGAATGAGTTGTCTTAGACATAACGGACAATGAATACTCTGAGATGGGTGACAACAATAAGGAGTGGACATTCAGGACTCGAAGGTGTACAGTGTTGACAAAGAACAGATGTAGAACAGATGTCTGATGCAACAAGATGGATACACAACAGAATAAGTATGTTAAGTTTTAACATTAGTGTTGTACCGTGCTATTAAGTAGGACCCGTCATGGGGTTTGCTACTGTTAAAAAAAAAGAGTGTTAGTTTCATATTTCTCTTTAAGTTGTTAAATATTAATTGGTGTCAATATTGTATATGAATCTGTTTCAATATATGTTTTTCAGTATTACATATGAATTTCAAGTAAGTTTATATTTCAACAAGAAAGAAATTTTTAAACCCACGTTTTTATAACTCAAACCTTGTGTGAACTTCTTTACAGATTATGAGTCAGAAGTCAGACATGTGATACCCTAGGGAGGGTGTTACAATTTGTCCTAAATTATTTAAATCCTAATTTCTTGGCACTAAAAACGTGCTAAAACTTCATCAATCCCATTCTCATGGCAATTAATCCAAGTTCTAACTCATTAAATTTTATGACAATCGTTTACCCCTCGAAGGATTTAAGTCTATGTCTAGGTCTCAATTCCTAAGTTCAATTCTTAGATTATCTAGAAATTAGATTTTATCTTTCGATCCTTCACCTAAAGCCTAAGATCATGTAAATATAGCCAGCAACATACCACAAGCATTAAGCATACTAAGAATGAATCAAGAACGATAATTTCCTATTAACAAAAAATTAAATTAACAATTCAACATAGAAAAGTAGAGAGTTGCATCCTAATTGTAGAAAAAAGAATTTAGCCACTCATGGCTAATGTAGCACAAATAAGAACAAAAGTTAAAGAAACAACCATGATTCTATCTTTGGAGAATAAGAAAGAATAGAATTAAAAAGAAAAGATGGAGAAGATGAAGACGGAGAAGATGTCTTCAATGGTTGAACTTCAATTACTCTAGCACTTGTCTTCCAAGCTCTACCCTCCAATCTTTAGCTTTGCCTCTATTGTAGCCGAAACCTCTGCCAAAAAGTTCATTTAGGTTTAGGGATTTGCTTTATTTATAACAGTTTAAGGGCAAAACTGTTTACCTTTTATGTTAGGAAGCCTCACACGACCATGTGAGTGCATGACAGGGCCGTGTGAGCACGAGAACTGTAGCACCCCGAATTTCATTTTATTTGCATAAATATTAATTTTATGATTTTTGAGAATTTTTCTGAGATTGTGATTATTCTAATATTATTTTGGGTCATTTGTGGGCCTGAAAAAATTATTTTTTTATGGGCCAAAAAATTTTGTACTATTAATGCGGGGTCGGGGGATCTTACTAAACCCGAAACCGAATACAGTTACTAAATTTTCTTTTACTGTTATTTTATTATTCACTGTACAATAATACTGGTTTGTGAGCAGTAATTTTTATTCTGTGAATACTAAATTCTTGTAGCTTTAGCTATGTGATAGCCATGTGCTACTAGTTATTAGAAGTCAAAATTAGTGGCTTGATATGATTATTAGCCAATAGCATTAAGTCAACAAAAATGGCTAGTTTAATTAATTCCTAAACTAGATGAATTAGCTAAGTTAATTTAAGTTTAAGTGGTAATTAAATGAAACAAAATTTGGTTAGCTATCTCAATGGTGTTTGACGAGCGCCGAACTCAGTCAAAATTATAACCGAAGTTATTACCTAAACTTGTAGTATAGTGAACAACACCGGATCGTCTCCTCAAGGATCGTAGATGCAATTTGATCAAATCAAGTGAAAGTTAGAAAAAGGGGGTTTTGATGGTTCAAGGATCGCAGATGGAGATTTAAAGAGAATTAACAATTAAAAGAACAACAATTCAGAAATCTATCCGAGATTGAGTGGATTCAATCATAGACCTTTCAACAAACACCGAAATACATTTGAATGGTTAACTTGGATCTAACCGAGATCTCTCGCATCGATCCAGAATTCATACTAGACAATCGTCCATAATTCAATTGACAAGTGATAAACACAAATCTGCAATCACACCATTCATGTAAATATATGTCAATTTAAGCACCGAATTCAATTAACCTAGGCACAAATCAGTAACCTAACCTCTTCAATTACGTGATTAGTTTAGATCAATCAGTTCTAAGTTTCATCACAAATCTCAATCTTCAGTTATGTGATTAATTCAGATCAATCAGTTCTAAATTTCATCACAATACTTAATCTTAATCAATCAGTTCTAAAAAATGAATTAAGAATGATGGATCTTCACAAGATTCCCTCTCAATCTCTCAAGTGTTTAAAAGGTAGGTATTTCACTCAATTCAACCCATGAAAATTGCACTACCATAAGCTTGCTTATCTTCTACTTCTCCACTACTCAAAACACATGCACACACAAACCATGAGGACTTTATTCAAGGTTGTAGTGAGATCAAGGTAACAGAAAAGGATAAAATGGATATGAGAAGATAAATACCAAAGAGAATAAAAGCAAATGAGAGCTGAGTTCAAATAACAAGCATAAAAGTTCATCTCAACTCTAATGTATATCCCTTTACATATTCATTTCCCAATCCTTTTCTCTCTTTTGTTGTGAGTATTCCCGCCTGTCACGCGGGTGACCCGGGTTCGTTCCCCGGCAACGACGCCAAAATTTTGACGAGCGCCAAACTCAGTCAAAATTATAACCGAAGTTATTACCTAAACTTGTAGTATAGTGAACAACACCGGATCGTCTCCTCAAGGATCGTAGATGCAATTTGATCAAATCAAGTGAAAGTTAGAAAAAGGGGAGTTTTGATGGTTCAAGGATCGCAGTGTGACAGGATTTAAAGAGAAATAAAATTAAAAGAGAATCAAATCAATTCAGAAATCTATCCGAGATTGGGTGGATTCAATCATAGACCTTTCAACAAACACCTGAAATACAT
The DNA here is from genome assembly GCA_029884605.1 of Ormosia emarginata. NCBI lineage: Eukaryota > Viridiplantae > Streptophyta > Magnoliopsida > Fabales > Fabaceae > Ormosia > Ormosia emarginata. The sequence continues at coordinate 2,906,080 of JAQQTP010000041.1, read as the reverse complement.
TTGAATGGTTAACTTGGATCTAACCGAGATCTCTGCATCGATCCGAGAATTCATACTAGACAATCGTCCGTAATTCAATTGACAAGTGATAAACACAAATCTGCAATCGCACCATTCATGTAAATATATGTCAATTTAAGCACCGAATTCAATTAACCTAGGCACAAATCAGTAACCTAACCTCTTCAATTACGTGATTAGTTTAGATCAATCAGTTCTAAGTTTCATCACAAATCTCAATCTTCGATTATGTGATTAATTCAGATCAATCAGCTTCTAAATTTCATCACAATACTTAATCTTAAACCAAGATCAAATCAGATCAAACATAAACAGAATCACTATTCATGCATTCAAGATCAAGAGAACAGAAGAAGAAGAGAAGAGGAATTCAAATATAAATCAAATACATTACATAACCAAGGTCTCAAGAATCCAAGCCACAATCTCTTCAAGAGTCCCGAATTGACTAGAAGTGACTTAGCTCTCCATTATAATGAAGGAAAAATATACAAGAACTATGAAAAGCTATTTCTAACACCAAGTGTGTGTGTCCCTAGAGCTCTCCACATGCTTCCTTTTATAGAGGATTCAAAGTAGTAGTAGATGGGTAGATGGGATGAGTAGGTGGATGAGTAGGTGGGTGAGTAGGTGGGTGAGTAGGTGAGCTACCTTGTCTCCGAAATTCTTTATTGCTGAACTCATTGATTTCGTCATTTCTGAGCCAAGTGGTCTTCATGAAAGTTCTAGGAAATTGTCTAAGCTTTCCAATGGCTCTGGAAACACCCAAAAATTCGTCCTACAGCCCAAGATATGACTCAATTACTACAGACTGTTCAGGACCAGTTTCAGCACCTCTGTTTTGACTTTCAGACTCAATATCTCCATCAAGGAGCCCGAATCAAGTTTGGTGCTTGACATGAAAGTTGTGCATATGGGTCTTAACTTTCAGATTACAAATTTTCAGCCCATTTTATATGCCCAAACTCGAATTATGTTCTGGTTACTACACACTGTTCAGGTTCCAGTCACAAATCCCGTATTCTGATTTTCATGCCCAATTAGCTCTACTAGATGTCTGAAATTGACTTTGAGCTTTTCATCAAAGTTGTAGAGCTCTCTCTTATCTTTCCTACAAGGTAAAATTCATAATTATCAGACATTTAGAACTCAAGATATGGCTAAAATACAGAAACAGTGTAAGACCCGAATAATGCTGAAAAAATCAATTAAGTCCGATTCGAGTTCAAACTTACAAAACATAATCAAATTCAGTCAATTAAGTACATGAAGAGTGTAAATAACTAAACATAAGGGTTTCTTAATGAATAAAATATGTGATTATCAGTGTTCCACGACCATGTAGGAGTTTCTAGAAATTTCAAGAGCTTATGAATCATCAAGGTGACCAAAGCATGACCACTTGATGACTTTAACCATGTGCTTGATTTCTATCTTGATTTATCAAGCATTAACTCCCTCATATGCATGCACTCCACGGCAACAAGCTTTAGTAATAGGATATCTATTTCATTTCTATCACCTTTTATCACTTAAGCCATTCTCTTCATTTCTTTTCTTCTTAACTTAACCAAAAACTTCATTTCTCCCATTTCATGAAGCATTCGGCCAACACACCAAATACCATTCTTCAAGCTTCTAAAATTTTACCTAATCTTATTTCCTAAGCCTATATATTATTCAAAGACTCTTTTATTTTGAAGACCTAAGCTAAGTGTAATTAGGAATTAAATTGAACCAAAATTTAATTAGTCTTTCCATGGAGTCACATGGCCACCTATGCTAATTCTAGCATGTTCTTGAATTTTCTAATGACTAAAGGATGACTACATGATGACCAAGGCCATGTGAGACCATGTGAAGCCATGTGCAAATGTTTCTATCTTGTTTAACAAGCCTTAAGTTTCTTTCCTATGCACTACACGGCCATGCACTTGAATGTTAGACATTTCACTTCATTTCTATCACATCTTAAAGCTATCATCTTTTAATGCAAAGGAATAGTCAACAATGGTGGCATGTTTCAAGGAAGCTTAGACAATGCATCATTTTGGAGGGCAAGAAATCTATACTAAATGCACTTGGTCATCCTTCTAGCAAATATTCAAGAAACTACACTAAATTCACTTAGTCAATTTTGGTGGCTTTGCACATGTAACCTACGGTTATACACTCAAAAATAAGGGACAATATTCATTTATTCACTACACTTGTTCATTTGCTTATCATTTTCTCCAAAGAACCAAGAACCAACACAATTAATTCTCTCATTTTCTCTTCTCTATAGTTTCGGCCAAGCACCATTCTTCACTTTCCAAACTTCAATAATTTCTACCAACATCATTTCTTGAATTCTCTCATCAATCCAAGACACTTTCATGTTGTAAATTTCTCAAGATTCATTCATCTTCACCTTTCTATCAAACAAAGAATACAAAAGCTCTTACCTTTTCTCCTTGTGTTGCTCATGGCCTCACTATCTAAAATAGCCTTCCAATCACTCATAATTTCATCTAATCACATCACTTGATTCTAAACTTCATTCTAAGCAACTTTCATGTTGAGATCAAGACCTAATTCTATCATCTTTAAGCTTGATTCTTGGATTTAAGTTCTAGGGTTTCAAGGTAAAGATCTTGAAACTTGATTTCTTACATGACTCTTGGAAATCCTAAGGCCATGTTTGATCTATGGTCATCATAATCAAGCCTTAGATACTAATTTTTATGTGTTTATTTTGATTCTAAGATCTACTTGGTGGTGAAAAAGTGATACAAAGAGGGTTCTGCAAGGAACTAGGAGGCATCAATCAAGGTAAGAGGGACATTAACCTCATCGGCCATATGTGGTGGTGAGGGAATGGATTTGTTTGTGTTTGTGAGTGGAAAATTCATGTGAGGATTTATTCATTCGAATTGTGTGGTTATTGATGTTTTTGTGTTTGATTGTGTATAACTATATGATGTTGATTGTATGCATGAAATTGCCATGGTTGCTTTTTGATTATATGTGATTCTATTACTTTGATAATTAAGTATGATTTATATGTGGGATGTTATGATTTTGATTGGATTGTTATTGGATGTTTAATATGATTTTATTACTTTAAGAGCAAGTATGAAAGCATGAATATGTGAAAATCATGTGGCATATGATAAGAATCACGTGGAAAGGAAAACTATATTGTTTTCTAAGAACTAAGAGGTACACGGTTTCCATGAGGATTATGGGAACAAATCATTTGAAATATTTTACTAAGTGTGGATTCTAGATGATTAAGTAACAAGTAATTGTATTAAAGATTTTTACAAAGGAAAATGAGATAGGAAAGGAATAAATCTTTGGTTATGGAAAATAAATTGATTTTCGGCCAACATGCCAAGAATTGGTGTTTTAGATCAAAAATATTTTCTTAAAGATAGTTTTAAAGGATTTATTAATAAGAACTCAATTTAGTGAATTTTGAAATGAAAAAAGAGTTTTTAAAGGCGATTTGAGAATTGAAATATTTTATGGAATAAAGTTTTTGTTAGATAAACGTGATTTTTATTCATGATAATGGAAAATAAGTCTTGAAAGTGATTTAGAGCTCAAAGTATTTTATTAAAAAGGATTTTAGTAAAGGTAACAGTAGAAGATTTTATTAAATCGAATAATGCAAATTTTGAGAAAAACGTCAGAAATTATTACTTAGAGTAGTTTTTATAAGAAAAATTGAAAATGATGTCCAAATAATATTTTTAGTTTGGAAAGTTTCAAAATTTAATTTAGAACATCAAGAAATATTTTATACAGTGAAAAACAGTAGAAAAACCTTACGCATTTCAAAAATAATGATTTTTGAGCTACGCGATTTTGAAAACATTTAAATATTTTTACGCGATAGGAAAAATGATTTAAAAATGCTTCGCGATTGCAAAAATGTCAAAAAATATTTATGTGATTTGAAAACGTTAGAAAAATGTTGCGCGATTGTGAAAATGCAATAAAATATTTACGCGATTGAGAATAACAACAGTTTGTTGTCGGGTTAACATGATGGACCCGGTTATGTTGAAAATATTTATTAAAGGAGGTTTAGTGAGAAAATGTTGGAAATATTATGCTTGTGGGACCGAGGTTTTGGACCCGTGTGGATCTTTGGTATTATATAATTGTATGGGCGGTTCTATAATATCCTTGATACTAATGGTAATAACAATTGTATAGGCAGTTGATTTAATACCATTGGGAACAATTCAACGGTGGTTTGGTTTCATTGAATATGCATTTGAGCATTGTACAGTGGATGGTTGTTGAGGCATTTTATGCCTAAAGAGTGGACGGGAAATTACATGATAGTGGGATCTTGATAGATCCTAGGGGGACGTCAGGGCGCGGTGATTTGCTTCGTGATGATGTTATCACGAGTGCTTATGTTAGCACTATATATATAAATATACCCCTGGCCGTGATGAAAACCATTTGTAACGCACTGACAGCCCCGACGACACTATTGTTTTTCATGATCCAGCATAGACTGCCTTTTTAGGGGGGACAGATCTTTTGAAACGTTCATATCTGAATTTGAGTCTAACTCCATCGAGTAGGAACTAGTTGCATTGTGCATAAGGATGGTTAACATATACATCATACATATGCATAATCAGTATTTACACTATTGGTACGTAATATTATTATGGGGTTATCATTATGCTTGATATGGTGATGCAAGTTTAGCGAATTATTTACTTATTAAATATTATGAAAATATTTACTGATTTATGTTATTGTATAGAATGTATGTTGAACTGTGTTGGCATGTTTGTCGTTTCCTCGCTATTACATTGGTATGCGATGTAGGGGATCTCACCTCTTTGCTGTATTATTTTGTTTGTTTCTATTTTATGCCTATGTCGGTGAAGACTGCGATGGCGGCAAGGAGGGATCAGCTAGGTTTCGTTATACTACAGTTTCTTGAAGGCGCTACTGCTTGGTGTGTTCATTAGGACTCTGAGTATCTAGAGTATTGTGGTGATATTACTTTATTTTAAGGTTGCACAAGTAGCAAGGCATTCCTGGCTAAGGAATCTGTCTTTGAGAAGGACTTTGTTTTTAGAGATTGTGAACTTGGTCCAGGATGAGTTTGTATATGGTTTATGTAATGAAAATATTAAGATTCTATGATATGTATAAGGGATATATGTTGTTCTATTTTTGTATCTTGTGTTACTTTAATTTGGTAAATTTATGTTATCCGCGAAAAGAAATTTTGAGACCAATATGATTAAATAATATTTAATCATTTTATAACTTGGGTAAAAAAAAATAAGGGAGTTGGTTTGAAATGTGATACCCTAAGGTGGGTGTTACAAGAACAATGTACATGTAGGGTGAGTGAGACACGACCGTGTGACCAAGAGACATGATTGTGTCTTCAAGTCAAAAGCTTCATTGAAGTTGGACAAGGTCGTGTTAGATTGTCAGAAGCGATTCCCAAGTTAGACAAGGCCGTGTCTAACTCCTTTATCGCTTCTGAGTTGACACAGGGCTTTGTCTAAGCCAAAATGATCCTCTTCTACTCTGAAAACGTGATGTCTTTGCCTGCTTTCACTCCAAATGTGTTAAATCTCTTTTAATATGCAAAAATGAAGACAATGATAAGGATTCATCTAAAATTCATAAATAAATATAAGTAAATTACCACAATTTATCTAGTATAAGACTATAAAATATAGACTTATCAAACTTTGTTTGTCCTCAAGCAAAAAACATAAATAAAAAACAAGATTAAACTCGACATCAAGAAACATGAATCAATGGAAATTCCACAATTTAAAATTTCAATTAAGCTCAACAATCAAATCTAGTCAAGCAAGATAGTTTTGCACTTAGTATAATTAGAGGCTTGAGTCTAGCTTGCACATTTTCTCTTTACCAACCATTTGAGATCACTTCTCTTTCTATCGCTCAAGTGTTTAAGGACAAAGAGATCACTCAAATTTCTCTTAATAAATGCATTACCATAGGCTTGTTTATCAATCTCATCTCCAATTCCAAGTTCACATACAACACAAGAATCAAAAGTGTAACACCCCAAGAATTCGTATTTTATTTGTTTTGGTCGATTCCGAATTATTTTGAGTAATCTGACTCGACTTCTGTTAATTTTATGATTTTTGTGATTTTTAAGAATTTTTGGGAGCTTTTACGTTTTTGATTATTTTAATATTATTTTTGGGCTGTGCATATAAGCCTTTGTATTTTATTTCTTTCTCTCAATCCTTAAATATTTTTACTAATCTGATTTGATTTTCATGAGTTTTACAATTATTATGATTTTTGTGAATTTTTGTAATATTTCAGATATTTTAAATATTTTAAATATTTTAAGATATTTTGAATATTTTATTATATTTTAGATATTTTGAGATATTTTACGATATTTTAAGATATTTTGAGATATTTTGAGATATTTTGAATATTATATTATATTTTTGATATTTTGATATTTTTATTTTTTGAATATTTAATATATTTATGATATTTTGGGCTGTATGCGGGCCAGGAAAAATAAAATTTTTTATTAGCCAGAAAGCTTTGTACTGTTGATTCGGAGCTGGGGGATCTTACTAAACCCGAAACCGGAAACAGTTTTTAAAATTTTGTTTCCCTCCAATTTTATCTGACAAATAAAATCGGGGTATATTTTATTATCCATTGGATAATATCTGTCTTGAAAAATATCTAGTGGATGATTCTAGATGCAAGCCTAGTCACCCACTCTAGAATGTTCTAGACGATGACTCATCGTTTAGTGACTCACCTAGGTGACTAGCCTAGTGACTCACATGTTCCAGACTGTTCTAGATGACTCTAGAAAATGCATCGTCACTCGCCTAGTCACCAAGTGCTTTACACGTGGACCAGTAAGGAGTTGGTCAAAGTTGGTGGCTATGACTCATCGCGAAGGACCAATAGAAACTCGACACATGGCTCGACATGTAACACCCCTTTGGAGGATGTCACACATAAAAGAAAATAAAAGAAAGAGAAATAAAATCTACCCAAGTTGTGAAACATTTGTTATATACTATTACGGGTTGTAAAATAATTCTTGTTAAACAGAATATTTTTAAATAAAATATGTGAAAATAGCAAATAAAAAAAACATAAAACAAAACAACATTACTTATAATATACATATGATCCAAGTTATAAGTTATACAAATAATTTACACTAAAAGTACAAATATTTAAACGAAAACAGTAAATAAAGCAATAAAAAGTCAATATATACAGACATACGCAGACGCGCCCAAAAAAACATCATGCATATTTAATCCTCTGAAGGATCACTCTCAACATGAAAATGATCATCAGGAGACAAATATCCCGGATGTCTCGACTCTCGGCGATAACGAGATCGCGCAGTCGATACGATACTAATCTCACTAGGCTCCGTGGTCATACCACCAAAATATCGCCTAAGAGATAAGGGTAACTCTAAATGTAAAAATACAGTAGTAGTCATAACCGGCTCTCCATCAAACTGTTGACGTAGGGTCACTGTCAGCCGTCCTACATACGTCACAGAGTCTCGGTCTCCTCGCAGATGCCAAGCTAGCGATCCTCCATGAAACTCCAGCTGTACAAATCCTAAAAATCCAGGTACCGCCATACCCAATCAAATCAATCCAATGGATATGGATGATCAGATGGTTCTTGATCGTAAAACTGGTCGTTGATTTGCTGATCTTCCTCCTCCTCCTCCTCGGGGTACAGGATCTCAAGAGGCTGGTCCTCTTCCTCAAAGTCTTTATCGCGTAAAATAAATATACAGAAATACATACAACGAAGAGGTAAGACAATCTAAAATCACCGTAAACATGGCCAATAAGAAGACGACAAACAACAGTTATACAATTCATGCAATATGAAAAGCTATAACAGAAATCTGTAACAAATTCAAGAAAGAGATTTAATTATCATAACGACACCTAATATCACAGATAAAATAAAACATTATAGATAAAATAATAGAAACGTATAAATAATCCTCATAATACTAAGCGAGATAAAATAGACAGATAAGATAAAATAAAGTTCCAGATATACTCATAAGAAATATGACACGTTCCTACTCCATGGAGCTAAACAACACAGTTACCATAGATATCAGAGGGAATGACTCGCAAAATCTATTAGTACCACGGCTGCCCAGCCAACTATTCCGCGGTCATACGTTGCGTCTATAGCTCCACATCACTGGGAATTTACCATCCAGGCGTGGGGTAGTTCACTGTCTCACGTCGTGACACTACGGGCAAATGTACTACTAGACTTCACAAATCTCGATTAAATATAGTGCGTGTCGAGTCCATTAGTGTGCTATCGGTTACCACGGCCCAGCGGAGCGATCGACTGTCCATATATGGAATTCCGTACACTAAAGTCTCCAAGTTCATTAGAACAATGAACCACACTACGTTTATCGCATCGACAACACGATGTGATTCACCTCGTCAACCAAAATTTACCAAAAATTGGCAAATTACCAAAATACCCTCATGGTATAAAGATAGAAAGCCTGTACGGGTTCTCATTTTCCCGACAAATGAAAAAAAAAATCCTCAAAAGCACATGTACGACGTTCACATTTTCCCGACAAAGATAAAATATAAAAATTCCAAAAAATCTTGTTTCGATCAATCGCGTAGAAATTTTATCGCGTTTTCGAAATCTCGTCGTTTTTATAAACGTTTTGAAATTGCGTAAATATATTTTTCTGTTTTCAAAATCGCATAGGATTTTTAATACGTTTTCTCAATCGCGTAAGATTTTTAACTTATTTTCTTGACCGAATTCCTTAAAAATTAATGTTTAAATAAACAGAAATAATAAATAATACTTTTAAGCTACGTATAATATTTTTCATACCGTATACTGTCTTTTGGACATCTTTCCTATCCTATTTGTCTGTTTTTACTAAAATTTGATAGTATTTTGCTTAGAAAATTATATTAATGATTTTCTAATTTTACCGTAAGAATTCTGTTTATTAAATTTTTAAACCATATAATTAATCCTTTTGAAAACTACTAACATGCTTCAAAATACAGCATGAGCTATATGTTAGAAATTTTCGAAAGTTACTGTATTTCATTTCTAATAACAAAATCATTAGTTCTAAGTTATAAATCTTATTTCTAATTGATTCTTTTCCTTAAAACTTATTTTAGAAAAATTCTTTTTAACACATATTGCATTCTTATACTTAGAAAAAGTTTGGATTTAATTTTAGAAACCATGGATACTTGGTTTGGCATGTTGGCCGAATTTCCTAAATACTTTGAAATTGATTTCTAAATTATTTCTCATCTTCTAAATATATGTCAAACTTATTGTATTGTCTAATTCCTTTAACCATTGTTTTTAGAAAATGGTTTTTGAAATCAATACATTCATTTTAGGCATGTTGGCCGAAAATACTAAGTCTTACCATTTGATTTCTAAATTCATTTTCTTTGATCAAATCAACTTGAAACCTTCTTAATTCTCCTAGGTTAATTAAATTACCTTTTAAGAAAATTTAGAGAACATGTTGGTTCCCCATTGGTTAAAGGCCGTGAGCCTTGGTGTAGTGTTCTTTGGAACACACATGCATTTCCTTGACATGTTATTCACATCCTATACATTATCATGCAATTCTATACTTTATCATGCCATTCTAACACATACAATATATTTCTAACACATATAACCTAAATCAAAGCTTGTAAACATGCAAATTAAAGCTTGTAGACATGCAAATTATTACAAACAACAAATAGAAAAGCTACTAACAAATACACAACCACATCAAATAAGCTACTAACAAGCACAAACATGAATCCTTATGGATTCTACAATCACAAAATCAAACTCCATCCTCTTACCACCATCCATAGGTGATAAGATTTGTCTTCCTCTTACCTTAAATGAAGACAAATGGTTTTCTTTCACTCCTCCTAGGTCACGGTTTTCTCCTTCAAAATACCTAGCAAATTTAAACAAAAACTACAAGTTACTAACCATTAAAGAGAACCTAAACCATGGATAAATCATGGCTTAGAACTTTGAAAAAGGATTTAGAAAAGAAAAACAAGAAATTTCACCTCCTTGGTACAAACTTCCAAGTAGGTTTTCAAGCTTCAAATGAAGGAATTTGAAAGAACTCTCAACTAGAGATGTTCTTAGGATAGTGTTTAGGTTTAGAAAAGTTAGTTAGATAGAATTTTAGGTGGTTGGATGGTGGAGTATGAAGCTTGGCCGAATGGTGAAGAAAGAAAGCAACAATGGTGGCTAGGGTTTTTGGATGAGAGAGAAGAGAGAATTTTGCATGAAAGAAAAGTGAAGAATGGTCTCCTAACCCTCACTTGGCCGTAGACTTCATGGCTTGCAAGGTGTCCATGGCTTGGCTTCATCCAAGCCCTTGGATGCTTCAATGGTCAAGATTAAAACTTGGTTAGCAAGCTTGTTTCCTATTGGTTGGTTCAAGCATAGTCACCATGCTTAGTCATTAAGCTTCATTAACTCTTAAGCCTAGTCATTAAGCTAGTCATCATGTTCAAGAACATTCTTCCACTAATCATGTTTAATTAAGCTACTAAGTTAATTGGTTTAGCTAAACGTGGGTCCCGTAAAACATTTTCGGGTCCACTATCACTAAGTTATATTGACTAATAAAATAATATTATAATAATATAAAATTATTTTATTTAATGATTAAATCCTAAAAATTAAAAGATTAATTTTAGGCTCATTCAGAATTGGGTTTAGTAAGATCCCCCGCCTCTGAATAATTAAAAATAGATTTTACCAGTCTGGAAAATATTATTTTCCTGTCCCGTAGCAAATCACACAAAAAGTCCATATAAAATCACAGACAGTAATATTGGACACTAAATCAAGTAGAAAACAATTAAAAGCAGCAAAAATAGTACAAACAGCACGTTCGGGACGTAACGGTCATTTTCCCATTTTTTCCCACAACGTAGCTAGTCGTCCAAAACATTCAAATAAAATTACAGACAGTATTAATTGTCTGTATATCATCCAAAAAAATTAAAACAGTAGCTCGGAAAAACTTTTATTTTACCGTCTTGAAACAAATTACGTAAAAAGACCAAATAAAATTTGAGCCTGTATAAACGTATTTGCATTTCATGCAGAAATCGAGAAACAGTAAAATAGGGACACAACGGTCATTCATACAAAAGCTTGAAAAACAGTAAACAGTACATTCAGAATATTTTCTAAAAATTGGGGTGTTGACACATGGCGTGACACCTCAGCACCTGTGACTCAACATATTCAGGAAGCTTCCAGAAGCAGTGACTCGCCATATTCTAGAAGCGATGACTCGCCACATTCTGGAAGGTTATAGAAATGCTGACTCACCCTGTGACTCTCCGCAGTGAGTCATACATTCCAGAAGGTTCCCTGACGACTCACCATGCTGACTCAGCGCTATGACTCACCATTGCTGACTTAGCTAGTGACTCAGCTGATGACTTGCCATGCTGACTCACCTGTTCTAGAAATATCTACCCTGACTCATCATGCTGACTCATCGTAGTGAGTTACATGTTCTAGAAACTTCTCTTTGATGACTCGCTCTGTGACTCATTAAGGGCAATTAGTAGAAAATGATCAATAATAGTTGCTACCCAGCTAGAACAAGAGAAAAATCTAGGTATATTTTATTATCCATTGGACAATAGACATTGACTTTATAAGCAGTAATTATTATTCATTGCTTACAGTATACCGAAAAATATCTTAAGTCTTTATCTTTTTCATGAAGTCTATAAATAGGAGGGCTTTGATTCATTTGCAATTTTTGGCAAGAAGCTCTCACCCCTTTTCTCTCCTTGTACTCCACGGCCATAGCACCCAAATGGAAGACAACCTTCACCCATTTATCTCACTTTCTCTCTTACACATCCTTTTCTCCAAAGAACCAAGAACAAGCAACCAAAACTCTCTCATTTTCTCTCCTCCATGGATTCGGCCAAGCACTCAAGAACCACTCTCCAAACTTCTATAATTCCTACCAATATCATTTCTTGAATCCTCTCATTGATCCAAGACACTTTCATGTTAGGAATTTCTCAAGATTCATTCATTTCCATTGTCCTATCAAGCAAAGAACACAAAAACTCCTATCTTTTTCTTCTCCAAGCTCACGGCCAAGAGGCCATGGTTCTACCATCACTCTTCAATAATTTACACCAACCATATATCTTGAATCCTTACCTTGTTTCAAGACACTTTGTAGTTGGAGCCTTGATCAAAATCACCTATTTTCAAGGAGTTCTTTCAAAGCCAAACACATAACTCTCACCTTTCCTCTCTATGGAAGCTCACGGCCAACCCCCACAAAATCACCTTCCAAGCTTCAATAATTCTAAACAACCATAGATCTTGAATCTCCATGCAATTCTAAGGAACTTTCATGTTAAGACCATCTTCCAAATCATCCATCTTCAAGCACTGTTTCTAAGATCTAAGTTTGAAGAATAAAGGGTGAAATTCTTGATATCCTCTTCTAATCATAGATTCAAAGTTCTAAACCATATTTTGATCCATGGTTTTTCTTGTTTAAGCCTTAGATATTAATATTTCACGTTTTCTTTGATTTTCAAGAAGCATTTAGTGGTTAAAGTTCATCTTGAAGGAGGCAACAAGAGGACATCCAAGGAACTTTGGAGGTTTCATCAAGAGGTAAGAGGGAGATTACCGTCATCAGTCATGTGTTGGTGGTGAGGAATGGATGTGTTTGTGGTGAAGAATCCATAAGGATTCATTCACTTGATTGTTTAAAGTTTTCCTATTTGTGATTGATTTTGTGTGCAAGCATGTCTATAGCTTTAAAATATATGGTATGTGTTTTATGATTGCTTTAATATATGGTATGTGCTCATAGATGCATGATAGTTATTGTAGGATATAAATAATATGTTGAAAATTTACATGAGTGTTCCAAAGAACACATATAGCTCACAGTTTTCACTATTCTAAAGAGAACCAAAATGTTCTCAACTATTTTCTAAAGCAAGAATTAATAAATTTAATTAGTAATGATTTTTACAAGAACTTAATTAGTAAAAGATAAATTAAACATGATTTAAACATAGTGAATTTCGGCCAACATGCCAATTTAAGACAATTTTGATCTAAATGATTTTCTAAGAGTAGATTATGTAATTTAATAAAGGGGAACTCAACTTAATAAATTTAGAAATATAAAGAGAATGATTTTAATGATAATAAATTGGATTAAGAATTTTTGTAAGAGATTAAATGATGAGAAACAATTAAATAAGATTTTAATGCATAGAATGATTTTTAGGCCAACATGCCTACTTATGATGTTTTTAATCCAAAACTAGTTTAAAAGTATGGACTTATGAAATTAATTTAATGAGAACTTAATTGAATGGATTTTACAATAATCTAGTGGATAGAAAATAATTTAAACATGATTTATGCATGAAATGATGAATCCAACCAACATGTCTTTTTAATGTGTACTTAATCTGAAATTTGTTTTCTAAGTGTAGACTAGTTGTTTAAACTAAAAAGAATACATTTGCAATGGATTTTCAAGACTTAAAGAAGTAAACAAATTTTTATTCGTAATATGGTGTCAAAGAGAAATAAACAAAACTCTTGAAAATATTTACCTTTGAATTTTAAAGTATGATAGTAATTTTCAAAGTGTATTTTGTAATTATAAACTAAACAAAGGGGTTTTTTTAAAGGAAAACATAGAAAATATATTTTATAGATTTTCTAGACAAAATACTGTCATAATTTACTAAAAATGAATGAATAAAGGAAAGAATTTCACAATATATTTATAACGTAAGGAAAATATTCTACGTAGTCTAAAAGTATTAAAAATAGCTTACGCGGTTTTAAAGTAATGATTTTAAAGCTTTTTGATCAAGAAAGCGATTTAAAAATCTTACACGATTGAGAAAACGATTTAAAAACAGTACGCGATTTTAAAAACAACAAAATATATTTACGCGATTTAAAAATGTTTGTAAAAATGATGAAATTGTGAAAACGCAATAAAATCTTTACGCGATTGACTAAAACAACGAGTTTAACTATCGGGCTAAAGTGGTAGATCCGGACAGATTGAGAAATGGTATTGTCAGGTGCGACGTACTATATTTTGGAATATTGATTGAGAAATAGTACTGTCAGGTGAGACGTACTATATTTTGAAATATTGAGACCAATGGTATTTATGTAATTATAGTTCATATATACGCATTGAGTTGGTATGCATAATTGATGGCTGTGATGGCTTTTGTTGCTTAGGAGTGAATGAGAGCTGGATAGTGTGATCCAGGTGGGTGATCTACTGGGGACATCAGGGCGCGGTTATTCATAGTGACCTATTTGTCACATTATATGCTTGGCCATGATGTACCGTTGCAACGCACTGGCGTACTGTCCCGACAAACACTATTTATGTCTTGCGTCTTGCTTAGACTGTCATTATGGGTGGCAGATCTTCTGGACCATTCATATCCGAAACTGTTTAGCTCCATGGAGTAGGAATATGATGCATTGTGCATATGCATAGTTTGTGTACATATTGTTGTGGCATTGTCGAGGTACATTTCATGGTGGCATAATCATTTTATATGTTTATTATGGATATCTATTGTTGATATACTGTTGATATTTATATTGTTGTGATATATGTTTTCTGAATATACGGATAATTTGTTAACATGATTATACTTGTGATATTTGTGTGTATGGAATGACTTTGTCATTTGTATCATTCTTTGCTGCCATACTGGTATTGGTGAAAGGGGATCTCACCTCTTTATTGTATTGTTTTGTTGTGTTTGTATTATTTAAATTCGTATAGTAGGCGAAGCAAGTTTCTTAGACTTTTGGAGGCAATGTTCTGTGGTCGGTGACGACGTCGAGGAGTGACCTTCTCAGTTTCAACAGGATGCAGTTTGGTGGAGAAACGGAACATGTATGTTGGGTTTTTCTTAATTAGTGTTGTTACCGTGCTATTAGTAGTACTCGTCATTGGGTTTTGCTACTGTTCCTTGAGTCTGTAAATTATGTTATAAATGTTGTTTAATATTATATGGTATAATTAACATGTGTATTATTAGTTCAGTCTATTTTTTGTATTACGTATATTTTCAGTAAGTTTATATTATCAGCAAAAAGAGATTTTAACAATCCACATTTTTGAACTCAAAGCCTTTTGTTAAATGATTTTCAAGTTGTAAATATAAGTTTTTGGTCAGAAATGTGATGCCCTACGGAGGGTGTTACAAAAAGGACTTCCTTTGGTTGTAACAAGGCCAAGGGGAATAAGGAAATGTAGGAAAAAGATAAATAAAGGTAAATAATATTTATGGATAAATCGATATAAAACAGAATTAGGTTGAAAAGATGATTAATAGAACATAATGCACAATGGTATAACCAATCCTCACTTTCAACCAAATATTCTCATTATTCTTCACAAACAATCTTTTTATTTCTTCTTCCTTTTTGTCATTTTTTTTATCAACCCATGAAGACAAAAACAACCCTTAGGCTATGTTTGGGAGTTTGGGGGGAAAGGAAGGGGAAGGGTTTAAAGGGGAAGGAAGGGAAGGAAAATGAAAGGTTTACCCTTCCCTTGTTTGGGTGTGTAAAATATAAGAGGGACAGGAAATGGATGGTTTAGGATATACTTTGTACTATTTTACCCAAAATAGAACTTACCACCTCCATCAGCTACATCCCACCTACGCTTCACCCAACTCCATCATCTTTGTCCAAAAACCCATCACCATAACCCAAACATAGTGCAGATTTGCATCCAAAAGCCACGCTCCTTGCGTCGCCATCGCCGCCTCCCCATGACCCATGGCTCCCAGCCACCAGATCGCTACGCACCCACTTATCTCCAATGTCAGACTAGATCCGAGCCATCCACCAGCCCGCCACTGCCGTCCACTGTAACACCCCAAAATTTGTTTATTTTATTATAAATAGTTATTTTATAATATTTGTTATTTTTGTGAATTTTTTTGAATTTTTCTAAGAATGCAAAATATTTTAATATTATTTTTTATTTTACGTGCACATTGAGCGGAGCTGGGGAAATGAGATATTTTCCCCGAGGACCTTGATCTATGGAAACGTTGACGGAGGATCTTACTAAACCCGAGGCTGGATACGGTTTACGAGGTTTTACGTTTTTTGATATTTTTATCTGATAAATAAAAATCATTGTGTATTTTATTATCTATTGGACAATTAACACTGACTTCTGTCAACTGTAACCATTGTCCATTGGATAATAGTATGCAGTAGAAATCTTATCTTATCTAAAGAAAATCCACTTTATGTCAAATCAAATCACCTTTAATTCAAAAAGAAATGTATTTTAATTAAAGCTTCTCAAGGAAGCTTTGACTAAAAATGACCAAAATGCCCAAAACTTACATGAAAAGCCAATCTCTCCCTCTCTTTCTCTCCTGTGTGCCGCGGCTTAGGGCCTTTGGGGAGCCAAAAAAATTTAGTTTTTGCCTTATTATTCCTTACTCCAAAATTTCGAATCACAAAAAGCTATTACCCTTTTTTTCTTCATTTCCTCTTCTCCTATTTTTCTCTCTTCTTCTTCCTCCTTTCCTCTTCACCATGGCAACAGCCCCATTCATGTGGCCATCTCCATTTGTTTGCTTCACTACTACCATTTCTAGATTTCTCTTCTCATCCTAAACCTTTACTCTTTGGTGATCATCTTCCAAATCCATCATTTTTATCACTGTTCTTCAAGAACAAAGCTTGAAGCTTTTGAGATAAATTTTTTATTCCTTACTTTCTCTTCTTCTTTTTCGTTTCTATGGTCACTTTCATGGCCATGGATCCTTTCTTTTCAAGCCATTAATGTTGATTCCTTGAGTTTGATTTCCTAGGGTTTTGGTGAGCTCTTGGCCGAATCTCACAAGCACATCAAGGGGGTGATTTTCGTGTTCTTCCCTTAGGTAAGAGGGAGATTTACTCACTTCAACCTGTTTTGGTGGTGAGGGAACTTTTGAGTGGTTGTTGATAGAGGAATCCATAATGGATTGCTCACTTTGCATGTTTATTTTCCATGTTATGTGCCTATTTAATTTACATGAAAATGTTGGTTGTTTTGAATGCCTTGACGATGTTGGATTGCTTAGATTGGATGAATGAAAAAATGTAGGGTTTCCTAACCTTTGGGGAGGTCACGACCTTGGGCTATATTTTGGGGGTTTGAGTTTGATTTTTGTGGGAATTGAAACTTAGGTAATTAGGTGTTAAAGGATTTGATACATGAAATGGAAAAATTGGGTTTTCACACTCTTGGGAGACTTACGGCCTCTAGGGAGTTTTGGGGTCCAAGTGGTGTTTTTGTGCAACCTTGTGGCTTAAGCAATTTAGAGTTATGAAATCAATAATGCGATGAAAGAAAAATGTTTGGATTTTGTTTTTGAGAGGGTACGGCCCCAAGGGTCTATTTGACCTAGACTTGTGTAATTAATCAAGACGTAAGTAATTAGGGATTATGAATTCATAAGAATGAAATTGTGGTTTGTGTTGAACCTTATAAATGTATGATATTATTAAGTATTGACTATATGCCATTGTGAGTCCATGTGTAGGACCAAAGACTTGTTGATATTTAATTTGACCAAATTGTGGTATGATTAATGAGAAGTATATTATTGATGAATATATATGATATGCATTGAGTCATCATGTATTTATGAAAGTCCGTTGGACTCTGTTGTTAAGGTTGTGTATGCTTAGGAGATTGAATCACACCTTAGTGCGGGTGCGAATAAACGAAGTATAGGTCATATTGTTGGCATTGGGGGTGTTAAGGTGCGGGTGTCTCACAATAGACAATGGTAGCTCCACTGGGACCGTGGGATAGACCGATGCAAACATACCGAGGATCCGGACCGAGACACTGTCCTATATCGCGATCTTGTTGAGAGTGCCATGTATAAGCCATGTTGCGCAAAAGATTATTTTTCTGATAAGCACTTTATTTTTAGGCTGACGAGATACTGGCATGACTCCCTGATCATTCTTTCCAAATGTTTATGTCTAGCTCCATGGAGTAGGATTTTGGTACCTCATGCACTATGCATTGTCTGTGTCATATTTCATCTGGCATAAGTGTCCATAACTTTTAAATTATCCCTCTTAATGTTGTAATAATTGTTTGATTAATGAACTGCTTACTGCCTGAGATATTATTGTTGTTTCCCTTTTATTGCTTATTTTTATTATTACTGTTGATATATATATATATATATATATATATATATATATATATATATATATATATAGGATCTTACTCTAGTGAGAGAAGTGTTTATTGTAAGAGATGAGAGGAGTAAATATTGATCATTGGATCTTACATGAATGGTCACGATTAGAATATAAATGCATATGACTTTTTTAAGTGGTCACATGACCTTTAAGTAACTTTTAATCTTGATCATCCATGTATGGTTGTATGGTTAAGATTTACTCCTCTCACCCTCTCACAATAAAAACTCCTCTCACTAGATATGCCCCTATATATATATATATATATATATATATATATATATATATATATATACATATATATATACATATATATATATATATATATATATATATATATATATATACATATAAATATATACATATATATATATATATATATATATATATATATATATATATATATATATATATATATATACATATATATTGTGATGTTATGTGGGCATCCTGCGCCGTTCTGTTTTCTTATTGCCGTACTGGTATTGAATGCTAGGTGTCTCACCTCTTTCCTGTATCCCTATATTTCTTTTTTATTTATGTGCTTCTACGAAGACATCCGTGAAAAAGGGAAAGCGCCCGAGTTCCTTGGTTTCTGGCCTGATTATGACTATTGCTTGTTCGAAGATGTGTCTCGTCCACGTAGATTTCTGGGATATGCGAGGATGACTTTCCACGGAGGTCCTGATTGTTGGCATATTAACCTGAGCACTGATCGTTGTATTTATCTTGGGAACTTGATGGTGTCGCTAGCTTGGGGTCGCTATGACCCACCTGTTTTTAACTTCACTACTTTTGTTCATCTGGAGTTTTACCTACCTATTAGTGATTTGTGGGATGATCTCTATTACAAAGCACAAGATGACTCATTCCTATCTACTGCACGAGCCTCTGCTCATAATTCGGTCGCTTCGATGATGATTTCATCTGATGAGGAAGACCCAGAGGAGGATCCTGCCATGGTTCCTTCTCGTCAGTCTTAGGGGACTGGTACTGTCGGTGGCTACTGATGGCTATCCGTATATCTTTTTGGGAAGCCTGATGTTTTGCTATTTTGATGGGTTGTATATTTGTAAACATCTTGGGGTGGGTAAAGCTTTTGCTTTTGTGTACATGATGATGTAATTAAACTAGCATGATGCAAATATATATATATATATATATATATATATATATATTATGTGGATGTATGGTTTTCTTTCATGTCGATTTCTACTGTAACTATATTTATTATTCGCTCTTAACAAAATATATATATATATATTCAATACCCGATCGCTATACAATTACGATTGAAGATGTTTATTTATATATTAAATGAATCGGGTCTTAATTTATGATTTGTTATTTTCCGCATTTTATTTTGGTGTAACGTTCCCTCTTCCTCTAGAGAAAAAGGAGGCGTTACTCCATCGTCTTCCACGATCCCGACAACTCACGACATAGTCCCTTCTTCTGCATGAACCAACCACACGCCGCCCAACCGAGCCAGTCGCCTACTGCACTCCGCGAACCACCGCGACTCGCCCTACTCCCACACTTAGATCTGCCGTCGCATCCGTGCACTGTCACCTCAGTGACCTTCCACCGAACCGAGCCCTTCGAGGGATAAGTGTCTATGTCGTTGAGGTGGGGTGGGTTGGGGATTTGGGTTGAAGGATAAATGGATAATTTCGTACCAAAACCCCCCAATTTGGGGGAACTGAAATGAGAGGGGCTTTGGAGGGCATCCGAAAATCCCATTTTCCCTTCCCTCTTATTTCCAAAACTCCCAAACAATGGTTTCTCAACTCCAAACCCCTCCCTCCCTTCCCTTTCCCTTCTAACCCTTGTTCCCAAACATAGCCTTAATGACTTTTCAATTAACACATTAGTTGCTCCAAAGAATCCAACATGATTATTCAATTGGGTATTCAAAGAAATTAATTTTTGGCTCAAATGGGGCAACTAAGAGATTATTTTATCAATGCAACTCTGGAAGTCAAAAAAGGATTAAGCCTAATTGCCTTAATCATGTTTGATAATCACATATTTTATTCAACAATAAACTCTCATTTTTAGTTATTTACATTCTCCATATACTTAATTGATTAAGCCTGGTTACGTTTTGTAAGTTTGGACTCAAATTAGACTTAATTGATTTTTTCAGTACTATTTTAGTCTTATACTGTTTCTGTATTTCGGTCATATCTTGAGTTCTAGATGTCTCATAATTATGTATCTTACCTTGTAGGAAAGATAAGAGAGAGCTCTACAACTTTCATGAGAGCTCTAGGGCTCAATTAGACATCTAGTGGAGCTAAATGGGCTTGGAAGTCAGAACATGAGTTTTGTGACTGGAACCTGAATAGTGTGTAATAATCAAAGCATAACTTGGGTTGTAGGAACTTCCTTGGGATGAAATTTGGACATTTGAAAGTTAAGACCCATATCTACAACTTTCATGAAGAACACAAAACTCATATCAGACTTCTTGAAAGTGATATTGGGCTTTGAAGTCAGAACAGAGGTGCTGTACTTGGACCTGAACACCGTTCAGTAATAGGGTCATATCTTAGGCTGTAGGTGGTCTTTGGAGCTAAAACTGGTGCCATTGGAAAGATACGACAAAATGATACAACTTTCACGAAGACCATGTTTTATAAATCTGATGGCATCCATGAGATCAGCACTGAATGATTTCGGAGACAAAGAATCTCAATTATTTTCCACTCACCATTTGGCATTTTCCACTCATCCACCCACTTATTAATTAGCCTTTTTGTCGTTTTGTATCTCTAATCCTCTATAAAAGGCTCCATTGGCTGATCATTTAGGGGATTTTGGTTTTAGGCTTAGTTAGGAGAAATTATGTTCATGCTTATATATTGTCTTTCTTTGTTGTAATTTTCTTTTGTTCTAATTTGAAGTTATGTTCATCTTTCTCTTCTACTCTTTTTCTTTCTTCTTGATTATGAGTACTTAATTTTCATTTTGCTTGGGTGAAAGAGTGAAACTCTTGGTAATGAAATAAGGTAAGATTTTTCTATTTCTTGTGCTTAAATGATATATTATAAAGTGGACATTATATGTATTGTATTTTGTTTCCAATCAATTTAGAAACCTTCCTTGTATAATGGAGATCTTGATTTATTGTAGATAAGAGGATTGGCACAGTGAATGCTTGAGCTCACTTACAATTGTTAGTAGATAATTGAAGAAATCATAATATGATTGCATATATAATTAAACTTTGAATGTTATATTTTTCGATTGGAACTTCCTTTATGTGTAGATTTCAATTAAGTTATAAAGAAAAATAATCTTGCCTCTAATTTATTACCAAGAGTGGATCTCCTAACCCAAGCAAATCCTTTTTCATTTATGAACAACTTTTATTACTTTTGGTGTTGTGACAAATCCTTTTCTTACCTCAATTAATTTTTCTTCATCAATTCCCTATGGATCGACATCGAACTCTCAAGAATTTATTATTTGAGACAACTTGTACTTGGGTTTGCATCCTTTTATCCGCATCATGTTTTTGGCGCTATTGCCGGGGACTTGATTTGAAGTTTTAATTTATTGAGGTTCTTATTCTTTAATAAAATCTATTTACTCTTCTCCCTCACCGGAGCAAAAGATCGGCTTGCTGGTCCTTCGGTTTCTTTACTAACTCTCTAACTTTCTAACTATCTAACTTGCTAACTTACTAACTTGCTAACCTACTAACTTGCTAACATACTAACTTTCTAACTTTTATATTTATGTTATTTATTTATGTTTACTAACTTTTATATTTATGTCATTTATTTTTGCTAACTAACTTTTATTTTATGCTCTCTAACTTTTAATTTACGTCATTTTTTTCTGCTCTCTAACTTTTTAATTTCTGTTATTTATTATTGCTTTCTAACATAATGAAATAATCTTTCTTCTTCTCTTCTCTTTCCTTTCGCCGGCTCTAGTGGGGCTTTGCC
This sequence comes from Ormosia emarginata, assembly GCA_029884605.1. Lineage (NCBI taxonomy): Eukaryota > Viridiplantae > Streptophyta > Magnoliopsida > Fabales > Fabaceae > Ormosia > Ormosia emarginata. The sequence continues at coordinate 2,883,725 of JAQQTP010000041.1, read as the reverse complement.
TCTCTCCGATTTTCATATTTTAAATTTATTTTTTGTAATTTACTTTCTGTACTTTACTTTTTGTACTTTATTTTTGTATTTTACTTTTTGCACTTTCTAACTTACAAATTATTAACTCTCTAATTATCTAACTTTTTACTTTTTCAGTTATCTAACTTTTTACTTTATCAGCTATCTACCTTTTTACTTTTTAATATTTATTGGGTGGTTGGTTTATATCACATCCTTGTTAATATTTAATGGCTGGTGTAAACCGTCGACTTGTACATTATTTTTTTTTCTATTTTAAGTCATTTATTTATGCTTAATTGGTATCGTGATATAAATTCTGGTCGTTTAATTTAAATTAATCCTAGTACTTTATATATTGATTTGTTTGAATCACAATCACACACAATTGACACAATGGCTGAAAATGAAAGTGTACATGATGAACATGAAAATCAACCATTGCGAACTATGCATGAATATTTGCAACCACCTCGAAATTCTAGTCCATCATGTTTTATCTTTCTACTCAATGCCAACAATTTTAGATTTAAGCCAGGTACGATTTCTTTACTTCCTAATTTTCATGGTTTAGAATCTGAAAGCCCATATTTACATATAAAAGAATTTGAGGAAGTATGTATTGCTTTCAATGACCAAAATTGTACTGAAGAGATTGTTAAGCTTAAATTGTTTCCTTTTTCTTTAAAAGATAAAGCAACAACTTGACTTAATACTATGAACTAAGATCAATTAGCACATGGCAAGAAATACAAGATGAGTTCTTAAAGAAATTTTTTCCAACACATAAAACCAATGCTATGAAAAGACAAATCCAAATTTTTTTTCAAAATTCAAATGAAGCATATTTTCAATGTTGGGAACGGTTTTAAAATTTGTTAAATTCTTGCCCACATCATGGTTTTGAAAAATGGCGTACTATAAGCTTCTTTTATGAAGGTTTAACACCTGAAACTAAACAATTTGTGGAAATAATGTGTAATAGTGAGTTTCTTGATAAAGAACCTGATGAAGCTTTAGACTATTTAAACTAGTTGGCTGAAAATTCTTAATCTTGGCATGGTACTAGTATTTCTGAAAATTCAATTAGATCTAACCTTGCAAGTGCTAATAAAGGAAAATATCACCTTAGTCAAGAGGAAGATCTAAATTCTAGGTTTGCTAATTTGGCTAGAAAAATTGAAGCAATGGAATTAGGAAAAACAAAAGAAATCAAATTTGTGCAAAATAAAGAAATCTGTGGCATTTGTGATGACTTAAGACACTCAACACATGAATGTCCTAAGATTCTTATTTTTAAAGAAGTTGTACATGAGCAAGTAAATGTAATGAATAATTTTAAAAAGTCATTTATTTCTTCTTTTTCAGATACATACAATTCGGGATGGAGAAATCACCTGAACTTCAGCTGGAGGAATAATAATCAGTCACAACTCGTGCAACCATCACCTTCTCAGGCACAACAAGACTCTCAAAATTCTCAAGGATATGTACCTTATGTCCCATCATATAAGAAAAACCTTGAAGAAATACTACATGCATTCATAGAAAAGCAAGAGGCCATTAATAAACAAAACAATCAAACCATGATTAACATAAAAGAAACTATTGCTAAACTTTCTTCTGCACTCACCATTCACGAGAAAGGAAAATTTTCTTCTCAACCTCAACCAAATCCCAAGGGTCAGTACAGTCTAAATGAGGGGAGTTCAGAAAACCAACAAATGGATCAAGTCAAGTCAGTGATAACTCTTAGGAGTGGAAAGGTTGTTGAAAAACAAATTTCCGAACCTTGTGAGAAAGAAGATGAACCAATTCCCCAAGAAAATGAAGAAGTTGACCAAAAAGAGACCAAACTCTCGCTTGCACCCCAATTTCCTCAAGCATTAAACAATTCAAGGAAATTAAACCATAACACTACAATTTTTAAAATTTTGAAACAAGTGAAGGTCAATATTCCTCAGTTAGATGCTATCAAATAGATTCCTTCTTATACTAAATATTTGAAGGACTTGTACACTGTTACAAGGAAACTAAATGTGAAAAGCATTTTTGGTTGAACAGATAAGCTCAATTCTTCAGAATAATAATGCGTTGAAATATGAAGACCCTGGTTGTCCTACAGTTTCATGCATTATTGGAGAACATAAAATTGAAAAAGCTTTACTTGATCTTAGTGCAAGTGTCAATTTGCTTCCATATTCAGTTTATCAGCAACTCAACATAGGTGAGTTAAAACCAACTTTTAACTTTTCTACTTGCTGATAGATTAATTAAAATTTCAAGAGGAATAGTGGAAGATGTATTGGTTCAAGTTGATAAATTCATATATCCTGTGGATTTTATTGTCTTAGATACTGAACCTATTGTTGATAGTTGCAAGTCAATTCTTGTTATTTTAGGCCATCCATTTTTAGCAATATCTAATGCTTTGATAAATTGCAGAAATGGAATGGTAAAGCTAACATTTGGAAACATGACAATAGAGCTCAATGTTTTTAACATGTGCAAGTAACCATAGGAAGTCCTGGATGAAAAAGAGGAAGTTGAAGGAATTGAAGCCATTATAGATAATCATCTTCAAACAAGGAGTTCTTCTGACCCATTAGAAATTTGTGTAGTCAATTCATTTGATTTAGGCATGTAATTAGAAGATTATATCTCTAAAATATGTTTTTTGCTTGATTGTACACAGGTAATGAAGTACAAGGGATGGAAGCCAAGATTTGAAGAGGTAAAACCCATTAATAATAATGTCCATGAAGAATTACCCGCACTGAAACTAAAGCCATTACCTGTTGGGTTGAAATACACATTTTTAGGAGAAGAGCAATGCTTTCCAGTGGTAATTTCTTTGTCTCTTACTGAAGAATAAGAAGGTATGTTAACAGAAGTACGTAAAAGGAATAAAAGTGCAATTGGATGGACATTAAAGGATATAAAAGACATTAATCCATTAATTTGTACACATAGAATACATTTAGAGGATAATACTAAAACTTCTCAACAATCTCAAAGAAGATTAAATCCACACATGAAAGAGGTAGTTAGAGTTAAAGTCCTTAAATTGCTTGATGTTAGAATTATTTATCCTATCTCTGATAGCCAGTGGGTAAACCCTACACAAGTTGTGCCTAAGAAATCTGGAATAACTGTAGTTGAAAATGATAAAGGTGAATTAATACCTACGCGAGTCTCATCTTGTTGGCGTATGTGTATTGATTTTAGAAAATTAAATGTTGCTATTAGGAAAGATCACTTCCCATTACCATTTCTTGATCAAATTTTGGAAAGGGTAGCAAGACATCCATACTACTATTTTCTTGATGGTTATTCAGGTTATAATCAAATACCAATTGCATTGGAAGATCAAGAAAAGACCACTTTTACATGTCCATTTGGTACTTTTGCATATAAAAGAATGCCTTTTGACCTTTGTAATGCTCTGGCAACATCCCAAATATGCATGCTAAGTATTTTCAGTGACATAATTGAGCATTATTTAGTGGTTTTCATGGATGATTTGACAATTTTTAGAAATTCTTTTGAAAATTATCTTGATAATTTGGAAAAAGTTTTTAAAAGATGCGAAGAAAAAGGATTTGTGCTAAATTGGGAAAAATGTCATTACATGGTTATCTCAGGAACAGTATTAGGTCATGTGATATATTCTAAAAGAATTAAAGTTGATAAGGCCAAAGTTGAATTAATTGTCTATTTGCCTTCCCCAAAAATAGTCAGAGAAGTTCGTTCCTTTTTAGGACATGCAAGATTTTATAGAAGATTCATTAAGGACTTTAGTGACATATCTAGACCATTATGTAATCTTCTGTTGAAAGATGCACCATTTGATTAGACTCAAGAATGTCAAAAATCTTTTGAAAAATTAATTGGTCTTTTGATATCTGCTCCTATCATACAATCCCCTGCATGGTTTTTGCTTGTTGAGTTGATGTGTGATGCTAGTGATTTTACTGTAGGCACTATTTTAGGCCAAAGAAAGGAAGGTAAGCTGCATATGATTTGTTACGCAAGTAGAACTTTAAATAGTGTACGAATGAATTACACCACTACTGAAAAAGAACTACTTGCTGTAATTTTTACACTAGACAAATTTTGATCTTACTTAATTGGTTCTTCTATTATGATTTTCACTGATCATGCTGCTGTTAGATATTTGATGTCTAAGTAGGATGCCAAACCAAGATTGATACGGTGGATCTTATTGCTTCAAGAATTCAACATCACAATAAAAGATAAGAAATGAGCCAAAAATGTTGTCGCTGATCATTTGTCCAGACTTACAACAGACTCATCTTTTGATAGCACACCCATCAATGATTTTTTTCCCGATGAATTTTTATTTTCTCTCAATTCCATGCCTTGGTTTGCTAACATTGTCAACTTTCTTGTAACAGGAAAGATGCCGCCTCAATGGACGCACCAAGATATAAAGAAATTTTTGACAAAGCTGAAAAATTTTTATTGGGATGATCCTTACTTGTTCAAATATTGTCCTGACCAAATCTTTCGGAGATGTGTGCCCGACAGTGAGGTAGGAAGTGTCATTAAGTTTTGTCACTTAGAAGCATATGGAGGTCACTTTTCTTCAAAGAAAATAGCTGCAAAAATCTTGCAGTGTGAATTTTATTGGCTCACTTTATTTAAGGACTGCTATACTTTTTGTAAAAGTTGTAAAAATTGTCAAAAATTAGGCTCAATTTCAAAAAGAAACATGATGTCTCTGAACCCCATCTCTGTCATTAAAATTTTTTATTGTTGGGGAATTGATTTCATGGGCCCATTTCCATCCTCATTTGGATTTGTGTATATTTTGGTTGCAGTTGATTATGTCTCAAAATGGATTGAGGCGATTCCATGCCGACACAATGATCATAAAACTGTTCTCAAATTTTTAAAAGAAAATATCTTGTGTCGATTTGGAATTCCTCGAGCTATCATCAGTGATGGAGGAACACATTTTTACAATAAACTATTTGAATATTTAATGAAGAAATATGGTATTACACACAAAATTATCACCCCTTATCACCCTCAGACAAATGGACAAGTTGAATTAGTAAATAAGGAGATTAAACAAATTTTGGAAAAAAACGGTTAACCCAAATCGTAAAGATTAGTCTTTAAGACTAAATGATGCACTTTGGGCTTACCGTGTTGCTTTGAAAACATCTTTGGGCATGTCACCACATCGGTTTGTCTATGAAAAACCTTGTCACTTGCCTGTAGAATTGGAACATAAAGCATTTTGGGCCATTAAAGCTTTCAATCTAAATCTTGATGATGCTTGCAAGATACGCAATTTGTAATTAAATGAACTTGAGGAATTGAGAAATGATGCATATGAAAACTGAAAGATTTATAAAGCTAGAACAAAAGCTTTTCATGACAAGACAATTTTGCGAAAATCTTTTGAAATTGGTGAAAAAGTTCTGCTTTATAATTCTCGTCTGCACCTGTTCCTTGGAAAATTGAGATCTAGGTGGAGTGGTCCTTTTGTTGTCAAACATGTGTATCCTCATGGGGCCATAGATATTAAGAATCCTAGGTATGGTAATGTGTTTAAAGTCAATGGACAAAGACTCAAACCTTTTCTGAAAAACTAAGTTGATGAGGTAGAATTCATCTCTCTTTCTAATCCTTGTTATGAATAGAATTTATTCTAATTTTGTTGCCTTGATTTTGCAGTTCTTTGTGTTCTTGGTTAAGTGGCAGATAACAGTACTTCGTGGCTCTCGAGTTGTTTGTTTTTCAAATTTCCAAAATAACAAAATCTTTCTCCTTTAAAATGGACGTTATTCTTTCAAACCTGAGAAACATTTTCCTTCCCTCCCTTAAAATGCTCTGACAAAAATCTATAAAGCTAGATGTGAAAGATTGAGACTGTTAATAGACAAGGGTATGCCAGAAGATGTATGCTGGATAATTGAAGCAAATGTCTGATTAGCAGGTGAGTCTTCAATTTCATTTGACTCATACATGCTAGGTCTTGGAAATTCTAAAAGGAGAAGAGCAAAAAGGTTACAAGTTTGTCACAAATGTGCACGATGGAATTGTAACAAGCGATGTCATTCTTTGGGGATGGTTTCTGCAAATAGCGAAGATAAAATTTTCTTCATTAAGAATGGACTGAGTAAGGAGTCATTAGATGATACCTTATTAACTCTTGAGATGCATTCTTGTGGATTTGTGCATCGTGAACTTCTTAATTTGTGGAATTTCTTCAAGGATGAAGAAAAAAGCTACAGTCTTGGGAATCTGACTCTAAAAGACCCTGTTTGCCAATTTATAAGAAAATTGGATGTGAAGCTTATCCTCGACTCATAGAAGGCGTTTAAGCCGTTACTAGACGTGAAATTAGAGGCAGATGTGAGCCATATCCACAATAATATATATATATTATCTTCTTTTTCTTCATGTTTTCTTAAAAAAAAAAAAAAAAAAAAAAAAAAAAAAAAAAAAATAAGGTTAAAAGAGACAAAAATGAGAAAAGGAGGACGAAACTTCAGTTTAACTTAGTCTTTAATTAGATTAGGAGCCCCAGATGGATGTCCGTCTTTTCATATACTCAAGAGGAGACCTTCACACACCGGTATATAAATAAGGTTCATGTGTCATGCTCTATAGAGAGCCGTTCTCAGTGTCTCATAGTTTACCTTCTAGGCAAGCTGAGATGATAGGCAGAAAGAAGCGCCCTGTGTTGGCATACTCGCGTGACTATGCAACTGAGCTAGATCTTGTGATTTAATGCCATGGGCTCTCTAGCTACCTCTCACTAGAAATGGTCCTTAGGTGGTGGCTGTCAGATTTACGCATTTTAATTAGTTGCTTCGTAGCTCAATCCAATATATTCCACAAGCGGGAGGGAGAAGAATTCCAAGATTGACTAAGCCGTCTTGGTATTACTACACTACTACACTCATGACGCGTAGTATAAAGATATGCCATGAAAACTGTACATAAAGGTATGTCATCATTTGCTATTATATTTCTTTTATCTTTGTATAATTTTGTTGTATTTTGGTTTTGGACAGACGATCCTTTGAGCAGGGTCCTTCAGGGGTTTCTAGATTTCTTTACCCTGATGGTTTTTTTGAAGTAAAAAAAACAAAAAACAAAAACAAAACAAAACAAAAAAACAAAGACAAAAACAAAAAAATTAAAAATTAAAAAAAAAGATTTGTGTTTCTTAATTTCAAACTTTTCTGACAACGACCAACCTACCCTTATAGGTGCTATTATTACCCTTTCCATTTTTCTTATTTAAACACTCCATTTCCTCTACTTTCTTTCAACTCAGAATCATTCAAAGGGAATGTGAGTATAGAAATGGAAGGTGTTTCTGTTTGTCAACTTAAAAATATCTGTGTATTTTGTGGGTCTAAGTATAGGAAGGGTTTAGAATTTGTAAATGCAGCTACCACTCTTGGTTAATCACTTGTTGCGAGAAATATTCATCTTGTATATGGGGGAGGTTGCCGTGAGCTAATGAGAGTTGTATCACTTGTTGCATATATAGGAGGCAGTCATGTTTTAGGTGTCATTCCTGGACTTTTAACTCAACAGAACATCACTAGAAAGACAATTGGGGAAGAACTTAAGGTATCATCAATGCATGAACGAATGAAGATAATGCTTGACAACTCTGATGCATTCATTGCCTTACCAGGTGATTTTAGTACCTTGGAAGCAGTTTTTCAAATTTTCTCTTGGGCCCAACTGAACATCTACCATAAACCCATAGGTTTGTTGAATGTAAATAATTTCTTTGATATTTTATTACTTTTTCTTGACCATGCTATGAAACAGAAATTTATCACACCTTCGACAAGACAACTTCTTATCTCTGCTTCCACTATTGATGAGTTAATTGATAAATTAGAAGCTTTTGTTCATAAACCTGACCCAGCAATAGCTCAGATAGATTAGTAAGTAGGAAGCAGTGAGGGAAGCAGGATGAAAAGAATGCCAAATTTGACATTTCGTTTATAGCTTTCCTTTACTTTTGATTTTATTTATCATACTTTGTTTCTGTTTAAATTTGGGTCAAATTTCTCTAATAGGTAATATCTTCTATCCTTTACTCATCTATATTTTAACATTGAGGACAATGTTGTGATCTGATTGGGGGGGGGGGAAGGATAGTGGACAAAAAAAAATTTCTTTTTTGGGAAGTATGATATGATTGTCATGGACTTACTAAACTAATGAATGATGGCAGAGTAAGGAGTAATTTTACTCCTAAGACACATCTAAATTAGAAAGTATGTTTAGTGATATGATTATTAGAAACCTATTTGTAGTAAAACCAATTAAGGATGGCAGAGTAAGGAGTAAATTTTTCCTTGGAGGTAAGTTTACTCTTGAGACGCATCTTAGTTGAGGAAATAATTATTTTGTGTAGAAGTAGTAAATGGATTCTTCGATCTTAGCATAAATTGTCTTCTTTCTTAAAAATCACAAGCTTGGATATGAATGTTGATATGGTAGATTGAGAATGATAGAAATATGCCTTATGAGATTTTGAGCCTATTGATAAATGAATTGAACATTTGTACCATTCTCTTCTTTCTTGTGTGATTTTCACTCATGGAATTGTTACTCTAAAAATTCTTTGATTCTTTTTTAGGCTACATTTTCACATGTATACATAAAAATGATTGAGGCATTTTGAAATAGCTACTTTGACCAAATAACCATCCTTGTATATTTTTCCTTGTGTAACCCCTTTGAACTTATTTGACCATTCATTGTTTTTAGCTCATTATGTGCCTTAAAAAAAAATGTTTTTATCCAACCTTAGGGAATAAGAGAGCACTGGCCTTGTTCTTAAATAAGTGTGGGGGTCTGTGTGCAAAATGATTAAAAAAAAGAAAGAAAGAAATAGCTGACCACCGTTGTAATCAAAGGATTATCAGAGTTCCCTGATACACCATGTGACATATCCACACCTAGAGTAAAGATGGATGCTTACAAACAACAGGAGGAGAAGGAAAAGGTTCAGACTTAACAATGAATTTAATTCATCAATTTGGGATTGATCTTCAACAAAAACATTAGTCAAATATTGGTCATTGTCCTTTATGAAGAATGTTCTCAAACATCTTCTCCATTCTAACTGTACTATAATACTCTTTTATTCTCTTTGGTATTTATCTTCTCATATCCATATTATCTCCTCTCCTTTACCGTGGCCCCATTACAACCTTGAATAAAGTCCTCTTGATTTTTGTATGCATGTGTTTTGAGTAGTGGAGAAGTAGAAGATAAGCAAGCTTATGGTAGTGCAATTGTTCATAGGTTGAATAGAGTGAAATACTTACCTTTTAAACACTTGAGAGATTGAGAGTGAATTCTGTGAGGATCTATCATTCTTGATTCATTCTTTTCAATTGAAGTTTCCTTGCTTGTTGGTTTGAGATGTGAAGAAATGTTACCTCATTAATGCTTTAATCCCTTGAATTTCTGGTTGCTCTTCTTGTTTCATAGAGTCTTTTAGAGTTTTTAGCTTTTGAGTCTATGTCATTTTTCTTTGTTTCCTAACTTTGGTCTTATGTGTTTTGCCCAAGAGTGCAAAAAAATAAGTGTGGGAGAATTTGATAATCACATATTTTATACATTAATAAACCATAATTTTTAGTCATTTACACTCTCCATGTACTTAATTGATTTAGCCTGGTTATGTTTTGTAAGTTTGGACTCAAATTGGGCTTAATTGATTTTTTCAGCACTATTTTAGTCTTACACTGTTTCTGTATTTTGACTATATCTTGAGTTCTAGATGTCTTATAATTAAGTATCTTACCTTGTAGGAAAGATAAGAGAGAGCTCTACAACTTTCATGAGATCTCCAGGGCTCAATCCGACATCTAATGGAGCTAAATGGGCTTAGAAGTCAGAACACGGGTTTTGTGACTGGAACCTAAATAGTGAGCAATAATCAAAGCATAACTTGGGCTGTAGGAACTTCCTTGGGATAAAATTTGGACATTTGAAAGTCAAGACCTATATCTACAACTTTCATGAAGAACACAAAACTCAGATCGGACTTATTGAAGGTGATATTGAGCTTTGAAGTCAGAACAGAGGTGCTGTACTTAGACCTGAACACTGTTTAGTAATTGGGTCATATCTCAGGCTGTAGGTGGCCTTTGGAGCTAAAATCGGTGCCATTGGAAAGATACGACAAAATGATACAACTTTCATGAAGACCATGTTTTATAAATCTGATGGCATCCATGAGATCAGTACTGAATGATTTCGGAGACAAAGAATCTCAATAATTTTCCACTCACCAACTCACCATTTGGCATTTTCCACTCATCCACCCACTCCTCACCCTCTCATTAATCAGCCCCCTTGTCATTTTGTATCTCTAATCCTCTATAAAAGGCTCCATTGACTGATCATTTAGGGGATTTTGGTTTTAGGCTTAGTTAGGAGAAATTATGTTCATGCTTGTATATTCTCTTCCTTTGTTGTAATTTTCTTTTGTTCTAATTTGAAGTTATGTTCATCTTTCTCTTCTACTCTCTTTCTTTCTTCTTGATTATGAGTACTTAATTTTCATTTTGCTTGGGTGAAAGAGTGAAGCTCTTGGTAATGAAATAAAGTAATATTATTCTATTTCTTATGCTTAAATGATATATTATAAAGTGGACATTATATGTGTTGTATTTTGTTTCCAATCAATTTAGAAACCTTTCTTGTATAGTGGAGATTTTGATTTATTGTAGACAAGATGATTGGCACAATGAATGCTTGAGCTCACTTACAATTGTTGGTAGATAATTGAAGGAATCATAATATGATTGCATATATAATTGAACTTTAAATGTTATATTTTCCTATTGAAACTTTCTTTATGTGTAGATTTCAATTAAGTTATAAAGAAAAATAATCTTGCCTCTAATTTATTACTAAGAGTGTATCTCCTAGCCCAAGCAAATCTTCTTTTATTTGTGAATAACTTTTATTACTTTTGGTATTGTGACAAATCCTTTTCTTACCTTAATTAATTTTTCTTCATCAATTCCCTGTAGATCGACCTCGGACTCCCGATAATTTATTACTTGAGGCAACCTACACTTGGGTTTGCATCCTTTAATCCACATCAATGTTCAAGTATGTATGAGAATCATTGAAGTCTCAACAAGATATCAAAGCAAGTTCTAGCGCACATCAATCAAGAGAAATCTAGCTCCAAAAGAAAATTAGGATTTTGTTATGAAAGATCCATACATTAAAGCTCAAAACTCACTTTCTAGCTAAGTTAATAGAGAGAATATATGCAAGCAAACATGATTAATTTCCCAAATAGGATGCTAAATGTTTCAATACTCAATTGAAAAAAATTTCCTTACACAAAATCAGTTCATGAGTAATGGATTCTCCTCTCAAACATATTTCTATAAGCTCAGAATTAATCAAGAAATTAACACACAATTCCAGCTTGATTACTAACAACACTCAAATATTCATTAGTTCAATGTAATCAAAATTAATAGTTAAGTACAAATGTACCCCCCACACACTTAAGATTTACATTGTCCTCAATGTAAAAAGAAAATTAAAAATAAAATAAATACAAGACGATAATGAAAGAAACAGATTATTGGATAATGAAACTTCCTTGAAAATAATATATGATTGACACCAAGTAGGGGGTAGGGGTGGATCCTGAGGGAAATGTGTAGCCATGAATACAAACATCTGGTCGAACTGAGCGGTGACATGCTCTCGAAAACTAGCCTGCTCAGCTGCCATGCTACTCAAGTCGGTCAGTACACGTGATAACTCTACAAATTGTAGTTATTTGTGTCCTATATCTATGCTATATTGATTGCTTAGTCCTTGTCTGTATGCATGGAAGGAAGACTTTAGCCTCATATTCATATAATTCAATCTTGATGTCTTCCATTATGATTTTGAGGAAATGTTTCCGAATCATTGAGAAATCGAGTACATTTGTAATTGTTATTGAATTAGTGATTTCTCTATTGCAGGAAGGGTTCCAATCAAGTAGAAACTTGAAAGATTTAGACCAACATTGGAAGAGAAAGCTAAGTGCAAGGATCACCTTGTCACGCCGCGACACAGGCATATCAATGTCGTGGCATGGTGACCAAATTTGTATAACTGCCGCGGCATAGGCTTGTGAACATCGCGATGTGACTCTATTTTCTGGACCTATAAATATTGTTTTATCATATTTCAACCAGAAAGCTTTTGTGTCTTTAGAAAACAGCGGCTAGGTTTTCATTGTAAAGTTGAAAGGAAGTAGAAGTAGCCAAGTTTGGAGGGTATCTTCATCTTAGAGGAAGATTCAAGCATCAATCATCATCATTATTGAGCTTCTCTCTTCCAATCATTTTACTTCCTCTTTTCCATTCTTATGATCATGATATATTGTGACATATTTTTGTATTTCATGGCTAGCTAAGCTATATATAGAGATTTCTTTGAATCATCCTTTGGATATTGAATAATTTTGTAATCCTTAGAGTTTATATATATGATTTGGTTTGGTTCAATCATATAAATCTTAATATTCTTGAATGTTTGATAACTTTTAAGTAATTTGTTGAAATCTAATGAACCTAGACATAGAAATTTGGATTTGAGATCATAAGTATGATTGATGCATGTTTGATTTTATTCAATTGGTTTGGATAAGTTGATTCGCTAATGGGATAGACATATACCTCTTGGCCATGTATAGTAATTGATTGAGAATAGATCTTAATGAGTGGATTTTACACTAGTTCTCATGAAAATATATGAATTAGGTAACTGAAGCATGATTGATTGATCTAGACATAGGTTGTTAACTAAGTTAGATTCTCAAGTTAACCTAATCATTTCGTTTATATTGCTTATAAGGATTGCTTATTATCAATTGAAGTAAGAGGTAAAGAAAGGATTCCCTATTCTCTAATTAACATCTTTAATACCGATTTACTGCATTTTAGTCTTTACATTTGATTTACACAATCCTTTTATAATTTAAATGTGCTTGAATAGTATTAAATAAGCTATTGGTTAATATTTTGTTCTTAAGATTAACGTATTCCTCATAGGAACAATATCCGACTCTTGACTATATTACAAGTGTAACCCATGCACTTGCAGTAAGTAAAAGAGCGAACAAGTTTTTGGCGCTGTTGCTGGGAAATTACGACTTAATTTTAGTAGAGCTATTATCGACAACGAGCTTAATTAGTTCTAGTTCAAGTTTCTTTCTATGCATATTAATTTGAGTTTCAATTCTTTAATTGTTTTAGGTACTTGTAAGATGGCGAATGAGCATAACAACATGCAGCCCTTGAGGGAGTTTGCAGCCCCTCAAATGGACAATCTGCAATCTAGTATTAGACGGCTAGCCATTCGAACCAACAACTTTGAGATAAAGCTAGCCATAATCCAAATAATACAAACCTCTGTATAGTTTGGCGGCTTATCCAATGAAGATCCCAATGCGCATCTCTCAAATTTCTGGGAGATCTACAACACATTTAGGCACAATGGTGTTTCTGAAGTTGCCATTCGCCTGAGGCTTTTCCATTTTTCTCTTCGAGACAGAGCCAAGAGCTGGTGTAACACCCTGAATTTTTTTTTTATGATTTTTATGATTTTTGTAATTTTGGTGAATTATTTAATTTATTTTGATTATTTTATTATTATTTTTGCTCTTTATATGTGTTTGAGGTGGTGCCAAAAAAATAAAATATTTTCAGGCTGAAAAAATTTTGACTGTTAACTCGTGGCTGGGGGAGTTTACTAAACCTAAAACCAGAAACAGATTTTGAAATTTTTATTTTTTTAAAATTTTATCCGATAGATGAAATCTTGGTATATTTTATTATCTATTGGACAATAAAAACTGATTTTGCTAACAGTAACCTTTGTCTATTGGTTAATATCTATCGGTAAATATATAGTTAGATGATTAGTCATGAGCCTAGTCATAAACCTAATCATTACCACTTATGACTCACTTTGTTGTTGAACCAATGGCGAGAAAGCTTCTAAGGCAAGCTTGAAGGAAGTCAAGCTTTGTGGCTATGACTCACAAATTTGAACTAATGGGGGAAGCAAGCTTCCAAGCAAGTTTGAAGAGAAACTTAGAGGAGAAGTTTGGCCAACCTACAACCCTAGGTGTACACGGCCAAGGTGGCTCGAAGGACAGGCTTAGAAGACAAAATGGTTACTTAATCTCACTCAAAAATACAAAAATACAAAACTCTGTCATTTCGCTCTTTAGCAAAATTTGGCCAACACACCCACAATTACTCTCCAATCTTGTTCAATCCAAACCAACCATATATCTTGAATCTAGACACCATTTGGAGACACTTTCATGTGTGATCTTCTTCAAATTAATCCATCTTCAATCACTTTCTCCAAGCTTAAGTTTTAAGGTTTTAGGTGAAGCTTTTGATCTTTGCTTCTAATTTTATTTTCAAGTTCTAGACCATAATCTTGATCTATGGTCATCTTATTTCAAGCCTTAGATTTTAATATTTGTATGCTTAATTTGTTTTAAGGGTCTATTTGGTGGTAGAAGTTTACTCCAAGAAGGTAACTAAGGAGCTTCTTGATCATCACCTAAGGTAAGAAGGAGATTAACCTCATCGACCAACTTGGTGGGGAGAAATGGAATTTGTGGTTGTTGATGAAAAATCCATGCGAGGATTTATTCACTTGATTGTGTGAATTTAATGGTTTATGCTTGTGTGGCTATATGTGATTATATGACTTTGATAGCATGCATGAATTTACTATGATAGGAATTGATGATTGGAATGTTTTTACATGCTTTGAATCATGTGGGAATGACAAATTTTTTGGTCCTGATGATTATACATAGCTCACGGCCATATAGCCCAAGATGGGGTATCCAAGGCAAAAATATTTTATTGATTATGAACCTAGATGATCAGGTGACAAGAATATGATTTAAGAATTTACAAGTTGAAAAAGGAGATAAACAAAATTTTATCATTGGAAAAGAGTTGATTTTCGGCCGTGATAATGGAAATAAGTTTGAAAATTTAAAGTATTTCATTTAAGAGAGTTTTTAGTAAAGATAATGATTTTTTTTTAAATGTTTAATTAAATCAAAATAACGTAGATTTTGTGAAAAATGTTAGAAAATATCACTTAGAGGAGATTTGGTAAGAAAACATTGAAATTAAGGTTCAAATTTTATATTAAACATGAAAAGTCTTAAAAATTAAGCTTAGAACATCAATAAACATTTTACGCGATTGAAAAGTATTGATAAAACCTTACACAATTTAAAAAACATTAATGTTTGAGTTACATGATTAAGAAAATGTTTGAAATTTTTTACGCGATTGAAAAATGACGTAAAATGTTATCCAATTTACAAATGTAACAAAAGTGTTATGCGATTGTGAAAATACGATAAAAATACTTTGCGATTGGGAAAAAAGTAGATTGTTATCGGGCCAACATACTGGACCCAAAGATGTCAGTAGATGGTTTAGCTCAGTGGTGGCTTGATTTCATAGAAATCACATAGTTAGTAATTATTGATTCATTGAGTCATCTGATCATGCATTGTGAAAGTTGTGGAGACTTTGTTTGTTAAGGCTATATGCCTAGGAGATTGAGTTTCCAGTTTAGTGCGGGTGCGAATTGCGTAGTAAAGGTCAATGACTGATCTTGGGGTCGTCGGGGCGCGATAATATCACAAGTGGCCAGTTAGTAGCTCTATTATGTCGTGGTTACTGATGCAAACACAAAGACAATCTCGACGAGGTACTATTACTATTCACGATCTGGTGTAGAATGTCTTATATAAGCCATGATGCGCACGCTGAGAAAGTTGTAGCACCTGAATTGAGGCTAACAATATACAGACATGTCTTCTAATCATTTCTCTCCAATAATGGTTTTAGCTCCATGGAGTAAGGGTCGGTCCAGTGTGTATATGCATAGCCAGTAGACATGTTGTGATATACATTCGTTGAATCATCTAATAATTGATATCATGACTGTAATTGTTGATTCTGTACTGAATGACATTATTGTTATTATTGTTTCTTTGCTGCCATACTGATATGTGATGTAGGGGATCTCACCTCTTTATTATATTATTTTGTCTGTTTCGTTTTATGTTTATGTTCTACGAAGATTGTGATGGCGGCAAGGCGAAATCTTCTGGGTTTCGTTAGGGTGTAGTTCCATGGAGGCACCGACGCATGGCACGTCCATCTGGACACTGAGTGCATTGAGTATTTTGGGGATGTTACCATATCTTTGAGTAGGACCCGCCATAGGGTCGCTACTTTTTCTTTTGATGCTACTGTATATTTGAAGTTTTATATGTCTGTCAGGGAGTTATGGGGTGATCTCCATTACACTTCTAAGGAGGATTCTGAGGTATCGTTTGCTCGGACTCCTGTTTGTCGAGACATGCCCTGACAGAGGAATTTGTCTGTTATGGATTTTGAGGAGGATCCAGTGGAGGATCCTTCCTTCCAGGTGGTTAGACTTGGGCCAAATTAGGTTTTGTTATGGTAGCTGTACATATACTTTTGAGTATGTAAAGTTTTAGGTATTTATGTTGTCACTAAACTATGTTATATATATGAAATGTGTATTATTCAGTTTACAATGTCTTATGTTCTCTATATTTTGTTAAGTATGTTATCCATGAAAAGAAATTTTACAACCCGTATATTACAATATTAAATCATTTATGACTTGGTTTTAGCTTTTTAATTTTTGGTCTAAAATGTATTTCCCATAGGAGGGTGCTACAGCTGGTTGCAATCTCTGGCTGTGGGATCAATAATAACTTGGTCTGAGGTATGTAATAAATTCCTTAATAAATATTTTCCTCCGGCCAAGACTGCTGAGATGGTGAATGATATTATATCATTCACCCAAATTGAATTAGAATCCTTGCACGAAGCCTGGGAGAGGTACAAGGATATGCTTAGGAGGTGTCCACACCATACTATTCCACCATGACTTCAAGTCTATTCATTTCACAAGTGCTTGTTGCCGCAACATTGTCCAATAGTGGATGCTGTAGCTAGAGACTCTTTATTGAGCAAATCTTTTGATGAAGCCTTTCAACTGTTGGAGGAATTAGCTATTAACAACTACTAATGGCCCTCTGCAATAAACACTCCACGAAGGGTGGCTGGAGCACATGAGATGGATGCAATAACATCGCTGTCAGCCCAAGTGGCAGCAGTAGCAAGTAAGCTGGACAATATAGGGCAAAGTCCTCACTAAAGCCTATTTATGTTGTGTGACAAGTGTGGCGACAACCACGCAAGCGATATGTGCCCTTCTTTGTCAAAAAGTGCACAGTATGTGGGTAACTATCATCCACAGCAAAATAACCTATCCTCAACCTAGTATAATCCGAGATAGAGGAACCATCCAAACTTCTCTTAGAGGGACAACTGAGGAGCTTTCTCCTTAGGTCCTGGAAATGAGCGACCTTACAATCCTCCTGAATTCCCTTCCCAGTTATGCCAGCTAGTGCAAGATAACAAACCGTCTCTTGAAGACATGTTCATGCAATTGATGGTAAAGACAGATTCCTTCATGACTAAGATAGACGCTCATTTGGCAAAGAACGATTCTATGATTCAAAGTTAAACAACTTCGATGAGAGCATTGGAAACTCAGGTAGGGCAGTTGGCTAACGCCATAAACAACAGGCCCCGGGCACCTTCCCAAATGATACTGTGAAGAATCCGAAGGGTGCCTCCAATGAGCTCTACAAATCCATCTCACTGAGAAGTGAGAAGGATATTGAAAGTAATCAAAAAACAAAGTTACTTGAAGAAGAGGTAGAAGGGAGTAAGGACCAAGAGATAGTAATTGAGGAGGGAGAGAAGAATGAAGAAGTTGTCCACAAGAAGGTGGCGAACAAAAAGGTAGATGATAGGCCGTATATACATCCTTTACCATTTCCTAACTAACAAATCAAGCATAAGATGGATGCACGGTTTAAGAAGTTTTTGGAAGTTTTTAAAAAGCTTCACATCAACATTTCATTTGCTGAGCCATTGGAGCAAATGCCCAGTTACGTCAAGTTCATGAAGGACATTCTTTCAAAGAAGCGTAAACTAAGTGAGTTTGAAACGGTAGTATTGTCAGAGGAATACAGTGATGTTCTCCAACAAAAGCTTCCTCTAAAACTGAAGGATCCATGGAGCTTCACGATCCCGTGTGCAATAGGAGATCAATTTTTCGGCGAAGGTTTATGTGATATGGGGGCAAGCATTAATCTCATGCCCCTATCTATTTTTCAGAGGCTGGGTCTGGGGGAATGTAAGCCCACATCACTAACCCTCCAATTATCTGATTGTTCCTATACATACCCAAAGGGAATTATGGAGGATGTCCTAGTCAAAGTTGACAAGTTCATATTCCCTACAGACTTTGTCATTTTGGATATTGAGGACGATCGAAGGGTACCTCTGATTCTAGGCAGACCATTCCTTGCTATGGAAAGAACACTCATAGACGTCCATAAAGGTGAATTGACTATGAGAGTTCAAGATCAGGAGGTCACTTTTAACATTTTTAAAGCAATAAAGTTTCCTTAAGATCATGAAGAATGTTCTTATATTGGTTTGTTGGATAATATCATTGTTGATGCATTTAATGCTAACTATCCTGAAGATCCTCTTGAGTTATCATTGGCTTCATCAAATGAGCAAGATGAAAATACTAGGGACGATGTTTCTGATTTCATCAAACGCCTTGATGTTGTTCCTAAGTATTTTAGGTCACCTAAGTTTGAGCCTTTGGACTTTAATGCATCTAAAGAGGCATCTAAGCCTTCCATCGAAGAACCTCCAAAGCTTGAGTTGAAGCCATTGCCTAACCATCTTCCATATACGTATTTGGGAGCGACCTCTACTCTGCTGGTCATCATATCATTATCCCTCTTAGATGATCAAGAGGATAAACTTCTATGTGTGCTTTGGAAGTTTAAACATGTCATTGGATGGACTATTACTGATATTCATGACATTAGCCCCTCTATTTGTATGCATAAGATCTTACTGGTGCAACACCCCGGAAAATGCTTGTTTTCTGTTACATATGCTTTTTAGAATATTTGTGATTTTTGAGAATTTTTGTGAATTATTTGAGTGATTTTGATTATTTTATTATATTTCTTGATTTACGCATACGTTAATTAGGGCCTAAAAAATAAAATATTTTTTCAAGGTCGAAAAATTTTGGACTGTGAAACGGGGATGGGGGATCTTAATAAATTCGAAGTCGGACATAGTTTACGAAGTTTTGTTTTTTGAGATTTTATCTAACAAATAAAATCAGGGTACGCCCTATTATCCAACGGACAATAAATACTAGTTTTGTTAACTATAACCATTGTCCATTGGGTAATAGCTTTTACTAAAGTACTAGTCATCTTTTCTAGAATGGTCATTTTATGTGACATCATTCATGTGACATCACTTAGATGACATCACCTTTGACTTTCAAAAAAGTGAAACTAAGCTTCCTAAGCAAGCTTTAGAGAAAACTTAATAGGGAAGCTTTGTAACAAGCTTGTTGAGAAGCCTCTTTTTCTCTCACCTTAGGGGAAGCTCACGGTTTTGGGAGGGGGGGAAAGATGACAAAGTTGTCATCTTTTCACTTAAGCTTCATTCATATTTTCATTTCAAAAAGTTTCACTTTTCTCTCTCACCTTTTCTCTTCTCTTTTTCTCTGCAAGCTCCATGGCCAAGCACCCATTTTCCACCCTCCATGTTTGTTTGCTCCAATCAATACACTTCTTGAATCTACACACCCTTTGGATGATTTTCTATGTTGTAATCACCATCTAGTTCTCTCATCTTCATCATTTTCTTTCAAGCCCTAACTTGAAGCTCTTAAGGTAAGATTCTTGACCATCATTTTTCTCTCCTCTTTTTCGTGTTCAAGGCCATCAACTTGACCATTGATCTTCTCTTTTCAAGCTTTAGGTGTTGATATTGTGAGTTTAAAACTTCTAGGGTTTGGTTAGAGGTGTTGAACGAAAATTTCAAGAGACATCAATGAGCTTTCTTTTCTTGTCATCTCTTTAGGTAAGAGGGAGATTATCCTCTTCAACCATCCATGGTGGTGAGGAACGAATTTTGTGTGTGTGAATAATCTATATGTGGATTCATTCTCTTGTTTGTATAAGTTCAATGATTTGTGATTATTTGCTTTATTTGATTTTATTGCTTTGAATATTATGTAAAGTATAAGTTCAATCTTTTATTTTGATATGTAAATATTATGCTTTATGTCAATAATACTTTATGTTAAGTACATATATGTATAGAATGTATTTTCCTTTGGTGGATGAAATTTTTGGAGCTGTGTACAAAAAAAATTATATTTCATTTGTGGCTCTTATTTTCTATATACGCATAATGGTAATATTTGGAAACGTGTTGTTGCATAGTAGCAGGCCTAAATTTAGTGATTGTGGTATAATGACGATTATACTATGGTTATTAAATTTCAGATGTTACATTCTTGGTATCAGAGCAGTTCATCCTGTTGAGTCAGGGTATGGACTAACTATGCTTATACATGTTAGAAGTTCCTCTTTGTGTCGTGCACTTCCTTATCTCTTGGTTGAGATGTTAGGAAAAGAAATGCATGGTTTGCCATAGGTGGAATGTTAGCAGCTACTGTTACATAGTTACGTGATATTGAGAATTGACCTACTTAATATGTAATGTTCTATGTGGACAGGAGACTATGACTTCACCTAGGCATACTAAGGGAATAGGAGTTCTTTTAGTAAGGAGTCCAACTAGTATGACTGAACTCATTTAGGATTTGTTTGCATCTACACCTTTTGTTGTGGTATCTCTAGAGTTCCCAGGTTCGAGTCTTTTGGGTTTGTTGTAAAGTTTGTCTTGTTTGTGTTATGTGATGCTTTGTGTTTGGTATCCGAGAGGAGGTAATATCGTTTGAAAGGGGGTTACGATTGTTTTGTTACGTTTTGATTCGTCTATCTTCGAAGGAAAGCAATGGCTTGTGGTAGAGGTGCGTGTGTGGACATGGGACAAGACAATGGAAGTATGGTTGTAACTACTAGAGTAATGCAGAGGATGGTTGATGTAACAGTACAACAGAATTAGAAGGCTGCTCAGCAGCAGGAAGTGACAACCGAGGTTTAGAATTTGTCAGAGTTGGATCAGTCTCAGAATACCAGACCCCGTAACTTAGGACCATCTCGGTTCCAAAGAGGAAGGAAGTGTAAGGTCAACTGATTCCAGCGGAAACCGTATTCACGACCACCGGGGAAGTAACAGCAACATCAAACATGCAGAAGAAGTGCTAGTAGCAATGGATCCAGCCAGACCTTGGTATTTTTACTAAGATGTAAGAAGTGTGGAAAGGATCACTTGACCAGGAGTGTTCAATCAGTGGAATCATTTGCTTTAGATGTGGGAAGCCCGGTTATATCTCTAGAGACTGCAAATACCCCAAGGTAGAGCCTTCTGTTGGTAATGTGCGAGTTGCAAGACCTCAGGCAGGAGGAAGAGTTTATACTATGAGTGGAGCGGAAGCCTCCAAATCCAAAGATTTGATCAAGGGAGATTGTTCCATAGGAGGTAATCTTTTATTTGTACTGTATGACTCAGGGGCAACCCATTCTTTTATTGCTTATGATTATGTGCATCGATTTGGATTACTTGTGTCTTCTTTACCTTATGATTTGAGTATTTCTACCCCTATTGTTGAATCTGTTATTACTACCGAAGTTTGTTTGAACTGTCCTATGACGGTTGAAGGTCAAATCTTTTTGTTGATTCGATCTGTTTACCTCTTTCTCAAATAGACATAATTTTAGGAATGTATTGATTATCTTCTAACTATATCTTGCTAGATTGTTCTAGTAAAACCCTAGTTTTCCCGAAGACTGAAATTTCTGGATTTTTGATGGCCAACCAAGTTAAAGCTTTCTTGAGAGAGGGAGCTCAGGGATACATGCTATTGTTTTCCTTAGAAATCAAGAGCGAGAAGGATATGAATGCTATTCCAGTAGTATCTTGATGATGTACCTGGTTTACCACCAGAGCGGGGATTAGAGTTTACCATCGATCTTGTACCTGGATCTGGTCTTGTATCCATAGCACTATACAGGATATCGCCGTCAGAGTTGGTTGAACTCAAGAAGTAGTTGGTGGAACTTTTGGAAAAGCAGTTTGTTAGACCTAGTGTATCACCCTGGGGAGCGCCGGTATTATTAGTTAAGAAGGAGTTGTACGCCAAGTTGTCAAAGTGTGAATTCTGGTTGGGAGAAGTTAAGTTTTGGGTCATTTGATTTTGAAGGAAGGAATTGTAGTGGATCCGTCGAAGGTTGAAACAATTCTTTAATGGGAAAGACCGAAGACTGTGGCAGAGATTCTTAGCTCTGTGGAATTGACACCGAGGAAGATTTGTTTGAATATGGTTACTGATTCAAGTGATCTAATGGAAGAAATTCGAGAGAAACAACAAGGTGACAAATTTTTGCAAAATGAGAGAGAGCTGATGAAGCAAGACATTGTGTCAACAGTTGAGGAAGGACTTGACAAAATCCTAAGGTTCAAAGGCAGATTTGTGTGCCCAATGATCCGGAGCTTAGGAAGTTAATTCTAGAAGAAGCCCACACGAGTAAGTTAAGTATACATCCGGGGATGACCAAGATGTACCAAGACCTGAAATAGTTATTTTGGTGGAACGGAATGAAGAGGGACGTGGCCAAGTATGTGTCATCTTGTCTGGTTTGTCAGAAAGCTAAGGTTAAACATAAGAGACCTTCAGGAATGTTGCAACCTCTAACTATTTTCGAATGAAAATGGGATAATATTGTAATGGATTTCGTGGTTAGACTGTCGAGGACCCGAATGAGGTATAATTCGATATGGGTGATTGCTAATCGGCTTACGAAATCTGTGCACTTCTTACTGATTAACATAAGGTATTCAATGGAGAGGTTGACTCAACTGTAAATTGGTGAAATTGTTATACTTCATGGTATGCCTCATAGTATTGTTTCTGATAGAGATTCGAGGTTTACATCAAGGTTTTGGCAAAGTCTACAAGAAACGATGGGAACGAAACTTCATTTGAGTTCTGCTTATCATTCGCCAATAGATGATCAATCGGAGAGGACAATTCAATCGCTGGAAGATCTGTTGAGAGCTTGTACTTTAGAAAAGTCGGGAAGTTGGGATGAATTTTTACCTCTAATAGAGTTCACCTACAGTAACAGTTTTCACTCAAGCATAGGTATGGCAGCCTATGAGGCTTTATATGGATGACGATGCAAAACACCTTTGTGCTGGTACCAAGATGGAGAGCATCTCATGTTAGGACCCGATCTTGTACAACAAACAAGGAAAAAAGTTACGATGATTCAGAAAAAGATACAGACAGTTCAAAGTCGACAGAAAAGCTATACGGACAAGAGAAGGAAACCTCTTGAGTTTGGGGAAGGCGAACATCTATTTTTGAAAGTCACACCTACGACTAGGGTCAGTCGAGTTCTTAAATCCAAAAAACTTAATCCCAAATTCATCGGACCTTATCAAATTCTTTGTCGGATAGGTCCAGTAGCCTACCAAATAGCTTTACTAACTTTTCTTTCTAACCTTCATAATGTCTTCCATGTGTTGCAATTATGAAAGTATACTCCTGATCTAACCCATGTCATAACACTGGATACAGTACAGTTAAAAGAGAATTTAACCTATGAGACACTTCCTATAAAGATCGAGGATAGGAGAGTGAAGCAACTTAGAGGAAAAGAAATTCTATTGGTAAAGGTGATCTGGAATGACGTGACTGAAGATGCAACGTGGGAGTTAGAGGACAAGATGAAGGAACAATATCCACATCTATTCTAAGGTATGACAAATTTCGAGGACAAAATTTCTTTTTAGAAGAGGAGAGTTGTAACACTCTAGAAATTGCTTGTTTTCTATTATATATGCTTTTTATAATATTTGTGATTTTTGAGAATTTTTGTGAATTATTTGGATGATTTTGATTAGTTTCTTATATTTCTCGATTTACGTGCAAATTAATCGGGGTCAGAAAAATAAAATATTTTTTTGAGGTCAAAAAAATTTGTACTGTGAAATAGAATCGATGGATCTTACTAAACCCGAAGCTGGACACAATTTACGAAGTTTTGTTTTTCGAGATTTTATCTGACAAATAAAATCAAGGTATACCCTATTATCCAACGGATAATAAATATTAGTGTTGTTAACTGTAACCTTTGTCCATTGGATAATAGCTTTTAGTAAAATACTAGTCATCTTTTCTAGAGTGTTCACTTTATGTGACATCATCCATGTGACATCACTTACATGACATTACATTTGACCTTTTAAAAAGTGAAACTAGCTTCCTAAGCAAGCTTTAGAGAAAACTTAATGGAAAAGCTTCTTTTTCTCTCACCTTAGGGGAAGCTCACGGTTTTTGGGGGAGGAAAAGATGACAAAGTTGTCATCTTTTCACTTAAGCTTCATTCACATTTTCATTTCAAAAAGTTTCACTTTTCTCCTTCACCTTTTCTCTTTTCTTTTTCTCTCCAAGCTCCACGGCCATACACCCATTTTCCACCCTCCATGTTTGTTTGCTCCAATCAATACACTTCTTGAATCTACACACCCTTTAGATGATTTTCTATGTTGTAATCACCATCTAGTTCTCTCATCTTCATTATTTTCTTTCAAGCCCTAACTTGAAGCTCTTCAGGTAAGATTCTTGACCATATTTTTCTCTCCTCTTTTTTGTGTTCAAGGCCATCAACTTGACGATTGATCTTCTCTTTTCAAGCTTTAGGTGTTGATATTGTGAGTTTGAAACTTCTTGGGTTTGGTTAGAGGTGTTGAATGAAAATTTCAAGAGACATCAATGAGCTTTCTTTTCTTGCCATCTCTTTAGGTAAGAGGGAGATTATCCTCTTCAACCATCCATGGTAGTGAGGAACGAATTTTGTGTGTGTGAATAATTCATGTGTGAATTCATTCACTTATTTGTATAAGTTCAATGATTTGTGATTATTTGCTTTATTTGATTTTATTGCTTTGAATATTATGCATGAACTTGCTAGAATAGAAATATGATGATTGTTATATGTTGCATGATGTGAATCACTTGGAAAGGAAAAATATTTTAGGTCCCATGGACCTTGAGGCTCATGGCCAAGTAGGAAAAAAATAGGATGTGCATGACAAAATTTTGTATCAACTGGGAATTTAATAAATTAAGTGATTAATGATTCATAAAACGAAGGAAATTTTGGGTTCTTAGACCCTTAAGGTTCACAGCCATATAGGAAATCTAAGGCTAAGGAAATTTTGTATCAAGTTGGAACTTAGATAATTAGGTAATTAGAGACATAATTAGGGACTCATAAAATAGAGAAGAGGAGAACAAAATTTTATCCCTACATCAGGAATGACTTTCAGCCAAAGTGGTGAAAAATGGATTTGAATAATGTCTAAGAACTTAATAAATTAAGTGATTAGTGATTTATAAAACTAAGGTATTCTAATCGAGAGAGTTTTCTAAAGGTAATGGAAAAAGGGTTTTGTAAATTAAAGTAATATGAACTTTGGTGAGTAATGTTAGAAAAATATTTACTTGAAAAGTTTTTTTATAATGAACATTGGAAATTGAGGTTGACTTCTATATTGAGTTTTAAAAGTTTCAAAATGGAGTTTTGAATTTGCAATGACAATGTTGCGTAATTGAAAATAAACGACGATTTTACTATCGGGCCCATAAGGGGAACCCAGAGTTGTTGATGACTGTTTTGGCCAATGGTGGCTTATAGTTATGAAATGCATGACATTGATATCTATATATGTGTGTGTGCATTTAGTTATGCATCATACTTTGTGAAGTGCGGTGGACTTTTGTTGAGGTTGTATGCCCAAGAGATGAATTACACCTTTGTGCGGGTGCGAATTGAGTAGTGTGGTTCACGTGTTGAACTTGGAGGCGTCTTGGCGTGGGTATCCCACAAGTGGCCAGATGGTAGCTCCTCTGGGCCGTGGTGACCGAGCAACGCTTTGATGATCTTGACCAGGCACTATGCTATTCACGATCTGGTGTAGACTATCTTGTATACGCCATGTTGCGCAAATTGAGAAAATGAATGCACTTGAATTAAGGCTGACGAGATAGAGACAAATGTCTTCTAGATCATGCTTTCCGAATTGTGATTAGCTCCATGGAGTAGGAAAATTGGTCTATTGTGCATATGCATAGTCAATCGACATCTCATTGTGACATTTACATATCTGTTAAACTATCTGTTGAATTATCCATTGGAATACTTATTGAATTATCTGCTATATGAAACAATGATTATATGTGTATTTCTGCATTTTGAATGGCATTACTGTCATTGGTGTTTCTATGCTGCCATGTTGGTATTGTTGTATGAGATCTCACCTATTTATTCTGTTATTATGTTTATGTATGTGTTTCTTTAAAGATAGTGACAGGAACGAGCCATAGTTTCTCAATTTCTGTTTGGATTAGTTTTCTGTTCTTGCTATGGTGTTCAGACAAGGTCTTCTTGATTATGCTAGGCTAAGGTTTCATGGAGGCATCGATTCGTGGCACGTCAACCTGAATACCGAGCAGTTTGTTTATGTGGGTGAGATGACCCTGTCTTTTGCGAGGAGTTGTAATGAAGCTCCTACCTTCTCTTTTGATGTCGCTGTGTGATTGGAGTTCTCTATGCCTATTAGAGAACTGTGGGGTGATCGACATTACACCCCTAGAAAGGATTCTATGGAGTCAACTACTCGGACTCCCGTCCGTCGTGACATGCCTTGACTGGGGGATTCGTCCGATTTGGTTCCAAAGGAGGATCAAGTGGGGGACCTCTCCTTCCAGGTGTTTGCGCTTGGGCCAGATCGAGTTTTTATATAGTAGTTGTGCATGTCTTCTTTTATTTAGATATGTAAGTATTATACTTATGTCAATAGTACTTTATGCTAAGTACATATATGTATATAATGTATTTTCCTTTGGTGGATGAACTTTTTGGAGCTGTGTACAAAAAAATTATATTTCATTCATGGCTCTTATTTTCTATATACGCATAATGGTAATATTTGGAAAGGTGTTGTTGCATAGTAACATGCCTAAATTTAGTGATTATGGCATAATGACGATTATACTATGGTTATTAAATTTGGGATGTTACAGCTGGAGGACAGTCAGAGTGGGGAGGTGGAGCACCAAAGGCAGCTTAACCTAATTATGAAGGAAGTAATGAGGAAAGGGATAATTAAATGACTTGATATAGGCATTGTTTATCTTATTTCCGACAGCCCTTGGGTTTCGTTAATTCAATATGTTCCGAAAAAAAGGTGATGGTAGTCACCAATGAAAACAATGAGCTCATCCTTTCCTGAAAGGTTACTAGTTGGAGGGTGTACATGGACTACTGCAAATTGAATAAGGCCACGCGGAAAAACCATTTCCCATTCGCTTTCATTGACCAAATACTGGATAGATTTGCAGGAAAGGCTTATTATTACTTCCTAGATGGTTATTTTGGATATAACTAAATTGCCATAGTGCTTGAAGATCAAGAAAAGATGACATTTACTTGTTCCTATGGTACATTTGCCTTCTGGAGGATGCCCTTTGGGTTATGCAATGTTCCAGCAAGCTTTCAATGCTGTATAATGGCCATCTTTGCTGATATGATTGAGCATGGACTTGAAGTGTTTATGGATGACTTTTTCAGTGTTCAGAGATACATATGAGAGCTATTTACAGATTCTCTTATCCGTGCTGAAAAGATGTAAAGAAACCAACCTTGTCCTCAATTGGAAAAAATGTCACTTTATGGTCCAAGAAGGCATAGTTCTTGGCCATAAAGTTTCTATCAAAGGAATGGAGGTTGACAAGGCAAAAATTAAGGTGATTGACAAGCTTCCTCTACCAAATTTAGTTAAAGGAATCTGCAATTTTCTTGGTCATGTGGGTTTCTACCAGAGGTTTATTAAAGACTTTTCCAAGATAGACAAGCCTCTTTGCAACTTGTTAGAGAAAGACGTTCAATTTACTTTTGATGAATCATGTCAGGTTGTATTTAAGGAATTAAAGAAAAAACTTGCTTCAGCTCTAGTTATTATTACTTTAGATTAGGACTTACCTTTTGAACTTATGTGCAATGCCAGCAATTATGCTGCGGGTGTAGTTTTGGGGCAGAGAAAGGACAAGGTATTTCACTCCATTTATTATGCGAGCAAAACACTTAATGATGCACAACTTAATAAGCTGATGGCTGTTGTATTCGCATTCGATAAGTTTTGAGCTTACTTGGTGGGGACTAAGGTGATAGTTTATACGGATCACTCCACCATTAAATACTTGATGAGCAAGAAGGTTGTGAAACTGCGATTGATTAGGTGGATTTTGCTATTACAAGAGTTTGATCTAGAGATTCGCGATGAGAAAGGTGCACAGAATCAAGTCACAGACCACCTTTCTAGACTTGAAAATGAAGATTACCAAGCTGAACCGATCACAATAAGAGAGATATTTCCAGATAAGCAACATTTTGCAACCACAACTTAATTATGTTCATGGTATGTTGACATGGTGAACAACATAATGGGTGGTGTGTTGCCCCTTGATTTGACTTTTCACCAAAAGAAAAAAATTCTTGTACGATGTCAGGCACTATATTTGGGATGAATCGTTTCTGTTTAAACAGTGCCCTGACCATATGCTAAGAAGGTGTGTACCTATGGAAGAGTTGGAGTAGATTTTGAACAAATGTCATGCTTTTCCATATAGTGGACATTATAGTGGTGAAAGGACGGCTGCAAAGGTGCTCCAATTTGGCTTTTATTGGCTATCTCTCTTTAGGGATGCACATTTTTATGTGCAAAGGTGTGATCGGTGTCAAAAGTCAAGGAATATCTCAAGGAGGAATGAGAGGCCCCTCAATTCCTTTTTAGAAGTTGAGATTTTTGACGTATAGGGCATTGACTTCATGGGCCCTTTTATACCTTTTTTTGGAAATCAGTATATTCTGGTGGTAGTGGATTACATATCTAAGTGGGTGGAGGCATGTGCATTTCCTACCAATGATTCAAAGGTAGTTGTTAATTTCATGAGAAAACAGATCTTCACCCAGTTCGAAACACCTAGGGCCATAATCAATGACGGAGGGTCACATTTCTGCAATAAGCATTTTGAAGCTCTTATATCCAAGTATGGGCTAACACATTAGATTGCCACTGCTTATCACCCACAGACAAATGGGCAAGTGGAGGTATCAAATCACGAAATCAAGCGAATCTTAGAAAAGACAGTGTGTCCATCTTGTAAGGATTGGTAAAAAAGACTGTATGACGCACTGTGGGCTTATAGGACTGCTTGAGCCCTATTGGTATTTCTCTGTACAAGTTGGTATTTGGGAAGGCTTGTCATTTTCTGGTTGAGCTTGAACATAATGCTTATTGGGCAATCAAGCAACTAAACTTCAATTTGTAAGTTGTTGGTGAAAAAAGACTTTTGCAACATAATGAAATGGATGAATTTAGGCTGCAAGCCTATGACAATGGAAAATTGTACAAGGAGAAAGTTAAATACTGGCATGACAAAAAGATAGTCCAGAAAAGATTTTAAGAAGGCCAGTAAGTTCTCCTTTACAATTCTAGGCTTAAGCTATTCCCTGGAAAGCTTAAATCGAGGTGGTTGGGGTCCTTTGTGGTAATAAAAGTGTTCCCTCATGGAGCTGTGGAGATTTCTCCACTGGATGGTTTATCAAGTTTTAAGGTTAACGGGTAGCGCCTAAAACCTTACTTTGGAGGAGAGATTTACAGGGGGAAGACTTCCTTCACATTAACAGCTCCAATTTGATGTGTGTGAAGTCCTGCTAAGATTATAAATAAGGCCCTGCTTGGGAAGGAACCCAAGTGCTTAATTATTGGTTTATGTTTTAAATATGTCAATACCTTGAATTTTTTGTTTTATTATATTTTTGAAGTACATTATGCAAATTAACCTTGTAGACATGTTTTGTAGGTGTTTGAGACCTTATCTGGGAAAGAGTTACGGCTGAAGTGAGTTTGCCACTGAATTTTACAGACTGACTTCTCACGCCGTGGCGTGAGGCCTTATCAGACACAAGGTTAAGGGTTGAGCACTATGGCATAACAGATTCAATGTCGCGGCATACTAATAAATAAATAAATAAATAGTAAATAATAATTATTTAAGTAAATAAAATTAAGAGGGAATTAATGCACGCTACGGTTCAGGAAGCTTAACACCGCGATGCGAGGTGTCATTTGGGGTTAAACGCTGCGACGTTTTGTGCGTCCTTCATTTCTTCCCATTTGCCATAGTTCTTTTCTGTTTTCTCTGAACCTTTTTCTTTCGTTCTTACTTTCACAACTTCTTTGTCTTCATTTCTCTTCTTCGTGTAAAGTATGTTGAACTTTGTTTTAATTTATTTTGATTTTATTATTTATTTTCTCATTTTGCATTTTGTTGTATGTGTTTTTTTGTTGTTTTTGTTAAGAATATGTGTTATAGGTTAGGTGTTTTTATGTTTTTAGTTAGTATAGGTTTAAGATTTCTGCCTGGAATGTATGGATTTGGCTTATTTCATTTAAGTTCTGGATTTTGTTCGTACGTGCGTTGTGCGACATTATTGTAGAGTGTCGCGGCGTGAATTTGAATTTGGGTCAATACCATGACGTTACTGTTGAGTGTCGCGGCGTGAGGTTGATTTAGCTTGAATGTTGAAGCGTGGTCTATCAATGCCGCAGTGTGACATGTGTAACACCTTAACTTTTGGATAAATGATCATTTTGTCCTAATTATACTGTTTTATGTTTTTCTGTATGCTATAAAATTTATTTGACTGTTTCGTGTTCATATTTGAGTGTTTTGTGTGATTTACTCCGAGTCAGGAAAATGATAATTTTCGAGCTGGAGAAATCTTATTTTAATTATTCAGAGCTGGGGGATCTTACTAAACCCAATTCCGAGTGATATGGTTGTTAATCTTTTAATTTTTAGGATTTAACTGTGTAATAAAATAATTTTATATTTTTATAATATTATTTTATTTGACAATATCTACTGTCTCAAAAATAGTAGAAATCTGCTCTAAAACGACCATGGACCCAGAAAAGTCTGTGAGACCCGCGTTTAATGAAGCAGTCAACGTTTCTGGCTAGACAAAATTTTAAGCTAATAGGAATAAGTCAATGATATAGGCTTGAAATTTCTAGACCAATAGAAAACAAGTCCACAAAAGTGGTTAGACTTGTTAGAAACAAACCAGAAGGTTTAACTAAGTTAGCTTAAAACCTAACTAAGTTAACATAGAAGGCTTATATAGTAACTAAGTGAAGTAACCTAGTTAGCTATCTAGTTAAGTTCTAGTTAGGCAATGATCATAAAATATCAAGGCTAACTTAGTTAACCTAAGTAACTATATAGTTAGACAAGTAACTAAATAAATTAATCAAATGCACTTAAGTGTAACTAGAAGACCAAATGGATCACAAACTTGGTTTGCTCTTCATGGAGCCATTCGGCCAAGAGCTTTCAAGAAGCTTCAAGAAGAGCTTAGTCACTTAGTGAGTAGGTTTTCATGCACCAATGAAAGACAAGCTTGGAGGCAACAACCCTTGATCACATCTAAGGTGATTAAGTGGTCTTGGAAGGTCAAACAAAGTGGCCACCTCCTCTTGGAGCTCCACGGCCATAAGCTAGGGTTAGGAGAGCATTTTTGCTTCATTCACTTCATCTTCTATCACTTAACTTACACTTTCTCTCTTCTAAAAACAAAAACAACCATTGTTGTTTCTTGGAGGACCATTCGGCCAACAACCCTACACCACCATCCAACCATCTAAAATTTCTTCCAACCTTATTTCTCAACTCTAAACACCATTCTAAGAACATCTCTAGTTGAGAGTTCTTCCAAAATCTTTCATCTTAAGCTTGGAAAATTACTTTGGAGATTTTTCCTATAAGGTGAAATTCCTTGTTTTTCATTTCTAACTTCATTTCTAACGTTCTAGGTCATGATTGATCCATGGTTTGTATTATTCTCCTATAGTTATAACTCTTTAAAATTGTTTAAGGTTGCTAGGATTTCTTTGGAGGAAGTCACGAAATCAACTAGGAGAAGGAGTAGAAGGTTTTATCTTCCTTTAAGGTAAGAGGGAGATTTGATCTCATCAACTATGTATGGTGATGAGAAAATAGATTGTATGTGTGTGAAGAATCCATAAGGATTCACTTGTTTGATTGTTTAAATGTTTTCCTATTTGTGTTTGATATTATTTGTATGCATGTCTATAAGCTTTAAAATATATTGCATGTGTTGATATATGCATGATTATTAGTTAGGATGTGAATAACATGTAAGGATTGCATGAGTGTTCCAAAGAACACCAAAGGGGCTCACAGCCTCAACAAGAAAAAGAGAACTAAAAAGTTCTCAACCATTTTCTAAAGGAAGGATTTAATGGAATTAGGTAAATTAATGAATTCCAAAATGATTTAGAAGATAGAAAATGATCCAAAGATCAAATGCCAAGGTTTTGCTAAATTCGGCCAACATGTCTTCGTAATGTGTAATCAATCCAAAATTTATTTTCTGAGTGTAGATTGATGTTTAACTTGAAAAGAATACCTTTGTAATGGATTTTCAAGACTTAAAGAAGTAAACTAATTTTTATTAGAAATATGGTATAGAAGAAAAATAAACAAAACTTTTGAAAAATACTTATCTTTGAGTTTTAAAGTATAATGACAATTTTCAAAGTGTGTTTTGTAGTAATAAACTAAACAACGGAATTTTTAAAGGAAAAACGTAGAAAACACAATTTTAATAGATTTTATAGACAAAATGCTGTAAAAAATTTATTAGAAACAGACAAATAAAAGAGAACGCTTTATGATACATTTATAACGTAAGGAAAATATTCTACATAGTTTAAAAGTATGAAAAAAAAGCTTATGCAGTTTCAAATTAAAGATTTTAAAGCTTTTCAATTAAGAAAATGATTTAAAAATCTTTTGCGATTGAGAAAACGATTTAAAAACGCTACGCGATTTTAAAAATAGCAAAATATATTTACGCGATTTAAAAACGTTTGTAAAAACGATGAGATTGTGAAAACGCGATAAAATTTCTACGCGATTAAATGGAACAGTGAGTTTTACTGTCGGGCCAAAATGGTGGACCTAGACATGTGGAGATATGGTACTGTCAAGTGGGGACGTACTATATTTGACATTATTGCCATTGAGGACATTTGTGTAAATATGGTAATATTTTCAGACCAAGGGTGTTTTGGTAATTATTATTCTTATTCATGCATTGGGAGTCATGTCAATTGGTTTGGAATTGACGATTGATTGACGAGGTGAATTACATCGTGTTATCGGTGTGATAAGCGTAGTGTGGTTCATCAAGTGGACTTGGAGGCATTAGTGTGCAGAGTATTCCACATGTGGACAGTTAGTCGCTTCTCTAGGTCGTGGTAACTGGCAACATACTAGTGATCTCGACACGCACTATACTTAATCAAGATCTTATAAAGACTATTTAGTACAATGCCTGTAGTGCATGATGTATTTTAGACTATGTACTACTACACGACGTTGGACTATGGGCTATAGACACGACGTTAGACAGTGGAATAGTTTGGTTGGGCAGCCTGAGGTACTGATAGCTCTTTACGGGTCATTTTCTCTGATGTTTGTGTATAGCTCTGATCAGCGATGTCGCACTCGCCTCAAAATAGACTAGGATTTATGGAATATAGCATAGTGCATAACCTAGGTCATCTCCCAAGGACCAATTCGGATTTCTCAAGCATATTAGAAGTTATCAATAAGTAGGGGGTTTTGTTCATTGCAATAACAGAAAACGAATTTAAATTGAGAAAATTCAATTAAGGAAACACCAATCCAAGGTCTCCAATTCAAGTGGCAGAATTAATCATTGTTCAAGAGAGTGAACTTCTGTTGTTTAATCACCTCTGTTAATCCAAAATTAACTAGATAATCACCTAGCATTTTATCAATTCAAACAGAATCACAATCGCAATTCTTGATTAATATTGATTTAGGAACAAATTTGGATTAACATAGATTATCAATCGATGATCTATTCTCCCTTAGATTCAGATTAATCAACCCTAATTCTAACTTCAATTTCGAAATTCTAATCAGAATTCAATTGAAGAAGGAGAAGAGGGAAGAACACAACAGAATTTATAATTAAACAAGAGAACTCAAAACTCTAACCACAATCATTGAATTCCTTGGATTGATTGGAGCTTTAGCCTTCCATGGCCATCACGAAAATTGCAGAGAAGAGAGTAAAACGAAAAATAGAGAGAATAGAGAAAAAGGGTTTCTGTAAATCTGTTTTTAACTGAATCACAACCAAATCAAAAAGCTCCATTCGAAATCTGCCTCAACCTATTTGTAACTGAAAGTTCTTATGTAATTCCTAATCTACCCTTGGCCCAAACTGTAGCCCTCTGAATAAGCTTTTCAGAGACATATCATTTGCCTTAATTGGGCTTAAATTGAGGGAGATAGGCCCAAATCATTGAGGAAAGGTCCAAGCATTGTGACAACAACAGCATCCTGACTTTGAGGCCCAATTTCGCCTTGAATCCAGCTGAATTAGAAAAATTGCATTAGACACCAGATTGTAGATCTTCATCTCAGATTTCAGGGGACTCTAAGATCATCCAAATACGATATTTGTAGCCCAAGTTATGGCCTGTACAAGACAGAAAGGTCAAAATGAGTTAAAATCCGAAAATTAATGAAGTTTTTACAATTAAGCTCAATGAAGACCAATCATCTAAAACTCATCTACAAACATAATATTGGACACAATTAACATCAATTAGGCCAAATATGAAGCAATAATGAATGGCTCAAAATTGATTGATCAAAATCCCCCACACTTGAACCTTTGCACTCCTGGGCAACATTCAAAATTTGAACCACTAAAGCAACATGCCTTCCAATGAATTGCAAGAATGCAAGGTAGTGATCAAGATTCAAACATCCAAAGTATCAAGGAATCAAGACAAACATGAATATATCTCTCAACATCTCAAGCAAGCAAGAAGACAACTCGAATCAAATGATGAACCAAAAGTGATAAGATCCTCACTAGGCATACTCTACTCTCAAGTGTTTAGGATTGTATTTACACTCAAGGCACCCAAGAAAGCAAGTACTACCATAAGCTTGACAAGTCTCTAATTTTCACCACTTGAAACACATGCAAATAAAGATCAAAAGGACTTTATTCAAGGTTGTAATGGGGCCAAGGTAAGGGAAGGAACAATATGGATATGACAAGTTAAGCACCCAAGAGAATAAAAGAGCAATGAGGAGGAACTCAAATGACAAGTAATGCGCATTCTCTTACTTTGATCACCTTTCCTTTTGCTTTTACAACCTTTCTTGAACCCTTTTTTTTTTTTTTTTTTTTCTTTTTTTTTTTATTTTTCTTCTTTTTTATTTTAATTTTTTTATAATAATAATAACCTTGCATACATACACATCAATTTGTATAACCACACCACTCAAACTATCAACTGCCTACAAGCCACAAGAGCTCCTCAAATGAAATAAACCAATGCTCTCCCATTCCCTAAGGTACGGTAAAATCATGATTTTTTACAAAGGCATAAAATGAGCTAAAGCAAAGGATAGGCAATTAGGCTCAAGGGGGGTAATCAAAGGAAAATGATGCAAGGTTGGCTATTTGGCCAAAGTAGCTAAACAAAGAAAGAAGGCCTCAATCATCTCAATACATGCATGTGAACAAGAAGCTTCAAAAAGAATCAAGTCAAGTTCTAGAGCACCAACAATCATGAGTGAAATCACACCAGAAAGAAAAGAGAATGGCATAATGCAATCCATCCATGTATAAGGTCCAAAATCTCACCAAGGACAAGCCTATCACAATTGATGCAACACTTTAATTCTCAATGCCACTTGCTAAACCAAAAATGCAAGAAAAGTATTCACATCATGTCATGAAACCTCTAACTAAGAATGATGAAATTATTCACAACTCTGTACAAACCAAGATATTCAATGAAAGGCATGCAAAATATCAAAATGGAAACAAAAAACGAATTAAAACAAATTAAAAACAAAGAAGCGGAAAACAAAAAAATAGAAAATCGGCAAAAAGTAAAATTCTGCGAAGCGAAAAACAAAGAAAATCGAGAAAACAAAGCAAAATTTTGCGAAACAGAAATGAGAAAAATCGAAAACAAAGAAAAACAGAAAATTCTGCAGAAACAGAAAACAGAAAATCAGAAAACAGCAAAACAGAAAATTCTGCAGAAATTCCCTCCCCCACACTTAAATCATACATTGTCCTCAATGAAACACAAGAAGACATGTGTAATAAAAGAGTAAGGGAAGAGAACACCCTCATCATGGTGGGAAAATTTGCACTTGGGGAAAAGTGGGCTTTGCCAAGGAGAGCTCCTCTACAGATGCTGGGCTTGCAGGGCTTGTGGGGCTCTCAAGAAAGGGCTTAAGACGGTGGCCATTAACCTTGAAACTCTTGTTGGTGGCTTCATTCGAAATCTCCACTGCACCATAAGGAAAGATGCTAGTGACAACAAAGGACCATCCCACCTAGAACGAGCTTACCGGGCATGAGTTTAAGGCGAGAGTTGAACAAAAGCACCTTTTGGCCAATGGAGAACTCCTTTCTAGAAATCATCTTATCATGGAAATGCTTGGTCTTTTCCTTATAGATCTGGAATTCTCATAAGCCTCCAAGCGAAGTTCTTCCAGTGTTGCAATTGAAGCTTCCTCTCTGAACTTGCTTGGTCAAATGCTAAGTTACAACTCTTCACTTGCCCGGTATGCACGATGCTCTATCTCCACCGGAAGGTGGCATGGTTTACCAAAGACAACCACGAAAGGAGACATCCCTATAGGTGTCTTGTAAGCGGTACGATGAGCCCAAAGAGCATCTTCTAACCGGTGGCTCCAATCTTTCCTATTCGGCTGCACCATCTTCTCCAGAATCTACTTGATCTCTCTATTAGAAATCTCGGCCTGCCCGTTAGTTTGGGGATGATATGCAGTAGACACTCTATGCACAACCCCATACTTCCGAAACAAAGCCTCCAAAGTCTGATTACAGAAATGAGTCCCTTGGTCACTAATGATAGCTCGGGGCACTCCAAACCTGCAAAATATGTTAGACCTGACAAAATCTACAACAACTCGAGCATCATTAGTCCTGGTGGCCTTAGCTTCCACCCACTTAGAAACATAATCAACTGCAAGTACAATATATGAAAAACCAAAAGAAACAGGGAAAGGGCCCATAAAATCGATACCCCAAACATCAAAAACCTCGCAAAACAGAATGGGCTGCTGGGGCATCTCCTGCCTCCGAGTAATGGCCACTCCTGCTCTCTGGCACTGCTCACAAGTACTGAAAACCTGATATGCATCTCTGAAAATGGTAGGCCAATAGAATCCAGAATCCAGCACCTTCCTAGCTGTCCGCTGTGGTCTAAAGTGTCCTCCTACTGGAGAGGCATGACAGAAGTGAAGAACTGACTGGATCTCATGGTCAGGTATGCATCTGCGAATCACTTGGTCACTACAAAAATTCCACAAATATGGATCATCCCACACATAATATTTAGCATCACTCCTAAGTTTAGCTTGTTGTGATCTAGATGCATGAGGAGGAAAAACAGATGCAACTATGAAATTAACTAGATCAGCAAACCAAGGAGAAGGTGTGGTATCATGCAGCTGCATGAGCTGTTCATCTGGGAAGTCATCTCTGATAGGAGAAGGGTCAACAACTCCTTCTATTCTGCTCAAATGATCCGCCACCAAATTCTCTGTGCCACTCCTATCTCTAATCTCCAAATCAAACTCCTGGAGAAGCAGCATCCATCTAATCAATCTCGGCTTCGATTCCGCTTTTTCAACAAGAATTTTAATGCTTTGCATGATCAAGTAAAGACAACCACTCTAGAGCCAAGTAGATATGATCTAAACTTATCAAGTGCAAATACAATAGCAAGTAACTCTTTCTCGGTGGTAGTATAGTTAGCACATGCGGGATCTAAAGTCCGAAGCATATGAAATGACATGAGGTTGTCTCGCAACTCTCTCGTGCATGGATAGCTCCCAATGCATAGTTAGATGCGTCACACATGAGTTCAAAAGGAAGTGTCCACTCTGGTGGCTGAATGATGGGAGTGGTGGTCAAAGCTCCTTTGAGGCAATCAAAAGCCTCTCTGCACCTGTCATCAAAATCAAAAACAACTTCTTTCTGCAACAAGTTGGACAGTGGAAGAGCCTTTTTGCTGAAGTCTTTAATGAACCGCCCAGAAACCTGCATGGCCAAGAAAAGAACGAACCTCTCGCACGCAAGAGGGGTAAGGTAACTGGGAAATAACATTAATTTTAGCAGGATCTACTTCTATACCCTTCTGAGAGATGATATGGCCTAAGACTATGCCTTGTTCTACCATAAAATGACATTTCTCATAATTAAGAACAAGGTTAGTCTCAATGCACCTATGCAAAACTCTATCCAAACTGTCCAAGCATGCATCAAAAGAGGAACCATAAACAGTAAAATCATCCATAAACACCTCAATGCAGTCCTCTAAAAAATCTGTAAAGATACTCACCATGCATCGCTGGAAGGTACCAGGAGCATTGCACAAGCCGAAAGGCATCCTCCTGTAGGCAAAAGTGCCAAAAGGGCAAGTGAAGGTGGTCTTCTCCTGGTCCTCTGGTGCTATATGGATCTGGAAGTATCCAGAAAAGCCATCAAGAAAGCAATAGAAAGACTTTCCAGCCAGGCGCTCAAGCATCTGATCGATAAAGGGCAGAGGAAAATGGTCCTTCCTTGTCGCTTGGTTCGCAGCCCCGTAATCGATACGAGACTCTCCGGTACTACTCGCACTCTAGTAGGAATCACTCATCTTGATCATTCTTCACTACTTGTGATTCCCGATTTTTGGAACCACTTGAACTGGACTCACCCAAGCACTATCTGAGATAGGATAGATGATGCCTGCTTGCAAAAGCTTGGTCACCTCTTTCTTCAAGACATCCAGGATCAAGGGGTTGAGTCGCCTCTGTGGTTGTCTCACTGGTTTAGCACCATCCTCAAGTAGTATCCGGTGCATGCACATAGAAGGACTAATGCCAGGAAGGTCAGCCAAGGTCCAGCCAATAGCTTTCTTATGCTTCCTCAGTATTGCGGCAGACTTCTCCTCCTGGTCAGCATGGAGGGCAGTGGAAATGATAACTGGAAGCTTCTGATCCTCCTCTAAGTATGCATACTTAAGGTGCTCTGGGAGTGGCTTAAGCTCTAGTGTAGGTGGCTGCACTACAGATGGGAGTATTCTGGTGGAAGTAGCTGTGTTTACAGCCTGCAATTCAACGAAATCGATTCGAGGTATTTCTTTGTCAATCAAACCGTTACATTACATCGACTTCCTCAAATTTTCAGTTTGCAACACCATTTAACTGTTCAGACTCCACCCAATCTGTATCAGAATCACCATGTAAACAAGATGCAATCTCAGCACAAACACTACACATTTCTGTAACAGTACAAGCATTACATGTGTAGGTATCAACAAAATCAGAAAAGAATGGAAGATCTTCAGCAAAGAGCTCAGAAAAGCTATCATCAACTATATCGACCAAAGAAATCTATATGAAAGACTGAATGTTCTTCCATGGGGTGCTTCATGGCATCCAAGATATTAAATCGAACCACATTATCTCCAAACTCCATGGAAAGAGTGCTGCATGGACATCAATTTTGGTTCAGCGGTTTTGAGGAATGGTCTACCAAGAATGATGGGAGCTCTACTTGGATTCGGATTCTCCATCCATATCCGAATGTAGAAGTCTCATAGGGAAGATCAAATCATTAACTCTAACAAGAACATCCTCAATGAGTCCAAAGGGGTATGCATTACTCTATTTGCCAACCGAATGATGACTCCATATTCTGTAGAGGTCCAAGGGCAAGAGATTGAAACACGGACATAGGCATAACATTGATTGAAGCACCTAAATCCAACATGGCATTTTCGAATTTGCTACGCCTATGGTGCATGGAATAGTAAAAATTCTGGATCCTTGCATTTTTGAGGCATTGTAGGTCGTATAAGTGCGAGACACATTTCTTCCCATGCTGATCTTTTCATTTCCCTTGAGTCTCCTTCTATGAGTACACAAATCCTTAAGAAACTTGGCATATCTTGGAATTTGCTTGATTGCTTCAATGAGAGGAATGTTCACCTCAACCTTCCTAAATGTCTCCAAGATCTCCCTATCTATATCAGTCTCATGAGTCTTCTTAAGCTGCACAACTCTCTGAGGGAATGGTAGTGGGATGGACTGCTCAGCAGTAACTACAGGAATGGGGGCAGAATCAGTTTTCTTATCTTTACTGCTACATGGAATTTCTGGTATGGCTTGCTTCTCCTTATC
Source organism: Ormosia emarginata (assembly GCA_029884605.1). Taxonomy (NCBI): domain Eukaryota; kingdom Viridiplantae; phylum Streptophyta; class Magnoliopsida; order Fabales; family Fabaceae; genus Ormosia; species Ormosia emarginata. The sequence continues at coordinate 2,843,123 of JAQQTP010000041.1, read as the reverse complement.
TGATTCTTCAACAGTTTTACCAGATCTTAGAGTGATGGCACTCACATTTCTTGGATTCACCACAGTTTGTGCAGGAAGCTTATCAGAATCTTGGGACTGTAATTGGTTCATAGAACTTGCAAGTTGTCCAATCTGATTCTCCAAATTCGAATGGTAGCTTCGTCCTCTGCTGGAACTAGCAGGTTGTTCACTGCCATCTGTTTCATCAATTCCTCCAAGGTTGGCTCGGATTTAGGAGGAGGGGCATTATTTGGCTGCTGCATGAAAGGTGGCTGGTATGGTCTGCTGGGTCCTGTAGTGGACTGGAAGGGAGAAATTTCTTCTTCGGAAGGAAAACCGCCTTTGCCCTAAATTGAGTAGGGCGGTGTGTGAGTTATTCCCCCACCTCAGATTTGGATGATTTCTCCAGCCTGGGTTATATCTGTTGGAAGACAGATCATAACTCTGTTGCTGTTGCTGCTGAGGCCTATTATTGTAGATGTTTGCTGCATAGGCACAGGGGTGCCATCAGTATCAACCTCTTGCAGTGTGGGACAGAATCGTGGAATGATCGGCGAAATACAAATGCCACACACTCGCAGCGGAGCTACTGCAGGACGGGTTGTTGATGTTGAGTCACGACCAATTGCCTCACCAAGGAAGCAAGGTCATCAATTTTGCTTTCCAATTTCCTCGTGATCTGCGGCATAAGTTGCCTCAATTTCGTGGACACCTCTACTTAATGCCACTGAGTTACTTCGGTACCAAACTGTTGGGAGTTAGTGGCCATATTCTCAATCAGTGCCCTTGCAGCCACAGGAGTCTTGTCTACCAATGCTCCTCCACTAGCAGCATCAATCATGCTCCTATCCATAGGCAAAAACCTTCATAAAAATACTAGATTAGTAGCTGATCACTAATCGATGGTGAGGACAATGCTAGCACACATCTTCTTGAATCTTTCCCAGTATTCAGACAATGGTTCTCTGTCAAACTGCCTAATGCCACATATCTCTTTTCGGATTGAGGCGGCCCTTGATGCAGGAAAGAATTTCTCCAAAAACAGCCTTTTAAGATCATTCCAACTATTCACAGATCTCGGATGCAGGTAGTACAGCCAATCCTTAGCAGCATCCTGTAATGAGAAAGGGAATGCTCTAAGTTTGATATGATCCTCTGAAATACCTTGAGGCTTCATGGTAGAACACACAATGTGGAACTCCTTGAGGTGCTTATGAGGATCTTCTCCTGCATGACCACTGAACTTAGGCAACAAATGAATCAATCCAGATTTAAGTTCAAATGGAACATCAACATCAGGATATTGAATGCATAAAGACTGGTATGTAACATCAGGAGCAGCTAGCTCCTTCAAGGTTCTGTTATTCATAATCTCAGTATGATCAGCAGAATCAGAATTAAAAGATGGATCAGTGACAGAAAGTTCAGAATCAGAAAATTCAGAAGCAGAATCACTAGTATGGTAACTAAGTGAAGAACCTCTACTTCCTATATGCTCAGCAGATACAGAATCAACTCTATTAAACCTATGCAAGGTATGAAAAGTCCTATCTATCTCAGGATCAAATTGATGCAAAGAACCAGGATTGGACCTAGTCATATAACATGCAAAACTCAAAAATAGCAAAACAGCAAAATGGAGTATCCAACACTAGAAATGCACCAAAATAAATCTATTTGACCTATCAAATGATTTTTAAAAAATATGGGACCACCACACACTTAAAACTACACTAAAATGGAACTAAAAAATGCAATGAAAAATCTTCAAAAAATGAAAAAGTGGCCTAAATGAAGGAATTAGAGCAGGAGAGGGTGTTGCTCACAGCATAGCAGTGAGCCTTGTGGAGAATGCCATTTTCCTTCAACCCACCAATTTTCAGCTCATTCTGAGCATGTTTGGTCACCCAAAAATTACAAAAATGCCATTGTCTCACCTAAATTTGCTCAAAACCCTTACCAAACGATGGAATTTGGCCAAATTATGCAGGAATGATCCTTTTAGGATCACTTTGCTTAGAATGATGGTTTACCTTTGGCGGCCAAGTTTCAGGTCAAGACTCCATTGCAAGTACAATTCCTGTCTACTAGTGCCTTTTTGGATTCACAAAAATGGGAACAAAGTGAAACTCAAAAGTGAAAGTGGAGGTGAAACTCAAAAGTGAAAATCAAAACTTTCAATTATCAATAATGAAGTAAATGGATGGTCAAATGCAGCAAGATTACGTGCAAAAGCCGAATGTGGTGCAAGGAAACCAATGGAACAGTAATCGCAACAAAGTGATGCTCAAATCAGGCTAGTAGCTCAACAGATTATGCAGGAAATTTTGCAGCAAATGGATGTGTTATTTGTGCAACAGAAGCATCAACTGTGTTCAGTGAAGCAATGCACATTCACAGGAGTCATCAAATGCAGCAAAACTCAATGAAATAGTAATTAATCCAATGGAACAGTGAAAACGAAAAATCCAATGAACTGCAGAATGGAGATCACAGATTTATACCAGAATTGATCAATGACATATTGTAGTGGAAAAACACAATGGAACAACAAAGCAGCAAGATTTGTGCATCACAACCGAATTCTGCAGAATTATGCGAGAAAGAAATAAAATCTTTAGCGAAGATACGGCCGGCGAAGTGCGTAATTATGCACCAGAAGTGAAGTGAAGTGAATTATGTAGCAGATGTGGAGTGAATTATGTAGCAGATGAAACAAGAGCCAATGGAACGATGGCGGTGTAATGCAGCAACCAGAAATGCGCAAGATCGATGAGTTGAATCGGAGACAATAGCGAGAAAAAATAGCAAAATGCACTTAAGGACTTTCAGCAAAGTTGATCACGAAAATAGGAACTCCTAATAAACTTAAGAAACCGAAAATAGATCCCCGGCAACGGCGCCAAATTTTGATCAGCGATGTCGCACTCGCCTCAAAATAGACTAGGATTTATGGAATATAGCATAGTGCATAACCTAGGTCATCTCCCAAGGACCAATTCGGATTTCTCAAGCATATTAGAAGTTATCAATAAGTAGGGGGTTTTGTTCATTGCAATAACAGAAAACGAATTTAAATTGAGAAAATTCAATTAAGGAAACACCAATCCAAGGTCTCCAATTCAAGTGGCAGAATTAATCATTGTTCAAGAGAATGAATTTCTGTTGTTTAATCACCTCTGTTAATCCGAAATTAACTAGATAATCACCTAGCATTTTATCAATTCAAACAGAATCACAATCGCAATTCTTGATTAATATTGATTTAGGAACAAATTTGGATTAACATAGATTATCAATCGATGATCTATTCTCCCTTAGATTCAGATTAATCAACCCTAATTCTAACTTCAATTTCGAAATTCTAATCAGAATTCAATTGAAGAAGGAGAAGAGGGAAGAACACAACAGAATTTATAATTAAACAAGAGAACTCAAAACTCTAACCACAATCATTGAATTCCTTGGATTGATTGGAGCTTTAGCCTTCCATGGCCATCACGAAAATTGCAGAGAAGAGAGTAAAACGAAAAATAGAGAGAATAGAGAAAAAGGGTTTCTGTAAATCTGTTTTTAACTGAATCACAACCAAATCAAAAAGCTCCATTCGAAATCTGCCTCAACCTATTTGTAACTGAAAGTTCTTATGTAATTCCTAATCTACCCCTGGCCCAAACTGTAGCCCTCTAAATAAGCTTTTCAGAGACATATCATTTGCCTTAATTGGGCTTAAATTGAGGGAGATAGGCCCAAATCATTGAGGAAAGGTCCAAGCATTGTGACAGCAACAGCATCCTGACTTTGAGGCCCAATTTCGCCTTGAATCCAGCTGAATTAGAAAAATTGCATTAGACACCAGATTGTAGATCTTCATCTCAGCTTTCAGGGGACTCCAAGATCATCCAAATACGATATTTGTAGCCCAAGTTATGGCCTGTACAAGACAGAAAGGTCAAAATGAGTTAAAATCCGAAAATTAATGAAGTTTTTACAATTAAGCTCAATGAAGACCAATCATCTAAAACTCATCTACAAACATAATATTGGACACAATTAACATCAATTAGGCCAAATATGAAGCAATAATGAATGGCTCAAAATTGATTGATCAAGCTCCATGGAGTAGGGATGAGTCATCACGCATTTGCATTTGTGACATATATCTTAATTTTATTATTTGTGATATTATGTATGATGTGTTAAATTGTGTTATTACTTATGATATTGTGATATGCATATTGTATCAAACTGTGGTATTTGTTGTTTTGTCGTTTTCTTAATTGTCATGCTGGTAATGATGTAGATCGTCTCACCTCTCTATATGTATTGTTTTTGTATTATTATTTATATTTTTAAAGAGTTTGAAGAAGAGGAGCAGCCTCTAGACTGTTTGTATCCTGAGAAGGAGCAACAACAGACGGGTGATCAGTTTGACGAGTACAAGCTGTCTGATCATCCATATCCTCTAGACTGATCTTGTGATCATGGCGTTGCTGGGGTTTCTTGGTTTCGTGACATTGGAGTTTCATCGAGGTTCGGAGGCCTGGCGACTGTGCGAGGATCGAGGATCGGTGATCTATTTAGGACGTCTGACTGTGTCCCTACGTGGAGAGTTTGATGCTGAGCCTGTCTTTACTACGACTTTGTACCTACATCTGGAGATGCCTTTGGATCTGAGGCGTCACTGGGGAGGACTTTTCTGTACCCCTAGTGAGATTAGTATAGTGTCAACAGCACAGATACCAGTCCGTGGAACTGTGAGACATACTGGAATTCTATCACCTGAGGTTTCATCTAAGAGTGATCCTTCGGAGGGTTAGGAATCTATGATGTGCACTTGGGCACTTTATGTTGTTGTACTGTATATTAACTCTTTACTGCTTTGTTTAAATATTATGTAGTTGTAAATTATTTGTATAACATAAGACAAAATTATAGGTATATTATGTGTGTGATAACAGTTTGCTTTATTTTATGTTCCGTGTTATTTTATTTAATGATATCCTGTATAAAAGGAAAAATTTTATAACTCATATTAATTATGTATCAAATGTTTTATAACTTGGGTAATATTTTATTTATTTTTATTTTATTGCATCATAAATGTGACATCCCCACAAGGGTGTTACAACATGAACTTTGTTGAATGCCGCAACGCATATGTCAATGTCACAGCGTGTGGACCATATTTTTGTAGAATTGTGAGTTTTAATATGTTTAACACTTCCAATTACTCAATTCTGACCTTTTGCAATACTTTTTCAGGTACTATGGGTCTTAAAAGACAACGAGGTTCTTCCAGTCAGTGTAACAAGGAGCAATCTACCCCTCTTGCGTTCGACAAGAGGAGATTTATATCTGCTGAGGCTGCTCAAAGATATTCCACACTAGTTTCCAAACCAGTGATGGCAGAGCGAGGATTTTCCTTCCGGGAGGCTACCCCTCAGGATATCGAGCGAACCATCCGCAAATTTCACTGGATTACTTTTGCAAAACACCATGAGGTGGAGGTGGTTCCCTTGGTTTGTGAGTTTTATGCAAACATTGATGTGAACTACCCAGATATCACTACAGTCATTGTGCAGGGGCGCCAAGTCTCCTATTCTCCTGTTGTCATTAAAGCAGACATGAGTTTGCCGCCTCCTCTATTTGTCTGCGAGTATATTCACTTTCTCCGATGGGAGCTAGAGGAGGGTATAGATCTAGCCACCATTACGGCTAGAATCTACACACCAGAGTCTCAACCAGTGCTCTGGACCATGAATGTCCAGACAAACAAGGCACAGTTCTTCCCCCAAGCATGCTTGAGACCAGAAGCTAGGGTATAGTACCACTTTATCAGTACCCACATCCTGCCATCATCCAACTTATCAGAAGTGACTCGAGACCGGATGATCATGAGTTACTCTATCCTTGAGCACCAAACCATCGATGTCATCCACATTATCCATGCCCAGATCAGGAGGGCGACTAGGGAGTACCAGAGTCTGTTCTTCCCTTCACTTATTCATATACTTTGCCAGTGCCAGTCCATTCAGGTGGGGCCTCATGAGGAGCTTTCAGATGTTAAACAACCTGTCAATGATTATTTTATGGAGAAGGTGCGAGTAGTCCCATCCCTAGCACCAGCCCCAGCTCATAGAGTACAAAGACAAGCTCTTGTAGAGCCCAGGGTTGCACCAGCAGATGATGCAGTATGGCGTGCACATATAGAGGCCCAGGTGGTACAGATGATAGCCATGCATTCTTATACCATACAGACTCAGAGGTGGATGGCAGAGTGCTTACAACTTACGATGGAGGACTTTTCAGTCCCAGATTTCCTACTTCACGCTGTAGTTGACTGTCCCTAGCCTGCAATAGACATGGGGATGGGGAGGATGATGCACAACCCATACTAGAGGATACTGATGCAGATGACGAGGACACGGACAATGGGGATGCAGTCATCTAGCCCTTCTTGTATCTAGGGCATTTTTCTTTCGTTGTATTTCATTTTATATATATGATTGTATGTTTCTTTTATACAGTAAGGACACTATTTCCCTCAAGTTTGGGGGGGTGTCTAAAAATGTTTATTTTGATGTACATATATGAGATAATAGTATTGTGATTATATTCTAGTATTGACTATTTTTGGTATGATATTTTTATATTTTAGTATGGCTATTTATGTTTGTGATTATGTATGTTTTGATAATATCCATAAGAACGTATATCTTGATGAAAATTTCATGAAAATCTCGTTCAAGATACAATTATCGTTCCCTTTCACAACATGAGTCATAATAGTTAAAAGCATAATAATGTTGAAAATTTTAAAGGATATCATGTTACCAAATGTAACTAGTGTGAAATGATTGCCCAATGATATATATGGATGCAAATTGACCTTCATATTTCTGTGAATCCATATGCAATCTTGAAACATGTTGAAGCAATCTAGTCTCTTTTTATGCATGATGCACTTCCCTCTTCCATGCTTGTTTAACTTTGAAAATGATAAGAATTATTGTCTAGAGAAAGTTTATGGATTATACATGTGAAAATTTTAATTATCCTTGAAATTGTTTTTGAACTCTCTTGAGGCGAAATCCTAAATTATGCATGATTGAGGAAATGATTAGAACATTGTTTGGACTGATTAAGCCTTTTAAGCTTACCCTGATATGATTATATCCTTAGGTCCTTTTTGAAGCTTGATTTATGTTTTGCCTTATATGTTTTTCATCACCTACATATTCATTCCCATGTAACCATTTTAATGCATGTGAAAACATTGCATTCTTTCTCCTACAATCATTGTTTGTTGAGTGCATGATATGTTATTTCTTTATCTGAGTCCTGTGATTGAAGGGTATGAGTGCTTGTGTTAGTTTGGAAGTGATTTGAAAGAACCATGTGTTGTGAAAGAAATTGGTTAAGGAAAAGAAAAAGAGAAAAAAGAAAAAAAATGGAGAAAAGAAAATAAAATCCAAAACCAAAATCCAAAAGGCAAAACAAATGAAAAAGTGGTTCTAGAGAGTCTAGTTATTTCACTTTGCATACCCTAACTGTGTTATATGGTAGCTAATAAGCCTATATTTTATAGCCCTAAATTGGATAAATTGTGGTGCTTTGATTGATTTATGTTGAAATTTATGTCACATTTAATCTATTTATCGTTGATATCTCATGCTTGGTCTTTATCTATGTTTTTAGGTCCAAAATAGATGTTTTGACATGATTCTATGAAGCTTTGGATGGATAATTTGCAATGGAGTTGAGCTCATAATTTATATGGCTAAGATTTGAAGAGTTTTTGACCTTTGTGCGATAAAGTGAGCATATCTTGAGCTACAGAGGTCGAAACGAGTTGAATTAGGTGTCCCTGGAAAGCTAAGAAAAAGATCTACAACTTTCATGAGGACACTTGTTCAAAAAATGACGTTTTGAGCTATTAAAGAGTTAGACACGACCGTGTCTAACTTATGTAAAGCTTCTATCAACTCACACAGCCATGTCTAACTGAACTAAAACTTCTGACTTGTAGACACGGCCGTGTCTAATTTAGGAACGGTCGTGTGAGTACTATTCACTCACGAGTTTACTATTTTTACGCGCTTTCAGACGATTTTTGATGCAGTTTCTCAGAGACACGGCCATGTCTCCCATAGACACGGCCGTGTCTCCCTCCAAACTTGCAATAGAAGCTAAAATTGTTTATAAAAAGGGGGGAGACGGAGAGGGACGGAGGAGGAGAGCTTCTAGACCAATTTTTCATTTATTTTCACTTTTCTTTGTAATTTTCATTTAATTTGTTCATAAGGAGAGGTTTGGAGAGGCAGATCTGAAGGGAGATAGGCTTCAAATGGAGGATTTATTGAAGGCCTGAAGATCTAGATCTCTGCAAAGAGGTTTTGATAACTCTTTCTCTCTAGTTTTTCTCCTTTCTTTTGCTTTCTATTCATGGATCTGTATCTTAGTGTGAGTATGTTTGTATTGAATATGAGTAGCTAAACTCATAGCTAAGGCTATGGGGGATCTTGTGTTCCTAATTATTTGGATCTAATTTCTAAATTGATTATGGTAATTTCTTTGTGGGTTTATCATATTATTTGCATTATTGTCATAACTTGATCACTTGTGGCATTTTTAATTCATTGTTTAATCGGTGACCATCTGCACTTAATGAGTGGATCTATATGGTAAGTCTAGGATTATATTAGTGAATGACCAAACATCAATTTCTCCTACCAATGGAATTGATGGGTTGTTAGTTCATATCTTGAATTTGAGACTTAATGCATTCTTGATTAATTCAACTAAATGACCAAATAGGTGGATTAAATTAAGAATAAAATATTGCTTCATCCATGACCATTGGGATTCAATAGCAAATAAGATAATATTGATAAAAGAATTACCTGTATCATAATTGAAAGAAGATCTGAATAATGAGACTCTAGTGAACCCTGCGCCCTAGTGCCTCTCTATCTTTGTTTATCTTTTCTTTATTTAATTGTTTTTTTTTCATTAGTTTTCTATTTTTAATTTGGATCTTGCATACACTTTCGACTGTCTAAATAACATAAGAATTTTACAATTTTAGTAATTATCACTTATTCCTCGTGGGATCGATAACTTGGACTCAAAAGTCCTATATTACTTGGCGATAGAGTGCACTTGCTCTTAGTGTATCTTTTGCACGCACCAGTGGCTCAAGTCATGAAATATCATGTTTATGTATCTCAATGTTTATGTTAATTTTTTTCCCTGTTGTTCTTTAACCCATACCATTGGCCTTACATTATAAGTTGTTAAAGACCCTTTTGATCCTCAATTGTGTGTGATTTACATTAGTGGAGAGAAAGAGTTGAATTACAATCTTGTGAATTCTTTGATTTACATTCATGTGTATGCTCATAAACTCATTTGGGTGAGTATGAATTGAATAGAAGAAGTTTTGTTTGCATGATTGTGGGAAATATATCTTGTATAAAAAGAAACTGTGATTGCTAGCATGATGAAGATTGTGTATGTGCCAAGCTGATTATGAGGCAAGTGCATTCTTTGAGGTTTTATGCAATCGTCATGCACTAGTTTGGTTTAAGTGAAAGTGGAATATAGAAAGTTGCTAAATGCAGGTTAACAAGGTTGATCAATGTGAATATACTTTATTTTGCTCGAGGACTAGCAAAAATCTAGGTTTGAAGGTGTGATAACTCTATAAATTGTAGTTATTTGTGCCCTATATATGTGCTATATTGATTGCTTAGTCATTTTTTTATGCATGGATAGAAGACTTTAGCCTCATATTCATATAATTCAATCTTGATGTCTTCTGTTATGTTTTTAAGGAAATGTTTCCAAATCGTTGAGAAATCAAGTACGTTTGCAATTGTTATTAAATTGATGATTTCTCTATTGCAGGAAGGGTTCCAATCAAGTAGAAACTGGGAAGATTTAGACCAACATTGGAAGAGAAAGCCAAGTACAAGGATCAGCTTGTCACGCCATGGCATAGGCATGTCAATGCCATGGCGTGGTGCATCCCTGTTTCAGACAGAGAACTATGAAGTTTGCACACCACGTCGCAAGGGAATGAATGTCGCTTCATGATGACCTAATTTGTATATGCGTTGCGGCATAGGCTTATGAATGTCGTGGTGTGACTCTACTTTCTGGACCTATAAATACTGTTTTATCAGATTTTAACTTGAGAGCTTTTGTGTTTTTAGAAAACAGTGGCTAAGTTTTTATTGTATGGTTGAAAGGAAGCAGAAGTAGCCAAGTTTGGAGGCCATCTTCATCTTGGAGGAAGATTCAAGCATCGATCATCATCATTATTGAGCTTCTCTCTTCTAATCATTTTACTTCCTCTTTTCCATTCTCATGATCATGATATATTGTGATATATTTTTGTGTTTCATGGCTAGCTAAGCTGTATATAAGGATTTCCTTTGAATCTTCCTATGGATATTGAATAATTTTGTAATCCTTAGAGTTTATATATATGATTTGGTTTGGTTCAATCATATAAATTTTAATGCTTTTGAATGTTTGATAAGCTTTTAAGTGATTTGTTGAAATCTAATAAACCTAGACATAGGAATTTGGATTTGAGATAATAAGTATGGTTGATGCATGTTTGATTTTATTCAATTGATTTGGATAAGTTGATTCACTAATGGGATAGACATATACCTCTTGGCCATGCATAGTAATTGATTGAGAATAGATCTTAATGATTAGATTTTATGTTAGTTCTCTTGGAAACATAGTGAATTAGGTAACTGAAGCATGATTGTTTGACCTAGACATAGGTTGTTAACTAAGTTAGATTCTTAAGCTAACGTAATCATTTTGTTTATGTTGCTTATAAGGATTGCTTGTTATCAATTGAAGTAGGAGGTGAAGAAGGATTCCCTGTTCTCTAATTAACATCTTTAATACAGATTTACTGCATTTTAGTCTTTACATTTGATTTACACAATCCTTTTATAATTTAAATGTGCTTGAATAGTATTAAGTAAGCTATTGGTGTAACACCCCAAAAAGTGTTTGTTTAATTATAAATGATCATTTTATAATATTCTTGATTTTTAAAAATTTTTCGGATACATTGAATATTTTAATATATTTTTCGTTTTACGTGCACACTGAGCAGAGATCTACAGAAGTCAGTGTAACGCTCCGGAAATCATTTATTTTATCATAAATAGTCATTTTCTAATATTTGTGATTTATGTGAACTCTTTCTGAATTTTTTTGAAACGATGAATATTTTAATATATTCCTCATTTTACTAGTGTCTTGAGCGGAGCCAGGAAAATGCAAAATTTTCCCTGTAGCTGGTAAACTCCAAATTGTGGACATGTCGACGGGGGATCTTACTAAACCCGAGGTCGGGCATAATTTACGAGGTTTACTGTAACATCCCAAAAATTAATAACTTCAGAATAAATGATCATTTTACAATATTTGGGATTTTCTAGAATTTTTCTGGATTTTTCTGAGGACGCAGAATATTTTAATATATTCATCGTTTTGCGTGAAACTCGAGCAGAGTCGTGAAAACGACGGTGGTGCTTCAAAAATTGGAAAAAATTATATGACGAATAGTCGTTTTATAATATTTGCAATTTTTGGGAATTTTCTGGAAATTTTCCGGAACCGTCGAATATTTTAATATTTTCCTCGTTTTGCGTGCACACTGGGATGAGAGTTTCTGAGACCAGTGTAACACTCGAAATTGATTATTTCACCATAAATAGTCATTTTCCAATATTTGTGATTTATGTGAATTTTTTCGAATTATCCTGGGAACGATGAATATTTTAATATATTTCTCGTTTTGTGAACATTGAGCGAAGTCATGAAAATGACTGTAATGCTTTAAAAATTGGAAATTTATATGACGGATAGTCGTTTTATAATATTTGCGATTTTTGAGAATTTTCTGGGAATTTTCCGGAAACGTCGAATATTACAAGATATTCCTCGTTTTGCGTCTTGCCATTGTAAGCAGGAAAAACACGATGTTTTCTCTGCGAACCTTGGACTATGGACATGTCGACGGGGATCTTACTAAACCCGAGACTTGACACGTTTACGAGGTTTCATAATTTTCGAGAAATTCTAACGACAAAATAAATCAATACAATGAAAAATTCATCTGTCGGATTAATTAAATACGACTTGATTAACCGTAACTATTATCTATTGGATAATAGTGTGTAATAAAAATCCTATCACATTATCCTAATGCAATCTACTTTATGTCTAATCCATCCACTTTAATTCAAATTTAATAGTAAAATAATCAAAGCTTCCTTAAGAAGCTTTGACCTTACTTTGACCCATGTGTTTTGGCTTCCTTTGGAAGCCAAATTTCCCACCCATCTCTCTCTCTCTTTTACGTTGCAGCTGCCACCAAAGGAGAAATGAATTGATTTCATTTGTCCAAATATCACATTTAATACATTATCACCCAAAACACCTTTTTCTTTCTCCATTTACGTTATTCTTCTTCTTCTTCCTTCTTCAACATTTCTTTTCTCCTCTCTTGAACACTCAATGTCCAGCAGCCCCTCCTCCACCCCAACTTCTCAAAATCTTCATCTAATTACATTTTCTTACTCTCCTCACCATTCTAAACACCATTCCCTCTTGGAGCTTCTTGAAAATCCTCCATTTTCACCATTTTCTCCAAGCTCCAACTTTGAGCATTTTGGGTAAGTTTCATGACCACTCTCCTTCTTCTCTTGATTTCGTGATTTTGGTTTCTTTGATGGTCATCCATGGTTGATTTTTCAAGCTTTGGTACTTATTCTAACAAGTTACCATTTTTAGGGATTTTGGTGGCCAAATCAAAAATCCAAGGAGCTTTCTTGGAGTTCTTTGATTTCTTCACTTAGGTAAGAGGAAGACACTCCTCTTCAACCATTTTTAGCATCTAGGAACCTTGATTGTTTGATTTGTGGAAGAACCCTAATGAGGGTTGTTCTTGAATTTAATGATTAATTATGCTATGTGTTGTTTTTTATTTATTTATGCTATTGGATTGAATTGTTGAATATAATGGAATGTTAGATTGGATTTAATGATTTAAAATGGAATAAAAATGATTGAACACCCACCAAGTAGTGTCACGGTTTTAGGCTAGAAAACTAGAAGAGTTTGTGTTGAAATTGTAATTGGTATAAGATTCAAATTAACCAACGTATGTAATGGAATATTTGAGTGGATGTTGTGATTGGAAATGGAAGAATGACCTTTGAGAATCCTTCTTGGTAGCCACGGTTTTGAGGCTAGCAATTAAGGGAAATTGTGATAAATTGTAACAAGCATTTGACTTGAAGTAATCAATGTATAAATATGGAATGTAATGGAAGAAGAATTTGAAATTGAAACTCAAGTGATGCCACGGTTTTGGGTGGAAAAATGGGGTAATTTATGGTTAATATGCAATAAGTATAAGACTAGGATTAATTAAGTAACAAGATGGGATTTAATGGAAGAACAATTGGAAGTTGAAACTTCTATGGTGGCTACGGTTTTGGAGCCAAGAACCTAGGGTTTTTGGTGAGTTAATTGAACGAGTGAACACTTTAAATAATTAAAGGAGTGGTGTACAAGATTATGGCTTGAAAGGAATTGGAATTGAATTCATTAGGAGGCCACGGCCTCTAGTACATTTTTTGGGAAAATGTAATTTTGGTAAATTGGAAGTATAAGTAATTAGATACTTAGAGAACTAGGTAATGAAGTGGACAATTATTAAATTAGAAGGATTATTAGGATTAAGACTTCATAAGCCTTAAAGGACTAAGAATGAATTCATCATAAGACTTAAGGTGATTATAAGTGGGTAAAGAACATGAGAATGTGAGACTTGAAGGCTTAAATAAAATGTAAGTTATTGGAGATCGAATTGCCTTAGTATGTTAAGTTGATTTTTGAACATGAACCTTGAAAGGAGGAATAAATTCTAAGTTAGGATTCATAATGAACCTAATGACGTATTAATTGATTTGACATTGATATTATGTGATTATGGGTCCATGTGAGTGACCATTTATATATTGATGCTTATATTGGCCTATTGTGGCATATTATGGAATTGTATGAAATTATGAATCATACATGTGCATGCATAGTGTCTTATGCATTGTGATTGTCCTTGTGGACTTTGTTGTAAGGCCTAGTTGCCTAGGAGATTGAACACACCTTAGTGCGGGTGCGAATAGACAAGTGTGGGTCGTGTTATGACCTCGGGGCGTCGGGGTGCGGGTCCTCCACATGGACGCTTAGAGCTCCTCTGTACCGTGGGGCAAACCGATGCAAACACACCGACGATCCGGACTTGACACTGTCCTATATCGTGATCTAGTGTAGAATGTCTGTACAATGCCATGATTTGCGCATGAGAAAATTTATTGATAGCACTGGCCTCGGCAGCCGAGTTACGTACATGTCTCCTGATCTTTCTCTCCGATTGATTGAGTTTAGCTCCATGGAGTAGGGGTTTGAGAGAACATGCATATGAGACATGACATGTATATACATTGTTGTTATTATCTGTTTCCCATATTATGACTTATCTGTTCATTGCTGTAATGATTACCTGCCTGGACTGTTTAATTGCTTACTGTTGGACTTACTGTTAGTATTTGAACATACTGTTTCTGATTTGCTATTTGGGTGCGTGGCGCCGTAATGTTTCTAGCATGCTATAATTGGTAATGATGTAGGATGTCTTACCTCTTTCTGTGTTTCCTATATCTTTGTATGTCTGTTTTATACTTATATCGATAAAAGATCGTGAGGAAGATAAAGACGGACCACACTTTAGTTGATTGGATTGGGCGTTTGGACAAGGTTCCTTCGGCTACGTACGAGTGCAGTTGCGTGGAGGCATTGATGCCTGACTTGTTGACTGAGACTCCGAGCGTCGTATGTGCATATGGGGTTGCGGCTTTGTCTGCTAGTAGTACCTATCCCTGGGCCACTACTTTCCCCTTTTAGTGTCTTATTCCTCCGTATTTTATTGAACTCTGTAATTGTTGTATTCTATGTCATCAGTGATTTGTGTAAATTGACTATATATATATGTATAAGAGATATGATTTCATTTCAGTGGTTATATCATGGCTTGAATACATTTATATTTCATTCGAGGCTCATATTTTTTACCTATGCATATTGTCAAAAAAAAAATATATAGACTCTTGAGAATTTAGTTACTGTTATCATGTCTGTGACACTCTTGGATTTAGTAACTGTGGTGTAATGACGATTATGCTTCGGTTGCTACATCAAGGGGTGTTACATTTACGTTTTTTGAGATTTTACCTGATAAATGAAGTCGCGGTACCGTAAAATCATCTGACGAATAATAAAATATTATTTTCATCATCTGTAACTCTTTTACACTGGGAGAAAAATGATACTGACAATATAAATATTCATCTATGTTAGTGTGCCCAATTAGAAGACAACCTTACTTTTACTTTATTGTGAAACGTGTGAAACTTCCCATGCAAGCTTGGAGGAAGCCTCTAGGAATTTCCTTCCCTCTTTCCCCATGCAAATGATCACCTCTCCCTTCTCTCTCCTCACTCACGGCTGAAGCAACAATTTAGGGGGGAAAATAATTTTGCTTCACTTAATTAATCATATCACATTATTTCAAAATTACACCTAATGCACATTCTCTCTCTACCTTCACTCTTCTTATTCCTTTTGAAATTTTCTCCTCCTTCTCTCTAGAAGCTTACGGCCAGCAGCAGCCTAGCCCCTTATCCATCATAAAAATTCCATCCAATCTCATTTTCTTAATCCTCTCCACCTCCTAAATACTTCTCTTGCTTGTGGCTCTTTGAAAATCCACCATTTTCACCATTTTTTCAAGCTTCAAGATTAGGGTTTTTGGGTAAGCTTCTTAATTCTTCACTTTCCTTTCTCATTTTCATTTTTATGGTCTTCTTGGTGACCATCCATGCTTTGTTTTTCAAGCATTGGTGCTATTTTGATGAAGTTAAAATTTTAGGATTCTTGGTGGTGCCCAATTTGAAAATTGCAAGAAGTTTCTGGGAGGCTTCTCTTATTTTCTTCACTTTGGTAAGAGAAAGACTCTCCTTCTCAACCTCTAATAGCATTTAGAAACCTTGGTTGTCATTGATTGTGAGAAAACCCTAATGAGGGTTATTCTTTGGTTGCATGATTTGTGTGTTTACATGTTGTTCATACAATGTTTATGCTATTGGATTAATTGTTTGAGTATATTGGTATATTGAAATGGATTGGAAGGCATGAAATGGAAGAAATTGATGTGGGATTTTCTCTTGGGTGGCCACGGTTTGGGGCCCAAAAATTTGGGTTCTTTGTGAACAATTGTAACAAGTGAAAGACTTAAATTAATCAAGTGCGTAATATAAAATTAATGGAATGGAAGAATTGGGAACTAAATCCCCTAGGGAGGCCACGACCTCTAGGGCCTTTTTGGGACTTAATTATGCAATTTTGGTAACCTTGGAACTTAGATAATCAAATGATTTAAATCATAGGCAATAGGATAGAAAATTAGCAAATTGGAAACAATTGGATATAACTTGAGATTCATAAATTTTCAAGAACTGAGAATGAAATTTGTCATAAAACTTTAAGGTAATTTTACTAGGACAAGAACAAGAAAGTGTGAGACTTTGAGATCTTAGAACAACCTTCTAAGTGTAGGAGAACAAATTACATTAGGAAAATTTAACTAATTATTAGAATTCAATTAGAGACGAACTTTGTAAGAAAGACTAATTTTAAGTAAGGATTCATAATAGACCTTAAAAATGTATTACTCTATTTAATTTCAATATTATGAAATTGTGGGTCCATGTGAGTGACCAATGATGTGTTGATACTCTCTTGGCCAATTGTGGCACATTGTGGAATTGTATGTAATGATGATCATACATGTTTATGCATAGAGTCTTTATGCATTGTGAAATGTCCTTTGGACTGTTGTTAAGGCCAAGTTGCCTAGGAGATTGAACACACCTTAGTACGGGTGCGAGTAGACTAGTGTAGGTCGTTGTAAACCTTGGGGACGTCGGGGTGCGGGTTCCTCGCAAGGGGCGATTGGTAGCTCTCTTACCCATGGGATAGACCAGTGCAAACGCACCGACAATCCGGACCGAGACACTATCCTATATCGTGATCTAGCGTAGATTCTCTGCACAATGCCTGGATGTGCACGTGAAAAACTGTTGAGTTATAGCACTTTGGCCTCGGCAGCCGAGTTGCAGACGTGTCTCCTGATCTTTCTCTTCGACTGTTTGTGTCTAGTTGATCGACGAAGTCGTACTCGCCTCAAAATAGACTAGGATTTACAATGGAATATAGCATAATGCATAACCTAGGTCATCTCCCAAGGACCAATTCGAATTTCTCAAGCATGTTAGAAGTTATCAAAAAGTAAAGGGGTTTTGTTCATTAACAATAGCAGAAAATGAAGTCAAATCAAATCAAGGTTAAAAGAAAAGTCAATTAAGGAGACACCAATCCAAGGTCTTCAATTCAAGTGACAGAATTAATCATTGTTCAAAGAGATTGGAATTATGTTGTTTACACCTCTGTTAATTCGAATTCAACTAGATAATCACCTAGAATTTCATCAACTAAAATAGAATCACAATCGCAATTCTTGATTAAGATTGATTTAGGAACAAATTCGGATTAACATAGATTATCAATCGATGGTCTATTCTCCATTAGATTCAGATTAATCAACCCTAATTCTAACTCTAATTTCGAAATCATAATCAGAAATCAATTGAAGAAGGAGAAGAGGGAAGAACACAACAGAATTTACAATTTAAACAAGAGAACTCAAAACTCTAACCACAATCATTGAATTCCTTGGATTGATTGGAGCTTTAGCCTTCCATGGCCATTACGAAAATGCAGAGAAAAGTGAAAAACGAAAATAGAGAAGATGAAAAGATAATAACTGTTTCTTCAATCTGCAAAGGTAAAACAGAAAAACAATCCGAAAAGTGTTTTTCGTATTCTGCTTTAACCAATTTGTAACTGAAAATTCTTCTCAAATTCCTAATCTACCCCTAGCCCAAATTGTAGCCTCTGAATAAGCTTTCCAAAGACATATCATTTGCCTTATTTGGGCTTAAATTGAGAGAGATAGGCCCAAATTAGTTAGGGAAGGTCCAAGCTTAGACAGCAACAACGTCCTAACTTTGAGGCCCAATTTCGCCTTGAATCCAGCTGAATTAGAAAAATTGCATTAGACACCAGATTGTAGATCTTCATCTCAGCTTTCAGGGGACTCCAAGATCATCCAAATACGATATTTGTAACCCAAGTTATGGCCTGTACAAGACAGAAAGGTCAAAATGAGCTAAAATCCGAAAATTAATGAAGTTTTTACAATTAAGCTCAATGAAGACCAATCATCTAAAACTCATCTACAAACATCATATTGGACACAATTAGCATCAATTAGGCCAAATATAAAGCAATAATGAATGGCTCAAAATTGATTGATCAAAATCCCCCACACTTGAACCTTTGCACTCCTGGGCAAAATTCAAATTGAACCAAAAGGGGTTTCACCACAAGAACACAAAATCAACATGCCTTTCAATGAATTGCAAGAATGCAAAGTGGTGATCAAGATTCAAACATCCAAAGTATAAAGGAATCAAGACAAACATGAATATATCTCTCAACATCTCAAGCAAGTAAGAAGACAAATCGAATCAACTGATGAACCAAAAGTGATAAGATCCTCACTAGGCATACTCTACTCTCAAGTGTTTAGGATTATATTTACACTCAAGGCACCCATGAAAGCAAGTACTACCATAAGCTTGACAAGTCTCTAATTTTCACCACTTGAAACACATGCAAATAAAGATTAAAAGGACTTTATTCAAGGTTGTAATGGGGCCAAGGCAAGGGAAGGAACAATATGGATATGACAAGTTAAGCACCCAAGAGAATAAAAGAGCAATGAGGAGGAACTCAAATGACAAGTAATGCACATTCTCTTACTTTGATCACCTTTCCCTATTGCTTTTACAACCTTTCTTGAACCGATTTTTTTTTCTTTTTATTTTTTTATTTTTATTTCATTCTTCCTTTTCTTCTCCCTTTTTTTTATTTATTATTTTTCATTTTTTATAACCTTGCATGCATATTACAAATCAATTTTGTATAACCACCACACTTGAACTATCAACTGCCTACAAGTAAAAGAGCTACTCAAATGAAATGAACCAATGCTCTCCCATTCCCTAAGGTACGGTAAAATCATGATTGTTCACAAAGGAATAAAATGAGCTAAAGCAAAGAATAGGCAATTAGGCTCAAGGGGGGGTAATCAAAGGGAAATGATGCAAGGTTGGCTATTTGGCCAAAGTAGCAAAACAAAGAAAGAAGGCCTCAATCATCTCAATACATGCATGTGAACAAGGAGCTTCAAAAAGAATCAAGTCAAGTTCTAGAGTACCAACAATCATGAGTGAGATCACACAAGAAAGAAAAGAGAATGGCATAATGCAATCCATCCATGTATAAGGTCCAAAATCTCACCAAGGACAAGCTTATCACAAATGATGCAACACTTTAATTCTCAATGCTAGCTTGCTAAACCAAAAATGCAAGAAAAAATATTCACATCATGTCAAGAAACCTCTAACTAAGAATGATGAAATTATTCACAACCTATACAAACCAAGATATTTAATGAAAGGCATGCGAAATGGATCAAAACAAACAAAAACAGAATTAGAAACAGCAAAATCCAAAGAAATTCAAAGAAAACAGAAAAGTAAAAAAAAAAAAAACAAAAATAGCAAAAAAAACAGAAATAGAAACAAAGAGAAAAAATAGAAACAGAAACAGCAGAATTCCCTCCCCCACACTTAAATCTCACATTGTCCTCAATGGAAACATAAAGCAAAAGCAAAAGACAAGTATACATGTGAAATAAAAGAGCAGGGGAAGAAAACACCCTTATCATGGTGGGAAGATTTGCACTTGGGGAAAGGTGGGCTTTGCCAAGGAGAACTCCTCTACAGGTGCTGGGCTTGCAGGGCTTGTGGGGCTCTCAAGAAAGGGCTTAAGACGGTGGCCATTAACCTTGAAACTCTTATTGGTGGCTGCATGCGAAATCTCCACTGCACCATAAGGAAATATGCTAGTGACAACAAAAGGACCATCCCACCTAGAACGGAGCTTACCGGGCATGAGTTGAACAAAAGCACCTTTTGGCCAATGGAGAACTCCTTTCTAGAAATCATCTTATCATGGAAATGCTTAGTATTTTCCTTATAGATCCTTGAATTCTCATAAGCCTCCAAGCGAAGTTCTTCCAGCTGTTGCAATTAAAGCTTCCTCTCTGAACTTGCTTGGTCAAATGCTAAGTTACAACTCTTCACTGCCCAGTATGCACGACGCTCTATCTCCACTGGAAGGTGCACATGGTTTACCAAAGACAACCCTGAAAGGAGACATCCCTATAGGTGTCTTGTAAGCGGTACGATGAGCCCAAAGAGCATCTGCCAACCGGTGGCTCCAATCTTTCCTATTCGGCTGCACCATCTTCTCCAAAATCTGCTTGATCTCTCTGTTAGAAATCTCAGCCTGCCCGTTAGTTTGGGGATGATATGCAGTAGACACTCTATGCACGACCCCATACTTCAGAAACAAAGCCTCCAAAGTCCGGTTACAGAAATGAGTCCCTTGGTCACTAATGATAGCTCGGGGCACTCCAAACCTGCAAAATATGTTAGACCTGACAAAATCCACAACAACTCGAGCATCATTAGTCCTAGTGGCCTTAGCTTTCACCTATTTAGAAACATAATCAACTGTAAGCATAATATAAGAGAAACCAAAAGAAATAGGGAAAGGGCCCATAAAATCGATACCCCAAACATCAAAAACCTCGCAGAACAGAATGGGCTGTTGGGGCATCTCCTGTCGGCTAGTGATAGCCACTCCTGCTCTCTAGCACTACTCATAAGTACTGAAAACCTGATATGCATCTCTAAAAATGGTAGGCCAGTAGAATCCAGAATCCAACACTTTCCTAGCGGTCCGCTGTGGTCCAAAGTAACCTCCAACTGAAGAGGCATGACAAAAATGAAGAACGGACTGGATCTCATGTTCAGGTATGCATCTGCGAATCACCTGGTCACTATAAAATTTCCACAAATATGGATCATCCCACACATAATATTTAGCATCACTCTTAAGTTTAGCTTTGTGTGATCTAGATGCATAAGAAGGAAAAACAGATGCATCCAAGTAATTAACTAAATTAGCAAACCAAGGAGAAAGTGGTGTATCATGCAGCTGCATGAGCTGCTCATCTGGGAAGTCATGGCTGATAGGAGAAGGGTCAACAACTCCTTCTATCCTGCTCAAATGATCTGCCACCAAATTCTCTGCGCCACTCCTATCTCTAATCTCCAAATCAAACTCCTGGAGAAGCAGCATCCATCTAATCAATCTCGGCTTTGATTTTGCCTTCTTCAACAAGAATTTTAATGCTGCATGATCAGTAAAAACAGCCACTCTAGAGCCAAGCAAATATGATCTAAACTTATCATGTGCAAAAACAATGGCAAGTAACTCTTTCTCAATGGTAGTATAGTTAGCCTGTGCAGCATCTAAAGTCCGAGAAGCATATGAAATGACATGAGGAAGTCTTCCAACTCTCTGTGCAAGGACAGCTCCCAATGCGTAGTTAGACACATCACACATGAGTTCAAAAGGAAGCGTCCACAAAGGTGGCTGAATGATGGGAGTAGTGGTCAAAGCTCCTTTGAGGCAATCAAAAGCCTCTTTGCACTTGCCATCAAAATAAAAAACAACATCTTTCTGCAATAAGTTGGACAGTGGAAGGGCCTTTTTGTTGAAATCTTGAATGAACTGCCTGTAGAAACCTGCATGGCCAAGAAAAGAACAAACCTCTCACACGCAAGAAGGGTAAGGTAACTGGGAAATAACATCAATTTTAGCAGGATCTACTTCTATACCCTTCTGAGAGATGATATGGCCTAAGACTATGCCTTGTTCTACCATAAAATGACATTTCTCATAATTAAGAACAAGGTTAGTCTCAATGCACCTATGCAAAACTCTATCCAAACTGTCCAAGCATGCATCAAAGGAGGAACCATAAACAGTAAAATCATCCATAAATACCTCAATGCAATCCTCTAAAAAATCTATAAAGATACTCACCATGCATCGTTAGAAGGTACCAGGAGCATTGCACAGGCTGAAAGGCATCCTCCTGTAGACAAAAGTTCCAAAAGGGCAAGTGAAGGTGGTCTTCTCCTGGTCCTCTGGTGCTATATGGATTTGGAAGTACCCCAAAAAGCCATTAAGAAAGCAATAGAAAGATTTTCTAGCCAGGCACTCAAGCATTTGATTGATAAAGGGCAAAGGAAAATGGTCCTTTCTTGTCGCTTGGTTGAGCAGCCTGTAATCAATACAAACTCTCCAGCTACTCTGCACTCTAGTAGGAATCAACTCATCACGATCATTCTTCACTACTGTGATTCCTGATTTCTTTGGAACCACTTGAACTAGACTCACCCAAGCACTATCTGAGATAGGATAGATGATGCCTGCTTGCAGAAGCTTGGTCACCTCTTTCTTCACCACATCCAGGATCAAAAGGTTGAGTCACCTCTGTAGTTATCTCACTAGTTTAGCACCATCCGCAAGTAGTATTTTGTGCATGCACATGGAAGGACTAATGCCAGGAAGGTCAGCCAAGGTCCAACCTATAGCTTTCTTATGCTTCCTCAGTACTTGCAGCAGCCTCTCCTCCTGGTCAACATGGAGGGCAGTAGAAATGATCACTGGCAGCTTTTTATCGTCCTCTAAGTATACATACTTAAGGTGCTCTGGGAGTGGCTTAAGCTCTAGTGTAGGTGGTTGCACTACAGATGGAAGGATCCTGGTAGAAGTAGCTGTGTTTACAGCCTGCAATCCAACGAAATCTGATTTAGAGGTACTTGCTGTAATCAAACTACTGCATTCTGGCTCCATTAATTCTGCAGCTGCACCACCATTTAATTGATCAGACCCCATATCTGTACCAAAATCACCATGTAAATAGGATGCAATCTCAGTACAAACACTACACATTCCTGAAACAGTACAAGCATCACATGTGTAGGTATCAACAAAATCAGAAAAGAATGGAAGATCATCAGCAAAGAGCTCAGAAAAGCTATCATCAACTATATCAGCCAGCAAATCTATATGAAAAACTGAATGTTCTTCCATGGGGTGCTTCATGGCATCCAAAATGTTAAATCGAACCACATTATCTCCAAACTCCATGGAAAGAGTGCCTGCATAGACATCAATTTTGGTCCTGGCAGTTTTGAGGAAAGGTCTACCAAGAATGATGGGAGCCTTACTGGATTCGGATTCTCCATCCATATCCAGAATGTAGAAGTATGCAGGAAAAATCAAATCATTTACTCTAACAAGGACATCCTCAATGAGTCCAGCAGGGTATGCATTACTCCTGTTTGCCAACTGAATGATGACTCCTGTATTCTGCAAGGGTCCAAGAGCAAGAGAGTTGAACACTAACATAGGCATAACATTAATTGAAGCACCTAAATCCAACATGGCATTTTCGAATTTGCTACTGCCTATGGTGCATAGAATAGTGAAAATTCTAGGATCCTTGCATTTTTGGGGCATTATGGGCTGTATAAGTGCATACACATTTCTTCCCATGCTGATCTTCTCATTTCCCTTGAGTCTCCTTCTATGAGTACACAAATCCTTAAGAAACTTGGCATATCTTGGAATTTGCTTGATTGCTTCAATGAGAGGAATGTTCACCTCAACCTTCCTAAATGTCTCCAAGATCTCCCTATCTGTGTCAGTCTTATGAGTCTTCTTAAGCTGCATAACTCTCTGAGGGAATGGTAGTGGGATGAACTGCTCAGCAGCAACTACAGGAATGGAACCAGAATCTGTTTTCTTATTTTTGCTGCTACATGGAATTTCTGGTATAACTTGCTTCTCCTTATCTACTTCATCAATAGTCTTACCAGATCTTAGAGTGATGGCACTCACATTTCTTGGATTCACCACAGTTTGTGCAGGAAGTTTATCAGAATCTTGGGACTGTAATTGGTTCATAGAACTTGCAAGTTGGCCAATCTGATTCTCCAAATTCTGAATGGTAGCTTCTGTCCTCTGCTGGAATTGTAAGTTGTTCACTGCCATCTATTTCATCAATTCCTCCAAGGTTGGCTCGGATTTAGGAGGGACATTATTTGGTTGCTGCATATTTTGCTACTGCATGAAATGTGGCTGATATGGTCTGTTAGGTCCTGTAGTAGACTGGAAGGGTAGCTGCTGTTGCTGCCTAAATTGAGTAGGGGCAGGCTTTGTAGAGGTATTTCCCCACCTCAGATTTGGATGATTTCTCCAGCCTGGGTTATATCTGTTGGAAGACAGATCATAACTCGGTTGTGGCTGCTGCTGCTGAGGCCTGTTGTTATAGATGTTTGCAGCATAGGTCTGTGGGGTACCATCAGTGTCAACCTCCTGAAGTGTAGGACAGGAATCTGTGGAATGATCAGCAGAAATACAAATGCCACATACTCTGGCAGGAGCTACTACAGTAGGTTGCTGATGTTGAGTCACAACCAATTGCCTCACCAAGGATGCAAGGTCATCAATTTTGCTTTCCAATTTCCTATGATCTGCAGCATAAGTTGCCTCAATTTTGTGGACACCTATACTCAATACCACTGAGTTACTTCTGGTGCCAAACTGTTGGGAATTGGTGGCCATATTCTCAATTAATTCTCTTACAGCCATAGGGGTCTTATCTACCAATGCTCATCCGCTAGCTACATCAATCATGCTCCTATCCATAGGCAGCAAACCTTCATAAAAATACGGGATTAGTAACTAGTCACTAATCTGATGATGAGGACAGGTAGCACACATCTTCTTGAATCTTTCCCAGTATTCAGATAATGATTCTCTGTCAAACTGCCTGATGCCACATATCTCTTTTTGGATTGATGCAGCCCTTGATGCTGGAAAGAATTTCTCCAAAAACAGTCTCTTAAGATCATTCCAGCTAGTCACAGATCTCGGATGCAAATAATACAACCAGTCTTTAGCAGCATCCTGTAATGAGAAAGGGAATGCTCTAAGTTTGATGTGATCTTCGGAGATGCCTTGAGGCTTCATGGTAGAACACACAATGTGGAACTCCTTGAGGTGCTTATGAGGATCTTCTCCTGCATGACCATTGAACTTAGGCAGCAAATGAATCAATCCAGATTTAAGTTCAAGTGGAACATCAACATTAGGATACTGAATGCATAAAGACTGATATGTAACATCAGGAGCAGCCAGCTCCTTCAAGGTTCTATTATCCATAATCTCAGTATGCTCAGTAAAATCAGAATTGAAGGATGGATCAGTGACAGAAAGTGCAGAATCAGAAAATTCAGAAGCAGAATCACTAGTATGATAAGTATGTGAAGAATCACTACTTCCTATATGCTCAACAAATGCTGAATCAAATCTATTGAACCTATGTAAGGTATGAAAAGTCCTATCTATCTCAGGATTAAAATTATGCAAATAATCAGGATTGGACCTAGTCATATAACATGCAAAACTCAAAAACAGCAAAACAGCAAAATGGAGTATCCAACACTAGAAATGCACCAAAATAAATCTATTTGACCTATCAAATGATTTTTAAAAAATATGGGACCACCACACACTTAAAACTACACTAAAATGGAACTCAAAAATGCAATGCAAAATCTTCAAAAAATGAAAAAGTGGTCTAAATGAAGGATTTAGGGCAAGATAGGGTGTTGCTCACAGCTTAGGAGTGAACCTTGTGGAGAAGGCCATTTTCCTTCAACCCACCAATTTTCAGCTCATTCTGAGCATGTTTGCTCACTCAAAAATTACAAAAATGCCATTGTCTCACCTAAATTTGCTCAAAAACCCTATCAAACAATGGATTTTGGCCAAATTTTGCAGGAATGATCCTTTTAGGATTAGTTTGCTTAGAATGATGGTTTACCTTTGGGGACCAAGTCTCAGGTCAAGACTCCATCGCAAGTACAATTCCTGTCTACTAGTGCCTTTTTGAATTCAGAAAAGTGGGAGCAAAGTGAAACTTAAAAATGAAAGTGGAGGTGAAACTCAAAAATGAAGAAGAGAACTTTCAAATATCAATAATGAAGCATATGGATGATCAAATGCAGCAAAATGACATGCAAAAGCCGAATCTGGTGCAAGGAGACCAATGGAACAGTAACCGCAACAAGGTTATGTACAAATCAGGCTATGCAGCTCAGCAAATCATGTAAGAGATTCCACAGTAGATGAATGTGTTATTTGTGCAACAGAAGTATCAATTGTGTTGAGTGAAGCAATGCACATTCACAGGAGTCATGAAATGCAGCAAAAACCCAATGGAATAGTAAACAATCCAATGGAACAGTAACACGAAAATCTAATGAACTCCAAAATGCAATGCAACAGATTTATACCAGAATTGAACAATGGTGTGTTGCAGTAGAAAAACACAATAGAACAACAGAATTCTACAGAAGAGCAAAATTCTGCAGAATTCTGCAGAGAGCAGAATTATGCAGCAGGTAAGAATTAGGCAGCAAAAGAAACAAGAGCCAATGGAACAGTTATGGTTGCAATGCAGCAGGTATGCACACAACGCAATGCAGTAGAATAAAGCAGAATGCAGCAGAATCAGTAGCAAAATCAGTAGAGTAGCAGAATCAGTAGAAAAAAACAGCAAAAACAGCAAAATGCACTTAAGGACTTCCAGCAAAGTTGATCACGAATGCAGAGAAATTAGCAACAATTAGGAACTCCTAATAAACCTAAGAAACCGAAAAAAAGTCCCCGGCAACGGCGCCAAATTTTTGATCGGCGAAGTCGTACTCGCCTCAAAATAGACTAGGATTTACAATAGAATATAGCATAGTGTATAACCTAGGTCATCTCCCAAGGACCAATTTGAATTTCTCAAGCATGTTAGAAGTTATCAAAAAGTAAGGGGGTTTTGTTCATTAACAGTAGTAGAAAATGAAGTCAAATCAAATCAAGGTTAAAAGAAAATTCAATTAAGGAGACACCAATCCAAGGTCTTCAATTCAAGTGGCAGAATTAATCATTGTTCAAAGAGATTGGAATTACATTTGTTTACACCTCTCGTTAATTTGAATTCAACTAGATAATCACCTAGAATTTCATCAACTAAAACAGAATCACAATCGCAATTCTTGATTAAGATTGATTTAGGAACAAATTCGGATTAACATAGATTATCAATCGATGGTCTATTCTCCATTAGATTCAGATTAATCAACCCTAATTCTAACTCCAATTTCAAAATCATAATCAGAAATCAATTGAAGAAGGAGAAGAGGGAAGAACACAACAGAATTTACAATTTAAACAAGAGAACTCAAAACTCTAACCACAATCATTGAATTCCTTGGATTGATTGGAGCTTTAGCCTTCAATGGCCATTACGAAAATGCAGAGAAAAGTGAAAAACGAAAATAGAGAAGATGAAAAGATAATAACTGTTTCTTCAATCTGCAAAGGTAAAATAGAAAAACAATCCAAAAAGTGTTTTTCGTATTCTGCTTTAACCTATTTGTAACTGAAAATTCTTCTCAAATTCCTAATCTACCCCTAGCCCAAATTGTAGCCTCTGAATAAGCTTTCCAGAGACATATCATTTGCCTTATTTGGGCTTAAATTGAGAGAGATAGGCCCAAATTAGTGAGGGAAGGTCCAAGCTTAGAAAGCAACAGCGTCCTAACTTTGAGGCCCAATTTCGCCTTGAATCCAGCAGAATTAGAAAAATTGCATTAGACACCAGATTGTATATCTTCATCTCAGCTTTCAGGGGCCTCCAAGATCATCTAAATACGATATTTGTAACCCAAGTTATGGCCTGTACAAGACAGAAAGGTCAAAATGAGCTAAAATCCGAAAATTAATGAAGTTTTTACAATTAAGCTCAATGAAGACCAATCATCTAAAACTCATCTACAAACATCATAGTGGACACAATTAGCATCAATTAGGCCTAATATAAAGCAATAATGAATGGCTCAAAATTGATTGATCAATAGCTCCATGGAGTAGGAATTTTGGTACTGTATGCATATGCATCATGAGACATCATATCATCTGATAATTAGTACTGTATGCGGAGTTAATTTGTCTATTTACTATTATGATGAATGACTGCCTGGAACTATTTATCTGCTTACTATCGTACTTGCTATCTCTCATTATTGTTGTTCTCGACATGCTATTTGGGTGCGATGCATCATCTTGTTTCTTGCTGCTATAATTGGTAATAATGGTAGGATGTCTTACCTGTTTCCTATATTTCTGTTATTTTTCTACCTATATGTTGTGTCCCATCGAAGACGACGGCAAGGAGGTTGGAGCTCCTGATTTCCCTGGCTTCTGGCCTGATCACGATTAGCATCTACTGTGGAGCATGGAGGCACGCATGTGTAGATTTTTGGGTGATGTGCATCTGACCTTCCTTGGGGGGCCAAAATGCTGGCACATTAATCTGAGTTCCGACCGCTGTGTCTACCTTGGAGACGTATCGATCTCTTTGGCCTGGAGACGTTATGAGCCGCCGATCCTTACCTGCTGCATTAGCCTGTATTTGGAGTTTTATCTGCCTATCCGGGAGATGTGGGGTGACCGCTACTACTCCTCGCAGGAGGACTCTTTCGATTCCACTGCTCGGGCTCCTTCCCGTGGCTTTATGGTTCCTATGGAGGTTTCCTCGAATGAGGAGGACCCCGCGAAGGATCCTGACACGATTCCTCCTCATCTGAGGGACTGACATTACTGGTAGTTGCTGATGGCTTCCAGGGTTTTATTTTGGGGGGCCCGATGTTTTATTTTGACGGGCTATATATTCTGATATCTTAGGGATGTATATGTATGATCCTTTGGGCAGGTATAGTTTTGCTTTTTGGGAATTCCAGACTTGTATCTAAAACATATTTGATATATATATATATATGCGCATGTTGTTCAGATGTAAGTTTTAGCTTTTGTCTTACTCCTTATTGTTATTCACTTTTCATCACTACGTTTTATTAATTGAAGAGAAAATAATAATAATACAAATAATAATTCAAAAAAAATATATACATAAATATATATATATATATTTCACCATTTTACTTATGTAATAACAAATCGAACAAATTAACCATAACTGAAATGAACCAGGCCTTAATTTCAAAAATTTTATTTTCTGCATTTCTATTTGACAATGTGACGTTCCCTCCCAAAAAGGGGCGTTACATATAAGTTGGTATCAGAGCCCCGATTGGAGTTTCTTTGGGTCTTGTGTGTGAGTCTGTTTTGTTTGTGCTGTGTGAATCTCTGTGATTGGTGTTCTGAATGGATACATTTGACTTTCCTTATGTTTTTCAGTTAATCTGATTTAAGAGAAAGCGAGATGGTAAGAGGCGGAGGAATGGCAGCTGCTATAGAGGCAATGCAGAGGATGGCGGAAGTCATCACGCAACAGAATGAACGTGCTGCTCAGCAACAAGAGAGAGCTGCTCAACAGCTCGAAGCAACTGCCGATGCGCAGAACTTGACAGAATTTCATCGTCACAACCCTCCACAATTCAAAGGAGAATTTGATCCGGACAAGGCTAGTTTGTGGATTAAAGAATTGGAGAAAGTTTTCTGTGGCATGAACTGTGCCGAAGACAAGAAGGTGAACTATGTTACCTTCATGCTGGTCGGCAATGCCGAGATTGGTGGAATGGAACTCAGAGAATACTGGAGGCCGAGGGAAGTGACATCATGTGGGACTTGTTCAAGGATAAATTCTTGGACAAGTACTTTCTTGCAAGTGCGAGACATGCAAAAGAGATGGAGTTCCTCAACCTGAAGCAGGGGAGCATGACCATTAGTGAATATGCGGCCAAATTTGAGAACTTGGAGAAGTTTTCCACGCATTTTCAGCATCAACCAGATGAAGCTTAGAAGTGTTGGAAGTTCACTGAAGGACTGAGGTGCGAAGTGAAGAAGGCTGTTATCACCCTGAAAATTAAAGTGTTCTCGGAGCTGTTGGACACATGTTGTGAAGTGGAGGCCTTGGAATAAGCTAGAGATTCGAGGAGCAAGAACTTTGGGCCTGCAAGGTTCCAAAGAGATGGAGGCAATAATTCGAACCGCTTCCAAAAGAAGACCTATTCCCGACCAACGGGAAGTCAACAACAAACTGGCGAAAGTTCTGGCGGAGGTTCTACTGGGAACCGGACTGGTCAGAATGTGGCATATCCCTCTAAATGCCTAAAGTGTGGGAAAGACCATCTCACGAGAGAGTGCACAATCAAGGGAATCATCTGCTTCAGATGTGGCAGATCGAGCCACATGTCTAGACATTGTAACCAGGCAAAGGTTGAACCTTCAGTCAATACAACTCGAGCCAAGAAACTGCAAGCTGGAGGTCGAGTCTACACCATGAGTGAAGCTGAAGCCTCTGAATCCGAAGACTTGATTCAAGGGGAGGGCACCATAGAAGGTAATCTTTTAAAAGTACTGTATGACTCTGGGGTAACTCATTCTTTCATATCATATGATTGTGTGCTACGACTTAGCTTACCAATGTCTACCCTACCTTTTGATTTGACTGTCTCAAACCCTACTGACAAACCGGTAGTTACTACCAAAGTCTGTTTGAAGTGTCCCTTAATTGTTGAAGGCCGAGTCTTTTCTGTCGATTTGATCTGTTTACCTCTTTCACAACTAGATATAATTTTGGGGATGGACTAGTTGTTTTCCAACCATGTTCTATTAGATTGCTCTAGAAAGACCATAGTTTTCCCGGTGGGTGAAGATTCTAGATACTTGATGGCCAACCAAGTGCGAGCTTTCTTGAAAGAAGGAGCTCAAGGATACATGCTACTGTCTTCTTTGAAAATCGAGAGCGAGGCTGATCTGAGTACTATTCCAGCAGTGAGAGAGTTTTTTGAAGTCTTTCCCGAGGATGTACCTGGTTTACCACCGACGCGCGAGATAGAGTTTGCTATTGACCTTGTACCGGGAACTGGTCCCGTGTCTATAGCACCTTATCGGATGTCGCCGATGGAATTGGCGGAACTTAAGAAACAACTAGAAGAGCTTTTGGAGAAACAGTTCGTCAGACCGAGTATATCACCCTGGGGAGCGCCAGTGTTATTGGTTCGGAAGAAGGACGGTACCTCAAGATTGTGTGTGGACTATAGGCAGTTAAACAAGCTGACGATCAAGAACAAATATCCACTCCCAAGAATCGACGACTTAATGGATCAATTGAGGGGAGCGGCGGTGTTTTCGAAGATCAATCTGAGATCTAGATACCATCAGATAAGAGTGAAAATGGAGGATGTACCTAAGACTGCTTTTCGTACCCGATACGACCATTACGAATACCTTGTGATGCCGTTTGGAGTGACGAATGCACCTGCTATCTTCATAGATTACATGAATAGAATCTTTCGTCCTTATTTGGACAAGTTTGTTGTCGCCTTCATGGATGATATCTTGATATATTCCCCGAATCAGGAGGATCATGCAGAACACCTCAGCCTAGTTCTCCAGATTCTGAAGGAGAAGGAACTGTACGCCAAGTTGTCGAAGTGTGAATTTTGACTAGATGAGGTTAAGTTTTTAGGCCATGTGATCTCGAAGGAAGGGATTGCAGTGGATCCATCAAAAGTGGGGGCACTGCTGCAATGGGAAAGGCCGAAGTCAGTAACGGAGATTCGTAGCTTCGTGGGTTTGGCTGGATATTATAGAAGGTTCATAGAAGGGTTTTCCAAAATTACTAGACCGCTCACTCAGCTGACAAAGAAGAACCAGGCTTTTGAGTGGACTGATAGCTGCGAGCAAAGTTTCCAAGAGTTGAAGAACTGGCTAACCACCTCACCGGTATTAGTGCTACCTGATCCGAACGAGCCATTCGAGGTGTACTGTGACGCTTCATACCAAGGATTGGGATCTGTTCTTATACAACGCAGAAGAGTGGTAGCTTATGCTTCACGACAGTTGCGAGTGCATGAAAAGAACTACATGATGCATGATTTAGAACTAGCAGTTGTAGTTTTTGCTCTGAAGATATGGAGGCATTTCCTCTATGGAGCGACATTCAACATCTTCAGTGATCATAAAAGTTTGAAGTATTTGTATGATTAGAAGGAGCTGAACATGAGGCAGCAGAGATGGTTAGAATTCTTGAAGGACTACGATTTTTAGCTGTTGCATCACCCTGGCAAAGCGAATGTCATGGCAGACGCCTTGAGTAGAAAGACTATCAGTGTTTCTGCCCTAATGATCAAGGAAAAAGACCTCATAGAACAGTTCAGAGATGTTTGGTCATTTGTAGAGTTAAAACTAGGAAAGATCTGTATGAATATGGTCACCATCTCAAGTGAGCTAATGGAAGACATACGGGAAAAGCAAAAAGTCTATGAATTCTTGCAAGAAGTGAGAGAGCTGATGAGGCAAGGCAAAGAAACGGAATTTGAGGAAGGAACGGACGGAATTCTGAGATTCCAGGGTAGAGTTTGTATTCCCCATGACCAAGAGCTTAAAAGGTATATTGTGGATCATGCTCACGCAAGCAAGCTGAATATGCACCCGGGCATAATGAAGATGTACCAAGACTTGAAGAAGTTGTTTTGGTGGCACAGAATGAAAAATGATGTCACTAGATGCGTATCGACTTATCTAGTCTGTCAGAAAGCCAAAGTGGAACATTAAAGACCTGCAGGATTGCTGCAACCATTGTCTATTCCTGAATGGAAATGGGATAGCATTGCGATGGATTTTGTTGTGGGTTTGCCAAGAACAAGAAGAGGACACGACTCGATTTGGGTAATAGTAGATCGACTCACAAAGTCAGCTCATTTCCTCCCAATCAATATAAGGTACAGTCTGGAGAAGCTGACCCAACTGTATATTGGAGAGATCGTTAGACTGCATGGTGTGCCTACGAGCATTGTTTCGGATAGGGATTTGAGATTTAATTCGAAATTCTGGCAGAGTCTACAGGCATCGTTGGGGACAAAATTACGTCTAAGTTCGGCGTATCACCCACAAACCGATGGTCAATCATAAAGAACGATCCAATCTTTAGAGGATTTGCTTAGAGCTTGTACTATAGAACAGACTGGATGTTTGGATGAAGTCCTGCCATTGATAGAATTCACCTACAACAATAGTTACCATTCAAGTATAGGGATGGCACCCTATGAAGCTCTATATGGGCGACGGTGTCGGACACCATTATGTTGGTACCAAGACGGTGAGCGTCTCACGATTGGACCAGATATCATTCAGCAGACAACTGAGAAGGTCAAAATGATTCAAGAGAAGATGAGAACTGCTCAGAGCCGGCAGAAGAGTTATGCGGATAAGAGGAGAAAGCCTCTTGAGTTTGAGGAAGGTGAGCATGTATTCTTGAAAGTCGCACCTACGACTGGGGTCAGTCGGGTTTTGAAATCTAGAAAACTCACTCCAAAATTTCTTGGACCTTACCAAATTCTTCGCGATAGGTCCAGTAGCTTACCAGATAGCTTTATCCCATTTCCTTTCCAACATACACAATGTCTTTCATGTATCGCAACTGCGTAAATATTTACCTGACCCGAGTCATGTCATAGCACCAGACACAATACAATTAAAAGAGAACTTGACCTATGAGACGCCTCCTGTGAGAATTGAGGATCGACGGATAAAGCAACTTAGAGGCAAGGAAATTCCATTGGTGAATGTGATCTAGAATGAAATGACTAGTGATGCAACTTGGGAACTGGAAGACAAAATGAAAGAGTAACACCCACAACTATTCTAAGGCACGTAAATTTTGAGGACGAAATTTCTTTTTAGTGGGGGAGTGTTATAACACCCCAAAAAGTGTGTTTAATTATAAACGATCATTTTATAATATTCTTGATTTTTAAGAATTTTCCTGGAATTTTCCGGATACGTTGAATATTTTAATATATTTCTCGTTTTATGTGCACACTGAGCAGAGATCTACAGAAGTTAGTGTAACGCTTTGAAAATCATTTATTTTACCATAAATAGTCATTTTTCAATATTTATGATTTATGTGAATTCTTTCAGAATTTTTCGAAAATGATGAATATTTTAATATATTCTTACTAAGCTCGAGGCCGGACATAATTTACGAGGTTTACATTTTTTGAGATTTTACCCGATAAATGAAGTCACGGTACCGTAAAATCATTTGACGAACAATAAAATATTATTTTCATCATCTGTAACTCTTCTACACTGGGGAAAAATGATATTGACAGTGTAAATATTCATCTATATTAGTGTGCCCAATTAGGAGACAACCTTATTTTCACTTTATCGTGAAACGTGCGAAACTTCCCATGCAAGCTTGGAGGAAGCCTCTAGGAAATTTCCTTCCCTCTTTCCCTATGCAAATGATCACCTCTCCCTTCTCTCTCCTCACTCACG
This sequence comes from Ormosia emarginata, assembly GCA_029884605.1. Lineage (NCBI taxonomy): Eukaryota > Viridiplantae > Streptophyta > Magnoliopsida > Fabales > Fabaceae > Ormosia > Ormosia emarginata. The sequence goes on along the minus strand of JAQQTP010000041.1, from coordinate 2,808,536 downwards.
GTTGAAGCAACAATTTGGGGTGGAAAATAATTTTGCTTCACTTAATTAATCATATCACATTATTTCAAAATTAAACCTAATGCACCTTCTCTCTCTACCTTCACTCTTCTTCTTCCTTTTGAAATTTTCTCCTCCTTCTCTTTAGAAGCTCACGGCCAGCAGCAGCCCAGCCCCTCATCCATCACAAAAATTCCATCCAACCTCATTTTCTTAATCTTCTCCACCTCCTAAACACTTCTCTTGCTTATGGCTCTTTGAAAATCCACCATTTTCACCATTTTCTTCAAGCTTCAAGCTTAGGGTTTTTGGGTAAGCTTCTTGATTCTTCACTTTCCTTTCTCATTTTCGTTTTTATGGTCTTCTTGGTGACCATCCATGCTTTGTTTTTCAAGCATTGGTGCTATTTTGATGAAGTTGAAATTTTAGGGTTCTTGGTGGTGCCCAATCCGAAAATTGCAAGAAGTTTCTGGGAGGCTTCTCTTGTTTTCTTCACTTTGGTAAGAGGAAGACTCTCCTCCTCAACCTCTAATAGCATTTAGAAACCTTGGTTGTGGTTGATTGTGAGAAAACCTTAATGAGGGTTATTCTTTGGTTGCATGATTTGTGTGTTTACATGTTGTTTATACAATGTTTATGCTATTGGATTAATTGTTTGAGTATATTGGTATATTGAAATGGATTGAAGGCATGAAATGGAAGAAATTGATGTGGAATTTTCTCTTGGGTGGCCACGATTTTGGGGCCCAAAAACTTGGGTTCTTTGTGAACAATTGTAACAAGTGAAAGACTTAAATTAATCAAGTGTGTAATATAAAATTAATGGAATGGAAGAATTGGGAACTAAATCCCCTAGGGTAGGGCCTTTTTGGGACTTAATTATGTAATTTTGGTAACCTTGGAACTTAGATAATCAAATGATTTAAATCATAGGTAATAGGATAGAAAATTAGCAAATTGGAAACAATTGGATATAACTTGAGATTCATAAATTTTAAAGAACCAAGAATGAAATTTGTTATAAAACTTTAAGGTAATTTTACTAGGGCAAGAACAAGAGAGTGTGAGACTTTGAGTTCTTAGAATAACCTTCTAAGTGTAGGAGAATAAATTACATTAGGAAAATTTAACTAATTATGAGAATTCAATTAGAGATGAACTTTGTAAAAAAGACTAATTTTAAGTAAGGATTCATAATAGAACTTAAAAATGTATTACTCTATTTAATTTCAATATTATGAAATTGTGGGTCCATGTGAGTGACTAATGATGTGTTGATACTCTCTTGGCCAATTGTGGCACATTGTGGAATTGTATGTAATAATGATCATACATGTTTATGCATAGAGTCTTTATGCATTGTGAAATGTCCTTTGGACTGTTGTTAAGGCCAAGTTACCTAGGAGATTGAACACACCTTAGTGTGGTGCGAATAGACTAGTGTAGGTCATTGTACATCTTGGGGACATTGGGGTGTGGGTTCCTCGCAATGGGCGGTTGGTAGCTCTCCTGCCCGTGGGGCAGACCGATGCAAACGCACTGACGATCCGGACCGAGAAACTATCCTATATCATGATCTAGCATAGACTGTCTGCACAATGCTTAGATGTGCACATGGAAAACTGTTGAGTTATAGCATTTTGGTCTCGGCAGCTGAGTTGTAGACGTGTCTCCTGATCATTCTCTCCGACTGTTTGTGTCTAGCTCCATGGAATAGGAATTTGGGTACTGTGTGCTTATGCATCATGAGACATCATATCATCTGATAATTAGTACTGTATGTGGAGTTAATTTGTCTATTTGCTATTATGATGAATGACTGCCTGGAACTGTTTATCTGCTTACTGTCGTACTTGCTGTCTCTCATTATTGTTGTTCTCGACATACTATTTGGGTGCGATGCACCGTCTTGTTTCTTGTTGCTATAATTGGTAATAATGGTAGGATGTCTTACCTTTTTCCTGTATTTCTGTTATTTTCTACCTATATGTTGTGTCCCATCGAAGATGACAGCAAAGAGGTTGGAGCTCCCGATTTCCCCAGCTTCTGGCCTGATCACGATTAGCATCTACTGTGGAGCATGGAGGCACGCATACATGGATTTCTGGGTAATGTGCGTCTGACCTTCCTTGGGGGGCTAGAATGCTGGCACATTAATCTGAGTTCCGACCACTGTGTCTACCTTGGAGACGTATCGATCTCTTTGGCCTGGAGACGTCATGAGCCGCCGATCCTTACTTGCTGCATTAGCCTGCGTTTGGAGTTTTATCTGCCCATCCGGGAGATGTGGGGTGACCGCTACTACACCCCGCAAGAGGACTCTTTCGATTCCACTGCTCAGGCTCCTGCCCGTGGCTCTGTGGTTCCTATGGAGGTTTCCTCGGATGAGGAGGACCCCGCGGAGGATCCTGACACGATTCCTCCTCATCTGAGGGACTGACATTACTGGTAACTGCTGATGGTTGCCAGTGTTTTATTTTGGGGGGTCTGATGTTTTATTTTGACGGGCTGTATATTCTGATATCTTAGGGATGTATATGTATGATCCTTTGGGTAGGTATAATTTTGCTTTTTGGGAATTCCAGACTTGTATCTAAAACATATTTGATATATATATATATATATATATATATATATATATATATATATATATATATATATATATGCGCATGTTGTTCGGATGTAGTTTTATCTTCTGTCTTACTCCTTATTGTTATTCACTTTTCATCACTACGTTTTATTAATTGAAGAGAAAAATAATAATAATACAAATAATAATTCAAAAAAAATATATGCATATATATATATATATATATATATATATATATTCGCCATTTTACTTATGTAATAACAAATCGAACAAATTAACCTTAACTGAAATGAACCAGGCCTTAATTTCAAAAATTTTATTTTCTACATTTCTATTTGACAATGTGACGTTCCCTCCCAAAAAAGGGCGTTACAATTGGTTAATATTTGGTTCTTAAGATTAACGTATTCCTCGTGGGAACGATATTCAACTCTTGACTATATTATGAGTGCGACCCATGTACTTGCAGTAAGCAAAAGAACAAACAACACGTTGGTGGAAGCTAGCTTGATCAGCCTCTATGCGAGCTAGCTAGTCACTCAGATTTGTCAATATATGTTGGGGCAGAGATGGCTCACCAGCCGCAGCGTCAACGCCAGCGTGATCCTCCTGCGATGGGGAATGTGGCTTTGAGATAGGTCCATCATGAAGAGCTCAGTGCCCTGGAACAACCTCGTAAACAAGTCCAAAGCGTAGTAACATATTCCGATCAATGGGCTCTATTTCTTTGGCAAGATGGGCGTTGGGATGAAGAGTATCAAGGTTTCGAGCTAGGTTGGAGATGTAAGTTCCCACTGCAATATACCTCTATTTGGCCCCACTTTTGGCCTTATCAATCTTTAAGACATGCTGAATGAACCAGTAGCTAGGGTTGCAATTATGGCCATGCACTAAACACCATAAATAGAAGAGGTCATTTTTTGTGACAACCCCAGTGCTGCGCTATTGCCCCGAGATGCAATGAGCGATGAAGCAATGGATCCCTCTCAAAGCAGGGTCGCGGATAGTAGAAGATTTGGTAAAGTTGGGGTTGTAGTGGTTGTGGCGCTCTCACCCCAGAAGATACTATCAATGAATGAGCTCAGATAGTCTAGGAATACGTTCTGGTAGGCTCTAGATAGAAACAATGGTCTCAAAACCTATGGCAACATTGAACTCATTCAATGACGTGGAGAATCGATGACAGTTGAGTCTGAACCGAAGGTGTCTGGCTGGTCAATCGTCTAGGACTCACACAACACCGTGAGTGTGGAGAGGAACTCAAAGGTCGACTCTAGGTAGGTAACGCAGCGGATGAATGCAAATAATTCCCACCCTACTCGAGCCAAGTGAGTATGGATGGTCTCCAGGACACTAAACTCCTCCATTGTTTCGTTGTCTAGATATTTGTTGGCAATGATAGAATATGTGCAAAATAGCTCGCACTTCTATTGGTGAGCCAGAGAATCAAACTGCAGGAGGCGATCAACCTCAATCGCAGAGTGAGATGGGATGGCTCCGCCGTGGGGTCACTGACGCTTAGGGGCCATGGTACTTGAAAATGAGAAAGGGAGATGTCAACATGGACATCAAACTAGAAACTTATAAAGAGATCAATCAAGCACCAACAGTAGACACCCACAATATAATCATAAGGAAACCATAACCAATGCTACACAAGATAGTCTAGCCATAAAAATGGCAACATGCACAAATTGAAGCACCCGCGAAGGATAGGTATATGGCGTAAACGACAACCAAGAGTATCAGACAAGCACATGCAATCCAGCAACATAGCGAGAGCAACAACATACAAGATGAATAGAGGCATGCAAAATAACATATAGGCGAGGAAACAACAGCCTACATAACAAAGACAATCAAAAAATTGTCAAAGCAAGTAACAACCAAATTAAGTTAGAATGCAACCAATCAGCAGGCAGAAAATGAAGGGACACTAAACAATATCAAAAAGCACAAAAAGATGTTAATGGTAAGAAAACCAAAAAAAATGCAAAAAATATATTAAGTAAAATAAAAACTAATTAAAAATAAAATAATTAAAAAAAAAACAAAAAGGATTAAAAAGATAATAAAATAAAAATAAGAAAGAGGAAAAATGTAGAACCCGGTGGTTAATGGAAAGAGAGATACAAGGGAAAAAAAAAAAAAGGGTGGGGACAACGAGTTGTTGATGTTAGGGGTTTGGTGGTGGTTGGCTCGGGTTACGATGGTAATGGGTGAAGGAGATGGTGTGTACGGTGGGTTTGGGGTTGGTACCGTGATGGTTGGATGAGTGAGAGGGTGGTATGGGTTACGGTGGAGGTGGGACCGTGGGGTTTGGTGGGTGGTGGGCTTACGGTGGAGGGTAGGTTGTTTGGTGGTGGTGGGGTACACGGTAAGAAAGTGGAGAGAAAAGGAATTTGGGCAAGAAAGAAAGGAGAAGAGAGAGGGGAAAAACGCAGGAGACAGTGAGAGCCCCTATTTTTTAAAATCTTTTTTTTAGGGGGACACGACCGTGTCGAAGGGAGATACAACCATGTCTCTTGAATCCTTTCAAACAGAAACGTTGGGACGATTAGACACGGTCGAGTCTAACTCCTCCATCATTTTTATGATGAACACATGACCGTATAGAATGAGACACGACTGTGTCTCTTGCCAAGATTCACACAAAAGCATTTTGGATGTTAGACACGATCGTGTCTAACTCCTCAATCACTTCTGGAGTAGTAAAAGACAAAATAACAGCTAAAAAACTAAATGCAATGCATAGTTGCCTCTTGTGAAGTTCTAGTTTAAGGTCCTTAGCTCGACTCCTCATAATATTCAAGCTGGAAGTGGAGGATAAACAAAAAAAGGGTTAAGTAACTCCCTTCTCGATGGGGTTCCTAACGAAGTAAGGCTTCAATCGTTGACCATTTACTTTGAAAGCTCCACTGTCTTCACTCCAAACCTCAACGATTCCGTGAGGAAACACCTTACGCACTTGGAAAGGACCTAGCCATTGAGATTTCAACTTCCCAGGAAAAAGCTTCAGGCACGAGTTAAATAAGAGGACCAAGTCTCCTTTTTAGAACTCTCGATGCAAGATATGCTTGTCATGGCAACACTTGGTCCTATCCTTGTAAATCCGCGCACTCTCATAAGCATCAAGGTATTATTCATCCAACTCATTGATTTTTAGAAGGCATTGAGCTCCAGCATCCTTCATATCAAAATTTAGCATGCAAATTGCCCAAAAGGCCTTGTGTTCAAGCTCAACTGGTAAGTGACAGGATTTACCATAGACCAATCGGAATGGTGTGGTTTCAGTTGGAGTCTTGAATACTGTTTAGTTAGCTCATAAAACATCATCTAGCTTCAAAGACCAATCTTTACGAGACTTGCTCATCGTCTTTTCAAGAATTTGCTTGATTTCCCAGTTAGATATCTTTACTTGGCTACTCGTTTGGGGGTGATAAGATGTAGCAATGCGATAAGTCACCCCATACTTTTTTAACAAACCCTCAAATTTGCGGTTGCAAAAGTGCGAACCACCTTCACTGATGATGGCTCGTGGTGTACCAAACCTTGAAAAGATATTTTGTTTAAGGAACTTCACCACAACCTTCGCGTCATTTGTTGGAAAGGCATGATAAACATCATTTTTATATATTAGTTAACCCTCATATTCAGCATTTTAGACCTCTCTTGTGCTTAATCAATTAGTTTTGGTCACCATTTATAAGTTTAGGTTCAAATTGAACTTAGTTGTATTTTTCAGCATTGTGGCAAATTTACACTATTTCTATATTTCGGGTATAACTTGAGTTATAGACATATAAAAATTATGAACTTTACCTTGTAAGAAATATGAGAGGAATCTCTACAACTTTGATGAGAGTTCCAGAGCTGAATCAGATGTCTAGTGGGTCATATTGGGCCTGGAAGTCAGAACTGATGTGTTGTTGTTGGAACCTGAGTAGTTTGCAAATATTAGGTCGTATCTTGGGCCGTAGGAGTGATAATGGGCTGAAACCAGTGGAATTGGAAATCTGAGACAACCCTTCAACTTTCATGAGAACACTTATCCAAATGGTGACATTTTGATAGGGTTTTTAACGTCTTAAGAAAGATGACAATATTAGGAGTTGTTAAACGTGTTTTGGCCATAACTCCTTCATTAGGTGTCCAAATCTTGCAAATTAGGTATCCAATTAAAGCTAATTAGAAGAGGAAGAGTCTAAGTTAGGGACAAACTTATAATTTCACTTTTAGGGTATGTTATGTGGGGGAGGAAGCCCAAAATCGAGGCATTCCATTTTAAATTCAGTTTTTCACTTCTCACTTTCTCTCTTGCCCCTCCCCTCCCTTCTCCTCTCCTCTCCTCTCTTCTCTTATTCCTTCTCTTTTACATTTCTGCTATTTACTTTTCTACACTTTATTTTTCTATTTTGTGCTCTCCATTCATTGAGAGCTAAACCTTTGTAATTAATCATAGAGATTGAAACACTCTTGATTTGTAATCTTGAGTGTAACACCTTAAAAATTGTTTGTTTCATGATAAATAGTCATTTTATAATATTTGTGATTTTTGTGAAATTTTGTGAATTTTTTTGAAAATGTTGAATATTTTAATATATTTATCGTTTTGCGTACACGCTGAGCGGAATCAGGAAAATAAAATATTTTCCCAGAGGCTGGTAAACCCTAAACTATGGAAACGTCAACAGGGTATCTTACTAAACCCGAGGTCGGGCACAATTTACGATGTTTACATTTTTGAGATTTTTATCTGATAAATAAAAATTGTTATACAATTTATTATCTGTTGGATAATAAATATTAATTTCTGTTAAGTATAACATTTGTCCATTGGATAATAGCTTGTATTAAAATACTTGTCATCTTTTTAAAAGTGTCAACTTTATGTCACATCATATTGACTTTTACAAAAATTTAACAAAGCTTCTCAAGGAAGCTTTCCTTAAGCTTCTAGAAACAATTTTCCCTCCTCTCTCTCTCTCACACTCCACGGTAATGAGCCAAAAAAAATTAGCTTTTCACCTTATCACTTTTCATTCTAGTTTCAAACTCACTAAAAACTATCATCACTTTTCTAACACTTTCTCTCTCTATACTTCATTTCTCTCATTTTCCCTCACACATTTTCTCTTCCTCTTCTCTTCTTCTCTTCCACGGCTAGCCCTCATCATTTTCCTCCATGGATTGCTTGACTTCAAGCTCACACCTTGCTTGAATCTACTCTTCCTTTGAAGATCTATCTTTCTTGTTGAAGCCATTCTTTAAAAAGCTCACTTCTTCCTCTCCATATTCTCCTCACTTCCACGGTCAAGGAGCAATATTTTTGGCCATTCAAGTTTTTCATTCAACCAACCTCATTTCCTATATCTTCTCATCACCTAGAACACTTTCTCTTTTGTGACTACCTCTTGAATCCACCAATTTCATTTTCTTCCATTCAAGCTCTAAAGTTTGAGATTTTAAGGTAAATTTCATAACTTTTTCTCTTTTCTTTCTCATTTTCGTGATTCTTAATCTCTTAGGTGATCAAAGGTTCCTTTTTCTAAGTTTTGATTGTTATTTTTGTGGGTTTGGATGTCCTAGAGTTTTTGTGTGGTAGAGGACGAAATTCAAGAACAAAAAAGCTTGCTTTCTCGTGTTGGCTTCTATGGGCAAGAGGGAGATAATCCTCTTCAACCTATCTTGGTGGTGAGGAAACGTTTTTGGTGTTATTGATGAGGAATCCATGTGGGATTGCTCTCTTTATTGTGTTGTTTTTCATGATTTTGTGTTTAATTGGACTTGTATGAGTTATTGGTTGCCTTTGCATGTCTTGATGGCTATGGATTGTATATTGGATTGCTTGGATTGATGCATGGAAATTTTAGGGTTCTTTGCCCCAATGGATTCACGGCCAAGAGGTCATGTTTTTGGTTGTTCAAGATTTAATTTTGTGAAAATTGGAACTTAGGTGATTAAGTGGTAAAGAATTAATTAATGCAATGGAAAACTTTGGTTAGACTTTTGTCCTTGGGAGGCTCACAGCCTCTAGGGCTTCATTGGCTAAAATTTATGCATCAAGCTAAGGCTTATGAGATTAGGTAATTTAAGAATTTATTATGGATTCATAGGATGGAAAGAAATTTAGTGGATGACCTAGGGTGATTCTTTGGACTTAAGAAAAGAACAAGAGAGTTTGTAAGACTTGGAGAATCTTAGAATAATTTTCTAAGTAAGTATGATTTAATTTAAGTAGAGAACTTGGCTAATTAAGAGAATTCCTCTAGAGAAAGATTTCATAAGAGATGTTAAATTAAAGTAAAACTTCATAATAAACCTTAAAAAGTGTATTGTCACATTTGAGAATTTGATAATATGTTATTGTGGGTCCATGAGTGGGACCAAAATTTTGTTGATGTTTAACTTGGCCAAATTGTGGCATGTTATGGCAAAGTATATCATTGTTATATATACATGAATATGCATTGAGTCATCATGCATTGTTGAAGTAAGGTTGTATGCCTAGGAGTTGAATCACACCTTAGTGCAGGTGCGAATAGACTAAGTGTAGGTCATATTGTTGATCTTGGGGGCGTCGGGGTACGGGTGTCTCACAAATAGATAGTTGGTAACTCCTCTGGGCTGTGGGATAGACCGATTCAAACGAACCGACGATTTGGACCGAGACAGTGTCCTATATCGCGATCTTGTGAAGAATGTCATGTATAAAGCCTTCTTGCGCAAATTATTGATTTTTTGGAAAGCACTTAATTTTAGGCTGACGAGATACTACCATGTCTCCCTAATCATTCTCTCTGATGTTTGTGTCTTGTTCCATGTAGTAGGATTTTGGTACCATGTGCACGTGCATAGTGAGTCAGCATATTATTTGGCATTTATTTATATGATGATTGGAACTGTTATTTCATTAATGTTATAACTGCTTGGATTTGTTAAGATGTTTACTATTTGCATCTTGATGCTGATTATTATTCCTACAATGCTATATGGGCGTCTTACGCCATTCTGTTTCTTCACTTCCATAATTTTACTGAATGTAGAATGTCTCACATCTTTTCTATATTTCTGTTATTCTGTCTATTTGTGTGTTTCTCTGAAGATGTCGGTGAGGAAAGGGAAGTGCACGAATTCCCTGGCTTTTGGCCTGACTTTGATTAGTTACCTGTTTGGTCATGGCGTCCCACCGGCGTGGATTTTTGGGGTATGTGAGACTGACTTTTCATGGAGGTCCGGACTGCTGGCACATCAACCTGAGTAGGGATCGCTGCATCTACCACAGAGATATAACTGTGTCTCTGGCTTGGGGTCATCATGATCCACTTATTTTTAATTTTAATGCATTCTTGTATTTAGAGTTTTACTTACCCATACGTGATATGTGGGGTGATCGCTATTACTCTCCACAAGAGGATTTGTTCTTATCCTCTACATGAGCCCCCCACTCGTAACTCAGTTGCTTCGATGAGGATTTCCTCTGATGAGGAAGACCCTGTGGAGGATCCAATTATGGTTCAGTCTCATTAGTTTTAGGGGCTGATACTGTTGGTAGCCATTGATGGCTATCTGTAAATCTTTTTAGGGGCCTGATGTTTTGTCTTTTTGGTGGGCTGTATATGTGCAATCATTTTGGGACATGTAAAGCTTTTGTTTTTTTAAATCGATTTATTAAACAAGTAATATATATATATATATATATATAATATAATATATATATATATATATATATATATATATATATATATGAATGTATGGTTTACTTCTTATGTTACTTTCTGCTATAAACATGTCTTATCATTTTTATTATGAAAAAAAAAAGAATTCACCAAATTATTTATACGATTACAACTAAACAGGCTTATCTATATTAAAATGAACCAGGTCTTAGTTTATACATTTTGTTTCTGTTTCGTGGTTATGGTGTGACGTTTCCCTCCTCAAAAAGGGGCGTTACATTGAGACCTTGTGATGAATGTTTACATTCTTGTTGTTAAACAAATTTATCTCCTCCTTCTCTTGATTTTGTTGCATCTTGACTGAGAGCTTAACTAAGTTTTGGTTTTCAAGTAATAGTTGCTTAACTATCATGTGTTTGCAAAAAAAACTAGGTAATGCATCAAAGGTGTTTGATGTATTGTCTAACTGGTATAAATTCTTGTATAAGGTTGATTTAGGGTCAAATGAATGCCTAATCCATTTTTCGTTGATTGACCAAATCCTATGTTCTTAGCTAGTAGAGAATTCGTGCTTGGATGAGGATTTCACATGAGATTAGACAATGCACCAAAAGTGTTTGATGAATTGCCTAACTTGGTTGAATGCTAAGTATTAGGTTGATTTAGGGTTGGATGGATGCTAACTTCATCTAATGTTGATTAACCAAATGCTAGATGCTTATCTAGTAAAGTATACTAAGAATCTGGTTAGCCTGTGAATGAGTCCATAGTGGTCAAGGATGGATTAAACTTAAGAGTTGTTGATTCCTATAGATTGATTTTTTTCCTCTTTCTGTTTACAACATTTTCCAGCATTTTGATTATTGTCTTTTGGTTACTTCCTTTTATCTACTGCCTTTTAATTATTGTCTTTCATTTACTACCTTTTAATTATTGTCTTTTAATTTTGGTATTTTAATTAATTTCCCTTAAATACTGTCTTTTAATTATTACCTTTTAATTACTGTCTTTTAATTATTGTCGTTTATTTACTCCTTCAACCAAACCCCCCAGTTGCAAATTTCTTAATATAATTGATTAATTGGAATGATCTAAGGGATCGACCTAGTTACACCGCATACTATAAGTTTTTGGTGTATCAGTAAACAAATATCTTCTAATTTGGTAGTCTTGACAACTACCAAGGCAATAACTTTAACCCACTTTGACACATAATCCACTCCAACCAAGATAAATTTGTGACCAAGTGAAACAAGAAAAGGTCCCATAAAGTCAATACCCCAAACATCGAAAAGCTCAGCCTTTAAAATGTTATTTAAGGGCATTTCATTCCTTCACGAGATATTCCCAGATCTTTGGCATCGATCACATGCAAGCACAAAATTCCAGGCATCATGAAAAAGAGTAGGCCAATAAAAGCCACATTGAAGCACCTTAGTTGCTGTCTTCAAAGAACTAAAATGACCTCCATATGGGGAGGAATGGCAAAAAGAAAGGACATTTCAGACTTCATCTTGGGGAAGAGAATGCCGTATGAGACCATTTGCACATCTTTTGTAAAGCAAAGGTTCTTCCCAAAAGTAGTGCTTCACATCAGAGAGGAACTTTTTCTTCTTTTGATATGAAAAGGCATACAATGTGACCCCACAAACTAAGCAATTGACAAAGTCTCCATCATGGAAAAGAGTTGCTTATCTAGAAAATTGTCATCAATAGGAGGCTCAATACTCTTTGCTTCCTTTTCTTGTGGAATTTGTGAGACATGGTCGGTAACGAAATTCTCAGCTCTTTTCTTGTCTCGAATTTCTAAATCGAATTCTTGCAGCAACAAAACCCATCGGATCAACCTAGGCTTCGTATCCTTTTTATTCAAAAGATATTTGAGAGCAGCATGATCAGTGTAAACTATCACTTTCAAGGCAACTAGGTAAGACCTAAACTTATCAAACGATGTTACCAAGTGGCTTCCAGTACTCAAGAGGGCGTGAATTAAGTATTAAAATTTTTTTGCAAAAGCGTAAACAAACTAAATATGCTCGGAATAAAATGTTAAAATGGCATGAAAATAAAAGAAGAGAAGAAAAATAGCCAATAAGTAAATTGTAAGAGATAATAAAATAAATGCAGATAAATAAAAGATTAAGGATAAAAAAATAGGCACGATATTTATCCTGTTTCGACCACCAACCACTTGTCGCCTACATCCAATCCTTGAAACACAGTTCAAGATTTTTCACTATTCAAGATTTTTCACTATTCAAGACAAGCTTAAAGTAGGTGCTTGCAACCTTTACAATCTATAGCACTTTTCACACACAAGGAAACTCTACCCTTGTGCTAAAGCCTCAAACTGTCAGGGATACCTCACCCTAACACAAACCTTCAAGGGATACCTCACCCTTGTTACAAAGCCTTTGAGGGATACCTCACCCTCTCAGAAATACAACAGAAGATAGATGAAAAATAAACTCTCACAAAGAGTAAATATCACAAGTTGAAGCACTATAAAGCTCTCTAAGGATATCTCAAAATTTTGGCAAAAGAGCACAGAAAATAAGAGAGAAAATTACAAATCACGTTTTTGCACAAACAAAATAAGTTCAGATTGTTCGGGGTCTGCAGAAGTGACCCAAGGTTTCTATTTATAGAGCCTTTGAGCACAAATGCCTGTTGGATGCATTTAATATGATAACTAATGCTCAAACATTTACGTATGAATTCAAAATTCAAAACAAAGTCTTGTGGGTTATTCTAATACCATCATGGGATATTCGAATACCACTGTTTTCATTTCTTATAAAAAATAGTTCAGAAGCAGGTTATTCGAATACCACAATGGTGTATTCGAATACCACAATGGTGTATTCGAATACCTCTATTTTAAACACATTGTAAAAACTGTTTAGAAGGATGTTATTCAAATACCTACAAGGTTATTCGAATACCTCTGTTTAAAACCAACATTCTATAATCAGGTATATTCGAATACCACTTGGGTTATTCGAATACCTCTTATGAAAACAAGAAAACGTATTGAAATAGAAGCAGGTTATTCGAATACCTTAATAGGTTATTCGAATACCTCTGTTGAAAGTCATTTAAAAACACTTTAGAAAACAGATCAGGTGATTTCTGAAATTCCACAAACTCTTAGAAATTTCAAAGCCATATTAAAACTTTAATTTAGTTTGTAAGAAAATATGTTTTTAGATCTTTTAAGTCAAATAATGAGATATCCTATAAAAGCTTTGTACAAGAGAGATCCTAAGTCCTAAAACTAATCTTGAAGATCTTGGACTCGGTCTTCTCATCATCTTTATGTTTGTTGTCATCAAAACTCATCTTCATTGTCATATGGTAATCACATTCTCCCCCTTTTTGATGATGACAAACTATCATTGAGAAAAGTATTAGTTCATATAAATTGGAATTCAAAGAAGTAGGTTAAAAGACTTACTTTCCTATTTTAAAAGAGGTTTTTTAATATCAAAGATAAGCACATTCTCTCCCTTTCTTTTGGAATCCAATGGCCAATGTTAATCTAGTTTATCCAATCTTTTCTCAAATAAGATTGATTAAATTTCTCCCCCTTTTGGCATGATAAAAAAGGATGCACATAAACAATTGGCATATAATAAACAATTGACATGTAATAAACAATAAACAATTTAATTGGCAACAGATTGATCAAAGTACTCATTGCATTAAAGATAATTGGCCAAGTACATATATAATTCCATAAAAAAATAGCCAATACAATAAACAACCAAAAAACTAGAACTAAGCAACATATCCAAAGCGAGTCCTAGAAATAGGCATCTGGTGGCGGAGGAGGAGAGACAGGTTCGTTGCCAGACAACAGAGCTCGAAGTGCAGCTTGTTCACGCTCAACACCAGCTAATCTGTCAAACAGAATGGTGAAGGTGTTCTCCATGTAAGCTTTGTTATCCAACAGAGAAGCCAAGATTTGCTCATTTGTGATAGGAGCAGGAGCAGGAATATCAGCAGCAGGGGAGCAAAGGCAGTAGGATCAGCTGGTTCGCCTTGAGGGTCATCCTTGTCATCTTTAACTTCAACTGGGAACACCCAGCCTTCATCGGTCTTGATCATCTTCATTTTGTTAAGGGTAAAGGACCCAAACACGTAATGATGGGTCAGCGAAGTCGCTCGTTCGGTTTCCAGAATCTGAGGGTACTTGCCTAGGAAGGCAGTGATGATCACTCCATAGGGTAGCTCAGATCTCTCTTGACCTTTTGCCCTCATTATATGCTTCATGATGAAGATGGGCCAGTTAATTTGGTATCCTTTCTTTAGGACCCACAACATGAACACATCATCTTCACTCAGGTAGGCGTAGTTCCCACCTCTAGGAGCTAGGATGTGGGCATAAGCATAATGTAGGAGCCTGTCCTGGCTCTTCATCATGCCTCCTTTGAATCCCTTTTGAGTCAAAGGTAATGCCAACCCAGGTATCAGAACATCTTCAATTGCTCTGTTCTTGTTGAATTGCTGGAGAAGCATTTCTTCATCTTCTTCAATGTTACGGCCGATTGACTGCAACCCAAATAGTTGAACCTAATCCTCGGATGTGATCACAATGTGTTAGTCGCAGACATCAGAGTGTAGCTCCTGACCTTCAACCTTCAGGTTGCAATAGAACATCTTGACCAGATCGGGATACAGAACGGCTTTGTAAGAGCAGAAACGAAGAACGCCTTGGTGATTTAGCCGGTTCAGAAAGTCAAAACCACCTTCTCTTTTGAAGAATCCCAAGTCGAGATACTTTGGTTGCACTAGGTTGCGCTCCCAAAAGTGTGTAATGAAGCGGCCAAGCTCTTGCTCGTTGGAGGATAGCCTTCGAAGGTCCAGCGGGTTGTTGTATGGAGCTGTCTTCGTGTGAGGACATTTGGAGCGAGAAGAAGAGGAAGCCATTGTTAGAAGTGAGATGGAGGAGATGGTACGAAAGGTAGGGATGGAATGAAGGTGAGATACAACAGGAAATGAGGTATAGAGGGAAGATGGAAACCAGAGGGTTTTGAAAAAAAAAAGAGAAGGGGTATGCGGATGAACGATCGGATACGAAGGGGCTATATAAAGAATCCCCAAAGTCTATTCGAATACCATGAGATGTATTCGAATAGAATGGTTGGGAAAGACCAAAGGACACACCCTTCTGATAGAAGGTATTCGAATAACTTCCTAGTTATTCGAATAGCTAGGCCAATTTGGCTTGGCTGCCAGCCATGGGTTATTCGAATACCTCTTACTGTATTCGAATACCCATCATAGAATTATGAATAAAACAGGAGCAAGTATTTGAATACCTTCGAAGCTATTTGAATACTCCAGAGAGCATGTGAGAAACACTGATAAAGATATGTCTTGGGTTATTCGAATAACTACTTAGTTATTTGAATACATCAGCTTATAAAAAAAACATAATAAATACTGTATTGATGTATGGTATTCGAATAGCCATAGGTCTATTCAAATAGACCTATCAGAAAATCACAAATTCACACGTATAAAAGTAATGGTATTCGAATACCATAGGGTAGTATTCGAATAACTTAAACAAGAAAGCATATATATTATGTTCAGAATTGCATTTTGAGAGACAAAAACTTATGCACTTGTGAAGTACCTGCAAAAAAGATTTCGAGATATCTCCGACGCTCAAGTCAGTAAAAATTCAAGAAGGATAAAATTATAATTTAAGCAAATAATTACAAGCATTTATATGTTGGATTGATCAATTATGCCCAATTCTCCTCGAATGTAAAAGAATGCTTCTTTTGCTAGGGGTTTAGTGAAAATATCTGTAAGTTGCTTCGATGTTTCAACAAATTAAAGAATGCAATCCCTTTTTTGTATATGATCTCTGATAAAATGATCTCTTATCTCTATATGTTTTGTTCTATAATGCAAAATGGGATTCGTAGAGAGGTTTATTGCACTAGAGTTATCACATCTTATCGGGATGTGATTAAGCTGAAGACCATAGTCTAGAAGTTGTTGCTTCATCCATAGAATTTGAGCACAACAACTCTCGGCTGCAACATATTCAGCCTCAACGGTAGACAAAGCCACACTATTTTGTTTCTTGCTATGCTAAGAAACTAAAGAGTTACCAAGCAAGTGGCATATCCCACTAGTACTTTTCCTATCCATTTTGCATCCCGCAAAATCAGAATCAGAATATCCTATTAGGCTACATGAGGCACCCTTAGGGTACCACAAACCCATTTGTGAAGTGCCTACTAGGTATTTCATTATTCTTTTAACAGCACTTAAATGAGATTCCTTAGGATTAGCCTGATATCTAGCACACATGCAAACACTAAACATAATATCTGGCCTACTAGCAGTAAGATAAAGAAGAGATCCAATCATACCTCTGTATTTCGTTATTTCTACGGATTTACCTCCTTCATCTTTATCCAAATAGCAAGAAGTGCCCATTGGTGTAGCCATGTGCTTAGCATTGTCCATTTCAAATCTTTTGAGTAGTTCCTTGCAGTATTTGGTTTGACTTATAAATGTTCCTTCTTTTGTTTGTTTAATTTGAAGCCCAAGGAAGAAATTAAGTTCTCCCATCATTGACATTTCGAACTCATTCTGCATTGACTTAGCAAAATCTTTACAAAGGGACTCATTAGTGGCACCAAAGATAATGTCATCCACATATATTTGTACAAGGAGAATATCATGCTTTTTGTTTTTGATAAAAAGCATAGTATCGACTTTTCCTCTTGAAAAATCATTTTCTAAAAGAAACTTACTCAACCTTTCATACCAAGCTCTAGGAGCTTGTTTTAAGCCGTACAAGGCCTTTTTGAGTTTAAAAACATGGTTGGGTAGTTCATGATTTTCAAAACCCGGAGGTTGTTCAACATATACCTCCTCTTGAATAAAACCATTTAGAAAAGCACTTTTAACATCCATTTGATATAGCTTGAAATCCATGATGCAAGCATATGCAAGTAACATTCTAATGGCTTCTAATCTAGCTACAGGTGCATAGGTTTCTTCATAGTCTATTCCTTCTTCTTGATTATAACCTTTTGCAACTAATCTAGCTTTATTTCTTGTTATCAAGCCATTTTCATCAAGTTTATTTCTAAACACCCATTTAGTACCAATTATAGGATGATTATTAGGCTTAGGAACTAATTCCCAAACTTGGTTTCTTTCAAATTGATTTAATTCCTCTTGCATAGCTAAGATCCAATGTTCATCATCAAAAGCTTCAATTATATCCTTAGGTTCAATTTGAGAAACAAAGGCTAAGTAATTACATGCATTTCTAAGATAGTTTCTAGTAATTAACCTTTTTGAGATATCACCTATCACAGTGTCAAGAGGGTGCTGTCTTGATGTCCTCCATTCTTTAGGAAGGTCCATGACTTGTGATTCTTCTTGATTTGGAGATTCCTCTTCTTGTTTCCTTTCTTCCTTGTTGTCCAACTGTGATTTTGCCTAAGCTTCTGCAACATCATCAACAACAAACTCCTTTCTCGATCCATTTGGATTAGTTTCATCAAATGCAACATGAATGGATTCTTCAACTGTTATAGTTCTTTTATTATAAATTCTAAAAGCTTTGCTATGAATAGAATAACCTAGAAATATACCTTCATCAGACTTAGCATCAAACTTTCCTAAGTTATCCTTTCCATTATTCAAAACAAAACATTTACATCCAAAAACGTGAAAATGTGAGACATTTGGCTTTCTTCCCTTGTATAACTTATATGGGGTTTTCTTTAAAATCGGCCTTATAATGGCTCTATTCATTACATAACATGTGGTATTTACCACATCAACCTAAAAATACTTAGGAAGAGAAGCCTCATTGAGCATAGTTCTTGCCATTTCTTCGAAAGATCGATTTATTCTTTCTACAACTTCATTTTGTTGTGGAGTTCTAGGGACAGAAAAATTATGCTCAATGCCATGTTCATCACAGAAAGTTTCAAAAACATGATTTTCAAACTCACCACCATGGTCAATTCTTATAGATGTAATTGAAAAACCTTTTTCATTTTGGATAACTTTGGCAAGTTTCTTAAAAGTTAGAAATGCATCATTTTTGTGAGAAAGAAATAAAGTCCATGTAAATCTATAAAAATCATCGACAATCACTAACGTATAGTAATTCTCACCAAAGCTCATAGTTCTAGATGGTCCAAAAAGATCCATGTGTAAAAGTTACAAAAGTTTAGTAGTTGAAACAATGTTTTGGCTTTAAAAGAGACCTTTACTTGTTTTCCCTTTTGACATGCATCGCATAATTTATCCTTTTCAAAATTGAGCTTGGGTAGTCCAATTACTAGTTCTTTAGAAACTAATTTTCTTAAGTGATCCATATGAATGTGAGTAATTCTCCTATGCCATAACCAAGACTCATCTTCCTTACTTAAAAAGCATTTCGTATCATTTGAAGATATATCATCAAGACTAATCATATAAATGTTATTAACTCTATGACCAGTAAACTTAACATGCTTGTCATTTTTATCTTCAATTATGCAACAATTTGAATAAAAAATAACTCTATTTCCTTTATCACATAATTGATTAATACTAAACAAGTTATGTTTCAAACCTTCAACAAGCAATACATTATCAATAGAGGAGTTAGGACTCTTACCGACTTTGCCGACTCCAAGAATCTTTCCTTTGTTGTTATCTCCATAAGTTGCATGTCCATGAGTTTTGGGAACAAGGAAAGAGAATTTTGAGTTGTCTCCAGTCATGTGCTTGGAGCATCCACTATCGAGGTACCAATTTGAGCTCTTTGCCTTCAAGCATACCTACAACACAAATTTAATTTTTAACCTTTGGTACCCAAATTTTCTTGGGTCCTTGAATGCTAGTTGTGGATATTGTTCCCTTAGGAACCCAAACCATTTTTGTTCTAACCATTGTATTAATATTTTTCCTTGCATTGCAAGTTGATGCACTGTGACCCTTCTTCCAACAATAAAAACATTTAATAAATGGGCTACTAGAAGTACTTGAATAAACAAAGAAATTTTTATAAGATTTGTACTGATTTTTCGGGTTATAACCAGTTCCAGCTTTTTCAAAAACAACCCTTTGTTTCCTAATATGATATTTAGATTATCTCTTCCAAAGGTGAATTTTGCAAGGGTGTTCTTTAAATCTTCAATTTCTTTTTCGAGTATATGACATGAAGAACAAGAAGAAGAAGTAGAAGCATGTGAAGAATGAGATATACATGCATCAATAATTCCCAAAGTTTCATTTTTAATTTTTAATTCTTCAATTTCTTTATTTAAAATAAAAATTTGATTTTCTAGAGAAGAAGTTATTTTCTTAGAAGAAGAGATTAATTTAGTGAGCCTTAGCTATTCATCATGTAGTTCTTCAAAGGCATCTTGTAATTCATTATAAGAAGGCAATAAATCAGAATTTACCTCATTGTTGCTTTCTTCTTCTTCTTCTCTTTTGGCCATAAAACATGAATGAGGTTCTTCACTATCTGAACTATCAGCTGAGTCCATGTCGTTGTCATCCCATGCTATGTAGGCTCTTCTTCCCTTTCTTTTCCATGAAGGGTTTCTTTTCAAATTTCTTCATCTTCTTTTGGTAAATAGGATACTCCATTTTCATGTGTCTAGATTTTTCACACTCATAGCAAGTTAGAGTTGAAGTCGTTCCTTCCCCCTTATGATGAGTTTTCTTTGGTGGAAAGGGTGGTCTTCTTTGGTTTCCCTTTTTTCTGAGAAACTTACCGAATTTCTTAACCATAAGGCTAAGGTTTTTTTCATTTAGTTCAATATTTTCGATGTTTTCTCCATCCTCATCATCATGTTCATCAATTGTCGAGGAAGTGGCTTTGAGAGCTATGCCTTTTTTTTTCTTTTTATCACTTTCTTCACTTTGGCTTAGTCTATTCAGCTCTAGTTCATGTTCATGGAGTTTTCCAAAAAGGGTAGTTAATGTCATAGTCGACAAGTCTCTTGATTCTAATATGGCTGTAACCTCCGGTTGCCAAATCCTGCTCAAACATCTTAGCACTTTGTTAATTAAATCTTCGTTAGAAAAATTCTTTCCTAAAGATGCAAGATGATTTACGATGTGGGTGAACTTCTTTTGCATTTCTTGAATGCTTTCTCCTTGGTTCATTCTAAATAATTCGTATACACAAGTAAGAGAATTAATTCTCGACCTCTTAATTTCACTAGTACCCTCATGGGTAACTTGTAAAGTATCTCACATCTCTTTTGTAGTTTTGCAGTTTGAAATCTGGAAAAATTCATCATACCCCAAGGCAGTGGTAATGATGTTTTTGGCTTTTAAATTATGTTGAACTTTCCTTTTATCATCATCAAACCATTCACTCCTTGGAGTTTCAGTCTTTACACCATTGATCGTTTTTCTATGTATAAATGCGCCGTTTTCGACAACATCCCACACATCTAGATCAATAGCTTCGATGAAAATTTTATTATTTCCTTCTAATATGCATAACCATCCCCATTGAAAAAAGGTGGTCGGTTTATGGAAGATCCCTCTGAAAAGCCATTTGAGGAAGCCATGTTCTCTTGAAGCGGCTAAGCTCTTTATACAAGAGTCTAGCTCTGATATCACTTGTTACCAAGTGGCTTCCAGTACTCAAGAGGGGGGTGAATTGAGTATTAAAAACTTTTTGCAAAAGCGTAAACAAATTAAATATGCTCAAAATAAAATGTTAAAATGGCATGAAAATAAAAGAAGAGAAAAAGAATAGCCAATAATTAAATTGCAAGAGATAATAAAATAAATACAGATAAATAAAAGATTAAGGATAAGAAAAATAGACATGATATTTATCCTGGTTCGACCACCAACCACTTGTGGCCTACGTCCAGTCCTTGAAACACAGTTCAAGATTTTTTACTATTCAAGATAAGCTTAAAGCAGGTACTTGCGACCTTTACAATCTAGAGCACTTTTCACACACAGGGAAACTCTACCCTTGTGCTAAAGCCTCAAATTGTCAGGGATACCTCACCCTAACACAAACCTTCAAGGGATACCTCACCCTTGTTACAAAGCCTTTGAGGGATACCTTATCCTCTCAGAAATATAGCAGAAGATAGATAAAAAATAAACTCTTACAAAGAGTAAATATAACAAGTTGAAGCACTATAGAGCTCTCTAAGGATATCTTATAATTTTGGCAAAAGAGCACATAAAATAAAAGAGAAAGTTGTAAATCACATTTTAGCACAAGCAAAATAAGTTCAGATTGTCCGAGCTCTGCAGAAGTGACCTAAGGTCTCTATTTATAGAGCCTTTGAGCACAAATGCCTGTTGGATGCATTTAATATGATAATTAATGCTCAAACGTTTACGTATGAATTCAAAATTCAAAACAGAGTCTCGTGGGTTATTCGAATACCATCATGGGGTATTCGAATACCACTGTTTTCATTTCTTATAAAAAACAATTTAGAAGCAGGTTATTTGAATACCGCAATGGTGTATTCGAATACCTCTATTTTAAACACATTGTAAAAATTGTTTAGAAAGATGTTATTCGAATACCTACAAGGTTATTCGAATACCTCTGTTTAAAACCAACATTCTGTAATCAAGTATATTCGAATACCACTTGGGTTATTCGAATTCCTCTTATGAAAACATGAAAACGTATTGAAATAGAAGCAGGTTATTCAAATATCTTAATAGGTTATTCGAATACCTCTGTTGAAAGTCATTTAAAAACACTTTAGAAAACAGATCAGGTGATTTCTGAAATTCCACAAACTGTTAGAAATTTCAAAGCCATATTAAAGCTTTAATTTAGTTTGTAAGAAAACATGTTTTTAGATCTTTTAAGTTAAACAATGAGATATCCTATAAAAGCTCTGTACAAGAGAGATCCTAAGTCCTAAAACTAATCTTGAAGATCTTGGACTCGGTCTTCTCATCATCTTCATGTTTGTTATCATCAAAACTCATCTTCATTGTCGTATGGTAATCACAAAGGCAAACACCACCGCTAAGAGCTCCTTTTTGGTTGTAGCATAATTCAACTGTGCATTATCTAGGGTCTTGCTAGAATAGTAGATGAGATGGAGCTTATTATCATTCCTTTGCCCCAACATCACTCCAATTGCATAATCACTTGCATCATATATCAACTCAAATGACAATTCCTAATTCGGTGATTACATAATGGGAGTAGAGAATAATTCCTCCTTCAACCTACAAAAAGAATCAAGGCAAGATTGGTCAAATAAAAAAGGCTCATCTTTATTAAGCAGATTAGACAAAGGCTTTGCAAGTTTAGAAAAATCCTTTATAAACCACCGGTAGAACCCAGCATGACCCAAAAAGCTCCGGATAGCTTTGACTGAATTTGGTGGTGGTAGCTTCTCAGTCACCTCAATCTTTGCTTTATCCACCTCTATGCCCCTTTTTGACACCAAGTTTGCTAAGACAATGCCTTCACGTACCATAAAATGGCATTTCTCCTAGTTCAAAAGAAAGTTAGCTCCCTCACATCTTTGCAATACTTAAGATAAGTTAGTCAAACTATTATCAAAAGTAGTGCCATAAACGGAGAAATCATCCATGAATACTTCTATAATATTTTCAATAAAAAAAAATAGCCATCATGCATCGTTGAAAAGTAGCAGGTGCATTACAAAGTCCAAAAGGCATACATCTATAAGCATAAGTACTGTATGGACAAGTAAAGGTAGTTTTATCTTGATCATTAGGGTGGATAGGGATTTGAAAGAAACCAGAATACCTATCCAAATAGCAAAAGAAAGAGTGTTTAACTAACCTCTCAAGCATTTGACCAATAAAGGGAAGAGTGAATAGGTTTTTCCAAGTTGCACTATTCAACTTCCTATAATCAATACACATCCTCCAACCCATGACTGTCCTAGTTGGAATTAAGTTATTTTTTTCATTCTTAACCATAATCATACCACCCTTTTTAGGCACAACATGCATTGGACTCACCTATTGACTATCTGAGATCAGGTAAAGAATCTCATCATCTAAGAGTTTGAAAACCTCTTTTTTAACAACTTCTTGCATATTTAGGTTAAGCCTTCTTTGGTGCTCTACAGAGGGTTTACAACCATCTTCCATTAAAATTGGATGCATGCAAATACAAGGACTAATTCCTTAGATATCATCAATGGTATACCCTATGACCCTTCTTTGCATCCTAAGTTCCCTCAACAATTTATCAACCTTATTATCACTAAGATTTGCATTTATAATGACAGGATATGTAGAATTAGGACCAAGAAATGTGTACCTTAGCATTAGTGGAAGATGTTTAAGCTCTACCTTTGGGGCTTCCTTTTCTTTAAGTAAAGAATCTTCGGTTGAGAGGACCTTGAACTCCTTGAATTTACCATTTTGAGAAGGCGAAACGATTGAGCATGCGTCCAAAATTTGAGCATAGGTCACCACCTCTTCATCTTCATCGTTTGTGTTACCATTGTGCATCAAACACTTCTCTAAAGGGTCTTGTGGATGGCTTTTAGTGTGCAATTCTCTAGCGAGCCTTTCGTCCATATTAATCCTCAAGCAAGAATCAACAACTGTTGGTTGCTTAGAAACTTAAGACAGATTGAACTCAGTAACTTCTTCACCTACTTTGAGGGTTATTTTTTCGTGTTTCACATCAAACACGGGTCCAACAGCGGCTAGGAATGGCCTACCAAGATGATGGGAATTTGAACATCTACTTCCATCTCAAGCACAACAAAATCGACTGGTATATAAAATTTTCTCACCTTCAATTGTACATTCTCAAATATGCCAATAGGATATTTGATTGACCTATCTGCCAATTGAAGAGAGATAATGGTTGGTTTGAGCTCCCCAATATCAAGTTTCTCACAAAGAGAAAGGGGCATCAAACTCACACTTGCCCCAAGATCACACAAAGTCTTGTTAATATTCATTTTTCCAATTAAGCATAGAATTGAAAGCTACCTAGATCCTTAAGCTTAGGTAGAAGCTTGTTTTAAATGATTGTTGTAACATCCTTGTGGGGATGTCACATTTATGATGTAATAAAATAAAACCTTACCCAAGTTATAAAACATTTGATACATAATTAATATGAGTTGTAAAATTTTTCCTTTTACACTGGATATCATTAAATAAAATAACACGGAACATAAAATAAAACAAACTATTATCACACTCCATAATATACATATGATTTTGTTTTAAGTTGTACAAATAATTTATAACTACAAATATTTAAATAAAGCAGTAAAGAGTCAGCATGATACTAAAACATAAAGTGCCCAAGTACACATCAAAGATTTCTAATCCTCTGAAGGATCACTCTCAGTTGGATCATCGGATGACAAAAATCTAGGATATCTCGCAGCTCTATGAACAGGAGTCTGTGCTGTCGACAAACTACTGATCTCACTAGGTGCATGGAAAATTCCTCCCCAATAACACCTAAGAGTCAGCAGTAACTCAAGATGTAAATACAGAGTAGTAGTAAAAATAGGCTCTCCATCAAACTCTCCACGTAGGGTCACAGTCAGACGCCCCACGTAAACTACTGATCCTCTATCCTCACACAGTCACCAAGCTTCAGAGCCTCCGTGAAAATCAAGTATCACAAAACCAAGGAATCCCAGCAACGTCTTGACCGCAAAGTCAGTCCAAATGGTATAGATGATCTGATGGCTCGCACTCGTCAAACTGATCACCCGTCCGTTGATCCTCAGGGTACAGAATCTCTAGAGGATGTTCCTCCTCCTCTTCCTCAAACTCTTTACAGAATATAAATAATAATACAGAAACACATACAAATAAAGAGGTGAGACAATCTACATCATTACCAACATGGCAATAAAGAAAATGACAATACAACAGATATCACAGTTTAACATAATAATGCATACCATAGTATCATAAACAATAACACATTTTAACATATCATACATAATATCACAAATAATAACATTATGATGCATGCCACAAATGCAAATGTATACGACTCAGTCCTACTCCATGGAGCTAGACACAGACATCAGAGAGAATGATCTGAAAAGAACTATCAGTACCTCAGGCTACCCAACCAAACTATTACACTGTCCAACTCGTGTCTATAGCCCACAGTCAAAAACATCGTGTAGTAGTACATAGTCCAAATACGTCGTGCACTACAGTCATTGTACTAAACAGTCTCCACAGAATCTCGATTAAGAATAGTGCATGTCGAGATCATTAGTGTGTTGCCAGTTACCACGACCTAGAGGAGCGACCAACTGTCCATATGTGGAATACTTCGCACACTAATGCCTCCAAGTCCACTCAATGAACCACACTACGCTTATCACATCGATAACACGGTGTAATTCATCTCGTCAATCAATCGCCAATATAAACCAAATTGACACAACTCTCAATGCATGAATAAGAACCATAATTACAGAATTACCCTTAGTCTCAAAATGTTACCATATTTACAAAAAATGCCCTCAATCTCAATATTCCTAAATATAGTACGTCTCCACTTGACAGTACCATAACTCAACATGTCCGGGTCTACCACTTTACCCCGACAGCAAAACTCACTGTTCCATTTAATCAGGTAGAAATTTTATCATGTTTTCACAATCGCGTCACTTTTACAAATGTTTTTAAATCGCGTAAATATATTTTTACGTTTTTAAAATCGCGTAGTGTTTTAAAATCGTTTTCTCAATCGCGTAAGATTTTTAAATCGTTTTCTTAACCGTAAAGCTTAAAAATCATTATTTTAAATAAGCGTAAGCCATTTCTAATACTTTTAAACTACGTAGAATATTTTCCTTACGTTATAAATATATTATGAAACTTTCTCTTTTATTTCTCCGTTTCTAATAAATTTTGACAGCATTTTGTCTAGAAAATCTATTAAAAATGTGTTTTCTATGTTTTCCCTTGGAAATTAACTTGCTTTAACTATAACCATTATTTACACTTTGAAACTCACTAACGTGCTTCAAAACCCAAAGTGAGCTCTACGTTAGCATTTTTCAAGAGTTTACTGTATTTCTCATTCATAGTAAAATCCTCTAATTTTAGTTTCTAAAATTATGTCCATTCATTTTATTTCCCAAAGATTCATTGAAATTAAATTCTTTTGTAATTAACTACTTAATCTACCTTGGAAAATAACTTTTGGATATCAAATAGATGTTACATGGCATGTTGGCCGAATTTAACAAAATCTTTGCATTTGATCTTTAATTCATTTTCCATCTTCTAAATCATTTTGGAAATCATTAATTTACCTAAATTCATTGAATCCTTCCTTTAGAAAATGGTTGAGAACATTTTGGTTCTCTTTTTCTTGGAGAAGCCGAGAGCTTCTTTTTGTGTTCTTTGGAACACTCATGCAATCCTTACATGTTATTCACATCCTATATTAATAATCATACATCTATAAACACATGCAATATTTTTTAAAGCTATAAACATGCATATAAACAAAATCAAACACAATTAAGGAAAGCATTTAAACAACCAAACAAGTGAATCCTTATGGATTCTTCACACACATTCATCTGACTGTATAACATGTGTCGGATCGGGAATATATTTCCTCAATTGAGACACATGGATTACATTATATAGATTAGATAGAAAAGGTGGTAAAGCTATTTGGTAAGCTACAGGACCTACCTGACGAATGATCTGATAAGGTCCAATGAATTTAGGAGTAAGCTTCGTGGATTTGATAACCCTTCCGACACTAGTCGTAGGTGTTACTCTTAAGAATACATGCTCACCTTCCTCAAATTCAAGAGGTCGCCTTCGCTTGTCAGCATAGCTCTTCTGTCGGCTCTGAGTTGTCCTCATCTTCTCTTGTATCATCTTCACTTTTTTCGTAGTTTGTTGCACAAGATTAGGCCCAATGGTCATACTTTCCCTATCTTGATACCAACACAAAGGTGTTCGGCAGCGTCGTCCATATAGCGCTTCATAGGGTGCCATCCCTATACTTGAGTGAAAACTATTGTTGTAGATGAATTCTATCAAAGATAAAAATTCATCCCAACTCCTTTGTTGTTCCAACACACAAGCACTCAATAAATCTTCCAACGACTGGATTGTTCTTTCTATTTGACCATCAATCTCCGGATGATAAGCAAAACTCAATCGTAGTTTAGTTCCCATTGCTTCTTGCAAACTTTGCCAGAACTTTGACGTAAACCTCGGATCTCTATCAGAAACTATACTTGTAGGTACACCATGAAGTCTAACAATTTCGCTGATGTACATCTGGGTTAATCTCTCCAACGAATACTTAATATTGATCGGCAAGAAGTGTGCTGACTTCGTAAGCCTATCAACTATAACCCATATAGAATCATGTCCTTTCCTCGTTCTTGGTAATCCAGTAACAAAATCCATTAAGACACTATCCCATTTCCACTCTGGAATAGTTAATGGTTGTAACGTACCGGCTGGTCGTTGATGTTCAACCTCTGCCT
This sequence comes from Ormosia emarginata, assembly GCA_029884605.1. NCBI lineage: Eukaryota > Viridiplantae > Streptophyta > Magnoliopsida > Fabales > Fabaceae > Ormosia > Ormosia emarginata. The sequence goes on along the minus strand of JAQQTP010000041.1, from coordinate 2,780,775 downwards.
TCTAACAAATGAGACAAGACGACACATGTTCCGCTACATCTCTCTTCATTCTTGGCCACCAAAACATCCGTTTCAAGTCTTGATACATCTTAGTCATCCCCAAATGCATACTTAAATTACTAGTATGAGCTTCCTCCAAAATTGCTTTCTTAAGATCGGGATCATCAGGTATACAAATCCTTCCCTCAAATCTTAAGATTCCATCAGATCCTTCCTCCACCATCGCCTTACGACCTTGCTTCAAAAATTCCTTTTCATTTTGTAAAAACGAATCCTCATCCTGTTTTTCTCGGATTACATCTAGCAAGTCATTCAAAATCATAACCTTACTTAGACGAATTTTTCCTGGTGCTAATTCCATCGATAACCATAAATCTCTAAATTGGTTAATCAATTCCTCCTCCTTTATCATCATAGTAGAAACACTGATCACTTTTCTACTCAAGGCATTCGCCACCGCATTCGCCTTTCCTGGATGGTATTGAAGTTAAAAATCATAGTCCTTCAAAAATTCTAACCATCGCCTCTGCCTCATGGTCAATTCTTTTTAATCAAATAAGTATTTCAGACTCTTGTGATCACTAAAGACATTGAACATAGCTCCATACAGAAAATGCCTCCACACTTTCAATGCAAAAACCACTGCGGCTAGTTCCAAATCATGTGTTGGGTAGATCATCCCCACGAGTCCATACTGATCAAAATGGAAAGCATAGCAGAGCACTCTCCGGGATGGCAAAACCCAAACCAAATGAAGTTTTTGATACCTCAACATCCTCTAAAGGATGGCCTCAACAAATGGTATCAAAATTTTATCATATTTATAAAAATGCCCTCAATCTCAATATTCCCAAATATAGTACGTCTCCACTTGACAGTACCATAACTTAACATGTCCGGGTCCACCACTTTGGCCCGACAGCAAAACTCACTGTTCCATTTAATCGGGTAGAAATTTTATCATGTTTTCACAATCACGTCACTTTTACAAATGTTTTTAAATCGCGTAAATATATTTTGACGTTTTTAAAATCGCGTAGTATTTTTAAATCTTTTTCTCAATCGCATAAGATTTTTAAATCATTTTCTCAACCGTAAAGCTTAAAAATCATTATTTTAAATTAGCATAAGCCATTTCTAATATTTTAAAACTACGTAGAATATTTTCCTTACGTTATAAATATATTATGAAATTTTCTTTTTATTTCTTTGCTTCAAATAAATTTTGATAGCATTTTGTCTAGAAAATCTATTAAAAATGTGTTTTCTACGCTTTCCCTTGGAAATTAACTTGCTTTAATTATAACCATTATTTACACTTTGAAACTCACTAACATGCTTCAAAACCCAAAGTGAGCTCTACGTTAGCATTTTTCAAGAGTTTACTGTATTTTCATTCATAGTAAAATCCTCTAATTTTAGTTTCTAATATTATGTTCATTTATTTTATTTCCCAAAGATTCATTGAAATTAAATTCTTTTGTAATTAACTACTTAATCTACCTTGGAAAATAATTTTTGGAAATCAAATATATGTTATATGGCATGTTGGCCGAATTTAACAAAATCTTTGCATTTGATATTTAATTCATTTTCCATCTTCTAAATCATTTTGGAAATCATTAATTTACCTAAATTCATTAAATCCTTCCTTTAGAAAATGATTGAGAACATTTTGGTTCTCTTTTTTCTTGGAGAAGCCGAGAGCTTCTTTTTATATTCTTTGGAACACTCGTGCAATCCTTACATGTTATTCACATCCTATATTAATAATCATACATCTATAAACACATGCAATATTTTTTAAAGCTATAGACATGCATATAAACAAAATCAAACATAATTAAGGAATGCATTTAAACAACCAAACAATTGAATCCTTATGGATTCTTCACACACATACAATCCATTTTCTCATCACCACGCAAGATTGATGAGATTAAATCTCCCTTTTACCTTAAAGGAAGACAAACTACTCTCCTCCTATGGTTTTCGTGACCTCCAAGAGAAACCTAAAGATCTTAAACAAAAATTTAAAGAGTCATAACTATAGGAGAAAAACATAAACCATGGATCAATCATGGCTTAGAACCTTAGAAATCATGTTAGAAGTAAGAAACAAGAAGTTTCACCTTGTAGGAAAAATCTCCAAAGTGATTTTCCAAGCTCAAGATGAATTTTTTTTGGAAGAACTCTCAACTAGAGATGTTCTTAGAATGTTGTTTGGATTTGAGAAGTTGGGTTAGATGAAAATTTAGAAGGGTGGAAGTGTGGTTTGTAGGTGTTATCCGAATGGCTCTCAAAGAGCATCAATGGTGATTTTTGTTCTTGGTGTTCTTGAAGAGAGAAAAGAGTAAGCTTAAGTGATAGCAAAGATGAAGAATGAAATGAAAAGCTCTCCTAACCTAGCTTATGGCCGTGGAGCTCCAAAGGAGGTGGCCTCCTTTGTTGACTTCTCCTAACTCCTAACAACCTTAGATTAGATCAAGGGTGGAGATCAAAGGCTTGGTCACCACTCTTGGACCTTCTAGGACATGCCATAACCGAATGGCCTAAAGAGAAACTAGCTAGGTTTGTGTTCATTTATGCAATCTAGTTACACTTAGGTGCATTTAGTTAGCTTAATTAGTTACTTATCTAACTATCTAGTTACTTAGGGTAACTAGTCTTTGTCTTGATATTTTTAGAACCTTTTCTAACTAGAACTTAATTAGATAGCTAACTAGGTTTACTTCACTTAGTTACTATATAAGCTTTCTATACTAACTTAGTTAGGTTTAAGCTAACTTGGTTAAGCTTTCTAGTCATAAACTAACAAGTTAAACCATTTTTGTGGACTTGATTTCTATTGGTCTAAAATGTTCAAGCCACTTTTGTTGACTACATTTCATTGGCTTAAGATTTAATCTAGCCAGAAACGTTGACTGGTTCACTAAACGCGAGTCCCATAGACTTTTCGGGTCCATGGTCATTTTAGAGCAGATTTCTACTGTTTTTGAGACAATAGGTACTATCAAATAAAATTATATTATAATAATATAAAATTGTTTTATTGCACAGTTAAATCCTAAAAATTAAAAGATTAATATACATATCACTCGGAATTGGGTTTAGTAAGATCCCTCAGCTCCGAATAATTAAAATAAGATTTTTCTGGTAAAAAAATTATTATTTTCTTGACTCAGAGCAAATCACACACAATGATCAAATACAATAACGAAATAGTCAAATTCATTTTATAACTTACAGAAAAACACAAAACAGTACATTTAGGACAATACTGTCATATATCTAAAAGTTGGGGTGTTACAATTGCACTACTTTCTTTCGTCAAAGAAACGATTTCATAGTCCTAAGGATTCATCTTATTAGAGAGAATCGCTTTAAAAAACTTAGCATAAGAGAACATTTGGGAGAGAGCTTCCGTAAAAGGAATGTTAATGTAAAGCTTCTTAAGGACATCCAAATATCTTCCAAATTGATGATCAAGCTTTGCCTTTTGATACCTTTGAGGGAAAGGCAAAGGTGGAACGTATGCTTTTAGAGGAACATACTTTGTATTGCTTTCTTCATCTCTTGCTTTATCCTTGCTCTTCTCTTGCTTCTCCTCCTTTTCATGAGTTTCCTTATCTTTCGACTTTTCTTCCTTTGAGGGGCCTTCAAGTTGCTTACAACTTCTCATTGAAATTGTTTGAGCTTGTTCCCTTGAGTTAGTTTTCAGATGACTTGGTTTTCGTCCTTGAATCATGTTGAACAAGCTTGCTTGTGGGGAAATTTGGGTTTCAAACATCTTGGAGTGAGTGACCATTTGATCTAGGTGAGTACTAAGTTGCTTGATAGACTCCCCATGTTGTTGCACTTATGCTAGACTGACTTGATTTTGTTCCTTTTGAGTAACTATGAAATTTTCCATGAGGGCTTCTAAATTGGACTTCGCACCTTGAGAAGATTGTTGAGGTTGTAGGAATTCGGGTAGGGGTCTATTGTTGGATGGACCCCTTTATTTTGTTGGTTACCATATGAGAAATTGGGGTGGTTTCTCCATCCAGGGTTATATGAGCTGGAGAAGGGATTTCCTTGAGCCTTGATGTAACACCCTCCGTAGGGCGTCACATTTTAAAAAAATAAATAAATCTTAAAACTAATTAAAATTATTTTATAAAAGCTTTGAGTTTCAAAATATGGATTTTAAAATTTCTTATCGCGGAAATACAACCTTACCGGAAATTTTAAGTAAAATGGAAATTAAATTTAACAGATTAACATACGCATCACCAATCATTTCATATAAGTTAAAACGTAATATTTACAGACTCAGAGAAACAGTAGTAAACCCAAAGACGGGTACTACCAATAGCACGGTAACAACACTAACGAGAAAAATTCAACCTACATAGTTTGTTTCTTCACCAACTGCATCTTGTTGAAACTTGAAAGACCACTCAATGACGCCGCCACCATCTTCGAATAATGTCTCCCCTAGGGTTAAGAATGTGCTCCGCCTACTATACGAATTCAAGAATACAAACCAAACAAAAACAACACAGAAAGAGGTGAGATCCCCTTTCACCAAGCACCGATCGGTAGTAAAGAATAATACGAATGACAAAGTCATTCCATACACACAGATAATCACAATTATAGTCATGTTATCAATTTACAAATATTTCTAACATACATATAACCTAATAAAATAAACAAGTAATAACATTATCGGATAGATATAACAATTCATACCATATAAAATATCATAACAAGACAATATAAAAGAAAGATCAAATGTCATAACAACATAAATATCACAAATGGAGGGTCACAGATAAAAATCACGGATAAAAAGCATAGATAGAAATCACAAATAAAAATATCATAGATAAAAGATGACATAAAAGAAATAACAAATAAAAGATAATAGATAAAAATAACAAATAGAAGATAATAATGCACCACATATCAACATATACAATAAGATACAATCCTACTCCATGGAGCTAAAGAAAACACAAGTATCAGAGAGAGGAATGATTCGCAAAATCTAATAGTACCACGGCTGCCCCACCAACTATTCCGCGGTCACACGTTGCGTCTATAGCCCCACGACACAAGAATCCATCAATCCAGGCGTGGTGTAGTTCACTCTCACGTTGTGACACTACAGCAAATGTACTACTAGATTTCACCAATCTCGATTAAATATAGTGTATGTTGAGTACCATAGTGCGCTATCGGTTTACCACGGCCCAAATGAGCTACCAACTTCGTCCACATGTGGGATCCCGTACACTAAAGTCTCCAAGTTCATTAGAACAATGAACCACACTACGTTTATCGCATCGACAACACGATGTGATTCGTCTCGTCAACAAATCCACCAAATATATGGCACACATAATAATAAAAAAAAAAATAGATGGAAAGCCTGTACGGGTTCACATTTTCCCGACAGCAGATAAATTTTCAAAAGCCTGTACGGGTTCACATTTTCCCGACAACAAATAGATTTTCAAAAAGCCTGTGCGGGTTCACATTTTCCCGACAGCATATAGATTTTCAAAAATAATCTGTACGGGTTCACATTTTCCCGACAGGATAAAGATAGTAACGGTCAATCGCATAGAAATTTTATCGCATTTTCATAATTCTCATCATTTTTACAAACGTTTAAAAATCGCGTAAAGATATTTTTCTCGTTTTTAAAATCGCGTAGCATTTTTAATACGTTTTCTCAATTGCGTAGGATTTTTAAATCGTTTTCTTGTCCAACTTCCTTAAATAATTGTTTAAAACAGACGAAATAATATTTAGTATTTTCAAATTACGTAGAATATTTTTCATAGCGATATCTTGTCTTTTGGACATCTTTTCTATCTTATTTATCCGTTTTTACTAAAAATTGACAAGATTTTTGTTTAATAAATTATAATAATGGTTTCCTAAATTTACCATTTAAAAAGTCCTTTTCATTTTTATTAATACCAAATAATTATACTTTTGAAAATTCCTAACGTGCTTCAAAACACACGATGAGCTATACGTTAGAAATTTTATAAAGCTACTGTATTTCTTCTTACAGTAAAAACCATTAGTATTAACCTCTTAAACTTAATTCTAACTACTTTATTTCTTTAAAATTCATTGTAGAAAATTTACTTTAACTTGTATTGCTTTTTCTTGATTGAAAATAGCTTGGAATTAATTTTAGAAATCATGAATGTCTAATTTGGCATGTTGGCCGAATTTGATAAAAACTTTACATTTGATTTCCAAATTATTTTTCACCTTTTAAATACATGTTTAACCTCTTGTATTGTCTACATTGATTTAATCCTTACCCTAGAAAATAGTTTTAGAAATCAAAATGTTGAAGTTAGACATGTTGAATGAAAATGTAAGGTTATGCCATTTAATTTCCAAATTCATTTTTCTTAATCTAAACAAATGGATATCTTACCAATTCTCTTAGGTTATTTAGGTCACCTTTTAAGAAAATTAAGAGAACATTTTGGTTCCCCATTTAAATCATGGCCGTGAGCCTTGTTAATGTGTTCTTTGGAACACTCATGCAATCCTTGACATATTATTTGCATCCTATATATTATCATGCATTTCTAACACATGCCATATTATCAAAGCTTGTAGACATGCAAATTAAAGCTTGTAGACATGCAAATTATTACAAATATCACATAAGAAGACTACTAACAAATACACAACAACCTACTAGCAAACACCAAATTATCAAACACACAAATAACAAACACACAAATAATTAACACATCAAAACAAGCACACCACCGAATCCTTATGGATTCTACAAGCACAACCACATATATTCCTCACCACCAACACTTGGTTGATGAGGGTAATCTCCCTCTTACCTCTTGTAGAACCTCCAAGTCCTTTGTATGTCTCCTTCAAGCAAGCTTCCTCCTCCAAGAGCTCCTTGAAAACAAAGAAAACATACAATATTAATACCTAAGGCTCTAAACTAGAATAATCATGGATTAAAATCATGATTAAAACTTTAAAATGGATAGAAACATGAAGATTAAAGAATTTCACCTTCATGGTTTCAAACTTGAGCTTTGAAGAACAAGGTAGAAAATGGAAGATTTAGGAAAAACTTCCAACATGAAAGTTCTTTAGAAATGCGTGGAGATTCAAGATCTATGGTCATTTAAAATTATTGAAGCTTGGAAGGTGATTTTTGAGGGTTGGCCGTGAGCTTGAAGAAAGGGAGAGATATGAGCTTTTGTGGTTTTTGCTTGATAGGAAGATGAAGATGAAGGAATCTTGAGAAATTCCTAACATGAAAGTGTCTTGGATTGATGAGAGGATTCAAGAAATGATATTGGTAGGAATTTTAGAAATTTGGAGAAGTGTTCGTGGTGCTTTGGCCGAATCAAGGGGGAGAGAAAATGAGAAAGAATTTTGGTTGCTTGGTCTTGGTTCTTTGGAGAAAAGGATGTGTAGAAGAGTAAGTGAGGTGAATGGGTGGAGATTGTCTCCATTTGGGAGCCATGGCCGTGGAGCACATGGAGAGAAAAGGAAGGTGAGAGCTTCTTGCCAAAGTTGAAAATGAGCCAAGACTCTCCTATTTATAGACTCCAGGAAAAAGATGAAGGCTTAGGATATTTTTCGGTATATCATAAGCAATGAACAACAATTTCTGCTTATAAAGCTAATGTCTATTGTCTAATGGGTAATAAAATATACATAGATTTTTATCTTATACTAGCAGAGTAGAAATTATTATTGATCATTTTTCTACTGATTGCCCTTGATGAGTCATAAAGCGAGTCATCAAAGAGAAACTTCTAGAACATGTGACTCACTACGATGAGTCAGTATGATGAGTCATCGTGGAACTTTCTAGAACGGGTGAGTCAGCATGGCGAGTCAGCGTAGATATTTTCTAGAGCAGATGAGTCAGCGTAGATATTTTCCAAAGCAGGTGAGTCAGCATGCTGAGTCACTGACTGCATCACAACTGCATCATTGGCTGCATCATAAATGGTGAGTCACAGCGCTGAGTCATCAGAGAAGCTTCTGGAACTAGCGAGTCACTGCGGTGAGTCATAGGCCGAGTCAGCACTTCTGGAACCTTCTAGAAGCTGCTGAGTCATGATGCTGAGGTGTCACGCCACGTGTCATCGTCCTATTGGCCCGTTGCGATGAGTCATAGCCACCAATTTTGACCAGCTCCTCATTGGTCCACGTGTACATAAGACTTTCGATGACTAAACGTGGGTCCCGCAAAATATTTACGGGTCCGTCACTTATTTATACTTGACTAATAAAATAATATTATAATAATATAAAATTATTTTATTTGACAAGCTTAAATCCTAAAAATTAAAAGATTAATTTTAGGCTCATTCAATCAAAGTAAGATCCCCCGCCTCTGAATAATTAAAAACAGATTTTCCCGGTCCGAAAAAATATTATTTTCCTACCCCGGAGCAAATCACACAAAAAGTCCATATAAAATCACAGACAGTATTATCGGACATTAAATCAAGAAGAAAACAATTAAAAACAGCAAAAACAGCAAAAACAGTACGTTCGGGACGTAACGGTCATTTTTTCGTTTTTTCCCACAACGTAGGTAATCGTCCAAAACGTTCAAATAAAATATCCAGCAGTATTATATAGCTGTATATCTTTCAGAAAAATTAATACAGTAGCTCAGAAAAATTTTTATTTCACTGTCTTGAAGAAAAATACGTAAAACGATTATATAAAATACTAGACAGTATTATACATCTGTTTTTGATACAGAAAAATTTAAAACAGTAATTTGATAAAATTTTTATTTTACTGTATCGAAACAAATTATGTAAAACTACCAAATAAAATAACAAACAGTATTATTTTTCTGTATTTCATACAGAAAAATAAGAAACAGCAAAATAGGGACACAACGGTCTTTTACTCAAAAGTTGGGGCGTTACACTTGAAATTGCTATTTTGCATATAATTCACATGCTCCAAAGACGAGCCTTAAGAATACGTTTCTATTGCATTGCATTTCGAAGCCAAATGCCATTCTCCACATGTTTCACAAGTTATGTTAGGAGTAACAACAACATTGACATTCAGCTTCTTAAATGACTTAGTCAAGGAATCAAACTTGGCATTCAATATAGTAATAACATCAAGCTCTATCATTCTGGCTTTCTTCTTTGAAGAGGATCTGTCACTTGGCTACAAATAAATGTTCGAACCGACCTCCTTAATTAAGTTCCTTGCCTCTGTTGGAGTCTTTGCTATCAAAGCACCGCCAGCTGTGGCATCAAGAGTTGCTCTTGTAGAAAAATTTAACCCAACATAAAGTGATTACATAACAATAAAATCTTATAAGCTATGATGTGGACACTGATGAATGAGATCATTATACTGTTCCCATGACTCATAAAGTGATTCATCTTCCTTTTGGGATAAGGTAGTGATGTCTTGACAAAGCTTGATTATTTTTCCAACTGGATAATACTTGTCCAAGAAATCTTACTCCATCAAGTCCCATGTGGTAAGTGAATTTGGGGCTTTCGAGTAAATTTACTTCTTTGCCTTCCCCCTAAGAGAAAAAAGAAAAATTCTAACCCATATAGCATAAGTTGAAAACCCATTTATCTTTGTCATGTCACATAGCTCCAAGAATTCATCCAAATACTGATTTGGGTCCTCAGTTGTTGACCCGCTAAATTACAATTGTCATACCATTTGGATTAATGACATCTTGATCTCAAAATTGTTAGCCTCTACCTGTGAGCTTACAATGAAAGGCTGACGATCGTTAGCGTTGGGGGTTTCATAATCCCGCAGCCTTCGTTCTTGATTGACGACTTGATTATTGTTGTTCGCCATGTGGTCTTCCTCAACTCTCAGTGTTCTTCTTTCTCTTCTAATATTACGAAGTGTCCTCTCGATCTCAAGATCAACGGGGATAGTAAGATCTTCTTGACTCCTCGTTCTACACATAAGAAAGAAATAACACCTGAAAATTCAAAGAATAAATTATATAAAATAAGATGAAAATAAAATAAAATAACAATGCTTAAATCAACTAAATTACCTCTTATGTTAATATCAACATGATCCTCGACAAAGAGCACAAATAGTATAAGTAGTAAAATAAAGATCGTTCCCTCGTTGATCGATTGATTACTAACTCTTACAGTGACTTTGATTATTTAAGCGAGTAAAATCAATAGTGAAAGCTCGATTAAAATTAAGACGAAAATCAAAGTAATAAAATAAGCAAATAAATCTAGAAAAGATAAGATTTAACTAAGATTTAAAGGCCTAGGACTAGGAATTCACTACACTACCTTGTATGATAAATTGTAATCCTATCATTGCAAATGTTCAATTATGTTCTTGAAGGTGATTTGTCCTAAATTATTTAAAGCTCAATTTCTTGGTATTAAATATGTGCTAAAACTTCATTAATCGCATTCTCATGGCAATTAATCTAAATTCTAACCCATTAAGTTTTATGACAATCGTTTACCCCTCGAAGGATTTAAGCCTATGTTAAGATCTCAATTTCTAAGTTCGATTATTAGATTATTTAGCAATTAGACTTTATATTTTGATCCTTCACCTAAAGCTTAAGATCATGTAAATATGGCCGACAACATACCACAAGCAATAAGCATACTAAGAATGAATCAAGAATAATAATTTCTTATTAACAAAGAATAAAATTAACAATTCAACATAGAAAAGTAGAGAGTTGCATCCTAATCCTAGAAAAAGGAACTTAGCCACTCATGGCTAATGTAGCACAAATAAGAACAAAAGTTAAAGAAACAACCATGATTCTATTTTTGGAGAATAAGAAAGAATAAAATTAAAAAGAGAAGATGGAGAAGATGAAGATGGAGAAGATGTCTTCAATGTTTGAACTTCAATTACTCTTGCACTTGTCTTCCAAGCTCTAGCCTCCAATCTCTGCCTCTACCTCTAAAAATCTGCCATAGCCAAAACTTGTGCCAAAAAGTTGCTTTAAGTTTAGGGATTTGCTCCATTTATAACATTTGGGGGGGGGGGAATTGCTTATTTTTTAGGTAAGGAAGTGTCACACAGCCGTGTGAGTACATGACACGACCGTGTGAGCACGAGAACAACGTACATGCAGCGTGAGTGAGACACGACCATGTCTATTACCAAGTGGCTCTAGTACTCAAAGGGGGTGAATTGAGTATTAAAAACTTTTTACAAAAACTTATAAGACAAACTTTATTGAAGTTATTTCTTAAAAGAATAAGAATGCAGAAAGATGATAGAAAGCCTTAAGAAAAGAGAAATAAACAGATAAGCAATAATAATGAAATTGTAGTAAATAAAGAGATAAAGATGAGAAGAGCAGACATGATATTTATCTTGGTTCAGCCACCAAATCACTTGTGGCCTACGTCTAGTCCTCGAAACACAATTTGAAATTTTTCACTATCAATACAAGCTTAAAACAGGTGCTTGCAACCATTACAAATAAGAGCACTTTTCACACATAGAGAAACTCTACCCTGGTGCTAAAACCTTAACTTTTAGGGATACCTTACCCTTACACAAACCTTAGAGCGATACCTCACTCTCTTTACAAGCCTTTGAGGGATACCTCACCCTCGTTACAAAGTAGCAGAAAATAGATGAAAAGAAACTCTCACAAAGAGTAAATGTCACAAATTGAAGCACTATAGAGATCTTTAAGGATATCTCAAAGTTTTGACAAAAAGAGTACAAAAAATCTAAGAAAATTATAAATTACATTTTCAAGCAAGCAAAGAATGATTCAGATAGTTAGGCAGCTTGCAAAGGTGACCCAAGGTCTCTATTTATAGAGCTTTTGGAAAAAAATGGCCGTTTGAGTCATTAATATACGTATTAAATTTGAAATATAGTTGTTTCCTTCTAAATCATGATCCCCTGGTTTATTCGAATACCTTTCGAGTTATTCGAATACCACTGATTCAAAAAACTTGTGAAAAATAGTTCTGATGAAGGTTATTCAAATACTTTAAAAGTTATTCGAATACCTCCATTAAAAGAAGCTTTCTATGAAACAGGTCTATTTGAATACCTTGTGGGTTATTCGAATAGATCATTTAGAAAAACAATTTTTTGGAAAGCTTTGTATTCGAATACTAGATGTACTATTCAAATAGTACTTTAAAAACAGAAAAATGTATGAACTTTTAAATAGGTTTATTCGAATATCTTGGGGGTTATTCGAATAACCCTAAATAAGAAAGGATTCTGATGATGTGATCTATTCGAATAAAGATACCTTTATTCGAATAACTCTATTCTAAAACAATTTTGAACACTTTAAAATCCAGAAATATTTTTCAAAAACATTTAAATCATTCTTTGAATTTGGAATATTAATTTAAAACATTTTTATCTTTTCGTGCAGAAACAATAAGATATTCGAAAAGTCTCTGTATAAAAGATCCTAAGTCCTAGAGCTAATCTTGAACTTGGTCTTCTTGTCATCTTTATGTTTGTTATCATCAAAATCAGTCTTCTCTGTCACATTATCAATCACAGTGTCTCCAAGTCAGAAGCTTCATTGAAGTTAGACAGGGTTATATGAGCTTGACAGAAATGTTTCCCACATTAGATAGGGTTGTGTCTAACTCCTCAATTGCTTCTGAGTTGACACAGGGCCCTGTCTAAGTAAAAGTAGTTCTCTTTTGCTTTGAAAATGTGATGTCTTTGCTTGCTTTCACTCCAAATGTGTTAAATCTCTTTTAATATGCAAAAACAAAGACAATGATAAGGATCCATCTAAAATTCATCAATAAATATAAGTAAATTGCTATAATTTATCCTGTATAAGACTATAAAATATAGACTTATCTTTCATTAAAAGGGAAACAACGGCATCCCCCTGTATCCATATCAATAACCTCCATTCTCCTCATTCTCTCTAGAGTACAAGGCCTTGACTCCCTAATAATTTCCATAGAATTGCCCTCTCCATTGCTCACTTTTCGAAATGCACCTAAAGGGGAAAAACTAGGAAAAAAACCAAATCCTAAACAAAGAAAAAGAACACCCCTAACCGAAGCACAACCAAAGAATGCAGAGCACCAAAAAATAAAATGAAGAAGGAAACAAAGAAAAGGTACTTGATAAAACAAGAAGGTAATGCCAATCCAGGCCTCAAGACATCTTCAATAGCTCTATTCTTGTTATACTCCTAGAGAAGTGAGTTGCCATCTTCTTCAATATTATGGCCAGTAGACTGTAAACTAAACAACTGAACCCAATCCTAGGGAGTGATCATGTAACGCCCCAATTTTTAGAAAATATTCTGAATGTACTGTTTTCTGTTTTTCATGTTTTTGTATGAATGACCGCTGTGTCCCTATTTTTCTGTTCTCGATTTTTGTATGAAAACAATTACGATAATACAGGTTCAAATTTTATTTGATCGTTTTACGTAGTTTGCTTCGAGACGGTAAAATAAAATTTTTCTGAGCTACTGTATTAATTTTTCTGAAAGATATACAGCTAAATAATACTGCTGGATATTTTATTTGAACGTTTTGGACGATTACCTACGTTGTGGGAAAAAACGAGAAAATGACCGTTACGTCCCGAACGTCTTGTTTTTATTGCTTTTGTCTGTTTTTAATTGTTTTCTTCTTGATTTAATGCCCGAAAATACCGTCTGTAATTTTATATGGACTTTTGTGTGATTTGCTCGAGGCGGGAAAATAATATTTTCCGGCCGGGAAAATCTTATTTTATTATTTAGAATTGAGGATCTTACTTAACCCGATTCTCGAATGAGACTAAAAATAATCTTTTAATTTTTAGGATTTAATCGTTAAATAAAATAATTTTATATTATTATAATATTATTTTATTAGTCAAGATAATTTAGTGACAAAGGGACCCTAAATATTTTGCGGGACCCACAATTAGCGTAATCGCAGTTAGATCGGTAGCTTAATTAATCACCGTAAAATTTGTAGAACTTTCCGAATCAGTCGACTCGACTAGTGACTCAACTAGTGACTCAAAGAAAATTAAATACACCGTGTGTGACTCAAAGATGTGAGTCACCATAAGCCAACCAATGGGAATCAAGCTTGCTCACCAAGGCTTGATCTTGGCCTTTGATTCATCCAATGGCTTGGATGAAGCCAAGCAAGGTGCCCACCTTGCACCTCACTTGAAGTCCACGGCCAAGAGGCCTTTGGAGACCTAAAATCACTTTCTCCTTCATCACTTTTCTCTCTTCTCTCTCATCAAAACCCTAGCCACCATTCTTGTCCATTTTCTTCACCATTTTCGGCCAAGACACTAACTATACCATCCAACCATCCAAAAATTTTTCTAACCAAGTTTCCTTAACCTAAACACTATTCTAAGAACCTTTGTAGTTGGGAGTTTCTTCAAATTCTTCCATCTAGGGCTTGAAACCAACCTTGAAAGTTTTACCTAGAAGGTGAAATTTCATGCTTTTCTTTTCTCTCTTCTTTTTCAAAGTTCTAAGCCATGATTTTTCCATGGTTTAGCTTCTTTTTCATGGTTAGTAACATGTAGATTTTGTTTGAGATTTCTAGGTATTTTGGTGGTGAAAACCGTGACCTAGGAGGTGTGAAAGCAAGCCTTTTGTCTTCATTTAAGGTAAGAGGAAGACAATTCTTATCATCTCTTGATGGTGGTAAGAAGATGGAGCCATTTGTGATGTTTGTAGAATCCATAAGGATTCGGTGGTCATGTGTTAATTATGTGTGTATTTGTTAATTTTTGTGGTTGCTAGTAGTTTATGTGGTAATTGTTATTAGCTTTCTTGTTTGATGATTGTAATAATTTTGCATGTCTATTAGCTTTTGAAAGCATGTCTACAAGCTTTAATTTAGGTTGTATGTGTTAAAAAAATATTTTTGCATGTGTTAGAAATATAATGCATGTGTTAGAATTGTATGATAAAGCATAGGATGTGAATAACATGTGTAAATTAGCATGAGTGTTCCAAAGAACACATCCAATAGCTCACGGCAATGACAAAGTGTGAGGACCAAAATGTTCTCTTCATTTTTCCAAAAGTGCAACTTAATTAATTAGGAGAAATAAGAAGGTTTCAAATTGTTTTGATCAAAGAAAAGGAATTTAGAAATCAAATGGTAAAGATTTAGTAAATTTTGGGCCAACATGCCTAAAGGATTTATTTGATTTAAAATCATTACTTTATAACATGATTTAATGAACTTAGATAAGATAATACCTTTGACATGATTTAGAAATCAAATGAAAAAGGTTTACAAAATTCGGCCAACATGCCACTATAGGTAATCATGATTTCTAAAACTTGATTCTAAACCTTTTTCAATTAAAAAGAAACAATACAAGTTAAGAATAAATTTTCTATAATGATTTTTGAAGGGACCGATTGATTAGAAGTAAGTCTAAAGGATTAAAAGTTCATAATTTTATCATTAGAAAGGAAATACAGTAATGTTAAGAAATTTTCTAACATATAGCTCACTTTTGGTTTTGAAGCATGTTAGAGATTTCAAAAAGAATTAAATGAAATGGTTAAAAATTAGGTAAATGGAAATTTTATGGATAAATTAGGAAACCATTATTATGATATTCTAAACAAAATACTTTGTCAATTTTTAGTAAAAATGAACCAATAAGATAGCAAAAATATCTAAAAGACAAGATGCGGTATGAAAAATTATTCTACGTAGTTTAAATGTACTAAGTACTATTTCTCGTTTGTTTAAACAAGAATTTTAAAGGCATTCGAATAAGAAAATGATTTAAAAATCCTACGCGATTGAGAAAACGTATTAAAAATGCTACGCGATTTTAAAAACAAAACTATCTTTACCCGATTTTTAAACGTTTGTAAAAACGACGAGATTTCAAAAACGCGATAAAATTTCTACGCGATTGACCGTTACTATATTTATTTTTCGGCTTTGTCGGGAAAATGTGAACCCTACAGGCTTTTGAGGTTATTTCATTTGTCGGGAAAAAGTGAACCCGTCGTGCTTTTTGCCATTGAGGGCATATTTTTATCTTGAGGGCATTTTCGTAATTTCATATATTTGGAATTATGTTTTGTCTTTATACCAATTTTTGGTGTTTTGGTTGACGAGACGAATCACATCGTGTTGTCGATGCGATAAACGTAGTGTGGTTCATTGTTCTAATGAACTTGGAGACTTTAGTGTACGGGATCCCACATGTGGACAGGTTGGTAGCTCACTGGGCCGTGGTAAACCGATAGCACACTAATGTACTCGACATTCACTATATTTAATCGAGGTTTGTAAAGTCTAGTAGTACATTGCCTATAGTGCCTCAACGGGAGACCGTGAACTATACTACGCCTGGATGGTGGATTCCCGTCTTAGGCTATTGACGCAACGTGTGACCGCGTAATAGTTGGTTGGACAGTAATGTGGTACTAATAGATTTTGCAAGTCATTCTCTCGATATCTGTTTGGGTTTAGCTCCATGGAGTAGGGTTGTGTTTTGGTGTATTTGATTATATCTTGGATAATATTCCATTTTCTCTATTTATCTTTATCCGTAATATCTTGGATGTTTTTACATTTTCTCTATTTATATTTATCGATAATTCTTATGTTAGTTGTCCATTTCTTATCTTATTTTATCTGTGAGATTGATTTATCTATGTGGTTTTCTTTATTTGTGTTATATATGTGATGTTCTCAAAACACTAGGATATCTAATATGTACTCTATTCCATTATTATTACTTGTTATAGTTTTTTTTTTTTTTTCGTATTGTATGAACTGTATAGTTGTTATTTGTCGTCTTCTTATTGGCCATGTTGTGATGATTTTATGTTGTCTTACCTCTTTATTGTATGTGTCTCTTGTCTATTTATTTTATGCGGTAAAGAGTTTGAAGAGGAAGAAGAGGAAACGCCTCTTGAGATCGTGTACCCTGAGGAAGAGGAAGGTCAGCAAGCAGACGATCAGTTTTACGATCAAGAACCATCCGATCATCCATATCCTCTGGATTGATTGTGTGGGATGGCGACGCCAGCATTTTTGGGATTCATAGAGCTGGTATTTCATGGAGGTGATCTGGCTTGGCATTTACGAGGAGATCGTGCTTCTGTTACATATGCAGGACGTATGACCGTGATTTTACGTCATCAGTTTGATGGAGAGCCCATTATGACTACGACGTTATTTCTGCACTTAGAGTTACCCTTATCCATTAGGCGTTATTGGGGTGCTGAAAACCCTGAGCCTAGTGAGATAAGCATCGTATCGATTGCCGCGCGATCCCGTTATCGCCGTGTGTCGAGACATCCGGATATCTATCTCCCGATGATCATTTTCGTGCCGAGAGTGATCCATCCGAGGATTAGATAACCATTTTTTTTTTTTTTAGGCGCGTCACAACATGTACGTATATATTAACTCTTTTATTGCTTTCTTTACTGTTTTTGTTTAAATAGTTGTAGTCTTAGTTGTAAATTATTTGTACGCTTTATAACTTAACCATATGTATATTATTAGTGATGATGTTTTTTTTTTATTTCGTATTTTTCGCATTATCTTTTTATTACATATTTCGTCTATCGGGAATTATTTTACAACCCGTAATAATATTTAACAAATGTTCCGCAACTTGGGTAGATTTTATTTCTATTTATTTTATTTTCTTTTATGTGTGACATCCTCAAAGGGGTGTTACATTAGTTGGTATCGAGCCCAAGTTAGAGTCTTTTGGGGTTGTGGTTGGGTCTGTTTTTGTTTGTCTTTGTGTGATTCTCTGTGATCTTTGTGATTTATATCCTTTCGGAAATATCTAGAAGGATGTATCTAACTTTGTTTTGTTATGTTTGAAGAAAGAAGATGGTGGTAGAGGCAGAGGACGTGCTAACGTAAATCGTGATGAGGACCCGATGTTGGTTGTTCTTGAGGCTATGCGGCGGATGGTGAAGTGATTACTCAAAGAAAATTTGAGAGCGACTCAACAAAGAAGATGCTACGGTGATGCCCTAAATTTATCTGAATTTAGGCGCCATAATCCGCCACAATTTAGAGGCGAGGTGGATCCGGAGAAAGCGAGTCAGTGGATGCAAGATTTAGAGATAATCTTTGAGGGGATGAGATGTACGGATGAAAAGAAAGTAACTTATGTCTTTGTTTTTCATGCTTTGAGAGGAGATGCGAACATTGGTGGATAGGAATCTGCCGAGTGTTGCAAGTTGAAGGGACTGAGATTACCTGGGAAGTGTTTTCTAATACTTTTCTGGATAAGTATTTTCCTGCAAGTGCT
The DNA here is from genome assembly GCA_029884605.1 of Ormosia emarginata. Lineage (NCBI taxonomy): Eukaryota > Viridiplantae > Streptophyta > Magnoliopsida > Fabales > Fabaceae > Ormosia > Ormosia emarginata. The sequence continues at coordinate 2,762,475 of JAQQTP010000041.1, read as the reverse complement.
AGGAATGCCAAGGAAATGGAATTTCTTGGTTTGCGACAGGGGAATATGACGGTGAATGAGTATGCCACAAAATTTGAGAATTTGTCTCAATTCTCAGATTATGCTCAGACACGACAAGATGATGTGTGGAGATGCAGGAAATTTGAATCAGGTTTAAGGGTGGAACTGAAACGAGGAGTGGTATCTTTGAGGATGACTCAGTTTCATGCTTTGGTGGATGCGTGTGCTCGACTTGAGAAGTTGGAGCCATCTAGAGATCAGAGGAATCAGAATTTTGGATCGACAAGGTTCCAGAGAGGTGGAGGTAGTAATGCAAATCGGTTTCAGCGTAAGCCGTATACCAGGCCAACAGGAAGTCAATCTCAACGACCATCCGTTGTGGAAGTGCAAGTGGTAGTGGAGCTGGATGCAGGGTGGCGTTTACGCCAACATGTTTTAAGTGCGGGAAGAAAGGTCATATTTCTCCCGAGTGTACGATTAAAGGTACGGTTTGTTTCAATTGTAAGCAACTGGGCACATATCAAAGGATTGTCCACAAATGGAGAGAGAAAACCCGTTGTTCGGTATGTTAAAGCTAATCGCAGAAATCGGAAGTACTCAACCGAGATCCGGAGGACGAGTGTATACAATGATGGGATCTGAGATTTCTAAGTCCGATGATCTTATTCAAGGAGAAGGAGACATTGGAGGTAATCTTCTGACTGTATTGTATGATTCTGGAGCTACACATTCCTTTATTGCATATGATTGTGTAGAAAGGTTGAAGTTGCCTATGTCTTCTCTGAATGTTATGTTGAATGTATCTACGCCAACTGCTAAACCTGTAGTTACTTCTAAGATCTGTTTGGATTGTCCTATTGTTGTGAAGGGCCGTTTGTTTTTGGTCGATTTGATTTGTTTGCCTCTCATTGAGATAGATGTAATCTTAGGGATGGACTGGTTATGTTCTAACCATATCCTCATAGATTGTGCAAAGAAAACTATAGTTTTTCCTAAGGAAGAAGAGTCTGGATTCTTAACTGCTGTTAAGGTCAAGTCTTTGTTGAGAAATGGAGCGCAGGGATATCTGGTATTGTCTTCTCTAGAAGTTAAGAATGAGAAGGATGTGAATACTATTCCTGTTGTCAACGATTTTCCGGATGTTTTTCCTGAAGATGTACCTGGTTTACCGCCTGAGCGGGAGATCGAGTTCTCAATTGATTTAGTACCGGGAACAGGTCCTATCTCAATTGCACCATATCGTATGTCGCCAGTAGAGTTGGAGGAGCTGAAAAAGCAATTGGTGGAACTGTTGGAGAAAGAATTTGTACGACCTAGCGTTTCCCCATGGGGTGCACCAGTACTTTTGGTCAAGAAGAAGGATGGAACGTCACGACTTTGTGTGGACTATCGGCAGTTGAACAAGGTGACTATCAAGAATAAATATCCGCTTCCAAGAATCGACGATTTGATGGATCAATTGAGAGGAGCTGTGATATTTTCCAAGATAGATCTACGATCGAGTTATCACCGATTCGTGTAAGAGGGGAAGACGTGCCGAAAACTGCTTTTCGAACTCGTTATGGACATTATGAGTATCAAGTAATGCCATTCGGGTGACAAATGCTCCTGCCATATTTATGGATTATATGAACAGGATATTTCGTCCGTATCTAGACAGATTTGTCGTTGTCTTTATCGATGACATTCTGATCTATTCTAGATCGAGGGAAGAGCATACTGAACATCTGAAAGTTGTTCTTCAGATTTTGAGGGAGAAGTAGTTGTATGCGAAATTGGCTAAGTGTGAGTTCTGGTTGGAAGAAGTTCAATTTCTTGGTCACGTAATTTCTAAAGAAGGTGTTGCGGTGGACCCATCGAAAGTGGAGACTGTTTTTCTGACGTTGGGAGAGACCTAAGACAGTAACAGAAGTTCGAAGTTTTGTTAGACTTGCTGGTTATTATCGGAGATTTATCGAAGGTTTTTCCAAGATTGCTGGACCGCTTACACAACTGACGAGGAAAAGTCAAGCTTTTGAATGGACGGAAGAGCGTGAAGCCAGTTTTCAAGAGTTGAAGAAGAGATTAATAACTGCACCGGTGTTGATCCTACCAGATTCGACGAAATCTTTCGATGTGTATTGTGACGCTTCTTATCAAGGACTAGGATGCGTGTTGATACAAGATCGGAACGTGGTGGCATATGCTTCTCGACAATTGAAGGTTCATGAAAAGAATTATCCTACGCATGATTTAGAATTGGCTGCGGTAGTTTTTGCTTTGAAGATATGGAGACACTTTCTCTATGGAGCAACGTTCAACATCTTCAGTGATCACAAGAGTTTGAAGTACTTGTACGACCAGAAGGAGCTGAATATGAGGCAGCGAAGATGGTTAGAATTTCTGAACGATTACGATTTTCAGCTTTTGTACCACCCTGGTAAGGCGAATGTCGTGGCCGATGCCTTGAGCAGAAGATTATTAGTGTTTCGCGCTAATGATTAAAGAAAAGGAGCTCATTGAACAGCTTTAGAGATGAGTGGTCATTTGTTGAGTTGAAACCGGGAAGATCTCGTATTAGCATGGTTACTATCTCGAGCGAGCCGATGGAAGACATAAAGGAAAAGCAAAATGCCGATAAATTTTTGCAAGGAATAAAGGAGCAAATGAAACAAGGCGAGACACTAGAGTTCAAGGAAGGAACTGATGGAATTCTGAGATTTCGGGGTAGAGTCTGTGTTCCCGTAACCGAGAACTGAGAAGATATATTGTGAAACATGCCCATACTAGTCTATTGAGTATGCATCCAGGTATAACAAAGATGTATCAAGACTTGAAAAAGTTATTCTGGTGGCATGGAATGAAGGGTGATGTGGTTAGATGCGTGTCAACTTGCCTAGTTTGTCAAAAATCGAAAGTTGAACACCAAAGACCAGCTGGGATGTTGCAACCATTATCGATTCCGAATGGAAATGGGACAAAGATTTCTATGGATTTCGTTCTTGGTTTGCCGAAGACAAAGAAAGGTCATGATGCAATATGGGTTATAGTTGATAGACTTACGAAATCACTCATTTCTTACCAATCAATATTAAATATTCATTGGAAAGATTAACCCAGTTGTACATCGAGATTGTCGATTACATGGAGTGCCTACATGTATAGTTTCTGACAGAGATCCAAGGTTTACGTCAAGATTTTGGCGAAGTCTGCAAGAAGCTATGGGAACCAAGTTACGACTGAGTTCAGCGTATCATCCGCAGACTGACGGTCAGACAGAGAGAACTATACCGTCCTTGGAGGATTTATTGCGGGCTTGTGTTTTGGAACAACGGGGGAGTTGGGATGAATTTTTATCTTTGATAGAATTCACCTACAACAATAGTTTTCACGCAAGCATCGGAATGGCACCTTATGAAGCATTGTATGGAAGACGATGTCGAACGCCGCTATATCTTTGGTATCAAGATGGGGAAAGTATGACTGTTGGACCTAACTTGTACAACATGACTACTACGGATAAAGTCAAGATGATACAAGAGAAGATGAGGACGGCGCAAAGCGTACAAAAGAGTTACGCGGATAAACGAAGACGACCTCTTGAGTTTGAGGAGGGTGAGCATGTGTTTCGAGAGTTACTCCTACGACCGTGTCGGAAGAGTGATTAAGTCTAAGAAGCTTACTCCTAAATTCATTGGACCATATCGATTATCCGACGTATTGGTCCCGTAGCATATCGATTGCTTTGCCGCCTTTTCTATCCAATTTGCACGACGTGTTTCATGTGTCTCGCTTACGGAAGTATATACCGGATCCGACACATGTTATACAAATGCCGATGACGTGCGCTAAAGGAGAATTTGACTTACGAAACTTTACCCGTCGGGATAGAGGACGAAAAGGTAAAGCAGCCTTCGAGGGAAGATGATCGAGCTAGTGAAAGTCATATGGAATGATATGACGGGTGAAGCTACTTGGGAATCGGAAGATAAAATGAAGGATCAGATCCTCATTTGTTTGGATGAACATCGAATTTCGAGGACGAAATTTTTATTTGTTGGGGGAGAGTTGTAACGCCCCAATTTTTAGAAAATATTCTCAATGTACTTGTTTTTCTTTTTTTTCATGTTTTTGTATGAATGACCGCCGTGTCCCTATTTTTCTCGTTTCTCGATTTTTGTATGAAAACAATTACGATAATACAGTTCAAATTTTATTTGATCGTTTTACGTAGTTTGCTTCGAGACGGTAAAATAAAAATTTTTCTAAGCTACCGTATTAATTTTTCTCGAAAGATATACATGCCTAAATAATACTTCTGGATATTTTATTTGAACGTTTTGGACGATTACCTACGTTGTGGGAAAAAATGAGAAAATGACCGTTACGTCCCGAACGTCTTCGTTTTCGCTTGTTTTTGTCTGTTTTTAATTGTTTTCTTCTTGATTTAATGCCCGAAAATACCGTCTCGTAATTTTATATGGACTTTTTGTGTGATTTGCTCGAGGCAGAAAAATAATATTTTCCGGGCCGGGAAAATCTTATTTTATTATTTAGAATTGAGGGATCTTACTTAACCCGATTCTCCGAATGAGACTAAAAATAATCTTTTAATTTTTAGATTTAATCACAAATAAAATAATTTTATATTATTATAATATTATTTTATTAGTCAAGATAATTTAGTGACAAGTGGACCCGGAAATATTTTGCGGGACCCACAATTAGCAGTAATCGGTTAGATCGGTAGCTTAATTAATCACCGTAGTCGTAGAACTTTCCGAACAGTCGATTCGACTACTAGACTCACTAGTCGACTCACCAGAAAAAATTAATACACGTGTGACTCAAAGATGTGAGTCACCATAAGCCAACCAATGGGAATCAAGCTTGCTCACCAAGGCTTGATCTTGGCCTTTGATTCATCCAATGGCTTGATGAAGCCAAGCAAGGTGCCCACCTTGCACCTCACTTGAAGTCCACGGCCAAGAGGCCTTTGGAGACCTAAAATCACTTTCTCCTTCATCACTTTTCTCTCTTCTCTCTCATCAAAACCCTAGCCACCATTCTTGTCCATTTTCTTCACCATTTTCGGCCAAGACACTAACTATACCATCCAACCATCCAAAAATTTTTCTAACCAAGTTTCCTTAACCTAAACACTATTCTAAGAACCTTTGTAGTTGGGAGTTTCTTCAAATTCTTCCATCTAGGGCTTGGAAACCAACCTTGAAAGTTTTACCTAGAAGGTGAAATTTCATGCTTTTCTTTTCTCTCTTCTTTTTCAAAGTTCTAAGCCATGATTTTTCCATGGTTTAGCTTCTTTTTCATGGTTAGTAACATGTAGATTTTGTTTGAGATTTCTAGGTATTTTGGTGGTGAAAACCGTGACCTAGGAGGTGTGAAAGCAAGCCTTTTGTCTTCATTTAAGGTAAGAGGAAGACAATTCTTATCATCTCTTGATGGTGGTAAGAAGATGGAGCCATTTGTGATGTTTGTAGAATCCATAAGGATTCGGTGGTCATGTGTTAATTATGTGTGTATTTGTTAATTTTTGTGGTTGCTAGTAGTTTATGTGGTAATTGTTATTAGCTTTCTTGTTTGATGATTGTAATAATTTTGCATGTCTATTAGCTTTTGAAAGCATGTCTACAAGCTTTAATTTAGGTTGTATGTGTTAAAAAAATATTTTTGCATGTGTTAGAAATATAATGCATGTGTTAGAATTGTATGATAAAGCATAGGATGTGAATAACATGTGTAAATTAGCATGAGTGTTCCAAAGAACACATCCAATAGCTCACGGCAATGACAAAGTGTGAGGACCAAAATGTTCTCTTCATTTTTCCTAAAGTGCAACTTAATTAATTAGGAGAAATAAGAAGGTTTCAAATTGTTTTGATCAAAGAAAAGGAATTTAGAAATCAAATGGTAAAGATTTAGTAAATTTTGGGCCAACATGCCTAAAGGATTTATTTGATTTAAAATCATTACTTTATAACATGATTTAATGAACTTAGATAAGATAATACCTTTGACATGATTTAGAAATCAAATGAAAAAGTTTTACAAAATTCGCCAACATGCCACTATAGGTAATCATGATTTCTAAAACTTGATTCTAAACCTTTTTCAATTAAAAAGAAACAATACAAGTTAAGAAGAAATTTTCTATAATGATTTTTGAAGGGACCGATTGATTAGAAGTAAGTCTAAAGGATTAAAAGTTCATAATTTTATCATTAGAAAGGAAATACAGTAATGTTAAGAAATTTTCTAACATATAGCTCACTTTTGGTTTTGAAGCATGTTAGAGATTTCAAAAAGAATTAAATGAAATGGTTAAAAATTAGGTAAATGGAAATTTTATGGATAAATTAGGAAACCATTATTATGATATTCTAAACAAAATATTTGTCAATTTTTAGTAAAAATGAACCAATAAGATAGCAAAAATATCTAAAAGACAAGATGCGGTATGAAAAATTATTCTACGTAGTTTAAATGTACTAAGTACTATTTCTGTTTGTTTAAACAAACGAATTTTAAAGGCATTCGAATAAGAAAATGATTTAAAAATCCTACGCGATTGAGAAAACGTATTAAAAATGCTACGCGATTTTAAAAACAGAAAAATATTTTTACCCGATTTTTAAACGTTTGTAAAAACGACGAGATTTCAAAAACGCGATAAAATTTCTACGCGATTGACCGTTACTATATTTATTTTTCATTTGTCGAGAAAATGTGAACCCTGGACAGTGCTTTTGAGGTTATTTCTTTGTCGGAAAAAAGTGAACCCGCATGTGCTTTTTGCCATTGAGGGCATATTTTTATCTTGAGGGCATTTTCGTAATTTCATATATTTGGAATTATGTTTTGTCTTTATACCAATTTTTGGTGTTTTGGTTGATTTGAGACGAATCACATCGTGTTGTCGATGCGATAAACGTAGTGTGGTTCATTGTTCTAATGAACTTGGAGACTTTAGTGTACGGGATCCCACATGTGACGGTTTGGTAGCTCCGTTGGGCCGTAGTAAACCGATAGCACACTAATGTACTCGACATTCACTATATTTAATCGAGGTTTGTAAAGTCTAGTAGTACATTGCCTATAGTGCCACAACGGGAGACCGTGAACTATACTACGCCCGGATGGTGGATTCCCAAAGGCCGTAGGCTATTGGCGACGCAACGTGTGACCGCGTAATAGTTGGTTGACACCGTGGTACTAATAGATTTTGCAAGTCATTCTCTCGATATCTGTTTGGGTTTAGCTCCATGGAGTAGGGTTGTGTTTTGGTGTATTTGATTATATCTTGGATAATATTCCATTTTCTCTATTTATCTTTATCCGGTAATATCTTGGATGTTTTTACATTTTCTCTATTTATATTTATCGATAATTCTTATGTTAGTTGTCCATTTCTTATCTTATTTTATCTGTGAGATTGATTTATCTATGTGGTTTTCTTTATTTGTGTTATATATGTGATGTTCTGAAACACTAGGATATCTAATATGTACTCTATTCCATTATTATTACTTGTTATAGTTTTTTTTTTTTCGTATTGTATGAACTCGTATAGTTGTTATTTGTCGTCTTCTTATTGGCCATGTTGTGATGATTTTATGTTGTCTTACCTCTTTATTGTATGTGTCTCTTGTCTATTTATTTTATGCGGTAAAGAGTTTGAAGAGGAAGAAGAGGAACACCTCTTGAGATCGTGTACCCCGAGGAAGAGGAAGGTCGCCAAGCGTACGATCGGTTTACGATCAAGAACCATCCGATCATCCATATCCTCTGGATTGATTGTGTGGGATGGCGACGCCAAGCATTTTTGGGATTCATAGAGCTGGTATTTCATGGAGGTGATCCGGCTTGGCATTTATGAGGAGATCGTGCTTCTGTTACATATGCAGGACGTATGACCGTGATTTTACGTCATCAGTTTGATGGAGAGCCCATTATGACTACGACGTTATTTCTGCACTTAGAGTTACCCTTATCCATTAGGCGTTATTGGGGTGCTGAAAACCCTGAGCCTAGTGAGATAAGCATCGTATCGACTGCGCGATCCCGTTATCGCCGTGTGTCGAGACATCCGGGATATCTATCTCCCGATGATCATTTTCAGGCCGAGAGTGATCCATCTGAGGATTAGATAACCATTTTTTTTTTTTTTTTTAGGCGCGTCAGCATATGTCTGTATATATTAACTCTTTTATTGCTTTCTTTACTGTTTTTGTTTAAATAGTTGTAGTCTTAGTTGTAAATTATTTGTACAGTTTATAACTTAACCATATGTATATTATTAGTGATGATGTTTTTTTTTTATTTCGTATTTTTCGCATTATCTTTTTATTACATATTTCTGTCTATCAGGAATTATTTTACAACCCGTAATAATATTTAACAAATGTTCCGCAACTTGGGTAGATTTTATTTTTATTTATTTTATTTTCTTTTATGTGTGACATCCTCAAAAGGGGTGTTACAGATCACAATGTGCTAGTCACTAACATCAGAATGGAGTTCCTGACCGTCAATCTTCAAGTTGCAATAGAACATTTTTACCATGTCAAGATAGAGAACGACTTTGAAGGAGCAGAGTTGAAGCACACCTTGGTGGTTTAGCAGGTTCAGAAAATCAAAGTCGCCTTCTTTCTCGAAGAAACCCAGGTCGAGGTAGTTCAGTTGCACAAGATTGCGCTCCTGAAAATGAGAGATTAAACGACCAAGCTCCTCACTATTGGAGGAAAGCCTTCGTAGATCCAGCGGGTTGTTGCATGGGGCCATCTTCATGCGGGGACGTTTTGGGCGAGAAGAGGAGGATGCCATTGTTGAAGAGAGATGGTAGAAGGTTGAACAAGGGTGGGAGAAGCTGTGAGAGGTTTAGGGAGACTAAATAGGTTTTTAGAAACTAAGAGAATGAGAGAATAGCAACGAAAAGGTACGGTGGGGTATTTAATGAAAGCCCAAAATCTATTCGAATAGCATGTGGTCTATTCAAATAGGCCTGCTTGGGAAAACCAAAAGATGTAACCTTCTGTTAGAAGGTATTCAAATAACTAGGCAGTTATTCGAATAGCTAAGCCAATCTAGCTTGGCTTTCAGTCATAGGTTATCCGAATAACTCTCTGAGTATTCGAATAACCAGGACAGGATAAGAATCCCCTGTAAAGGATGTATTCGAATAGAGAGTCACTTATTTGAATAGGCCAGACGCATGTAAGGGATAAAGATATCAACAGGTATCAGGTTATTCGAATAAAGTGAAGTTATTTGAATAGACCAGCTTATAAAAACATGGAATATGCAAGGTTGATATATGGTTATTCGAATAACCACAAGTCTATTCGAATAAACCTATTAGAAAAACACGTTCAAATGCAATGGTATTCAAATAACTTCAGAGTTATTCGAATAACTTTAACAGAAAAACACATTTATCATGTACAGAAGTGTATTTTGAGAAAGGAAAAACTTCCACAATAATGAAGTACCTGCAAAAAAAAATTGGGCATATCTCCAACGCTCAAGTCAGTAATACTTCAAGATTGATAAATCAATAAAAAGAGTATTATATGTAAGTTTGATCCAAAATTCTAAGTTCTCTTCTTAAGTGAAGGAAGGTATCTTTAGGCAAAGGTTTTATGAAAATATCAGCAAGTTGATTATTTGTCTTAACAAATTCTAAAACACAATCACCTTTTTGAACATGATCCCTTATAAAATGATGCTTTATCTCAATGTGCTTAGTCTTAGAGTGCATAATGGGATTTTTGGTCAAATTGATTGCACTAGTATTGTCACATCTTATAGGGATGTGATTTAGCTGAAGTCCAAAGTCTAGAAGTTGTTGCTTCATCTATAGGATTTGGGCACAACAACTTCTGGCAGTAACATATTCAACCTCAACAGTGGATAATGCCACACTATTTTGTTTCTTGCTATGCCAAGAAACAAAGGAATTTCCAAGCAAGTGACATGTCCCACTAGTGCTTTTCCTATTCAATTTGCATCCAGCAAAATCAGAGTCGGAATAACCAATAAGACTATAAGTGGAACCTTTAGGGTACCACAAGCCCATTTATGTAGTGCCACCAAGATATTTCATGATACGTTTTATTGCACTTAAGTGCGATTCCTTAGGATTAGCTTGGTATCTAGCACACATGCATATGTTAAACATAATATCCGATCAACTAGTAGTGAGATAAAGAAGAGATCCAATCATACCTTTATATTTAGTAATTTCTACAGGATTACCTGCTTCATCCTTATCCAAGTAACATGAGGTGCTCATTGGTGTATCCATATGCTTTGAGTTATCCATTCCAAATCTCTTTAGAAGCTCTTTGCAACACTTGGTTTGGCTAATGAAGGTTCCATTCCTTGTTTTCTTAATTTGAAGCCCAAGGAAGATATTTAGTTCTCCTATCATGGACTTCTCAAACTCGCTTTGCATAATCTTAATGAATTCCTTGCACAGAGTTTCGTTAGTGGCACCAAAGATAATGTCATCTACATATACTTGTACAAGAAGAATATCATGCTTTTTATTTTTAATAAAAAGAGTTGTATCAATTTTGTCTCTTGTAAAACCATGTTCTAAAAGGAACTTACTCAACCTTTCATACCAAGCTCGAGGAGCTTGTTTTAAGCCATATAAGTCCTTTTTCAGTTTGAAAACATAGTTGGGTAGTTCATAATTTTCAAAACCTGGAGGTTGCTCAACATATTCCTCCTCTTGAATAAACCTATTTAAAAAAGTACTTTTAACATTCATTTGATATAACTTAAAATCCATGATGCAAGCACAAGCAAGTAACATTCTAATAGCTTCTAGTCTAGCTATAGGTGCATAGGTTTTTTCATAGTCTATACCTTCTTCTTAATTATATCCTTTTGCAACCAACCTAGCTTTGTTTCTTGTTATTAGCCCAGCTTCATCAAGCTTATTCCTAAAGACCCATTTGGTACTTAAAATTGGATGATCATTGGGCCTTGGAACCAATTCCCACACTTGGTTTCTTTCAAATTGGTTTAGCTCTTCTTGCATGGCCAAGATCCAATGTGCATACTAAAGACTTCATTTATGTCTTTAGGTTCAATTTGAGAAACAAAGGCCAAATGATTACATGCATTTCTTATAGAGTTTCGTGTACTTACACATTTGGATACATCACCTATTACTTGATCAAGCGGATGATATCTTGAGGTTCACCATTCCTTGGGAAGGTCCATGACTTGTGAATCCTCTTGATTTGGGGTTTCTTCTTGACTTTCTCCTTGCTTCTTCTCTTCTCTTTCTTGGTTTTCCAAGTGCATTTTTTCCAAAGCTTCTGCAACATCATCAACAACAAACTCCTTTCTCGATCCATTTGGATTAGTTTCATCAAATGCAACATGAATAGATTCTTCAATTGTCATAGTTCTTTTATTATAAATTCTAAAAGCTTTGCTATGAATTGAATAGCCTAGAAATATACTTTCATCAGACTTAACATCAAATTTCCCTAAGTTATCCTTTCCATTATTCAAAACAAAACATTTACATCCAAAGACATAAAAATGTGAAACACTAGACTTCCTTCCTTTGTATAATTCATATAGGGGTTTATTTAAAATCGGCCTTATCAGGGCCCTGTTCATTACATAGCAAGCGGTATTAACCACATCCGCCTAAAAATACTTAGGAAGAGAAGCCTCATTGAGCATAGTTCTCGCCATTTCTTCTAAAGATCGATTTTTCCTTTCAACAACTCTATTTTGTTGTAGAGTTCTAAGGGCAGAAAAATTATGCTCAATAACATGTTCATTACAAAAAAATTTAAAATCATGATTTTCAAATTTATCACCATGGTCACTTCTTATGGATGTAATTAAAAAACTTTTTTTCATTTTGGATAACTTTGGCAAGTTTCTTAAAGGCTAGAAATGCATCATTTTTGTGAGAAAGAAATAGAGTCTATGTGAACCTAGAAAAATCTTCCACAATCACTAAAGCATAGTAATTCCCACCAAAGCTCATCATTCTAGATGGTCCAAAAAGATCCATGTGCAAAAGTTGTAAAGGTCTAGCAGTTGAAACGATGTTTTTAGCTTTAAAAGAGACCTTTACTTATTTTTGTAATGCCACTTTTTCTAGAAGAAGAGAGAACGTCACACCAAAATAAAATGCGAAAAAATAACAAATCATGAATTAAGACCTAGTTCATTTTATAAATAATTAAGCATCTTAAATCGTAAATGTATAGTAATTGGGCAATGAATAGTTTTTGTTGTTGTGAGAGAATAATAAAATATAGTTACAGTAAAAATCGGCATGAAAAAAAACCATACATCCACATATTATATATATATATATATATATATATATTTACATATTTACATTAAGTCTGTTTAATTATATCATCAAGTATACAAAAAGCAAAAGTTTTACCCACCCCAAGATGTTTACAAATATACAACCCATCAAAATAGCAAAACATTAGGCTTCCCAAAAAGATATACGGATAGCCATTAGTAGCCACTGACAGTACCAACCCCCTAAGACTGACGAGAAGGAACTGTGGCAGGATCCTCCTCTAGGTCTTCCTCATCAGATGAAATCATCATTGGAGCAACCGAATTACGATCAGAGGCTCGTGCAGTAGATAGGAATGAATCCTCTTGTGGGGTGTAATAGAGATCATCCCACAAATCACGGACGAGTAGGTAAAACTCTAGATGAACAAAAATAGTGAAGTTAAACACAGGTGGGTCATAGCGACCCCAAGCTAGCGACATCGTTAAGTCCCCATGATAAATACAATGGTTCGTGTGCAGGTTTATATGCCAACAATCAGGACCTCCGTGGAAAGTCATCCTCGCGTATCCCAGAAATCTACGCGGACGAGACGACATCTTCGAACAAGTACTAGTCGTAGTCAGGCCAGAAACCAGGGAACTCGGGCGCTTCCCCTTCCTCACGGACGTCTTCTCAGAAGCACATAAATAAAACAGAAATACAGGGATATAGGAAAGAAGTGAGATGCCCAGCATTCAATACCAATACGACAGTAAAAAAACAGAATGACACAGGATGCCCACATAACATCACAACATATATATATCAGTAGTAATAATAAAAATAAGCAATAAAAAGGGAAACAACAATAATGTCTTAGGCAGTAAGTAGTTCATCAATCAGATAATTATTACAACATTGAGATAATTTAAAAGTTATGGACACATGCAAATATGAGACAGATAATGCATAATGCATAAGGTCCCAAAATCCTACTCTATGGAGCTAGACATAAACATTCAAAGAGAATGATCAGGGAGTCATGCCAGTATCTCATCAGCCAAAAAATAAAGTGCTTATCAAAAAAATAATCTTTTGCGTAACATGGCTTATACATGGCACTCCCAGCAAGATCGCGATATAGGATAGTGTCTTGGTTTGGATCGTCGGTGTGTTTGCATCGGTCTATCCCCCAGCCGTAGTAGAGCTACCACTGTCTATGTGAGACACCCGTACCCCGACGGCCCCAAGGTCAACAATATGACCTACACTTAGTCTATTCGCACCCGCACTAAGGTGTGATTCAATCTCTTAGGCATACACAGCCTTAACAACAGAGTACAACGGACTTTCACAAATGCATGATGACTCAATACATATCATGTATATTCATCAATAATATACTTCTCATGAAACATACCACAATTTGGTCAAATTAAAAATCAACAAGTCTTTGGTCCTACACATGGACTCACAATGACATATAATCAATTCTTAATAACAACATATACTTATAAGATTCAACACAAACCACAATTTCATTTTATGAATCCAAAATTCCTAATTACCTAAGTCTTGATTTTTTTTAATGCAAATGGTTTGCAAAAGCATCACTCTAAAGGCAGACATCCCAACTATGTTGGCACCCATGCCAATATTAATCATTTGCAGCAAACCATAAATTTATTAAGAAAGAAAAAAGAATACAAAAGGAAACATGGGGGGACATTAACCTTACCTATGGAAGAATTACAAATTCTTAAATCTATAACTAGAAACATTATTCCTATTTTTAAAGAAAACATCAACAATGAATGAAGGTATTAAATTCCACTAAACAAATCCTGAAATAGAAGAGCCATGACAAGCAAGTTTGTCTGCACAAGCATTTCCCTCTCTATAAATGTAAGAACATGAGAATCTAATTTGCTTAGATAAGGTTAAACAATTCTTCCATCTGTTTTGTAATTGCCAAGGAACAATATTAATATTGCTAAAAGCAGAGACAACCAGTTGAGAGTCACATTCAATCCAAAGATTATACCAACTTTTTTTGAAAGCTATCTCAATAGCTAGAATAGCTGCTGAGAGTTCAGCAAAAAGAGCATTTTTAATACCAAGACTAGAAGCAAAACAACCAAGAGTAGCAGCTCTACTGTCTCTAAATATACCACCATAGCCAGCAGGACCTGGACACCCTTTGGCAGCACCATCAACATTACACTTTATCACATAACAGGAAGGTGGAGACCAAATTACTTCCTTAATAACAGGCATTTTCCTTGGATGAGAAGCAACCTTAAAGGACTGAAGGATCATGAATTCTGTTATTGAAGAAGACATACTGCCAACACTCGAGTTACCAGAGAGAGAAACATTAGCCATAATTAAACTAATGGCTGAGTACACTAAAATAATTTTGTTGTGGAATCTAGCCCTGTTTCTGCAGAACCAAATAGCCCAAAGAACAAATATGACAGCAGCTAAGATGACATCTCAGGCCTGAGAGCTCCAACTTCTGCTGCACAATGAAAGGACAGAAAGAAAACTGGAACAGTCCACATGCATATTAATAATGTTGCCAAACCAGCTCCAGATAATTACATAAGTCTAGGTCAAATAGACCCTTGAGGTCGTGGCCTCTCCAAAACAAGATCCAAACATCTTTCTTTCATCAAATTATTGATTTCAAACACTAAATTGTTTAAATCACAAGGTTGCACAAAAGCACAACTTGGATCCCAAAAACTCCCTAGAGGCCGTAAGCCTCCCAAGAGTGTGAAAACCTAATTTTTCCATTGCATGCATCAAATCCTTTAACACTTAATCACCTAAGTTTCAATTCATACAAAAATCAAAATCAAACCCCCAAAATATAGTCCAAGGCTATGACCTTCCCAAAATGGGGTAGGAAACCCTACATTTTTTTTCCATTCATCCAATCTAACATCATCAAGGCATTCAAAATAACCAATTTTTCATATAAATCAAATAAGCACATAACATGAAAAATAAGCACACAAAGAGGGCAATCCATTATGAATTTCTCCATCAACAACACACAAAGGTTCCCTCAATACCAATAAAGGTTGAAGTGAGTAAATCTCCCTCTTATCTAAAGGAAGAACACGAAAAATCACTTCTTGATGTGCTTGTGAGATTTTGCCAAGAGCTCACCAAAGCCCTAGGAAATCAAACTCAAGGAATCAACACTAATGGCTTGAAAAGAAAGGATCTATGGCCATGAAAATGACCATAGAAATGAAAAAGAAGAAGAGAAAGTAAAGAATAAAAAATTTACCTCAAAAGCTTCAAGCTTTAGTCTTGAAGAAAAATGATGAAAATGATGGATTTGGAAGATGATCTCCAAAGAGGAAAGGTTTAGGATGAGAAAAGGAATCTAGAAATGGTAGTAGTGAAGCAAGCAAATGGAGATGGCCACATAGAGGGCTGCAATCCATGGAGTGTGGAGAGGAAGAGAGAAAAAGATGAAGAGGAAAATAGAAGAAGAAGAAAGTGTGGAGAGAGAAGAGAGTAAAAGCTTTTTGGTGGTTTGAAATTAGAAATGGGAATGTGATATGTGGAAAGGAAAATTTTTGCCTCCTTTGGCCATCAAGGCCACGGCACATAAGGGAGAAAGGGGGGTGAGATTGGCTTCTCATGTAAGTTTGGGTAGTTTGGTTATTTTTGATCAAAACTTCCTTAAGAAGCTTTGATTAAAATATCTTTTTTTTTTAAATAAAGTGAATGGATGTGACATAAAGTAGATTTTTGAATAAGGTGATAGAATTTCTACTACAAGCTATTATCCAATAGACAATTGTTACAGTTGATAATAAAATACACAACGATTTTTATTTATCAGATAAAAATCTAAAAAAACATAAAACCTCATAAATTGTGTCCAGCCTTGGGTTTAGTAAGTTCTCCCGTTGACGTTTCCACAGATCAAGGTCCACGGAAAAAATATCTCATTTCCAAGGCTCCACTCAGTGTGCATGAAAAAGGAGAAATAATATTAAAATATTCTTCGTTCTCAGAAAAATCCACAAAAATCACAAATATTATAAAATGGCTATTTATAACAAAATAAAAAAATTTTGGGTGTTACAACTCTCCCCTTCAAATAGAAATTTCGTCCTCGAAATTTTCATACCTTTGAATAATTGTGGGTATTACTCCTTCATCTTATCTTCTAACTCCTACGTTGTATCTTTGGTTGTTTCATTCCATATTACTTTTACCAATAAGATGTCTTTTCCTCTGAGTTGCTTTACCTTCCTATCCTCAATCCTTACAGGAGTTATCTCATAAGTTAAGTTTTCTTTCAATTGTACTATGTCAGGTGCTATGACATGATCAGGGCTAGGAATATATTTTCGAAGTTGTGACACATGAAAAACATTGTGGAGGTTAAAAAGAAAAGGTGGTAAGGCTATTTGGTAAGCAACCGGACCTATCTGGCGAAGAATTTGGTAAGGTCCAGGAAATTTAAGAGTAAGCTTTCTAGACTTAAGAACTCGGCCGACTCCAGTCGTAGGCATGACTTTCAAAAACACATGCTCACCTTCTTCAAACTCAAGAGACTTTCTAATTTTTTCGGCATAGCTCTTCTGTTGACTCTGAGCTGTCCTTATCTGACTGCGGGATTTAAAGATGCAAATCCAAGTGCAGGTTGTCTCAAGTAGTAAATTTCTCAGGAGTCCGAGGTCGATCCACAGGGAATTGATGAAGAAAAATTAATTGAGGTAAGAAGAGGATTTGTCACAACACCAAAAGTAATAAAATAAGTTCACAAATGAATTTAAGGGCTTGCTTGGGTTAGGAGATCCACTCTTGGTAATAAATTAAAGATAAGATTATTTCTCTTTTTAACTCAATTGAAATCCACACACAATGGAGGTTCTAATCGGAAAATATAACATTCAAAGTTCAATTATATATGTAATCATATTATGATTCCTTTAATTATCTACCAACATTTGTAAATGAGTTCAAGCATTCATTGTGCCAATCCTATTGTCTACAATAAATCAAGATCTCCATTAACAAAGAAGGTTTCTAAATTGATTGGAAACAAAATACAACACATATAATGTTCATTTAATAATATATCATTTAAGCACAAGAAATAAAATAATCTAACCTTATTTCATTACCAAGAG
Source organism: Ormosia emarginata (assembly GCA_029884605.1). Lineage (NCBI taxonomy): Eukaryota > Viridiplantae > Streptophyta > Magnoliopsida > Fabales > Fabaceae > Ormosia > Ormosia emarginata. The sequence continues at coordinate 2,745,033 of JAQQTP010000041.1, read as the reverse complement.
CTTCACTCTTTCACTCAAGCAAGATGAAGATTTAGTTACTCATGGATAAGAAGAAAGAAAGAGAGAAGAAGAGAAAGATGAACATGACTTCAATTTAGAACAAGAGAAAATTACAACAAAGGAAAACAATAAACAAGCATAACCTTAACTTGTACAAACTAAGCCTAACACCCAAGTACCCCAAATGGTCAGCCAATGGTGCCTTTTATAGAGGATTAGGGATACAAAATGACAAAGGGGTTGATTAGGGGTAGGTGGGATGAGTGGATGAATGAGTGGAGAATGCCAAATGGTGAGGATAAGAGTGAAAAATCATTGAGATTTCTTGTCTCCGAAATCATTCATTGCTTAAGTCATTGATTTCGTCATTTTCGAGCTAAGTGGTCTTCATGAAAGTTCTAGGAAATTGTCTAAGCTTTCCAATGGCTCTAGAATCACCCAAAAATTCGTCCTACAACCCAAAATATGACCTAATTACTACAAACTGTTCAGGCCCAGTTTCAGCACCTCTGTTTTGACTTTCAGACCCAATATCACCATCAAGGAGCCCGAATCAAGTTTTGTGTTCAACATGAAAGTTTTAGATCTGGGTCTTAACTTTTAAATGTCCAAATTTTAGCCCAAGATAATTCTTGTAGCCTGAGTTATGCTCTGATTACTGTACACTATTCAGGTTTCAGACACAAAACTCGTGTTTTGTCTTCCAAGCCTAATTAGCTCTACTAGATATCTGATTGAGACTCTGAGCTCTTCATCAAAGTTGTAGAGCTCTCTCTTATCTTTCCTACAAGGTAAAATTCATGATTATCAGACATTTAGAACTCAAGATATGGCTGAAATACAGAAATAACATAAGACCCAAATAATGCTAAAAAAATCAATTAAGTCCAATTTAAGTCCAAACTTACAAAACATAACCAGGCTTAATCAATTAAGTACATGAAGAGTGTAAATGACTAAAAATGAGGGTTTATTAATGTATAAAATATATGCTTATCAAATTCCCCCACACTTAGCTTTTTGCACTCCTGGGCAAAACACATAATACCAAAGTTTAGGAGACAACGACACAGACTCAAAAGGTAAAAACTCTAAAAAACTTGATGAAGCAAGAAGAGCAACAAGAAATTCAAGGGATCAAAACATTAATGAGGTAACATTTCTTCACATCTCAAACCAACAAGCAAGGAAACTTCAGTTGAAAAGAATGAATCAAGAATGATAGATCCTCACAGAATTCACTCTCAATCTCTCAAGTGTTTAAAAGGTAAGTATTTCACTCTATTCAACCCATGAACAATTGCACTACCATAAGCTTGCTTATCTTCTACTTTCCGCTACTCAAAACACATGCATACAAAAATCAAGAGGACTTTATTCGAGGTTGTAATGGGGTCATGGTAAAGGAGAATGGATAATATGAATATGAAAAGATAAATACCGAAGAGAATAAAAGAGCATTATGGTGCAATTAGAGTGGAGAAAATGTTTGAGAACATTCATCATAAAGGACAATCACTAACATTTGACTAATGTTTTGTTGAAGATCAATCCCAAATTGGTGAATTGAATTCATTGTTAGACTTGAACATTCTCCTTTTCTTCCTCTTGTTTCCAAGCATCCACCTTTATTCTGATAATCCTTTGATTGCAACGGTGTTCAAATTTTTTTTTGGATCATTTTACACACACACCCCCACACTTGTTCAAGAACAAGGTCAATGCTCTCTTATTCCCTAAGGTTGGGTAAAAACATGTTTTTTTTTAAATTTTTTTTTTGAAGGATGAGATGAGCTAAAAACAAGGAATGGTCAAACAAGTTCAAAGGGGTTACACAATGGAAAATATACAAGGATGACTATTTGGTCAAAGTAGCTATTTTAAAATGCCTCAATCATATTAATGTATGCATGTGAAAATGTAGCCTCAAAAAGAATCAAAGCAAGTTCTAGAGTAACAATTCCATGAGTGAAAATCACACAAGAAAGAAGAGAATGGTACAAATATTCAATCCATTCATCAATAGGCTCAAAATCTCACAAGGTATATTTCTATCATTCTCTATCCACTAATTCAACATTTATAACCAAGCATGTGAAATTTAAGAAAAAAGATAATTTATTCAATCATGCTATGATTCCTGAATTTCAATTCCTTCCAAGGATGGGAGAGTGCATTCGCTTGAATCTTTCAAAGGAAATCAAAAGACAAAAACTTTGCTACTTCCACAAATCAATACTAATTAATTACTACCTAAAAAATAACTCCTTCCTCTACCACCAATTAAGATGCGTCTCAGAAGTAAAATTACTCCTTACTCTGCCATCATTCATTGGTTTAATAAGTCTATGACAATCATATCATACTTCCCAAACAAAACAAAAATATTTTTTTTTGGGGTCAACTATCCTTCCCCCCCAACTAGATCATAACATTGTCCTCAATGTTAAAATATAGATGAGTAAAGGATAGAAGATATTACCTGTTGGAGAAAACTGACACAAATTTAAACAAAAACAAAGTATGATAAATCCAAAGTAAAGGAAAGCTTTAAACGAAGTGTCAAATCTGGCTCCTTTTTCATCCTGTTTCCCTCACTGCCTCCTGCTGACTAATCTATCTGAGTTATTGCTGGGTCAGGATCAAAGATCAAAGGTAAATGAATTTTTTTTTTGTGACTTCAAGAAAACCATCAGGGTAAAGAAGTCTAGAAACCCCTGAAGGACCCTACTCAAAGGATCATCTGTCCAAAACCAAAATAAAGCAAAATCATACAAAGATAAAAGAGATATAATAGCAAGATCGATGACATACCTGTATGTACAGCTTTCATGGCGTATCTTTATACTGCGCGTCATGAGTGCAGTAGTGGCATATCTTTATACTGCGTGTCACCAGTGCAGTAGACACTCACGAACTTTTTCTTTTTTTTTAAAGACCAGCGTGCAAAGGTTCACCCGAGTCAATGACGGGTCAGCCAAAGGCTAGGGTTCCACAACTAATTAAAGCCATGGTACGCTTTCCGGATCGCCCTTGTTCAAACATTTTTTTTCTCTTTTTTTTCTCTTTTATTTTAAAGATTACATAAAGAAGAAGAAGATGATATGCACAGATTGTTGTGGATATGACTCACATCTGCCTCTGGTTTAACGTCCAGTAACGGCTTAAACGCCTTCTATGAGTCGAGGATAAGCTTCCCATCCAATTTTCTTATAAATTGGCAAACAGGGTCTTTTAGAGTCAGATTCCCAAGACTGTAGCGTTTTTCTTCATCCTTGAAGAGATTCCACAAATTAAGAATTTCACGATGCACCAATCCACAAGAATGCGTCTCAAGAGTCAATAAGATATCATCTAATGACTCCTTACTCAGTCCATTCTTAATGAAGAAAATTTTATCTTCTCTGTTTGCGGAAACCATCCCCAAAGTACGACATCGCTTGTTACAATTCCATCGTCTACATTTGTAACAGACTTGTAACCTTTTTGCTCTTCTCCTTTTAGAATACGAACTTCTTCCAAGACCTGGCATGTATGAGTCAAATGAAATTGAAGACTCACCTGCTAGTCGGACCTTTGCTTCAATTATCCAGCGCACATCTTCTGGCATACCTTTGTGCATTAACAATCTCAATCTTTCACATCGAACTTTGTAGATTTTTTCAGAGCATTTTGAGGGAGAGAAGGAAAATGTTTTCTCAGGTTTGAAAGAATGACATCCATTTTAAAGGAGAAGAAGGATTCAGTTATTTTGGGAAACTGAAAAACAAACCGACTTGAGAGTCACAGAGTACCGTATCCGCCACTTAACCGGCAACACAAAGAACTGCAAAAACAAGACAACAAAATTAGAGTGCATTTTATTCATAACAAGGATCAAAAAGAGAGATGAATTCTACCTCATTAACTTGGTTTTCTAGAAATGGTTTGAGCCTTTGTCCATTAACTTTAAACACATTACCATTCCTAGGATTCTCAATATCTACAGCCCTATGAGGATACACGTGTTTGACAACAAAAGGACCATTCCACCTAGATCTCAATTTTCTAGAGAATAGGTGCAAGCGAGAATCATAAAGCACAACTTTTTGACCAATTTCAAAAGATTTTCTCAAAATTATCTTGACTGTGGATTTTATTGGATTTGTCTTTTGACAATTTTCACAACTTTTACAAAAAGTATAGCGGTCCTTAAATAAAGTGGGCCAATAAAATCCACACTGCAAGATTTTTGCAGTTGTTTTCTTTGAAGAAAAGTGACCTCCATATGCTTCTGAGTGACAAAATTTAATGACACTACCTACCTTACTGTCAGGCACGCATCTCTGAAAAATTTGGTAAGGACAATGTTTGAACAAGTATGGGTCATCCCAATAAAAGTTTTTCACCTCTGTTAAAAATTTCTTCCTATCTTGGTGCGCCCATTGAGGCGACATCTTTCCTTCTTGTTCTTCAGTAAGAGACGAGGAAATTACCACAGGAAAACTTTGTTTTTCTCCCAAAAATGTGTACTTCAACCCAGCAGGTAATGGCTTTAGCTCCGGTGTGGGTACTTCTTCATGGGCATTATTATTCATGGGTTTTAGCTCTTCAAATTTTGGCTTTCTTCCTTTGTATTCTATTTCCTCTGTACAATCAAGCAAATCAAATGAATTAATTAAACAAACTTCTAATAGGTCAGAAGAACTCCCTTTTTGAAGATGATCATCTATAATGGCTTCAATTCCTTCAACTTCCTCATTTTCATCAAGGACTTCCTGTGGTTACTTGCACATATTAAAAACATTGAGATCCAGTGTCATGTTTCCAAATGTTAGCTTCACCACTCCATTTCTGCAATTTATCAAAGCATTTGATGTTGCTAAAAATGGACGGCCTAAGATAACAGGAATTGACTTGCAACTATCAACTATAGGTTCAGTATCCAAGACAATAAAATCCACAGGATATATGAATTTATCAACTTGAACTAACACATCTTCCACTATTCCTCTTGGAATTTTAATTGATCTATCGCAAGTAGAAGAGTTACAAAAGTTGGTTTTAACTCACCTAAGTTGAGTTGCTGATAAACTGAATATGGAAGCAAATTGACACTAGCACCAAGATCAAGTAAAGCTTTTTCAATTTTATGTTCTCCAATAATGCATGAAACTGTAGGATAACCAGGATCTTTATATTTCAACGCATTATTATTCTGAAGAATGGAGCTTACCTGTTCAGCCAAAAATGCTTTCTTTTTCACATTTAATTTCCTTTTAACAGTGCATAAGTCCTTCAAATATTTGGCATAAGAAAGAATTTGTTTGATAGCATCTAACAGAGGAATATTGATTTTCACTTGTTTCAAAATTTCAAAAATTCTAGTGTTATGGTCCAATTTCTTTGGATTTTTCAATGCTTGAGGAAATGGGGGTGAAGGCGAGAGTTTGGTCTCCTTTTGGTCAACTTCTTCATTTTCTTGGAGAATTGGTTCATCTTCTTTCTCACAAGATTCGGGGATTTGTTTTTCAACAACCTTTCCACTCCTAAGAGTTATCACTGACTGGACTTAGTGCATTTATTGGTTTTCTGAACTCCCCTCATTTAGACTGCACTGACCTTTGGGATTTGGTTGAGGTTGAGAAGGAAATTTTTCTTTCTCGTGAATGGTGAGTGCAGAAGAAAGTTTAGCAAGAGTGTCTTTTATGTCATTTATGATTTGATTGTTTTATTTATTAATGGCCTCTTGCTTTTCTATGAATGGATGCAGTGTTTCTTCAAAGTTTTTCCTATATGATGGGATATAAGGTGCATATCCTTGAGAATTTTGAGAGTCCTGTTGTGCCTGAGGAGGTGGTGGTTGCACAAATTGTGACTGATTATTATTCCTCCAGCTGAAATTCGGGTGATTTCTCTATCTCGGATTGTATGTATCTGAAAAAGAAGAAGTAAATGGCTTGTTAGAATTATTCATTGCATTTACCTGCTCATGTACAACTTCTTTAAAAATAGGAATTTTAGGACATTCATGTGTTGAGTGTCCTAAATCATCACAAATGCCACAAATTTCTTCATTTTGCACAGATTTGATTTCTTTTGCTTTTCTTAATTCCATGGCTTCAACCTTTCTAGCCACACTGGCAAACCTAGCATTTAGATCTTCCTTTTGACTAAGGTGATATTTTCCTTTATCAGCACTTGCAAGATTAGATCTAATTGAATTTTCAGAAATATTAGTACTATGCCAAGATTGAGAATTTTCAGCCAACTGGTTCAAATAGTCTAAAGCTTCATCAGGTTCTTTATCAAGAAACTCACCATTGCACATTGTTTCCACAAATTGTTTAGTTTCAGGAGTTAAACCTTCATAAAAGAAGCTTATAGTGCGCCAATTTTCAAAACCATGATGTGGGCAAGAATTTAACAAATCTTTAAATCGTTCCCAACATTGAAAATATGCTTCATTTGAATTTTGGGAAAAATTTTGGATTTGTCTTTTCATAGCATTGGTTTTATGTGTTGGAAAAAATTTCTTTGAGAACTCACCTTGCATTTCTTGCTATGTGCCAATTGATCTTGGTTTCAAAGTGTTAAGCTAGGATTTTGCTTTATCTTTTAAAGAAAAAGGAAACAATTTAAGCTTAACAATCTCTTCAGTGCAATTTTGATCATTGAAAGCAATACATACTTCCTCAAATTTTTTTAGATGTAAATATGGACTTTCAGATTCTAAACCATGAAAATTAGGAAGTAAAGAAATCATACCTGGTTTGAATCTAAAATTATTGGCATTGAGTGGAAAGATAAAACATGATGGACTAGAATTTCGAGGTAGTTGCAAATATTCACGCATGGTTCACAACGGTTGATTTTTCGGTTCATCATATACACTTTCATTGTCAGCCATTGTGTCAATTATATGTGATTGTGATTCAAACAAGTTAATATATAAAGTACCGAAATTAATTTTAACTAAACGACCAGAATTTAAATCACGATACCAATTAAGCATAAATACATAAATAACTAAAAATAAATAAACAAAAAAATAATGTACAAGTCAAGTGTGTCATCCACCATTAAATATTAACGAGGGATGGGGTAATAAACCAACCACCCAAAAATAAAAATAAAAAAAAAATAAAGTGCAGAAAGTAAATTTAAATATGAAAACCTGGAGAGTGACAGAGCCCCACAGAGCTCGAAAGAGAAGAGAAGAAGAAATATTATTTTATTAAGTTAGATTGCGAAAAAATAAATAACAGAAAAGTAAAAGGGAGAGTTTCCCCCACTAAGTTAGTGCGTAAAATAACAGGGGGAGTTACCCCTACTGAAAAAAAAATGACAAAAATAAATAAATAAAATTAAAAAACAAAAATAAATGCATAAATATAAAAGTTAGAAAGTTAATATGTTAGCAAGTTAGTAAGTTAGAGTTAGATAGTTAGAAAGTTAGAGAGTTAATAAAGAAACCGAAGGATCGGCAAGCCGATCTTTTGCTTCGGTGAGGGAGAAGAGAGAATAGGCTTTATTAAAGAAAACAAACCTCAATAAATCAAAACTTCAAATCAAGTCTCCGGCAACGGCGCCAAAAACTTGACTGCGGGATTTAAAGATGCAAACCCAAGTGTAGGTTGTCTCAAGAAGTAAATTTCTCGGGAGTCCGAGGTCGATCAACAGGGAATTGATGAAGAAAAATTAATTGAGGTAAGAAGAGGATTTGTCATAACACCAAAAGTAATAAAATAAGTTCACAAATGAATTTAAGGGCTTGGTTGGGTTAGGAGATCCACTCTTGGTAATAAATTAAAGATATGAATATTTCTCTTTTTAACTCAATTGAAATCCACACACAACGGAGGTTCTAATCGAAAAATATAACATTCAAAGTTCAATTATATATGTAATCATATTATGATTCCTTTAATTATCTACCAACATTTGTAAATGAGTTCAAGCATTCGCTGTGCCAATCCTATTGTCTACAATAAATCAAGATCTCCATTAACAAAGAAGGTTTCTAAATTGATTGGAAACAAAATATAACACATATAATGTTCATTTAATAATATATCATTTAAGCACAAGACATAAAATAATCTAACCTTATTTCATTACCAAGAGCTTCACTCTTTCACCCAAGCAAGATGAAGATTTAGTTACTCATGGATAAGAAGAAAGAAAGAGAGAAGAAGAGAAAGATGAACATGACTTCAATTTAGAACAAGAGAAAATTACAACAAAGGAAAACAATAAACAAGCATAACCTTAACTTGTACAAACTAAGCCTAACACCCAAGTGCCCCAAATGGTCAGCCAATGGTGCCTTTTATAGAGGATTAGGGATATAAAATGACAAAGGGGCTGATTAGGGGTAGGTGGGATGAGTGGATGAATGAGTGGAGAATGCCAAATGGTGAGGATAAGAGTGAAAAATCATTGAGATTTCTTGTCTCCGAAATCATTCATTGCTTAAGTCATTGATTTCGTCATTTTCGAGCTAAGTGGTCTTCATGAAAGTTCTAGGAAATTGTCTAAGCTTTCCAATGGCTCTAAAATCACCCAAAAATTCATCCTACAGCCCAAAATATGACCCAATTACTACAAACTGTTCAGGCCCAGTTTCAGCACCTCTGTTTTGACTTTCAGACCCAATATCACCATCAAGGAGCCCGAATCAAGTTTTGTGTTCAACATGAAAGTTTTAGATCTGGGTCTTAACTTTCAAATGTCCAAATTTTAGCCCAAGATAATTCTTGTAGCCTGAGTTATGCTCTAATTACTGTACACTATTCAGGTTTCAGACACAAAACTCGTGTTCTGTCTTCCAAGCCCAATTAGATCTACTAGATGTCTGAGTGAGACTTTGCACTCTTCATCAAAGTTGTAGAGATCTCTCTTATCTTTCCTACAAGGTAAAATTCATGATTATTAGACATTTAGAACTCAAGATATGGCCGAAATACAGAAATAGCGTAAGACCCAAATAATGCTGAAAAAATCAATTAAGTCCAATTTGAGTCCAAACTTACAAAACATAATCAGGCTTAATCAATTAAGTACATGAAGAGTGTAAATGACTAAAAATGAGGGTTTATTAATGTATAAAATATATGCTTATCATTATCTTTTCCTGAATCATCTTGACTTTCTCAGTCGTTTGTTATATGAGATCAAGTCCAACAGTAAGTTGCTCTCCATCTTGGTACCAACACAAAGGGGTTCTGCATTTTTGCCCATATAGAGCCTCATAGGGTGCCATCCTTATGCTCGAAAGATAATTGTTATTGTAGGTGAACTCTACCAATGGTAAAACTTCAACCCAACTTTCAGTTTGTTCTAATGCGCAAGCTCTAAGCAAATCTTCCAATGATTGAATCATCCTCTCCGATTGACCATCAGTTTGAGGATGATATGCAGAACTTAAACGTAGCTTCGTTCTCATCACTTCTTGAAGACTTTGCCAAAACTTTAATGTGAACCTTGGATCTCTATCAGAAATGATATTGGTAGGCATACCTTGCAGTCTGACAATTCCACTAATGTACAGTTGAATCAACTTTTCTAGGTTGTACCTTATGTTGATTGGCAAGAAATGGGTTGACTTCGTGAGTCGATCAATTATTACCCATATAGAACCGTAACCTTTTCTAGTCTTTGGCAATCCAACCACAAAGTCCATTGCAATACTATCTTACTTCCATTCGGGAATAGCTAAGGGTTGTAACATTCCTGACGGTCTCTGGTGTTCGACCTTCAGTTTTTGACAAACTAGACAGGAAGACACACATCTGGCAATATCTCTCTTCATTCCGTGCCACCAAAATAGCTTCTTTAAATCTTGGTACATCTTGGTTATTCTTGGGTGCATACTCAACTGGCTCGTATGAGCATGTTCAAGTATATACTTTTTGAGTTCTTGATCCTTGGGTACACAGACTCTACCTCTGAATCTTAAGATTCCATCGTTTCCTTCCACTAAGGTTGCCGCACTGCCTTGCTTCATCAGCTCCCTTTCTTCTTGTAAAAGCTTGTCAGCTTTCTGTTTCTCTCGGATGTCTTCCATTAAGTCATTTGAGATTGTGACCATGTTCATACAAATCTTTCCAGGTGTCAATTCCACAAAAGACCATACATCCCTGAATTGCTCTATCAAATCATTTTCCTTAACCATCTTAGTAGAGATACTGAGCATCTTTCTACTTAAAGCATCTGCCACGATGTTTGCCTTCCCAGGGTGATCAGAAGTTGAAAATCATAATCCTTTAGAAATTTCAACCACCTTCCCTATCTCATATTCACCTCTTTCTGATCATACAAATATTTCAAGCTCTTGTGGTCGCTAAAGACGTTGAACGTCGCTCCATAAAGAAAATGGCTCCATATCTTCAAAGCGAATAGAACAGCTGCTAGCACCAAGTTATGTGTTGGGTAATTCTTCTCATGTACTCGCAACTGTCTCAAAGCATAAGCCACCATTTTTTCGCTTTGCATAAGCATACACCCTAATGCTTGGTATGAATCATCGCAATACACTTCGAAGGGTTCACTTGGATCGGGTAGAACTAACACTGGTGAAGTAGTTAGTCGCCTCTTTAGTTCTTGAAAACTTTCTTCGCAAACATCCGTCCACTCAAAGGCTTGATTCTTCTTTGTGAGCTGAGTGGGAGGTCAAGCTATCTTAGAGAATCCTTCAATGAATCTCCAATAATATCTAACTAATCCCACAAAGCTCTGAATTTCTATCACTGTCTTCGGCCTTTCCCATTGCATAACAACTTCCACTTTTGATGGGTCAACAACAATTCCTTCCTTCGATATCACATGGCCTAAAAACTTAACCTCGACCAGCCAGAATTCACACTTTGACAATTTGGCATACAACCTTTTTTCCTTCAGAATCTGAAGAACTATACTGAGGTGTTCAGCATGATCCTCCTGATTTTGAGAGTAGATTAGAATGTCGTCAATGAAGACAACAACGAATCTGTCCAAGTAAGGACGAAAGATTCTATTCATATAATCCATGAATATGGCCGGTGCATTCGTCACACCAAATGGTATCACTAGGTACTCGTAGTGACCATAATGAGTACGAAAAGCCGTTTTGGGAATATCCTCCACCTTTACTCTAATCTGATGATAGCCCGATCGCAGATCGATCTTAGAAAACACCGCTACTCCCTTCAGTTGATCCATCAAGTCATCTATCCTCGGAAATAGATACTTATTCTTGATCGTGACTTTATTTAACTGGCGATAGTCCACACACAATCGTGAAGTACCATCCTTCTTCTTGACTAGCAATATCGGCGCTCCCCATGGGGACACACTAGGTCTAACAAATTGCTTCTCCAAGTGTTCTTCTAATTGCTTCTTGAGTTCAACTAGCTCTGCTGGTGACATTCTATAGGGTGCTATAGAAATAGGGACAGATCCAGGTACAAGGCCAATGGTGAACTCGATCTCCCGCTCCGGTGGTAAACCAGGTACATCATCAGGAAAGACTTCAAGAAACACTCTAACCACTGGAATTGCATTCATATCAGCCTCGCCATCAACCTTTAAGGAAGACAATAACATGTATCCCTGAGCTCCCTCTTACAAGAAAGCTTGAACTTGGTTGGCCGTCAAAAATCTAGAATTCTCATCCATAAGGAAAACTATGGTTTTACCAAAACAGTCTAACAGGACATGGTTAGAAGACAACCAATCCATTCCTAAGATTATGTCTAATTGGGAAAGAGGTAAACAGATCAAATCAATAGAAAAGATTCGAACTTCAACAATTAAAAGACAATCTAAACAAACTTTGGTGGTAACAACAGGCTTAGAGTAGGGGTTGAAACAGTCAAGTCAAAAGGCAAAGAAGACACAGGTAAACCAAGTCGTTTCACACAGTCATAGGAAATGAAAGAATGGGTTGCCCCCGAGTCATACAGTACAGTCAAAAGATTTACCCTCTATGATACCTTCTCCTTGTATTAGATCTTCGGATTTAGAGGCCTCAACTCCACTCAGGGTATAAACTCTACCTCATACCTGCAGTTTCGCAGCTCTTGCAGCATTGACTGAAGGCGCTGCCTTGGCTTGGTTGCAATCGCAAGAGACATGTCCAGGCTTCCTACATCTAAACAAATAACTCCTTTAATTATGCAATCCCTCATTAAGTGCTCCTTTCTATACTTCAAACATCTTAGCATAGACGCCGTAGTCTGACCAGTTCTACCAGGACTCCTACTAGGACTTCCACCTTGTGATCGTTGTTGCTGATTTCCAGGTGGTCTTGAGTAAAGCTTTCTCTGATAGTGATTAGCACTGCTACTGCCTCTTCTCTAGGACCGAACAGGCCCAAAGTTACAGTTCCTCGTGTCTCGTGCTTGGTCTAGGTCTTTTACTCGGCGACACATATCTAGCAGCTCCGAAAATTGGTTGATCCTCAAAGTTATAACTGCCATCTTCACATTGTGCCTCAAACCTTCTTTGAATTTTTGACATTTCCACACCTCGTTCAGATGGTGTTAGAAATAAGTTGAGAAATTGGACAAGCTTTCAAACTTCGCAGCGTACTCACTAACAGTCATGTTCCCTTGTCTCAGACTGAGGAACTCCATCTCTTTTGCATGTCTGGCACTTGCAGGGAAATATTTCTCCAAGACTTTCTCCTTGAATACCTCCTAGGTAATTGCTTGACCTTCAGTTTCCAGCAATATCTGTTCTCCAGTCAACCAGTCTTCTGCGTCCCTAACCAACATAAATGCAACATAAGTCACCTTCTTATCATTGGCACAGTTCATGCCTCTGAAAACTTTCTCTAGCTCCTTGATCCAAAGAGTAGCTTCCTCCAGATCAAATTCTCCCTTGAATTGAGAAGGGTTGTTGCGACGAAATTCAGATAAGTTTTGAGCGTCAACAATAGCTTCTAACTGTTGTGCAACTCTCTTTTGTTGTTGAACAGTCTGCTGGTTTTGTTGCAGCATGGCCTCAGCCATCTTTTGAATCACCTCGATCGCTACAGTCATATCCCCTCTACGAGCCATATCCCTTTTCAAGTTAAACTATACAAAACACAAGGAAAAGTCAGATGCATCCTTTCAGAATACCAAACATAGAGAATCACACAGCACAAACAAGATAGGCTAAACCACAAGACCCAAAAGAAAACTTAAAGTGGGGCTCTGATACCAAACCAGTGTAACACCTCTTTTTCTAGAAGAAGAGGGAACGTCACACCAAAATAAAATGCAAACAAATAACAAATCATGAATTAAGACCCAGTTCATTTTATATATAATTAAGCATCTTAAATCGTAAATGTATAGTAATTGGGAAATGAATATTTTTTTGTTTGTTTGTTGTGAGAGAATAATAAAATATAGTTACAGTAAAAATCGACTTGAAAGAAAACCATACATCCACATATTATATATATATATATATATATATATATATATATATATATATATATATATATATTTGCATTAAGTCTGTTTAATTACATCATCAAGCATACAAAAAGTAAAAACTTTACCCACCCCAAGATGTTTACAAATATACAATTCATCAAAATAGCAAAACATCAGGCTTCCCAAAAAGATATACGGATAGCCATCAGTAGTCACCGACAGTACTAGCCCTCTAAGACTGACGAGAAGGAACCATGGCAGGATCCTCCTCTAGGTCTTCCTCGTCAAATGAAATCATCATTGGAGCGACTGAATTACTAGCAGAGGCTCATGCAGTAGATAGGAATGAATCCTCTTATGGGGTGTAATAGAGATCATCCCACAAATCACGAATGGGTAGGTAAAACTCTAAATGAACAAAAACAGTGAAGTTAAACACAGGTGGGTCATAGCGACCCCAAGCTAGCTACACCATCAAGACCCCATGATAAATACAATAGTTCGTGCACAGGTTTATATGCCAATAATCAGGACCTCCATCGAAAGTCATCCTCGCGTATCCCAGAAATCTACACGGACGAGACGATATCTTCGAACAAGCACTAGTCGTAGTCAGGCCTGAAACTGGGGAACTTGGGCACTTCCCCTTCCTCACGGACGTCTTCTCAAAAGCACATAAATAAAACAGAAATATAGTGATACAGGAAAGAGGTGAGACACCCAACATTCAATACCAATACGACAGTAAGAAAACAGAATGGCGCGGCCCACATAACGCTAACATATATATATATATATATATCATATATATATATATATATATATATATATATATATATATATATATGTCAAGAATAATAATAAAAATAAGCAATAAAAAGGGAAACAATAATAATGTCTCGGCAAGTAAGTGTAACACCCTCCTTAGGGTATCACATGTCTGACTCCCAACTCATAATCTGAAAAGAAATTCACACAAGGTTTGAGTTATAAAAAGATGAGTTTTAAAATTTCTTCTTTATATATATATATATATATATATATATATATATATATGTCTTGAAACATAAATTTACTAAAAATATTAGGTAAATTTATATGAAAATCATATTTCAACTATTCATTATACAATATTGACACTAATTAATATTTCATAATTTAAAGAGAAATATAAAACTAACAGACTCTTTTTTTTTTTTTTTAAGAGAGAAACCCCATGACGGGTCCTACTTAATAGCACGGTACAACACTAACGTTAAAAACTTAATATACTTATTCTGTTGTGTATCCATCTTGTTGCATCAGACATTTGTTCTATATCTGTTCTTTGTCAACACTGCACACCTTCGAGTCCTAAATGTCCACTCCTTATTGTTGTCACTAATCTCAGAGTATTCATTTCCCGTTATGTCTAAGACAACTCGATCCTTCTATTATTTGATTTTAACAAGTCTGAGACACAAAGAAACAACATAACAAAGAGGTGAGATCACCTACGCCAATACCAACATGGCAGCACAGAGATAACACAAACAACAATATCATACATATATGTCATACCAGAATTTCAATAATGCACTCAACATTAATTAACTATCATCATCATACTATTAACATTATTATCATCACACAATAATCACAATAATGCCATCAACATGATTATCATCATCATCATCCAAGTATTTCAAAACAATTGTCATAGCCATTATTCCTCAATTAATATATATCATGCGAGATATGGATACTCGATTTATGCATATGTTATGCATGTGCACATAGACTCGCTTTTTCAAAAACAACTCCATGGAGGTTTTCACAATTTCGAGGAGAATGCTCACAATTGTCAACCTTAGCCCAAAGACAATCTTCCAGTTGTTGAAAAGAATCGTGTTCTTGTCGGGTATCGTCAATGCGTTGCAACGGATTTGCATCGCCAAGTGGCACGGGGTACTCGTACCGTCCACTGGTCGACCGCGCCAGCCTCGACGCCCCAAGATCCATCATAGACCTCACTATCAATTCTCATTCCCTCTTCAACCACAAGGGCCATATACAATGCACGAATATATCCGTGCAAGTCCAACCCCAAAGGGCCAAATCTTTTCAATTTCATTTGTTCAATGTATCATATGCCTCAATGCATATTTTTTTCCAATGCATGTATAATGCACCAAATCCAATCACAAGCATCTCTTTCCAATGCATATAAAATGCACCAAATTATACTGTATTTTCAACAGCAAAAATCATGTTATCACATTTTCATAGTTATAAAACACTTTCGTCGTGTTTTCAAAATTGCGTAATATTTCCGTTTCATTTTCACAATTCCAAAACGTTTCTGTTACGTTTTCACAATTCCAAAATGTTTATATTACGTTTTCAAAATATCGTAACACTTATGTTACGTTTTCAAAATTCTGAAACGTTTCTGTTATATTTTCACAATACCGTGACACTTCTGTTACGTTTTCACAATACAGTAACATTTCTGTTACGTTTTCAAAATACCACAACTCTTCTGTTGCACTTTTAAAACACGTACTAATTTTTAACGTTTTTCTTAATCGCGTAAAAATATACGTTTCTCAAAATCGCATAGTATTTTTCCACTATTTCAAAATCGCGTAACTTAAAAATCATTCTTTTAAGTCGCATAAATCATTTTCCGTCATTCTCAAAATATTTAAAATACTTTTCAAATCACATAACGATTTTCTGCTATTTTCACAATCACGTAAAAATAATTCATCACTTTTCCATCACGTAGTGATTTTTCAATAGTAATTCAGATTACGTAAAATATTTAAACATAATTCAAATCGCGTAGAAATATTTTAACGTATTTAAAATCGCGTAGAAATATTTTTCCATATTACGTAACTTAAAAATCACATTTTTAAGATACGTAAATAATTTTTCACCATAATTTCATTACTGAAGAATATTTCTTGACCTTTAAAAATTCCTTTTTAACTTTTCTCAAAATAATATAACTTTACACTTCATTTAATATATTTTCTTACTCAAGAAAATATTTTTCCACAGATTCTTTACTCAAGAAATTTTTTTCAAAATATAATTCACAAAATCACTTTTTCATTGATGTAAATCAACGTTTCAAAACTTAACATTTTTAACGTATTCAAAACTTGAAAATAAGTTATACGTTAGTAAATTTTAAAACACCATTATATTCTCCATTTTTTCCAAATCAATTCTAAAATCAATTCTCTTCAAAACAAATTAAGATTCAAACCCTTGAAACTTTTCTTTTTCATTTTCATATGAAAGTTCATTTCTCAGTGATAAAATACTTTGATTTCCTTTCCAAAATCCTTATACTAAAACATTTTGTTCAAACATTTTGTTTCCACTTTAAAATTACTTTGTTTCATAAAAACCAAAATTATTCCAACCTCTAAAAATCGTAGAGTCTTTGGCCATTGAAGCCATCAAATATTTTCCTCCTAAATTGATATGGTTTTACACAAACAAAACCATTAAAAATTCTTTATTTTCAAAACCGAAATACCGATGGTCATAAAAACCAAACCTATTTGTTCAAATTCATTTTTTTACTTTCCTTACAAATCCTTTTTCACTTTCTTTGCAAATCCTTAAAATTATCATTGCTATTTTCATTTAAATCTCATGTTTAGTAAAACACTTAGAAACTTTTTACACAAAATAAATCAATAAAAATCCTTCTAAAACCGTATTCATGTACTCTTTGAAAAATAAATTCTTTGTTTATTTTTCTTACTTTTCTAAACATCCATTTTCATCATTCAAGAAAATATTAATTTTGTGAACATCTATCTTGAGGTGTCTTGACCAAAATTCACCATGTTCTAGGGATCAAAAATTAATTCCCTTGTTCTTGAAAAATTTCAACATAGAACCCTAACCTTGGGTGCCAAAACCGTAGTCATTCTTTGGCCATTGGAGCCAAGAATTAATTTTCTTTCCATCATCAAATCATGGCATATACATATATATTTCATCATAAATAATATAAGCATACCATCAAAGCCATAAAAGCATGTATAGCATATCAAGCATATCATCAAAGCTATAAAATCATGCAAAGCATATCAAGCATAGAAAATTAATCAAAGCTCATAAACACCCACAAATTAATTACATGACCATGGATATGAATCCTCTCATGGATTCCACATCCATCAAATAAAATACCATCTCTCACCACCATGTTTGGTTGGTGAGATGGATCTCCCTCTTACCTCTTCAAGATCCTCCAAAGCTTCTTGATTTGTTTCTTTTTCCAAGTCCTTCACCACCAAGGGCTTCTCAAATACAAAACAAAACACAAGTTAATTAACATATCAAGCTTGATTAAGAGGAACCATGGATCAAACATGGTTTAGATCATGAAAAAGAAAGAAAAAATGAAGTTTCCTTACACTTCACCTCAAAAACCCAATAACTTTGATCTTGAAGAAACTCCTTGAAGATGAATGATTTAGAAGAAGTCTTCAACATGAAAGTTGCTTAGAATATCATGGAGATTCAAGATCTAAGGTTGGATGAAATTAAAAGAGCTTGGATGGTGATTTTAGGGGTTTTGACCAAATGATATCTCTTGAAGAACAAAGATAAAATTTTTGATTTTTGATAGAAACTTGAAGCTTGAATTTGAAGATCAAGATGAATGATTTTGGAAAAACTCATAACTAGAGATGTTCTTAGAATGATGTTTAGGTTTAGAAAATCAAGTTGGATGAAATTTTTGAGTGATGGAAGGTGCTCTTGGAGTGCTTGGCCGAATGGTGTGCTTAGGGAGAGAAATAGAGTTTTCTTTGGTTTTGCTTCTTGAAACTTGAAGGAAAAGATGAAGATGTAATAATAGAAAGCATGAAAATGAATTCTTTGGTCTTCTTAAGAGTGCATAGCCATAGCCTCACTTGGAGAGAAAGAAAAGAATATTTTTGCTAAGTTATTTTGCATACAACTTGTAATAATGGGAAAAGGTGATAGATTATTGTTTTCATTTTTTTCTTTGGCCTAAAAAGCCTACTTCAAAATGTCTCCTCCTTCCTTTTCATCTTCAAAACCGTCCCCCCCTCCAAGCCATCTCCTAAGGATGCAAACAAAGAAATAATGAAACAAAATTGACTAAAGCAAATCATAATTGACATAAAGCATCAATTAATGTATTTGAAACTTTTCCTTTGTCTTCTAAACAAGCCAAAACCTTCCCCTTCCTCTTCATAATGCATTCAAGTAGTTGTCTTCATTATTTTCCACCCTTTGAAGCATTTCTAGCCATTGATTAATTCAATGGTTAGGATTTAGGTAGATTTTTAATTTTAGAAGACTAAATCTAGGCCATTGGATTTTTTTCTCCTTTAAATTCTAGCCCTTAGATGTGTCTCCAAAATTAAGGGTCAAGATTGCTTCTTCAAATTTTAAATCCAAGGGTCCTAATTAGTCTTTGCTACTTTAGAAGACCAAATCTCCACCATTGATTGATTCTTCATCCAATGGTCATAAATGGTCTTTGTTACTTTTTAAGATTAAATCTCCACCCTTGATTTAATCTAAATCCAATGGTTATAAATGGTCTTTGTCATTTTTCAAGATCAATTCTACACCTTTGATTACATCTATGGTTGATATCAAAGTCTTCCTAACCAAGCTTATTCTCACACCATTGATTAAATCAATGGTTATTATCCAAGCGCTTTATTAAGTTTGTTTCTTAACCTTTGATTAAATCAATGGTTAATATTCAAACTAAGTATTCTCATCCAAGGGTATAAATCAAGTCAAGCTCTCTTTGTTGAGTACGCGATATAATATTTATTTTTGTATCCTACAAATAATATTTTCTTGTATTTTTATCATCCGATAATTAAATACAAGACAAAACACAAGACAATAAAATTTTAAAAGCTGTTTCCTGGATTCGGGTTTAGTAAGATCCCCTGTCTCCGTCTAAACAAAGATAAATTTTTCTATGCGTAGAAAAATTTTTGCTTTCATGACCTACCTGGGCCCACGTAAGGTCACCTGGCCCACATAGGACCACATGGGCCCACATACAGTCAAAAAAATATAATCATCCACAAAAATCACAAAAATTAGAAAATGCACAAATATCAAATCAGATTACGTAAATTAATTACCTAACGGTAAAAATTAAATTACGTAAAGTTTTCTCTAGCCCAAAAATTTTTATTTTCCTGACGCGGAGTAAATCACTCAAAACGATCAAATACGCTGACGGAATAAACAAAATAATTTTACAGTGCACATAAATTACTAAACAGTAAAATTCTATTAACTGTCAAAATTATTATTTAAGAGATAGGAAATTTTGGGTGTTACAGTAAGCAGTTTATCAATCAGATAATTATTACAACTTTAAGAGAGATAATTTAAAAGTAATGGACACTCATGCCAGATGAAATAAGAGACAAACAATGCATAATGCATAAGGTACCAAAATCCTACTCCATGGAGCTAGACATAAACATTCGGAGAGAATGATCACGGAGTCATGCCAGTATCTTGTCAGCCTAAAAATAAAGTGCTTATCAGAAAAATAATCTTTTGCTCAACATGGCTTATACATGGCACTCTCAACAAGATCGCGATATAGGATAATGTCTCAGTCTAGATCGTCGGTGTGTTTGCATCGGTCTATCCCACGGCCCTAGTAGAGCTACCACTGTCTATTGTGAGACACTCGTACCCCGACACTCCCAAGGTCAACAATATGACCTATACTTAGTCTATTCGCACCCGTATTAAGGTGTGACTCAATCTCCTAGGCTTACACAGCCTTAACAATAGAGTCCAATGAACTTTCACAAATGCATGATGACTCAATGCATATCATGTATATTCATCAATAATATACTTCTCATGAAACATACCACAATTTGGTCAAATTAAACATCAACAAGTCTTTGGTCCCACACATGGACTCACAATGACATATAATCAATTCTCAATAACAACATACACTTATAAGATTCAACAAAAACCACAATTTCATTTTATGAATCCAAAATTCCTAATTACCTAAGTCTTGATTAATTACACAAGGCTAGGTCAAATAGACCCTTGAGGCCATGGCCTCTCAAAAACAAGATCCAAACATTTTTCTTTTATCAAATTATTGATTTAAAAACACTAAATTGTTTAAATCACAAGGTTGCACAAAAGCACAACTTGGACCCCAAAAACTCCCTAGAGGCTGTAAGCCTCCCAAGAGTGTGAAAACCCAATTTTTCCATTACATGCATCAAATCCTTTAACACCTAATCACATAAGTTTCAATTCATACAAAAATCAAACTCAAACCCCCAAAATATGGTCCAAGGCTGTGACCTTCCCTAAATGGGGTAGGAAACCCTACATTTTTTTCCATTCATCTAATCCAAGCAATCGAACATCATCAAGGCATTCCAAATAACCAACTTTTTCATATAAATCAAGTAAGCACATAACATGAAAAATAAGCACACAAAGAGAGCAATCTATTATGGATTTCTCCATCAACAACACACAAAGGTTCCCTCAATACCAATAAAGGTTGAAGTGAGTAAATCTCTCTCTTACCTAAAGGAAGAACACGAAAAATCACTCCTTGATATGCTCGTGAGATTCGGCCAAGAGCTCACCAAAGCCCTGGGAAATCAAACTCAAGGAATCAACATCAATGGCTTGAAAAGAAAGGATCTATGGCCATGAAAATGACCATAGAAATGAAAAAGAAGAAGAGAAAGTAAGGAATAAAAAATTTACGTCAAAAGCTTCAAGCTTTGTTCTTGAAGAAAAATGATGAAAATGATGGATTTGGAAGATGATCACCAAAGTGGAAAGGTTTAGGATGAGAAGAAGAATCTAGAAATGGTTGTAGTGAAGCAAGCAAATAGAGATGGCCACATGGAGGGCTGCTGCCGTGGAGTGTGGAGAGGAAGAGGGAAAAAGATGAAAAAGAAAATTGAAGAAGAAGGAAGTGTGGAGAGAGAAGAAAGTAAAAGCTTTTTGGTGGTTTGAAATTAGAAATGGGAAGGTGATATGTGGAAAGGCAAATTTTTGCCGCCTTTGGCCATCAAGGCACGACACACAAGGGAGAAATGGGGGTGAGATTGGCTTCTCATGTAAGTTTGGGTAGTTTGGTCATTTTTGGTCAAAGCTTCCTTGAGAAGCTTTGATTAAAATATCTTTCTTTTTGAAATAAAGTGAATAGATGTTGTAACACCCCAAAATTTATTTATTTTGTTATAAATAGTCATTTTATTATATTTGTAATTTTTGTGAATTTTTTTGAGAACGCGAAATATTTTAATAATATTCCTCGTTTTACGTATAAATTGAGCGGAGCCGAAAAAATGAAATATTTTTCTGAGAACCTTGATATGTGAAAATGTTGACGGGGGATCTTACTAAATTCGAGGCTGGATACGGTTTACGAAGTTTCACATTTTTTGAGAATTTTATCTGATAAATAAAAATTATTGTTTATTTTATTATCCGCTGGATAATTAATATTGATTACTGTCAACTGTAACCATTGTCCATTAGATAATAGCATGTGTTAAAAATCCTATCATCTTATCCTAATGTAATCTACTTTATGTCTAATTAAATCACTTTTATCTCAAAAATAATATATTATAATTAAGTTGTCATGGAAGCTTTGATCCCAAATGACTGGAATGCCCTAAGCTTGTAGGAGAAGCCACTCACCCTCTCTCTCTCTCGTCATTGCCCAAGGGAAGCAAAATTTTGCTTCCCACACTTATTACTCTTCATCCAAAATTTACACTCATTTTCTACTACCACTTTCTCTCTCTTCATTTTCTCTTCTCACATTTTCTTTCTTCTTCTTCTTCTCCTTCACCCTCTACACGGTTGTTGCCCCATTTGGTGACCATCACCATTTTCTTGTTTCACCATCACCATTTCTACACTCCTCTCTTCATTCCAAAGCTTTTCTTTTAGTGATCATATTCTCAATCCATCATCTTCTTCACTTTTTCTCAAGAACAAAGCTTGAAGCTTTGAAGGTAAATCTTTGATTCTTCACTTTCTCTTCCTATTTTTCGTTTCTATGGTCATATTTTTGGCCATGGATCCTTTCTTTTCCAAGCTATTGGTGTTGATTCTTTGAGATGGATTTCTAGGGTTTTTGGAAGGCCAAAACCGAACCACCAAGGAGTAACCAAGGAGGTGATTTTCGTGTTCTTCCTTTAGGTAAGAGGGAGATTTACTTGCTTCAACCATTGTTGGTGGTGAGAAGACTTTGGAGTGATTGTTGATGGAGAAATCCTAAATGGATTGCTCACTTTGTTTGATTGTTTTTCATGTTTATGTGTTCGAAATTGAGACTAAGGTGTTGGTTGTTTTAAATGCTTTGATAATATTGGATTGGATGGATGAAAATTTTAGGGTTTCCTATTATATTAGGGAGGTCACAGTTTTGACTCAAATTTTATGGATTTGGATTTGACTTTATATGAAATAAAGCTTTTGTAATTAAGTATTAAATGATTGATGCAAGAAATAGAAAATAATGGAATCTTGATGCCTTAGGGAGGCTCACGGCCTCTAAAGGATTTTTGGGTCCAAGTGGTGCTTTTGTGAATCCTTGGGAATTAAGCCATTTAGACATAAGTAATTTATAATGTGATGGAAGAAATTGATTGAGTAATGGCTCTTGAGAAGCCATGGTTTTAAGGGTTCTTTGACCCAACATTTGCATAATTGATCAAGACTTAAGAAATAAGGAATGTTGAATTCATGATATAGAATTGTGATATGTGTTGAACTATATATATGAAATGTTGATATTGAGAATGAATTGTATAATATTATGAGCCCATGTGTGGGACTAAGTACTTGTTGATGTGTACTTGACTAAATTGTGGCATGAAGTTATTGAGGATTGATTATATGCCATTGTGGTATGTTCCATGAGAAATATACTATTAAGGAATATGCATGATGTGCATTGTTTTATGAGGAACATACAATTGATGAACATATATAGTGTACATTGAGTCGTCATACATATGTGAATGTCTGTTGGACTTTGTGGGAAAGGTGATGTATGCCTAGGAGATTGAATTACACCTTAGTGCAAGTGTGAGTAGACTAAGCGTAGGTCTTGATTATTGGCCTTGGGGGCGTCGGGGTGCGAGTGTCTCATAATAGACAGTGGTAGCTCCACTAGGGCCGTGGGATAGACCAATGCAAATACACTGACAATCCGGATTGAGACGTTATCCTATATCGCGATCATTGTTGAGGTGCCATGTATAAGCGATGTTGCACAAAATATTATTTTTATGATAAAGCACTTTATTTTAAGGCTAACGAGATATTGGCATGACTCCTTGATCATTCTCTCTGAATGTTGATGTCTAGCTCCATGGAGTATGATTTTGGTACCATATGTATTATGCATTGTCAGTCTCATATTTCATCTGGCATAAGTATTTACAACTGTTGAATCATCCTTTCTTTGTTGTTGTAATTATTATCTGATTGTTAAACTGTCGACTGTTTAGGATATTAGTGTTGTTTAATCTTTTATTGCTTACTTTTACTATGACTTATTGTTATTCTACTCTTACTGCTTATTTTATAATTATTGTTGATAAATGTATGTGTTGCGATATTATGTGGGCGTCCAGCGCCGTTCTGTTTTCTTACTGCCACATTGGTAATGAATACTGGGTGTCTCACCTCTTTTCTGTACTTATATATTTCTGTTTATTTATATGCTTTTGAGAAGATGTGCGTGAAGAAAAGGAAGCACCTGAGTTTCCTGGTTTCTAGCCCGATTATGATTAGTGTTGTTTGAAGATATCGTCACGCCCACGCCGATTTTTGGGTTACGCGAGGATGGCCTTTTATGGAGGACCCGATTGTTGGCACATAAACTTGAGCATAGACTGTTGCATTTACCACGGGGAGCTGACGGTGTCTTTAGCTTGGGGTCGCTACGACCTGCTTGTCCTTGATTTTACTGCTTTTGTTCACTTAGAGTTTTACCTACCTGTTAGGGATTTGTGGGATGACCTTTATTACACCCCACAAGAGGACTCATTTCTGTCCACTGCTCGGGCTATTGTTCGAAATTCGGTCGCTCCGATGATGATCTCATCTGACGAGGAAGACCTTGAGGAGGATCCTGCTGCGGTTCCTTCTCGTCAGTCTTAGGGGCTTATACTGTCGGTGGATACTGATGGCTATCCGTATATCTTTTTGGAAAGCCTGATGTTTTGCTATTTTGATGGGATGTAAATTTGTAAACATCTTGGGGGTGATTAAAGCCTTTTACTTTTTGTAAATTTGATGATGTAATTAAACAGGCTAATGCAATTATATATATACAACGTATGGATGTACGTTTTCCATTCATGTTGATTTTGTTTACTATAGCTATGTTTTATTATTCTCTCTAAAAAAAACCTATATTTCAATACTTGATTAATACATACTTATGATTGAAAATGTTCATTCATATATTAAAAATGAATCGGGTCTTAATTTATGATTTAATTTATATTTTTCGCATTTCATTTATTTCACTTTATTATGGTGTGACGTTCCTTCTTCTCCTAAAAAAAAGGGCGTTACAGATGTGACATAAAGTAGATTTTTGGATAAGGTGATAGGATTTCTACTACAAGCTATTATCCAATTGACAATTATTACAATTGAAAGAAGTTAGTGTTAACTGTCTAACAGATAATAAAATACACAACGATTTTTATTTATCAGATAAAAATCTCAAAAAACATAAACCTCGTAAATCGTGTCTAGCCTCGGAGTTAGTAAGATCTCCCGTCGATGTTTCCACAGATCAAGGTCCTCAGGGAAAATATCTCATTTTTTCGGCTTCGCTCAGTGTGCACGCAAAACAAGAAATAATTTAAAATATTTCACATTCTCATAAAAATTCACAAAAATTCACAAAATTCACAAATATTAAAAAATGACTATTTATAACAAAATAAACAAATTTTGGAGTGTTACAGTTTTCCCTTTTGACATGCATCAAATAATTTATTTTTTTTAAATTTGAGCTTGGGTAGTCCAATTTCTAATTCTTTAGAGACTAACTTTTTCAAGTGATCCATGTGAATGTGTGCAATTCTTCAATGCCATAACCATGAATCATCTTCCTTACTCAAAAGGTATTTCGCATCATTTGAAGATATATCGTCAAGACTAATTATATAAATATTATTAACTCTATGACCAACAAACTTAACATGCTTATCATCTTTTCCTTCAATTATGCAACAATTTGAATCAAATTTTACTCTATTTCCTTTATCACAAAATTAACTAATACTAAACAAGTTATGTTTCAATCATTCAACAAGTAATACATTATCAATAAAGGAGTTAGGACCGACCTTGCTGACTCCAAGAATTTTTGCTTTGTTGTTGTCTCCATATGTTACGTGCCCGTGAGTCTTGGGGACAAGGAATGAAAATTTGGAGTCGTCTTCGGTCATATGCTTGAAACATCTACTGTTGAGGTACTAATTTGAGCTCTTTGCCTTCAAGCACACCTACAACACAAATTTAATTTTTAACTTTTGGTGCCCAAATTTTCTTGGGTCTTTGAATGTCAGTTTTGGGTATAGTACCCTTTGGAACCCAAACCATTGTCCCAATCTTTGTGTTAACATTTTTCCTTACATTACATGTTAATGCATTGTGTCCTTTCTTCCCACAATAAAAGCATTTTATAAATGGGCTACTAGAAGTGCTTGAATATACAAAGAAATTTTTATAGGATTTTTGCTGATTTTTTTGTTTTCCTAACAAAATATTTAGATTATCTCTTCCAAAAGTAAATTTAGAAAGGGTATTCTTTAAATCTTCAATTTCTTTTTCAAGCATATGACATGAAGAACAAGATGAACATGTAGAAGCATATGACGAACAAGTTATGCATGCATCAATTAATCATAATGTCTCTTTTTCAATTTTTAATTCTTCAATTTCTTTATTCAAACTGAGAATTTTGTTTTCTAAAGAAGAAATGGTTTTCTTAGATGAAGAAATTAATTTTGTGAGCCTTAGTGATTCATCATGCAGTACCTCAAAGGCATCTTGTAGTTCATCATAAGAAGGTAATAAATTAGGATTAGAACTTACCTCATTGTCACTTTCTTCTTTTTCTTCTCCTTTAGCCATAAAACATAGATGGGCTTCCTTGCTATCTGAGCTGTCAGTTGAGTCCATATCATTGTTATCCTATACTATGTAGGCTCGTCTTTTTTTTTCTTTCCTTAAAGTGTTTCTTCTCAAATTTCTCCATCTTCTTTTGGTAAACTAGGCACTTCATCTTCATGTGCCTTGATTTTCCACACTCGTAGCAAGTTGGAGTTGATGATACTCCTTCCCCTTTGTGATTGGTTTTCTTTGGAGGAAAAAGAGGTCTTCTTTGTGTTCCCTTTTTCCTGAGAAATTTTCCAAATTTTAATACCAAAAGACTGAGATTTTCTTCATTCATCTCAATGTTTTTTGTGTCTTTTTCATTCTCTTCATCATCATCGTCAATTATTGAGGAAGTGGCTTTGAGCACTATTCTCTTTTTCTTCTTATTGTGCTCTTCACTTTGACTTAATTTGCTCAGCTCTAATTCATGTTCTTGAAGTTTCCCAAAGAGGGTAGCTAGTGTCATTGTCGACAAATCCCTCGATTCTGATATGGTTGTTACCTTGGGTTGTCAAATCTGCTTACACATCTCAAAACATTGTTAATCAAATCTTCATTAGAAAAGTTCTTTCCTAATGATGCAAGATGATTTACAATGTGGGTGAACCTCTTTTGCATTTCCTGAATGCTTTCTCCTTAGTTCATTATGAATAATTCATATTCACAAGTTAGAGAATTGATTCTCGACCTCTTTACTTCACTAGTACTCTCATGGGTAACTTGTAAAGTGTCCCACATTTCTTTAGCAGTTTTGCAATTTGAAATTCGGAAAAACTCATCATACCCTAATGCAGTGGTAATGATGTTTTTGGCTTTCAAGTTATGCTGAACTTTTCTTTTATCTTCATCAGACCAATCACTCCTTGGAGTTTCAGTATTTACACCATTGACTGCATGCGTAGGTATAAATGCGCCATTTTCAATAGCATCCCACACATCTAGATCAATAGTTTCGATGAAAATTTTCATTCTTTCCTTTCAATATGCATAACCATCCCCATTGAAAAAGAATGGTCGGTTTATGGAAGATCCCTATAAAAAACCATTTGAAGAAGCCATGTTCTCTTGAAGCTGCTAAGCTCTTTAAACAAGAGTCTAGCTCTGATACCATTTATTACCAAGTGGCTCCAATACTCAAGAGTGGGGGTGAATTGAGTATTAAAAACTTTTTGCAAACGCTTATAAAATAAACTTTATTGAAGTTATTTCTTAAAAGAATATGAATGTAGAAAGATAATAAAAAGCCTTAAGAAAAGAGAAATAAACATATAAGCAATAATAATGAAATTGTAGTAAATAAAGAGATAAAGATGAGAAGAGCAGACACAATATTTATCCGGGTTTAGTCACTAAACCACTTGTGGCCTACGTTCAGTCCTCGAAACACAATTCGAGACTTTTCACTATCAATCCAAGCTTAAAACAGATGCTTGCAACTATTATAAACAAGAGCACTTTTCACACACAGGGAAACTTTACCCTTGTGCTAAAGCCTCAACTTTCAGGGATACCTCACTCATGCGTATTAAAGGTTGCAAACTCAAGTACAGGTTGTCTCAAGTAATAAATTTCTCGGGAGTCCGAGGTCAATCCACAGGGAATTGATGAAGAAAAAATTCTTTGAGGTAAGGAAAGACTTTGTGACAACAATAAAGATAATAAAACTTGTTCAAAATTAAATTAAAGAACTTGTTTGGGTTAGGAGATCCACTTTTGATAATAATTTAAGGACAAGATTAATTCTTTTTATAACTCAATTGAAATCCACGCACAACGGAGGTTCCAATCGGAAAATAAAACATTCAAAGTCCATTTAGAATTATATACGTAGTTAGATTATGGTTCCTTTATTTATTTACCAACACCAACACTTGTAAATGGGTTCAAGCATTCATTGTGTCAAACCACTTGTCTACAATGAATTAAGAACTCCACTTTACAAGGAGGGTTTCTAAATTGATTGGAAACAAAATACAACTCATATAATGACCACTTGATAATATATCATTTAAGCATAAGAAAGAAATTAATCTAACCTTATTTTATTACCAAAACCTTTACCCCTCCACCCAAGCAAGATGAAGATTAGTTACCCATGAGCAACAAGAAAGAAAGAGAATAAGAAGATGTTGATCATAACTTCCATTTACAACAAAAGAAAATTACAACAAGTAAATAACATAATAACATAATCTTGATCTAAAACCAAGACTACTCTAATTGCAGCCAAGGCTACCTTTTATAGAGCATCACAAGCAAAAGATGACAATGAGTGGGTGGATAATTAAGGAGTGGGTGGATGATTAAGTGGATGATTGAGGAGTAGGTGGATGATTGCAAAAAATGCTTGCCTTCACTTGCATAAAATAATTTGGTGCCAAACTTGTGCTTGCTGATAGATTCTCGAAAAGTGGGCTTCATTAAAGTTATAGGCCTTTGTCTTGGCTATCAAATGCCCACTTGAACCATCCAATTTGGCCTCCTACAGCCTACGATATGACCCAATCATTGCAACTGCCCAGGCCTAATTTTAGCTCCTCTGTTCTAAATTGCAAGCCTAATATAACCTCTAAGACATCTGAACTGGCTCTTGTGTTCTTAATGAAAGTTGTGGATTTGGGTCTTAACTTTCAAATGGCATTGGTTTTAGTTCAATTCAACTCATACAGCCCAAGTTATGCCCTAATTAGTGCACACTGCTCGGGTTCTAGTGACAGAACCCGTTTTCTAACTTTTAGGCCCAATTAGCTGTACTAGATGTCTGATTGAGACTTTGAGCTCTTCATCAAAGTTGTAAAGCTTTCTCTCAGCTTTCCTACAAGGTAAAATTCATAATTTCTAGACATCTACAACTCAAAATATGACTAAAATATAGAAACAGTGTAAAATCTCAACAATGCTGAAAAATATCAATTAAGCTTAATTTGAACCCAAACTTACAAATCATGACCAAGCTCAATCAATTAAGTACACAGAGAGTGTAAATGATTAAAAATGAGGGTTTATTAATGTATAAAATATGTGATTATCAAATTCTCCCACATTTAACTTTTTGCACTCCAGGGCAAAACACATAAGACCAAAGCTAGGCAACAAAAAAAATGACACAGACTTAAAAGATAAAAACTCTAAAAGACTCAATGAATCAAGAAGAGCAACTAGAAATTCAAGGGATCAAAGCATTCATGAGGTAACATTTCTTCACATCTCAACCAACAAGTAAGGAAACTTCAGTTGAAAAGAATGAATCAAGAATGATAGATCATCACAGAATTCACTCTTAATCTCTCAAGTATTTAAAAGGTAAGTATTTAACTCTATTCAACCCATGAACAATTACACTACCATAAGTTTGCTTATCTTCTACTTCTCCGCTACTCAAAACACATGCACACAAAAATCAAGAGGACTTTATTTAAGGATGTAATAGGGCCATGGTAAAGGAAAGGGGATAATATAGATATGATAAGATAAATACCAAAGAGAATAGAAGAGCATTATGGTACAGTTAGAGTGGAGAAGATGTTTGAGAACATTCATCATAAAGGACAATGACTAGTATTTGACTAATGTTTTGTTGAAGATCAATGCTGAATTGTTAGGTTGAATTCATTGTTAGGCTTGAACCTTCTCTTTCTCTTCCTGTTGTTTCTAAGCATCCACCTTCATTCTAGTTATAGATATGTCACTTGGTGTATTAGAAGATTTTGATAATCCTTTGATTGCACCGGTGGTCAGCTCTTTTTTTTTCAGCATTTTATACACACAGCCCCACACTTGTTCAGGAACAAGGCCAATGCTCTCTTATTCCCTAAGGTTGAGTAAAAACATGTTTTTTTTAGAAAGGCACGTAATGAGCTAAAAACAAGAAATGGTCAAATAAGCTCAAAGGGGTAACACAAGGGAAAGTATGTGAGGATGGCTATTTGGTCAAAGTAGCTATTTCAAAATACCTAATTCATGTTTATGTATGTATGTGGAAATGTAACCTCAAAAAAGAATCAAAGAAAGTTCTAGAGTAACAATTCCATGAGTAAAAAAAAATCACACAAGAAAGAAGAGAATGGTACAGATATTCAATTCATTCATCAATAGGTTCAAAATCTTATAAGACATATACCTATCATTCTCAATCTATCAATTCAACATCCATAACCAAGCATGTGAAATTTAAGACATAAGATAATTTATTCAACCATGCTATGATCCCTGAATTTCAATTACTTTAAAGGATGTGAGAATTCATTCACTTAAATCATTCAAAGGATATCAAATGATAAAAC
Source organism: Ormosia emarginata (assembly GCA_029884605.1). Lineage (NCBI taxonomy): Eukaryota > Viridiplantae > Streptophyta > Magnoliopsida > Fabales > Fabaceae > Ormosia > Ormosia emarginata. Next base: position 2,714,138 of record JAQQTP010000041.1, on the reverse strand, counting down.
TTTATTACTTTCATAAATCATCACAGAATAGTTACTTCCCCAATCTAGATGCGTCTTAGGAGTAATTTACTTCAAAAGTAAAATTACTCTTTACTTTGTCATCCCTAATTGGTTTTGCTATAGGTTTCTGATAGTCATATCACTAAACATACTTCCCAATTTGGGTGCATCTCAGGAGTAAAATTACTCCTTACTCTGTCATCATTTATTAGTTTAGTAAGTTCATGACAATCATATCATACTTCTCAAAAAAAAATTTTTTTGGTCAACTATCGTTCCCCCCCAACCAGATCATAACATTGTCCTCAATGTTAAAATATAAATGAGTAAAGGATGGAAGATATTACCTATTGGTGAAATCTGATACAAATTGAAACAGAAACAAAGTACGATAAATAAAATCAAAGGTAAAGGAAAGTTATAGACGAAGTGTCAAATCTGACTTTCTTTTCATGCTGCTGCGCTCATTGCTTCCTGCTGACCAATCTATCTGAGCTATTGCTGGATCAGGTTTATAAACAAAAACTTCTAATTTATCAATTAACTCATCAACAATGGAAGCAAAGATAAAAAGTTGTCTTGCCGAAGGTGTGATAAATTTATATTTCACAGCTTTGTCAAGAAAAAATAATAAAAGATCAAAGAAATTATTAATATTCAACAAACCTATGGGTTTATAGTGGATGTTCAGTTGGATCTAAGAGATAATTTGAAAAACTTCTTCCAAAGTAACAAAATCACCTAGTAAGGCAATGAATGCAACAGAGTTGTTAAGCATTGTCTTTATTCGTTCATGCATAGATGATACCTTAAGTTCCTCCCCAATTGTCTTTCCAGTGATGTTCTGTTGAGTTAAAGGTTCAGGAATGACACCTAAAACCTGACTATCTCCTATATATGCAGCAAGTGATACAGCCCCATTAACCCATGGCAACCTCCCCTATATACAACACGAATATTTCTCGTAGCAAGTGTTCGACCAAGAGTGGTTGCTGCATTTACAAACTCTAAACCCTTCTCATACTTAGACCCACAAAATACATATATATTTTTAAGTTGATGAACAGAAACACCTTCTATTTCTATACTCACCTTCCCTTTGAATGATTCTGAGTTGGAGGAAAGTGGGAAAAATTGAGTGTTTAAATAGGAAAAAGAATGGAAAAGGTAATAATAATACCTATAAGGGTAGGTTAGCTATTGTCAGAAAAAATTTGAAATTAAGAAACACAAAATCATTTTTTTTATTTTTTTTGGTTTTTGTTTTGTTTTTGTTTTTGTTTTTGTTTTTTTGGTTTTTTTTTACTTCAAAAAAACCATCAAGGTAAAGAAGTCTAGAAACCCCTGAAGGACCCTGCTCAAAGGATCGTCTGTCCAAAACCAAAATACAGCAAAATCATACAAAGATAAAAGAAATATAATAGCAAATGATGACATACCTTTATGTACAGTTTTCATAGTGTATCTTTATACTGCGTGTCATGAGTGCAGTAGTGGCATATCTTTGAATTGCGTGTCACCGATGCAACATATGAACTCCACAAGGATTGTCAAACTGACAATAAGAACTTTTGAGTTCTTTTCGTCCCGCTTGCGGAATAATAGCCTTCTATCTTCCTGCAAACCTAATTAAAGACCTGTATTCTAAGAAGATGGTACCTGAACATAGCCAGACAAAACTCACCATAGATGCCTACTAATTAAAGTAAGTATACGACTCAGAAATAGTTTCCATTCATTGTAAAGATGAGACGTTTCTTTATGTCCATCAGAGCTACAGAGCCTTGGTTCCAAGAACTGGGAATGTAGCACGTGGCTCTCTACAGAGTGTGGTACATGAACCTTATTTAAAATCGACGTGCAAAGGTCCACCCAAGTCAATGACAGGTCAACCAAAGGCTGGGGCTCCACAACTAATTAAAGTCATGGTACTCCTTCCGGATCGCCCTTGTACATTAAGGAATGCAGATTAAAGGATGCAAACCCAAGTGCAGGTTGTCTCAAGTAATAAATTTCTCAGGAGTCCGGGGTCGATCCACAGGAAATTAATAAAGAAAAAATTCTTTTAGGTAAGGAAAGACTTTCTCACAATAATAAAGATAATAAAACTTGTTTACAATTAAATTAAAGAACTTGCTTGGGTTAGGAGATCCACTTTTGGTAATAATTTAAGGACAAGATTAATTCTTTTTATAACTCAATTGAAATCCATGCATAACGGAGGTTTCAATCAGAAAATAAAACATTCAAAGTCCATTTAGAATTATATACGTAGTTATATTATGGTTCCTTTAATTATTTACTGACATTAACACTTGTAAATGAGTTCAAGCATTCATTGTGCCAAACCACTTGTCTATAATGAATCAAGAACTCCACTCTACAAGGAGGATTTCTAAATTGATTGGAAACAAAATACAACACATATAATGACCACTTGATAATATATCATTTAAGCACAAAAAAGAAATTAATGTAACCTTATTTTATTTCCAAAAACTTCACCTCTTCACCCAAGCAAGATGAAGATTAGTTACCTATGAGCAAGAAGAAAGAAAGAGAGAAGAAGAAGATGATCATAACTTCTATTTACATCAAAAGAAAATTAAAACAAGTAAATAACATAATAACATAATCTTGATCTAAAACCAAGATTACTCTAATAGGCAGCCAAGGCTGCATCACAAGCAAAAGATGACAATGAGTGGGACAATGAGTGGGTGGATAATTAAATGAGTGCATGATTAAGTGGATGATTGAGGAGTAGGTGGATGATTGTAAAAAATACTTGTCTTCACTTGCATAAAATGATTTGGTGCCAAACTAGTCCTTGCTGACAGATTCTCGGAAAATGGCCTTCATGAAAGTTGTAGGCCTTTGTTTTGGCTATCAAATGCCTAGTTGAACCATCCAATTTGGCCTCTTATAGCCCAAGATATGACCCAATCATTGTAACTACTTAAGCCAAATTTCAGCCCCTTTGTTCTGATTTGTAAGCCTAATATGACTTCCAAGACATCCGAACTGACTCTAGTGTTCTTCATGAAAGTTATAGATTTGGGTCTTAACTTTCAAATGGCACCAGTTTCAGCTCAATGCAACTTATAAAGCCTAAGTTATTCCCTGATTAGTGCATATTGCACAGGTTCTAGTGACAGAACTGGTTTTTTGACTTCCAGACCCAATTAGCTCCACTAGATGTCTAATTGAGACTTTGAGCTCTTATCAAAGTTGTAGAGCTTTCTCTCAGCAAATTCATAATTTCTAGATATCAAGAACTCAAGATATGACTGAAATAAAAAAACAGTGTAAAATCTCAACAATTTTAAAAAATATCAATTAAGCCTAATTTGAACCCAAACTTACAAATCATGACCAAGTTCAATCAATTAAGTACATGGAGAGTTGAAACGATTAAAAATGAGGGTTTATTAATGTATAAAATATGTGATTATCAAATTTTTCCACACTTAGCATTTTGCACTCCTGGGTAAAATACATAAGACCAAAGATAGGAAACAAAGAAAAATGACAGACTCAAAAGCTAAAAACTCTAAAAGACTTGATGAATCAAGAAGAGCAGCCACAAATAAGGGATTAAAGCATTCATGAGGTAACATATCTTCACATCTTAACCAATAAGTAAGGAAACTTCAGTTGAAAAGAATGAATCAAGAATGATAGATCCTCACAGAATTCACTCTCAATCCCTTAAGTTTTAAAAGGTAAGTATTTCACTCTATTCAACCCATAAAAAATTGCACTACCATAAGCTTATTTATCTTCTACTTCTCCACTACTCAAAACATATGTACACCCAAATCATGAAGACTTTATTCAAGGTTGTAATGGGATCAAGGTAAAGGAAGGTGGTAATATGGATTTGACAAGTTAAAAACCAAAGAGATTAAAAGAGCATGAAAGTTGAGTTCAATTAACAAGCATGAAAGTTTATCCCCACTCCACCTAATAGAAATTCCCTTTATATATTCTTTTCCCTTCCCTTTTTGCATTGTTGACCCTTCTTTACACATTTTTTTTATCTTAAATATACACACATATATATTTTTTCAATTAGCTACTCTTTCTTTTTTCACCAACCATTTTGCACACACACCCCTACACTTGTTCAAGAACTCATCCATTAACAAAGCCAATGCTCTCTTATTCCCTAAAGTCAGGTAAGAACATGGTTTTTCATTTAAGGCACATAATGAGCTAGAAACAAGGAATAGTCAAATAATCTCAAAGGGATTAAGCAAGGGAAAATAGACCATTTTCAATGCCTTACGTTAGCAGGAATTAGAGAATTTCCAAGAAGTCATAAGAGTGCTTGATATCATATTGAGATAATATGCTGCTGAGCAAGGCTGCCTATTTAGTTAAAGTAGCTATTTCAAGAAAAATGCCTCAATCATGTTTATATATGCATGTGAAAATGTAGCCTAAAAACGAATCAAAGCAAGTTCTAGACTAATAATTTCATGAGTAAAAATCACATAAGAAAGAAGAGAATGTTATAAATGTTCAAACCATTCACCAATAGGCTCAAAATCTCACAAGAGATATTTCTATCATTCTCAATATATCAATTCAACATCCATAACCAAGCATATGAAATTTAAGACAGGGGACAATTCACACTATGATCTAAGAATTCATTTACTACTTCTACAAAAAATAATTATTTCCTCAACTAAGATGCGTCTCAAGAGTAAAATTACTCTTTACTCTACCATCCTTAATTAGTTTAGTAAGTTGCTGACAATCATATCATACTTCTATAAAAAAAAAATTTGGGTCAACTATCCTTCCCCCCAACCAGATCACAACATTGTCGTCAATATTAAAATATAAATGAGTAAAAAATAAAAGATATTACCTATTACGACAATTACTGAAAAGAAAAACCTGATACAAATTTCAACTGAAACAACATAAGATGAATGAAACCAAAAGTAAAGGAAGGTTATAGATGAAATGTTAGATCAAACTTGCGTTTCAAGCTGCTTCCATCACTACTTCCTTCTGACTAATCCATTTTTTTGTTTTTATTTTGTTTTTTTTCTTGTTTTTTTTCTTGTTTTTTATTTTTTTGAACTTCAAGAAAACCATCATGATAAAGAAGTCTAGAAACCCCTAAAGGACCCTGCTCAAAGAATCGTCTGTCTAAAACCAAAATATAGCAAAATCATACAAAGATAAAAGAAATATAATAGCAAATGATGACATACATTTATGTACATTTTTCTTGGCGTATCTTTATACTGCGCATCATGAGTGCAGTAGTGGTATATCTTTATACTGCGTGTCACTAGTGCAGTAGACACTCACACTCGTTTATTCGAAAAAAAGAAAACGAAAGAAAAAGAAAGAAAACATCGTGGGTTTCCATCCTGGGTCTAGAACCTGGAGAGCTCACACTTGGGTTCGTAACATCAACAAAGATGCTAAAATCTAAAACCTGCAATGTCCAAGATCCAGAACGTCTTATCCCAGGGCGTTGAGAGCCCCTTCTAATAAAAGAGAGTATCAAGCTCAAATGCCTCATACGCGTTGGCAACTACATGTTACTTCTCAGTAATAACCAGAGTGAGACACTTCTGCATGTCCATCCACTCCACAGTACCTAGATGCTAAACATTGGGTTATGAAGTGCGACTCTCTACAGAGCATGGTACACAAACCTTATTTAAGAACCAGCGTGCAAAGGTCCACCCAAGTCAATGACGGGCCAGGCAAAGGCTGGGGCTCCACACTCAATTAAGAGCATAGTACTCCTTCCGGATTGTCTTTGTTCAAAAAAAATAATTTAGAAAGAAGAAGAAGAACAAGATAATATATACATGTTGTTATGATTATGGCTTACATCTTCCTCTAGTTTTACGTCTAGTAATGGCTTGAACGCCTTCTATGAGTTGAGGATAAGCTTCCCATCTAATTTTCTTATAAATTGGCAAACAGGGTCTTTTAGAGTCAGATTCCCAAGACTATAACATTTTTGTTCGTCGTTGAAGAGATTCCACAAATTAAGAAGTTCATGATGCACAAATCCACAAGAATATGTCTCAAAAGTCAATAAGATATCATCTAATGACTCCTTACTCAGTCTATTCTTAATGAAAAATATTTTATCTTCTCGGTTTACAGAAACCATTCCCAAATAACAATATTGCTTGTTACAATTCCATCATACACATTTGTGACAAAGTTGTAACCTTTTTTTATCTTCACCTTTTAGAATACAAACTTCTACTAAGACTTGACATGTATGAGTCAAATGAAATTGAAGACTCACCTACTAGACAGACCTTTGCTTTAATTATCCAGCGTACATCGTCTGGTATACCCTTGCGCATTAACAGTCTCAATCTTTCACATCTATTTTTGTAGATTTTTGTCAGAGTATTTTGAGGGAGAGAAGGAAAATGTTTTCTTAAATTTGAGATAATGACATCCATTTTAAAGGAAATGGATTCAGTTATTATGGGAAACTAAAAAAAAAATTGACTCAAGAGTCACGGAGTACTATTATCTGCCACTTAACCGAGAACACAAAGAACTGCAAAAAGAAGGCAACAAAATTAGAATAAATTCTATTCATAACAAGGATTAGAAAGATTGATGAATTCTACCTCATCAACTTGGTTTTCCAGAAATAGTTTGAGTCTTTGTCCATTGACTTTAAACATATTACCATTTCTAAGATTCTCAATATCTATGGCCCTGTGAGGATACACATGTTTGACAATAAAAGGACCACTCCACCTAGATCTCAATTTGCCAGGGAATAGGTGTAGACGAGAATTATAAAGTAGAACTTTTTGATCAATTTCAAAAGATTTTCTCAAAATTGACTTGTCATGAAAAGCTTTTGCTCTAACTTTATAAATTTTTGAGTTTTCATATGCATCATTTCTCAATTCCTTAAGTTCATTTAATTGCAATTTGCTTATCTTGCAAGCATCATCAAGGTTTAGGTTGAAAGCTTTAATGGCCCAAAATGCTTTATGTTCCAAGTCTACAGGCAAGTCACAAGGTTTTTCATAGACTAACCGATATGGTGACATGCCCAAGGATGTTGTGAAAGCAGTACGATAAGTCCAAAGTGCATCATTTAGTCTTAAAGACCAATCTTTACGATTTGGGTTAACCGTTTTTTTTCAAAATTTGTTTAACCTCCCTATTTGCCAATTCAACTTGTCCATTTGTCTGAGGGTGATAAGGTATAGCAATTTTGTGTTTAATATCATATTTCTTCATTAAAGATTCAAATGGTTTATTACAAAAATGTGTTCCCCCATCACTGATGATAGCTCAAGGGATTCCAAATCGACACAAGACATTTTCTTTTAAAAATTTGAGAATAATTTTATGATCATTGTGTCAGCATGGAATCACCTCAATCTATTTTGAGACATAATCAACTGCAACCAAAATATACACAAATCCAAATGAGGATGGAAATGGACCCATGAAATCAATTCACCAACAATCAAAAATTTCAAGGACAATGATAGGGTTCAGAGGCATTATGTTTCTTTTTGAAATTGAGCCCAATTTCTGACAATTTTCACAACTTTTTCAAAAAGTATAGTAGTCTTTAAATAAAGTGGGCTAATAAAATCTACACTACAAGATTTTCACAGCTGTTTTCTTTGAAGAAAAGTGACCTCCATATGCTTCTGAGTGACAAAATTTAATGACACTACCTACCTCACTGTCGGGCATATATCTCCGAAAGATTTGGTCAGGACAATATTTGAACAAGTATGGGTCATCCCAATCAAAATTTTTCACCTCTATCAAAAATTTCCTTCTATCTTGGTGTGTCCCTTGAGGAGGCACCTTTTCTGTTACAAGAAAATCGTCTATGTTAGCAAACTAAGGTATGGAATTGACAGAAAATAAAAATTCATCGAGAAAAGAATCATTGATGGGTATGTTATCAAAAGGTGAGCTTGTTGTAAGTCTAGACAAATGATTTGCGACAACATTTTCGACTCCTTTTTTATTTTTAATTGTGATGTTGAATTCTTGAAGCAACATGATCCACCGTATTAATCTTGGTTTGGCATCCTGCTTAGACATCAAATATCTAACAGCAGCATGATCGATGAAAATCACAATAGAAGAACTAATTAAATAAGATTGAAATTTGTCCAGTGCAATTATTATAGTAAGTAGTTCTTTTTCAGTAGTGATGTAATTCATTTGTACACTATTTAAAGTTCTACTTGTGTAACAAATCACATGAGGCTTACCTTCTTTTCTTTGGCCTAAAACAACGCCCACAACAAAATTACTAGCATCACACATCAACTCAAAAGGCAAAGACTTGTCAGGGGATTGCATGATAGGAGCAGATGTTAGAAGGCCAATTAATTTTTCAAAAGATTTTTGACATTGTTGAGTCCAATCAAATTATGCATCTTTCAACAGAAGATTACATAATGGTCTAGATATGGTACTAAAGTCCTTAATGAATCTTCTGTAAAATCCTGCATGTCCTAAAAAGGAACAAACTTCTCTGACTATTTTTGGGGAAGGCAAATGGACAATTAGTTCAACTTTGGCCTTATCAACTTCAATTCCTTTAGAAGATATCACATGACCTAATACTATTCTTGAGGTAACCATGTAATGACGTTTTTTCCAATTTAGCACACATCCTTTTTCTTCACATTTTTTAAGAACTTTTTCCAAATTATTAAGATAATTTTCAAATGAATTTCCAAAAACTGTCAGGTCATCCATGAAAATCTCTAAACCATGCTCAATCATGTCACTAAAAATACTTAGCATGCATCTTTGGAATGTTGCCAGAGCATTACAAAGGCCAAAAGACATTCTTCTATATGTAAAAGTACCAAAGGGACATGTAAAAGTGATTTTTTCTTGATCCTCCAATGCAATTTATATTTAATTATTACCCGAATAACTATCAAGAAAATAGTAGTACGGATGTCCTACTACCCTTTCCAGAATTTGATGAAGAAATGGCAAGGGAAAATGATCTTTCCTAATAGCAGCATTTAATTTTCTATAATCAATACACATATGCCAACTGGATGAGATTCGCGTAGGTGTTAATTCACATTTTTCATTTTCAACCCCTATTATTCTAGATTTCTTAGGCATAACTTGTGTAGGGCTTACCCATTGGCTATCAGAGATAGGATAGATAATTCCAACATCAAGTAATTTAAGGACTTCAACTCTAACTACCTCTTTCATGTGTGGATTTAATCTTCTTTGAGGTTGTTGAGATGTTTTAGCATTATCCTCTAAATGTATTCTATGTGTACATATTAATGGATTAATACCTTTTATGTCCTTTAATGTCCATCTAATTGCACTTTTATGCCTTTAAAGTACTTCTATTAACATACCTTCTTATTCTTCAGTAAGGGACGGGGAAATTACCACTAGAAAATTTTGCTCTTCTCCCAAAAATATGTACTTCAACCCAGTAGATAATGACTTTAGTTCTAGTGTGGGTACTTCTTCATAGGTATTATCATTCCTAGGTTTTAGCTCTTCAAATCTTAGCTACCATTCCTTGTACTCTATTAGCTGTGTACAATCGAGCAAAGAGTATATTTCAGAGATATCATCATCTAATTGCATGCCTGAATCAAATGAATTGACTAAACAAATTTCTAATGGGTTAGAAGAACTTCTTGTTTGAAGATGATTATCTACAATGGCTTCAATCCCTTCAACTTCTTCATTTTCATCAAGGACTTCTTGTGGTTGCTTGCACATGTTAAAAACATTGAGTTCCAGTGTTATATTTCCAAATGTTAGCTTCACCACTCTATTTCTGTAATTTATCAAAGCATTAGATGTTACTAAAAATGGACAGCCTAAAATAACAAGAATTAACTTGCAACTATCCACCATAGGTTCAGTATCCAAGACAATAAAATCCACAGGATATATGAATTTATCAACTTGTACTAACACATCTTCCATTATTCCTATTGAAATTTTAATTAATCTTCGGCAAGTAGAAGAGTTATAGAAGTTGGTTTTAACTCACCCAAGTTGAGTTGCTGATAAACTAAATATGGAAGCAAATTGACACTAGCACCAAGATCAAGTAAAGCTTTTTCAATTTTATGTTCTCCAATAATTCATGAAACTGTAGGACAACTAGGGTCTTTATATTTCAAAAAGACTTTCTTTTTCACATTTAGTTTCCTTTTAACAGTGCATAAATCCTTCAAATATTTGGCATAATATGGAATATGTTTGATAGCATCTAACAGAGGAATATTGACCTTCACTTGTTTAAAAATTTCAAAAATTTCAGTGTTATGGTTCACTTTCCTTGAATTGCTTAATGCTTGAGGAAATGAGGGTGGAGGAGATGAGAGTTTAGTCTCATTTTGGCCAGATGGCTTATCAACCTCTTCCTTATCTCGGGGGATTGTTTCATCATCTTTCTCACAAGTTTCAGGAATTTCATTTTCAACAAATTTTCCACCCCTAAGAGTTATCACTAAATTGACTTGATCTTGGTTTTTTGAACTACCCTCATTTAAGATATACTGACCTTTGGGATTCGGTTGAGGTTAAGAAGGAAATTTTCCTTTCTCATGAATGGTGAGTGCAAAAGAAAGTTTAGCAAGAGTTTCTTTTATATCAATCATGGTTTGATTGTTTTGTTTATTGATGTCCTCTTACTTTTCTATAAATGCATGCAGTGTTTCTTCAAGGTTTTTCCTATATGGTGGGACATAAGGTGCATATCCTTGAGAATTTTGAGAATCCTATTGTGCCTGAGGAGGTGATGGTTGCATAAACTGTGCTTGATTATTATTCCTCTAGCTGAAGTTCGGGTGATTTCTCCATCTTGGATTGTATGAATATGAAAAAGAAGTAAATGGCTTTTTAAAATTATTCATTACATTTATTTGCTCATGTGCAACTTCTTTAAAAATAGGAATCTTAGGACATTCATGTGTTAAGTGTCCTAAGTCATCACAAATGCCACAAATTTTTTCATTTTGCACAGATTTGTTTTCTTTTGCTTTTCCTAATTCCATGGCTTCAACCTTTCTAGTCAAACTAGCAAACCTAGCATTTAGATCTTCCTCTTGACTAAGATGATATTTTCCTTTATTAGCACTTACAAGGTTGGATCTAATTGAATTTTGAGAAATATTAGTACTATGCCAACATTGAGAATTTTCAGCAAACTGGTTTAAATAGTCTAAAACTTCATCAGGTTCTTTATCAAGAAACTCATCATTGCACATTGTTCCACAAATTGTTTGGTTTTAGGTGTTAAACCTTCATAAAAGAAGCTTATAGTGCGCCATTTTTCAAAACCATGTGGGCAAGAATTTAACAAATCTTTAAACCGTTCTCAACATTGAAAATATGCTTCATTTGAATTTTGGGAAAAAAATTGGATTTGTCTTTTCATATGATTGGTTTTATGTGTTGGAAAAAATTTCTTTAAGAACTCATCTTGCATTTCTTACCATATGCCAATTGATCTTAGTTTCAAAGTGTTAAGCTAAGTTTTTGTTTTATCTTTTAAAGAAAAAAGAAACAATTTGAGCTTAACAATCTCTTCAGTGCAATTTTGATCATTGAAAGCAATACATACTTCCTTAAATTCTTTTAAATGTAAATATGAGCTTTCAGATTTTAAACCATGAAAATTAGAAAGTAAAGAAATCATACCTGGCTTAAATCTAAAATTGTTGGTATTGAGTGGAAAGATAAAGCATGATGGACGAGAATTTCGAGGTGGTTGCAAATATTCACGCATGGTTCATAACGATTGATTTTCATGTTCATCATGTATACTTTCATTTTTAACCATTGTGTCAATTGTGCATGATTGTGATTCAAACAAATCAATATATAAAGTAACATGATTAATTTTAACTAAACGACCAGAATTTGAATCACGAAATCAATTAAGCATAAATAAATAATGTAAAATAAAAATAATATACAAGTCGGGGGTATAAACCAACCATTAAATATTAATTATAAATAAATGACATAAATAAATAAGTCAGAAAACATAAATACATGATATAAATAAATAAGTTAGTAAGTCAAAAAGCGTAAATAAATAAGTCAAAAAGAATAAAATAAATATAAAAAAGTTAATAAGCATAAATAAATGACATAAAAAAATAAAAAGTCGAAAGCATAAATAAATGCAATAAATATAAAAGTTAAAAAGTTAGTAAGCATTAATAAATGACATAAATATAAAAGTTAGAAAGTTAGTAGGTTAGTAAATTAGTAAGTTAGAAAGTTAGAGAGTTAGTAAAGAAACCGAAGGACCGACAATACGACCTTTTGCTCTGGTGATGGAGAAGAGAGAAAAGATTTTATTAAAGAAAAAGAACCTCAATAAATTAAAACTTCAAATCAAGTTCCCAACAACAGCACCAAAAACTTAATGTGGATTAAAGGTTGCAAACCCAAGTGCAGGTTGTCTCAAGTAATAAATTTCGCGGGAGTCCGAGGTCGATCCACAGAAAATTGATGAAGAAAAAATTCTTTGAGGTAAAGAAATATTTTGTCACAACAATAAAAATAATAAAACTTGTTCAAAATTAAATTAAAGAACTTGCTTGGGTTAGGAGATCCACTTTTGGTAATAATTTAAGGATAAGATTAATTCATTTTATAACTCAATTGAAATTCACGCACAACGAAGGTTCCAATCAGAAAATAAAACATTCAAAGTCCATCTAGAATTATATACATAGTTATATTATGATTCCTTTAATTATTTACCAACACCAACACTTGTAAATGAGTTCAAGCATTCATTGTGTCAAACCACTTGTCTATAATGCATCAAGAACTCCACTTTACAAGGAGGGTTTCTAAATTGATTGGAAACAAAATACAACACATATAATGACCACTTGATAATATATCATTTAAGCATAAGAAATAAATTAATCTAATCTTTTTTTATTACCAAAAGCTTCACCCCTTCACCCAAGCAAGATGAAGATTAGTTACTCATGAGCAAGAAGAAAGAAAGAGAGAAGAAGAAGATTATGATCATAACTTCTATTTATAACAAAAGAAAATTATAACAAGTAAATAACATAATAATATAATCTTGATCTAAAACCAAGATTACTCTAATAGGCAGCCAAGGCTACCTTTTATAGAGCATCACAAGCAAAAAATGATAATGAGTAGGATAATGAGTGGGTGGATAATTAAGGAGTGGGTGGATGATTAAGAAGATGATTGAGGAGTAGGTGGATGATTGCAAAAAATGCTTGTCTTCACTTGCATAAAATAATTTGGTGCCAAACTCATGCTTGCCAACAAATTCTCAAAAATTGAAAGTTGTAGGCCTTTGTCTTGGCTATCAAATGCCCACTTGAACCATCCAATTTGGCCTCCTACAGCCCAATATATGACCCAATCATTGCAACTGCTCAGGCCTAATTTTAGTTCCTCTGTTCTGATTTGCAAGCCCAATATAACCTCCAAGACATCCAAGGTAGCTCTTGTGTTCTTCATGAAAGTTGTAGATTTAAGTGTTAACTTTCAAATGGCACTGGCTTTAGCTTAATGAAACTCATACAACCCAAGTTATGTCCTGATTAGTGCACACTGCTCGGGTTCTAGTGACATAACTCGTTTTCTGACTTTTGGCCCAATTAGCTCCACTAGATGTCTGATTGAGACTTTGAGCTCTGCATTAAAGTTGTAGAGCTTTCTCTCAGCTTTCCTACAAGGTAAAATTCATAATTTCTAGACATCTAGAACTCGAGATATGACCGAAATACAGAAATAGTGTAAAATCTCAATAATGCTGAAAAATATCAATTAAGTCGAATTTGAACCCAAACTTACAAATCATGACTAAGCTCAATCAATTAAGTAGATCGAAAGTATAAATGATTAAAAATGAGGGTTTATTGATGTATAAAATATGTGATTATCACTCACCCTTACACAAACCTTAGAGAGATACCTCACCCTCTTTATAAGCCTTTAATGGATACCCCACCCTTGTTACAAAGTAGTAGAAAATAGATGAAAAGAAACTCTCACAAAGAGTAAATGTCACAAATTGAAGTACTATAGAGCTCTTTAATGATATCTCAGTGTTTTGGCGAAAAGAGCACATAAAAAATGATAAAATTATAAATCACATTTTCAAGCAAGCAAAGAATGATTCAGATATTTAGGCAGCTTGCAAAGGTGACCCAAGGTCTCTATTTATAGAGCTTTTGGAAAAAAAAATAGTTGTTTGAGTCATTAATATACGTATTAAATTTGAAATATAGATGTTTACTTCTAAATCAGGATCTTGTGGTTTATTCGAATACCTTTTGAGTTATTTGAATACCACTGATTCAAAAAACTTGTAAAAAAGTTCTGACAAAGGTTATTCGAATACTTTAAAAGTTATTCAAATACCTCTAGTAAAAGAAGCTTTTTGTGAAACAGGTCTATTTGAATACCTTATGGGTTATTTGTAACATCCCTAAAAATGCCTATTTGATCATAAATGTTCATTTTATATTATTCTTGATTTTTAGGAATTTTTCTAGGATTTTAAGGAAACGTCGAATATTTTAATATATTTCTCGTTTTACGTGTACACTGAGCTGAGAATTGCGGAGGTCAGTGTAACGCTCCGAAAATTAATTATTTCGCCACCAATAGTCGTTTTCTAATATTTGTGATTTATGTGGATTTTTCTGGAATTTTTCGGAAACGACGAATATTTTAATATATTCCTCGTTTTGCGTGAAACTCGAGCAGAGTCGGGAAAACGACTGTGGTGCCTCAAAAATTGGAAAATTATATGACGAATAGTCGTTTTATAATATTTTCAATTTTTGAGAATTTTTTGGGAATTTTCTGGAAACGTCGAATATTTTAATATATTCCTCGTTTTGCGTGCACACTGAGCAGAACCAGAGAAACACGATGTTTTCTCTGAGAACCTTGGACTATGGACATGTCGACGGGGGATCTTACTAAACCCGAGACTTGACACAGTTTACGAGGTTTCATAATTTTCGAGAAATTCTAACAGATAAAATAAATCAATACAGCGAAAAATTCATCTGTCAGATTAATTAAATACTGACTTCTGACAACTGTAACTATTATCTATTGGATAATAGTGTGTAATAAAAATTCTATCACATTATCCTAATGTAATCTACTTTATGTCAAATCTATCTACTTTAATTCAAATTTATTGGTTAAATAATCAAAGCTTCCTTAAGAAGCTTTGACCCAACCATTGACCCATGTGCTTTAGCTTCCTTTGGAAGCCAATTCCTCACCCACTCCTCTCTCTCTTTCACGTCTACAGCAGCCACTAAGAGGGGAATGAATTGATTTCAATTATCCAAATATTACACTTAATTCATTATCACCAAAAACACCTTTTTCTCTCCATTTACGTTATTCTTCTTCTTCTTCCTTCTTCAACATTTCTTTTTCTCCTCTCTTGCACACTCAACGTCCAGCAGCCCTCCTCCACTCAAACTTCTCAAAATCTTCATCTAAATACATATTCTTAATCTCCTCACCATTCCAAACACCTTTCCCTCTTGGAGCTTCTTGAGATTCCATCATCTCCACCATTTTCTTCAAGCTCCAACTTTGAACATTTTTGGGTAAGTTCAAGACCACTCTTCTTTCCCTCTCATTTTCATGCTTATGGTCTCTTCTATGACCACTCATGCTTCATTTTTCCAAGCCTTGGTATTTATTCTAACAAGTTACCATTTTTAGGGATTTTGGAGGCTAAATCCGAAAATACAAGGAGCATTCTTGGAGCTCTCTTGATTTCTACACTCAAGTAAGAGGAAGACACTCCTCTTCAACCTCTTTTAGCATCTAGGAACCTTGATTGTTTGATATGTGGAAGAACCCTAATGAGGGTTGTTCTTGAATTTGAAGATTAAATTATGTTATGTGTTGATTTTGTGTTAATTGTGACCTTGGATTGATTTGTGGTATATAATGGAATGTTGGAATGGATTGAGTGATTTTAAATGGAAGAAAAATGATTGACCACCCTACAAGGAGTGTCACGGTTTTTGGTTAGAAATTTAGGGGAATTTGTGTTGAAATTGTAATTGGTATAAGACTTAAATTAATCAATGTATTAAATGGAATTCAATGGAAGGCAAATTTGGAATAGGAACCACCATGAGGGCTACGGTTTTGGAGCCAAGAAACTAGGGTTCTTGGTGAGTTAATTGAACAAGTGAACACTTTAAATAATTAGGGGAAGGGTGTGCAAGATTATGGTGTGAAAGGAATTGGAATTGAATTCATTAGGAGGCCACGACCTCTAGTACATTTTTAGGGAGAATGTAATTTTGGTAAATTGGAAGCATAATTAATTAAGTAATTAGAGACCTAAGTAGTAGAATGGGTACTTAATAATTAGAAGAATTTAATATGATTAAGACTTCATAAATTTTAAAGGACTAAGAGTGAATTTATCATAAGACTTAAGGAAGTTCTAAGTGAGTGAAGAACATGAGAGTGTGAGGCCTAAGAGCTCAAATAAAACGTAAGTTATGGGAAATTGAGTTGTCTTGGACTATTAAGTTGGCTATAAGAATTGATTTTTGAACATAAACCTTAGAAAGGGGAACAAAGTTTAAATTAGGATTCATAAGGAACCTAATGACGCATTAATGGACTTGATATTTATACTATGTTGTTGTGGGTCTATGTGAGTGACCATATATATATTGATGCTTATATTGGCCTAATGTGGCATATTATGGGATTGTATGAAATTGTGGATCATACATGTGCATGCATAGTGTCTTATGCATTGTGATTATCCTTGTGGACTGTTGTAAGGCCAAGTTGCCTAGGAGATTGAACACACCTTAGTGCGGGTGCGAATAGACTAGTGTAGGTCATTGGTTGACCTTGGGGGCGTCGGGGTGCGGGTTCCTCATCAATGGGAGGTTGGTAGCTCTCCTGCCCGTGGGGTAGACCGATGCAAACGCACCGACGATCCGGACCGAGACACTGTCCTATATCGTGATCTAGTGTAGAATGTCTGTACAATGCCATGATTACGCATGAGAATATTATTGATAGCACTGGCCTCGGCAGCCGAGTTACATACATGTCTCCTGATCTTTCTCTCCGATTAGTTGAGTCTAGCTCCATGGAGTAGGAATTGAGAGAGCATGCATGTGAATCATGATATACACTGTCATCATTAATTCTTACTTTCTGCAACTATATTTAATTGCCATTATGATGATTATATGCCTGGAACTGTTTATTTGCTTACCGTTGGAATTACTGCTTATTATTTGAGTATGCTGTTTCTAAATTGTTATATGGGCGCATGGCGTCGTTCTGTTTCTAGCATGCTATAATTGGTAATGATGTAGGATGTCTTACCTCTTTCTGTGTTCTGTTATCTGTTGTCTGTATTTATATTGTATCTACCGAAGACGACGGCAACGAGTTAGAAGCCCCTGACTTCCCTGGCTTCTGGCCCGAACGTGATTAGTACTTGCTATTGACGATGGGGACGCGTATGCGAGGATTTCTGGGTGACGTGCGTCTGACCTTCCTCGGAGGGCCAGAGTGCTGGCACATCAACCTGAACTCTGACCGTTGCGTCTACTTGGGAGACGTGTCCATTGCCCTAGCCTGGAGACGACATGAGGCACCCGTGATCAACTGCCACGTCAGCCTACGTTTAGAGTTTTACTTGCCCATCCGTGAGATGTGGGGCGACCGCTACTACACTCCATGGGAGGACTCCTTTGATTCCACCGCTCGGGCCCCGTCCCGTGCTTCTGTGGTTCCAATGGAGGTTTCCTCGGATGAGGAGGATCCCGCTGAGGATCCTGACACGGTTCCTCCTCATTTGAGGGATTGATGTCACTGGTGGCTACTGATGGCTGCCAGTGTTTTTATTTTGGGGGCCTGATGTATTACTTTTTGGTGGGCTGTATATTTTGTATATGCATGATGGTTATATATGCATGATTTTTCTCTTGGGGCGGGTATAGTTTTGCTTTTTGGTGATGGCCAGGCTTGTACTTGCAAAACAATTGTATTAAAATTATATATATATATATATGTATGCTATTCAGGTGCAAATTCTGTGTACTGTTTCATTCGTTACTTTTATTCACATTCCGCATTATTGTTATTAGAAAAAAAAAATATTGCCAATTTTGCTCACATGGTTAAACATCAACTAAATAAAATGAACCGGGTCTTAATCGTTTGTTTATTTAATTTCCGCATTTTATTTTATTTGACAATGTGACGTTCCCTCCCAAAAAGGGGCGTTACATTATTCGAATAGATCATTTAGAAAAACAAATTTTTGGAAAGCTTTATATTCGAATACCATATGTACTATTCGAATAGTACTTTGAAAATAGAAAAACGTATAAACTTTTAAACAGGTTTATTCGAATACCTTGGGGGTTATTCGAATAACCCTGAATAAGAAAGGATTCTGATAATGTGATCTATTCGAATAAAGATACCTTTATTCAAATAGCTCTGTTCTAAAACAGTTTTGAACACTTTAAAATCTAGAAATATTTTTCAAAATCATTAAAATCATTCTTTGAATTTGGAATATTAATTTAAAACATTTTTATCTTTTCGTGCATAAACAATGAGATATCCGAAAAGTCTCCATACAAAAGATCCTAAGTCCTAGAGCTAATCTTGAACTTGGTCTTTCTAATCTTGAACTTGGTCTTCTTGTCATCTTCATGTTTGTTATCATCAAAACCAGTCTTCACTGTCACATTATCAATCACAATGTCTCTAAGTCAGAAGTTTCATTGAAGTTAGACAGGGCCATGTGAGCTTGACAGAAGTATTTCCCACATTAGATAGGGTCATGTCTAACTCCTCAATTGCTTCTGAGTTGACACAAGGCCTTGTTTAAGCTAAAATGGTCCTCTTTTGCTCTGAAAATGTGATGTCTTTGCTTGCTTTCACTCCAAATGTGTTAAATCTCTTTTAATCTGCAAAAACGAAGACAATGATAAGTATCCATCAAAAAATCATCAATAAATATAAGTAAATCCCCATAATTTATCCTGTATAAGACTATAAAATATAGATTTATCATTCATTAAAAGGGAAACAACGACATCCCCCTCTATCCACATCAATAACCTCCATTCTCCTCATTCTCTCTAGAGTACAAAGCCTTAGCTCCCTAACAATTTCCATAGAATTGCCCTCTCCATTGCTCACTTTTCAAAATGCACCTAAAGAGGAAAAACCAGGAAAAGAACCAAATCCTAAAAAAAGAAAAAAGAACACCCCTAACTGAAGCACAACCAAAGAAGGTAGAGCACCAACAAATAAAATGAAGAAGGAAACAAAGAAAAGGTACTTGATAAAATATGAAAGTAGGAAGAAGGAAAAAATCATGCACACACCTATAGAACTCGTGCCCACAGGACCAAAAACCACAAACCAGAAGGAAAACAAAGGGTTTCAGAAAAGAAAGAAGGAGAAGGGAATAAAGATCACAAGGGTCTACGAGAGTGTTGAAGAGTGAAGGTTAGAAGTTACTGAGAGAAAATAAGTTACTTGGAGCACACTTTAAAAAAATAAGGAAATAGAAAACAAAACACTCACATCCTGTGGCCAAAAGTAATCTATTGAAAATCTCGCATGTCTTGTCAACTACTAGTTGTCTATGCAAATGACAGATGACTAATAAAATCATGCTACATGGAAAAATACATGCAGAATAAGGAAGGTGATAACTCCACAAATTGTAGTTATTTGTGCCCCATATTTGTGCTATATTGATGGCTTAGTCCCTATTTTGATGCATGATTGGAAGACTTTAGCTTCATATTCATATAAATTCAATTTCAGTGTCTTTCATTTTGATTATGAGAAAATTTTTTCAATTCTTTAATAGATTGAGTACATTTGCACTTATTGTTGAATTGGTAATTTCTCTATGGCATGTAGGGGTCCAACAAAGTGAAACTTTGAAGAATTGGATCAACATTGCAAGAGAAAGCCAAAAACAAGGATCAGCTTGTTACGCCGCGGCATAGGAATATCAATGCTACGGCGTGGTACATTCCCCTGTTCAGGTAGAGAGCTATGAATTTTGCATGTCGCGACATGGAATTTGAATGTCGCTGCGTGGTGACCTAAAATGTATACACGCTGCGACGTATGAAGTTGAATGCCACAGTATGACTCTATTTTTCTGAGCCCTACAGATATTGTTGCATTAATTTTCTATGGAGAGTGAAGTTATTTTTAAAGAGCTGCAGCCAGGGTTTTACATTTTAGACTGAAAGGAAGCAAAAGTGACCAAGATTGAAGGCCATCTTCACCTTGGAGGAGGATTGAAGCTTGAAGGATCATCCCATTGAGCTTTCTCTTCTCTTTCCTTCACCTTCCTCTCATTCCATCTCTATGAACATGAGTATTTGTGATATTTTTGTAGGTTTCGTGGCTGGCTAAGCTGTTTATAGGGTTTTTCTTTGGATCCTCCTATGGATATTGAATAATATTGTAATCCTTTGAGTTTATATACATGATTTGGTTTTGTTCAATCATATAATGCTTAATGCTCTTGAATGTTTGATCAGCCTTTAAGTGATTTGATAAAATCTAATGAACTTAGACATAGGAATTTGGATTTGAGATCATATGTATGCTTGATGCATGTTCTATTTCATTCAATTGGTTTGGATGTGATGATTCATTAATATGATAGAAATATACCTATTGTTCATGCATTGTATTTGATTGGGAATAGATCTTAATGAGTGGATTTACATTAGTTCTCATGGAAACGTAGTGAATTAGGTAACTAAACTATGGTTGATTGACCTACACATAAGCTTTTAACTAATATAGATTCTCAAGTTAACATAATCATTTCGTGTATATTACTCATAAAGATTACTTGTTATCAATGGAAGTAGGAGGTGAAAAAGAATTCTCTATTCTCTAATTATCAACTTAATTCAATTTTATAATTTTTAAGTTTTCTTAATTAGTTCTAATAGATCCTTTTCTTAATTAGTTCTAATAGATCCTTTTCTTAATTTGTATGTCCTTGAATAGAAATACTTAAGTTATTAGTTTATATTTAGCACTAGTTTTAACCATTGTTCTCGTGGGAATGATATCTAACTCTAAGCTACAATACAAGTGCGATCCATGCACTTATGGTAAGCAAAAGATCGAACAAGTCTTTGGCGCCGTTACTGGGGACAACAAATTAAATTCAGTAGAGCTAATATTAACAACGAGTTTAAGTAGCTCTAGTTCAAGTTTCTTTTTGTGCATATTGATTTAATTTGTTTTTATTTGTTAATTGTTTTAGGTAACTATATGATGGCGGAAGAACACGCTACACACGAGGTGGAGGACGATAGTCGTACAAGGCCATTGAGGGAGCTTGCAACTCCTTAGATGGATAATTTGTAATCCAACATTAGACGTCTTGTCATTCGAGCAAACAACTTCGAGATAAAGCTAGCCACCATTCAAATGATCCAAACTTCGGTATGGTTTGACGGCTTATCTAATGAGGATCCCAATGCGCATCTCTTGAACTTCTTGGGGATTTACGATACGTTTAGGCACAATGGAGTATCTGAGGATGCTAATCACCTAAGGCTTTTTTCTTTCTCTTTATGGGATAGAGCCAAAAGCTGGTTACACTCTCTTCCAGTGGGATCCATTACAACTTAGGCAGAGGTATGTACTAAATTTTTAAACAAATATTTTTCCTCTACCAAGATTGTAGAGATGGTGAATGGTATTACATCATTCACGCAGACTGAGTTAGAATCCATGCATGAATCATGGGAAAGGTTCAAGGATTTATTGAAAAGATGCCCACATCATGAGATATCATCGTGGCACCAAATCTACTCATTTCATAAGGGTCTGCTACTGCACCACCGCCCAATAGTTGATGTTACAGCTGGAGGCTCTTTGCTGAGTAAATCTTTCGATGAGGTCTTCTAACTTTTGGATGAATTAGCTGCTAGCAGCTACCAATGGCCAGCAGCAAGGAACACTCCACGGAGGGTAGCTGGAGTGCATGAAGTTGATGCATTAACCTTGCTATCTGCACAAGGTACAACTCTAGCAAGTAAGATGGATAGTAATGGACAAAAGTCGCACCAAAGTCCATTTATGTTGTGCGATAAATATGGAGATAACCACGCAAGTGATAGGTGCCCTTCTATGTCAGAAAGTGCACATTATGTTGGCAACTATCGCTCTTAGCAAAATAACTCATACACCAGCCAGTATAACTGTAACACCCAAATTGGGGATGTCATATTTTTTATTAATAATAAATAAACATTACCCAAGTTATAAAACGTTTGGTACATAATTAATGAGTTGTAAAATCTTTTCTTTTTATACATGATAGCATTAAATAAAATAAAATGAATCACAAAATAAAACAAACTATTATTACACACCATAATATACATATGATTTTTGTCTTAAGTATACAAATAATTTACAACTACAAATATTTAATAAAGCAATAAAAAGTTAACATAACACTAAGACATAAACATGCCCAAGTGCACATCTAAGATTTCTAACCCTTCGAAGGATCCTCCTTAGATGGATCATCGGATGACAGAAATCTTGGATGTCTCGCAGCTCTACGGATAGGAGTCTGTGCTGTCGATACACTACTAAACTCACTGGGTGCATGAAAACGTCCTCCCCAGTAACGCCTAATAGACAAAGGCATCTCTAAATGTAAATAAAAAGTAGTAGTAAACATCGGTGTTCCGTCAAACTCTCTACGCAGGGACACAGTCATACGCCCCACGTAGACTACCGACCCTCTCTTAGCTCGCAATCGCCAGGCCTCAGAGCCTACATGAACCTCAAGTATCACAAAACCTAAGAACTCAGGTAAAGTCATAACCACAAGATCAATCCAAATGATAGGGGTGATCTAATGGCTCGCCTTCCTCGAACTGATTGCTTGGTTGTTGCTCCTCAAGGTACTGAATATCTAGAGGTTGCTCCTCCTCCTCTTCCTCAAGCTCTTTACAGAACATAAATAATAATATAGAAAACGCATACAAAGAGGTGAGACAATCTACATCATTACCAGCATGGCTGTATAGAAAACGACAGTGCATACAGATATCACAGTTGATTCAAAAATCCATATCATCACATTATGCACAATATCTCACATTAACATATCAAACATAATATCTCAAATTAAATATAAATAATCACATTATGATGCAGACCACAAATGCAAAAGTACACCGACTCATCCCTACTCCATGGAGCTAAACACATACATCAGAGAGAATGACCCGGAAGACCTATCCGTACCTCAGGCTGCCTAACCAACTATTACACAGTCAAACGTCATGTAAATAGCATAGAGTCAAAATCGTTGTGTAGTTAGTACACAGTCCAAACGTCGTACACAACAGACATTGTACTAGACAGTCTCCACAAGATCTTGATTAAGAATAGTGCTTGTCGAGATCGTTAGTGTGTTGCCCGTTACCACGGCCCAGAGGAGCTACCAACTGTCCACATGTGGAATCCTCCACACACTAACGCCTCCAAGTTCACTCAATGAACCACACTATGCCTATCACACCCACAACACGGTGTAATTCATCTCGTTAGCCAATTGCCAATTTCAACCAAATTGACACATCTCTCAATGTATGTATATGAACCATAATGACACAAATGCCCTTATTATCACTATAAACTATAATTACACAAATGCCCTCAGTATTGGCATAAACCAAATATTGCATGTCTCCACTTGACAGTACTATTTCTCAACATGTCCGGGTCCACCACTTTAGTTCGACAGTAAAACTTACTATTCCTTTTACTCGCGCAAAGATTTTATCACGTTTTCACAATTACGTCACCTTTTTCAAACGTTTTTAAATCGCGTAACTATATTTTGACGTTTTTAAAATTGCGTAATATTTTTAAATCATTTTCTCAACCGCCTAACTTAAAATTCTTCATTTTAAATACGCATAAGTTATTTCTAGTATTTTTCATCTATGTAAAATATTTTCTTTACGTTCTAATTATACTTTGAAACTTTCTCCATTATTTGTCCATTTTTAATTTATTTTGACAGCATTTTGTCTAGAAAATTCATTAAATGATTTTTTCTACGTTTTTCTTTAAAAATTACCTTGCTTTAGTTATAACCATTATTTACACTTTGAAACTTACTAACGTGCTTCAAAACCCAAAGGTGAGCTCTACGTTAACATTTTTCAAGTGTTCAATTTATTTCTTATTTATAATTAATTCCTCTAATTTAGGTTTCTAAAACTAAGTTCATTTATTTTGTTCTCCAAAAATTCATTGAAATTAAATTCTCTTTAAGTTAACTACTTAGTCTACATTAGAAAATAATTTTGGGATCAAATTTACCTTGAATGGAATTTTGGCCGAGTTCAACATATTCTTTATAAATCATCTTTAAATCATTTTTCATCTTCTAAATCACTGTCAAATTCATTAATTCACTTAAATCAATTAAGTCATTCTTTTAGAAAATGGTAGAGAACATTTTGGTTCTCTTTTTCTTGGTGAAGCTGTGAGCTTCATTGTGTTCTTTGGAATACTCATGCAAATCCTCACATGTTATTCACATCCTATAATAATTACTATAGATCTATAAAAACATATCATATATTTTAAAGCTATAAACATGCATGCACAAATAATCAATCACAAAATAGAAAGGACATTAAACAACCAAGTGAATGAATCCTTATGGATTCTTCACCACAAATACATCCATTTTCTCACCACCACACAAGGTTAATGAGATTAAATCTCTCTCTTACCTTAAGGGAAGACAAACTCCTTCTAACTCCTCCTAGTGATTTTCGTGTGACCTCCAAAGGATCCCTAACCAGCTCAAACAAATTTTTAAAGAGGCATAACTATAGGTGAAAAATATAAACCATGGATCAATCATGGCTTAGAACCTAAGAAATCAAGTTAGAAATAAGAAACAAGGATTTTCACCTTGTAGGAAATAATCTTCAAGATAGTTTTCCAAGCTCAAGATGAATTTTTTGAAGAAACTTTCAAGATGAAAGATGCTTAGAATGGTGTTTGGATTTGAGAAGTGGTGTTAGGTGAAAATTTAGAAGAGTGGAGGTGTTGGTTTAGGGTGTTGGCCGAATGGCTCTAGGAGAAAAACTATGGAGTTGTTCTTGGTGTTCTTGAAGAGAAAAAGGAAATTTTTGGTGATAGTAAAGATGAAGATGAAATGACTAAGTAAAAATGCTCTCCTACCTCTCCTAATTTTTACTTGGCCATGGAGCTTTCTCAAAGGAGGTGGCCATCATTGTTGACCTTCCAAGACCTCCCAACAACCTTAGATGTGACCTAGGGTGGATATCCAAGGCTTTGCCCTTAAGCTAGATTCCTATTGGTGTAGGAAATCAAGTCACCAAGCTTCTTGATCCTTCTTGAAAAGCCTTGGTAGAATTGCTCCAAGGGAGAGCAAACTAGGTTTGTGTTCACTTATGCCATCTAGTTAGACTTAGGTGCATTTAGTTAGGTTGCTTTGTTACTTGTTTAACTATCTAGTTACTTAAGATAACTAGCCTTAGTCTTGATATTACTAGAACCTTCTCTAACTAGAACTCTAAGGTGTAGCTAACTAGGTTTACTTCATTTAGTCACTACTTAGACACCTTAATTTAACTTAGTTTAGTTTAGATTAACTTAGTTAGGTTTTTCTAGTTACTTACTAACTAGTCTAACTACTTTTGTGGACTTGTTTCCTATTGGCTTAGAAACTTTCAAGCCATTATTGTTGACCACATCTCATTGGCTTAGAAATAGATCAAGCCAGAAACGTTGACTGATTCTCCAAACGTGAGTCCCACAGACTTTTTCGGGTCCATGATCTATTTGGAGTAGAATTCTACTGTTTTTAAGACAGTAGGTACTGTCCAATAAAATAATATTATAAAAATATAAAATATTTTTATTGCACAGTTAAATTCTAAAAATTAAAAGATTAATACACGTATTACTCGGAATTAGGTTTAGTAAGATCCCATAGCTCCGAATAATTAAATTAAGATTTCCTCGGCCCAAAAATTATTATTTTCTTGACTCAGAGTAAATCACACACAACAGTTAAATATAGTCACGAAACAGTCAAATTCATTTTATAACTAACAGAAAATATAAAACAGTATATTTAGGACAATATCGTAAGTTAACCAAAACTTGGGGTGTTACAACTCTCCCCCACTAACAGAAATTTCGACCCCGAAATTTGTCGTACCTCAGAAAAGTTGAGGGTATTGCTCCCTCGTTTTATCTTCCAGCTCCCAAGTAGCATCACCCGTTACGTCGTTCCATATTACCTTTACTAATTCGATCATCTTCCCTCGAAGCTGCTTCACTCTCCTGTCCTCAATCTTAACAGAAAGTGTCTCATATGTCAAATTATCTTTTAGTTGTACTTCATCGGGCTGTATAACGTACGTTGGATCGAGAATATATTTTCTCAATTGAGACACATGGAATACATTATCGAGATTGGAAAGGTGATAAAGCTATTTGG
The DNA here is from genome assembly GCA_029884605.1 of Ormosia emarginata. Classification (NCBI taxonomy): domain Eukaryota; kingdom Viridiplantae; phylum Streptophyta; class Magnoliopsida; order Fabales; family Fabaceae; genus Ormosia; species Ormosia emarginata. The sequence goes on along the minus strand of JAQQTP010000041.1, from coordinate 2,687,518 downwards.
TAGGCTATAGGACCTATCCGACAAATGATTGGTAAGGTCCAATGAATTTAGGAGTAAGTTTTCTGGACTTGATAACTCTCCCAACACCAGTCATAGGTGTTACTCTTAAGAACACATGCTCACCTTCCTTAAATTCAAGAGGTCGCCTTCGCTTATCAGCATAGCTCTTCTGTCGGCTCTGAGTCACCCTCATTTTCTCCTGAATCATTTTCACCTTTTTCGTAGTTTGTTGCACAAGATCAGACCCAATGGTCATACTTTTCCCATCCTGATACCAACACAAAGGTGTTCGGTATCGTCGCCCATATAATGCTTCATAGGGTGCCATCCCTATACTTGAGTAAAAACTATTGTTGTATGTGAATTCTATCAGTGACAAGAATTCATCCCAACTCCCTTGTTGTTCCAACACACAAGCACACAACAAATCTTCTAACGAATGGATTGTTCTTTCCATTTGACCATCAGTCTGCGGATGATAGGTAAAAATTAGACGAAACTTAGTCCCCATGGCTTCTTGCAAACTTCGCCAAAATCTCAACGTAAACCTCGGATCTCTATCAGAAACTATACTTGCGGTTACACCGTGAAGTCTAACAATTTCACTAATGTACACCTGGGTTAATCGTTCTAACGAATACTTGATATTGATCGGCAAAAAGTGCGCTGACTTCGTAAGCCTATCAACTATAACCCATATAGAATCATGACCCGTCCTCGTTCTTGGCAATCCAATAACAAAATCCATTGAGATATTATCCTATTTCCATTCTGGAATAGTCAAAGGTTGTAACATACCGGTAAGTCTTTGATGTTCCACTTTTGCCTTCTGACAAACAAGGCAAGATGCCACACTTTCCGCAGCATCTCTCTTCATCCTTGGCCACCAAAACATCTGCTTTAAATCTTGATACATCTTAGTCATTCCCGGATGCATACTCAACCTACTAGTATGAGCTTCGTCCAAAATTGTTTGCTTAAGATCGGGATCATCAGGTTTACAAATCCTTCCCTTAAATCTTAAAACTCCATCTGATCCTTCCTCAACTATTACCTTATGACCTTGCTTTAAAAGTTCTTTCTCAATCTGTAAAAATGGATCTTCATCTTGTTTTTCTCGGATCTCCTCCAGCAAGTCATTCAAAACTGTCACTCTGTTTAAATGAATCCTTCTTGGTGCCAATTCCACAGATAACCACAAATCTCTAAACTGATTGATCAATTCCTCCTCCTTTATCATCATGGTAGAAACACTGATCACCTTCCTACTTAAGGCATCCGCCACCACATTCGCCTTTCCTGGATAGTATTGAAGCTGAAAATCATAGTCCTTCAAGAACTCTAGCCACCGTCTCTGCCTCATGTTCAATTCCTTCTGATCAAACAAGTATTTCAGACTCTTGTGATCACTGAAGACATTGAACATGGCTCCATACAGAAAATGCCTCCACGCTTTCAACGCAAAAACTACTACGGCTAGTTCCAAATCATGGGTTGGGTAATTCCTCTCATGTACCTTTAACTGTCTTGAAGCATAAGCTACCACATTCCTGTTATGCATCAACACACATCCTAACCCTTCGTAAGAAGCGTCATAATACACCTTGAAAGCCTCGCTAGGATCCTGCAAAATCAGCACTGGTGCAGTTGTCAATCTCTTCTTCAACTCTTGGAAACTTGTCTCACATTCTTCTGTCCAAACAAAAGCTTGACTCTTCCTTATGAGCTGTGTAAGAGGTCCGGCTATCTTGGAAAAATCTTCAATAAATCTTCGATAATATTCGGCCAATCCAATGAAACTCCAGATCTCCGTCACTGTCTTAGGCCTTTCCCATTGCAAAATGGTTTCGACTTTCGATGGGTCCACCGCAATACCTTCCTTGGAAATCACGTGACCTATAAACTGAACCTCTTCTAACCAAAATTCACACTTCGTCAACTTTGCATACAACTTCTTTTCTTTCAGAATCTGGAGAACTATACTGAGATGTTCAGCATGCTCTTCCTGATTTTGAGAGTAGATCATAATGTCATCGATAAAAACAACGACAAATCTATCTAGGTATGGACGAAAGATCCTATTCATGTAATCTATGAATATTGCAGGAGCATTTGTCACTCCAAACGACATCACTTGATACTCATAATGCCCATAACGAGTTCGGAAAGCTGTCTTAGGTATATCCTCTACCTTAACATGAATTTGATGATAACCTGATCGCAGATCTATCTTAGAGAAAATAACTGCTCCTTTCAATTGGCCCATCAAATCGTCAATTCTTGGAAGTGGATACTTATTCTTTATTGTGACCTTGTTCAACTGACGATAGTCCACACAAAAATGAGAAGTTCCGTCCTTTTTCCTGACTAGCAGTACTGGCGCTCCCCACGACAAAATACTAGGTCGCACAAACTGTTTCTCCAACAGTTCCTCTAATTGCTTCTTCAACTCTACTAATTTTGATGGTGACATCTGATATAGTGCAATTAAAATAGGACCTACTCCTGGTACTAAATCAATGGAAAACTCGATTTCTCTTTCCAATGGTAAACCAAGTACCTCATCGGGAAAAACCTTCAGAAACTCATTAACGATAGGAATAGCATTCACATCTTTCTCACTATTGACTTCTAAAGAAGACAGTAGCATGTATCCTTGGGCTCTATCTCTCAACAATGACTCGACTTTGACGGCAGTTAAAAATCTAGAATTCTCATCCTTAGGAAAAACTATGGTTTTATTGGCACAGTCTAATAGGATATGGTTAGAAAATAACTAATCCATCCTTAAGATTATATCTATTTCAACAAGAGGTAAACAAATTAAATTGACAGAAAATACTTGATCATTTATGGTAACAAGACAGTTCAAACATATTTTGGATGTAACAACAGGCTTGGCAGTTGGTGTAGAAACAATCAATTGAAAACTTAGAGAAGACACAGGCAGTTTTAACCGATCCACACAATCATATGTAATAAATGAATGCGTCACACCCGAATCATATAACATATTCAATAAATTACCTTCAATGACACCTTCCCCCTGAATAAGATCTTCAGACTAAGAAGCTTCAGCTCCGGTCATCGTGTACACTCGCCCTCCAGATCGTGACTGAATAGCACAAACATTACTCACAATTGGCTTCCTTTCTGGCTGGTTACAATCCCTAGAAACATGTCCAGGTTTTCTGCAATTGAAACAAATTGTTCCCTTGATCGAACAATCTCTAGATATGTGGCCACTCTTTCCACATTTAAAGCATCTTGGCATGAACGCCACATTTGGGCTAGCTCTGTTACCACTAGAACTTCCCCCAACAAATGGACATTGAGGTTGACTTCCCGGTGGTCTCGAATAAGGTTTGCACTGAAACCGGTTATTGTTGTTGTTGCCTCCTCTTTGGAACCTAGTCAGTCCAAAGTTGCAGTTCCTTGGATCTCGTGACGGCTCTAGCTCCTTGAATCGTCGATATGTATCCATCAAAGCAGGAAACTGATTCATCCTCATGGGTAGCACTCCTTGCTTCAACTCTACCCTTAGCTCTTCCTCAAACTTGCAGCATTTCCATGCCTCATCAGGTTGAATTTGGAAATACCTTGAGAAATGTGACAAGTTCTCAAATTTGGCAGCATATTCACCAACGGTCATATTGCCTTGTCGCAAACCAAGAAATTCAATTTCCTTGGCATGTCGGGCACTTGCAGGAAAGTACTTTTCCAGAAATACTTTGCTGAATATCTCCCAGGAAATTTCAGTCCCCTCAGCTTGTAGAAATCGACGGGTTCCTCTCCACCAATTTTCGCCATCCCCTCTCAGCATAAAAGTAGTGTACGTCACCTTCCGATCATCAGTGCACCCCATTCCTTCAAATATCTTTTCCAAATCCTGTATCCAAAGACTCACCTTCTCTAGATCAAATTCGCCTCTGAACTGCGGTGGGTTGTTGCACCTAAACTCACATAAGTTTAGCACATCAGCAGTCGCATCTTGTTGTTGAGCTACTCATTGATTTTGTTGGGTAATCACCTCCATCATTCACTGCATAGCCTCAGCAACTGCAGTCATTGGGTCCACATTACGTTCCATGTTCGTACGCGTTCTTCTTCCACCAGACACCTTTTTCTTCAATCAGTTAAACAAAACAAAACAAAGTCAGAGGTAACCTTTCAAAAACAAATCACAGAGATTCACACAACAAAAGCAAAAATAGACCTAACCATAACCCCAAAAGACTCTAACTTGGGCTTTGATACTAACTAATGTAACACCCAAACTGGGGATGTCACATTTTCGATTAACAATAAATAAACATTACCCAAGTTATAAAACGTTTTGTACAAAATTAATATGAGTTGTAAAATCTTTTCTTTTTATACATGATAGCATTAAATAAAATAAAATGAATCATAAAATAAAACAAACTATTATTACACACCATAATATACATATGATTTTTGTCTTAAGTATACAACTAATTTACAACTACAAATATTTAATAAAGTAGTAAAAAGTTAACATAACACTAAAACATAAACAAGCCCAAGTGCACATCGAAGATTTCTAACCCTCCGAAGGTTCCTCCTCAGATGGATCATCGGATGACAGAAATCCTAGATGTCTCATAGCTCTACGGACAGGAGTTCGTGCTGTCGATACACTACTAAGCTCACTGGGTGCATGAAAACGTCCTCCCCAGTAACGCCTAATAGACAAAGGCATCTCTAAATGTAAATAAAAAGTAGTAGTAAACATTGGTGCTCCGTCAAACTCTCTATGCAGGGACACAGTCAGACGCCCCATGTTGACTACTGACCCTCTCTCAGCTCACAGTCGCTAGGCCTCAGAGCCTCCATGAAACTCAAGTCTAACAAAACCCAAGAACTCAGGTAAAGCCATAACCACAAGATCAATCCAAATGATAGGGGTGATCTAATGGCTCGCCTTCCTCGAACTGATCGCTTGGTTGCTGCTCCTCAAGGTACTGAATATCTAGAGGGTCCTCCTCCTCCTCTTCCTCAAGCTCTTTACAAAACATAAATAATAATATAGAAAATGCATACAGAGAGGTGAGACAATCTACATCATTACCAGCATGGCAGTACAGAAAACGACAGTACATACAGATATCACAGTTGATTCAAAAATCCATATCATCACATTTTGCACAATATCTCACATTAACACATCAAATATATTATCTCAAATTAAATATAAATAATCACATTATGATACAGACCACAAATGCAAAAGTACACCGACTCATCCCTACTCCATGGAGCTAAACATAGACATCAGAGAGAATGACCCGGAAGACCTATCCGTACCTCAGGCTGCCCAACCAACTATTACATAGTCAAACATCATGTAAATAGCACACAGTCAAAATCATCGTGTAGTTAGTACACAGTCCAAACGTCGTGCACAACAGGCATTGTACTAGACAGTCTCCACAAGATCTTAATTAAGAATAGTGTTTGTCGAGATCGTTACTGTGTTACCCGTTACCAAGGCCCAAAGGAGCTACCAACTATCCATATGTGGAATCCTCCGCACACTAACGCCTCCAAGTTCACACAATGAACCACACTACGCCTATCACACCCACAACACGGTGTAATTCATCTCGTCAGCCAATTGTCAATTTCAACCAAATTGACACATCTCTCAATGTATATATATGAACCATAATTACACAAATACCCTTATTATCACTATAAATTGTAATTACACAAATGCCCTTATTATCACTATAAACCGTAATTACACAAATGCCCTCAGTATCGGCATAAACCAAATATTGCATGTCTCCACTTGACAATACTATTTCTTAACATGTCCGGGTCCACCACTTTAGCCGACAATAAAACTTACTGTTCCTTTTAGTCGCGTAACGATTTTATCGCGTTTTCACAATCACGTCACCTTTTTCAGACGTTTTTAAATCGCGTAACTATATTTTGACGTTTTTAAAATCGCGTAATATTTTAAATTATTTTCTCAATCACGTAACTTAAATTTCATCATTTTAAATACGCATAAGCTATTTCTAGTATTTTTTAACTACGTAAAATATTTTCTTTACGTTATAATTATACTTTGAAACTTTATCCATTATTTGTCCATTTTTAATTAATTTTGACAGCATTTTGTCTAAAAAATTCATTAAATGATTTTTTCTACGTTTTTCTTTAAAAATTACCTTGCTTTAGTTATAACCATTATTTACACTTTGAAACTTACTAACGTGCTTTAAAACCTAAAGGTGAGATCTACGTTAACATTTTTCAAGTGTTCAATTTATTTCTTATTTATAATTAATTCCTCTAATTTAGGTTTCTAAAACTAAGTTCATTTATTTTGTTCTCCAAAAATTCATTGAAATTAAATTCTCTTTAATTTAACTACTTAGTCTACATTAGAAAATAATTTTGGGATCAAATTTACCTTGAATGGCATTTTGGCCGAATTCAACATATTCTTTACAAATCATCTTTAAATCATTTTCCATCTTCTAAATCATTATCAAATTCATTAATTCACTTAAATCAATTAAGTCATTCTTTTAGAAAATGGTTGAGAACATTTTAGTTCTCTTTTTCTTAGTGAAGCCGTGAGCTTCATTGTGTTCTTTGGAACACTCATGCAAATCCTCACATGTTATTCACATCCTACAATAATTACCATACATCTATAAACACATACTATATATTTTAAAGCTATAAACACAAATAATCAATCACAAAATAGAAAAGACATTAAACAACCAAGTGAATGAATCCTTATGGATTCTTCACCACAAATACATCCATTTTCTCACCACCCTACAAGGTTGATGAGATTAAATCTCTCTCTTACCTTAAGGGAAGACAAACTCCTTCTAACTCCTCCTAGTGATTTTCGTGTGACCTCCAAAGGATCCCTAACTAGCTCAAACAAATTTTAAAGAGGCATAACTATAGGTGAAAAATATAAACCGTGGATTAATCATGGCTTAGAACCTAAGAAATCAAGTTAGAAATAAGAAACAAGGATTTTCACTTTGTAAGAAATAATCTTCATGGTAGTTTTCCAAGCTCAAGATGAATTTTTTTGAAGAAACTTTCAAGATGAAAGATGCTTATAATGGTGTTTGGATTTGAGAAGTGGTGTTAGGTGAAGATTTAGAAGAGTGGAGGTGTTGGTTTAGGGTGTTGGCCGAATGGCTCTAGGAGAAAAACTATGAAGTTGTTCTTGGTGTTCTTGAAGAGAAAAAGGAAATTTTTGGTGATAGTAAAGATGAAGATGAAATGACTAAGTAAAAATGCTCTCCAACCTCTCCTAATTTTTACTTGGCCGTGGAGCTCCCTCAAAGGAGGTGGCCATCATTGTTGACCTTCCAAGACCTCCTAACAACCTTAGACGTGATCTAGGATGGATATCCAAGGCTTTGCCATTAAGATAGATTCCTATTGGTGTAGGAAATCAAGTCACCAAGCTTCTTGATCCTTCTTGAAGAGCCTTGGCCGAATTGCTCCAAGGGAGAGCAAACTAGGCTTGTGTTCACTTATGCCATCTAGTTAGACTTAGGTGCATTTAGTTAGGTTGCTTAGTTACTTGTTTAACTATCTAGTTACTTAAGATAACTAGCCTTAGTCTTGATATTACTAGAACCTTCTCTAGCTAGAACTCTAAGGTGTAGCTAACTAAGTTTACTTCATTTAGTTACTACTTAGACATCTTGATTTAACTTAGTTTAGTTTAGATTAACTTAGTTAGGTTTTTCTAGTTACTTACTAACTAGTCTAACCACTTTTGTGGACTTGTTTCCTATTGGCTTAAAAACTTTCAAGCCACTATTGTTGACCACATCTCATTGGCTTAGAAATAAATCAAGCCAGAAACGTTGACTGATTCTCCAAATGTGGGTCCCACAGACTTTTCTAGGTCCATGGTCTATTTGGAGCATAATTCTACTATTTTTAAGACAGTAGGTATTGTCCAATAAAATAATATTATAAAAATATAGAATATTTTTATTACTCAGTTAAATTCTTAAAATTAAAAGATTAATACACGTATCACTCGGAATTGGATTTAGTAAGATCTCCCAACTCCGAATAATTAAATTAAGATTTTTCTAGCCCGAAAATTATTATTTTCTTGACTCGGAGTAAATCACACACAATAGTCAAATACAGTCACGAAACAGTCAAATTCATTTTATAACTCACAGAAAACATAAAATAGTACATTTATGACAATATCGTAAGTTAACCAAAAGTTGGGGTGTTACAATAACCATGGATGGAGGAAACATCAAAATTTTTCTTAGAGAGATAATCAAGGAGCTCCCTCCTCAGCTCCTGTGAATGACCGACCTTACAATCCTCCTGGATTCCCTTCTCAGTCAAGACAACCAATACAAGATAAAAACCCTCTTTGGAGGAGATGTATATGCAGTTTATGGTTAAGACTGACTCCTTTATAACAAAGACGAAGGCTCAATTGGAAAAGCATGAGGTATTGTTTCAAAACCAAGTGGCTTCGATGAGAGCGTTGGAGATGCAAGTGGGGCAGTTAGCTAACGCCATCAACAACAGCCCCCAGGCACCTTTCCTAGTGATACAGTTAATAATCCTAAGGGTGCCTCAAACGAGCATTATAAGGTCATCTCACTAAGGAGTGGGAAAGATATAGAGGGAAATTCGAAGACAAAATTGCTAGTGAATGAGGTAGACAAGACCCAAGATCAAGACAAAGTGGTCCACAAGAGAATGAACGACAAGAAAGATGGGGAAAGTGAAAAAAATGGAGAGAAGTCCAAAAGAAGACCGAGGACAAGAAAGTGGAAAATAAGCCTTATGTTCATCCTTTACCTTTTCCTAGCAGACAAATCAAGCATAAGATGGATGAGCAATTTAAGAGGTTTTTGGAAGTTTTTAAGAAACTTCATATCAACATCCCTTTTTGCTGAAGCATTGGAACAGATGCCCAGTTATATTAAGTTCATGAAGGACATATTATCCAAGAAATGTAAACTGGGAGAGTTTGAAATGGTTGCATTATCTGAAGAATGCAGTGCCACTTTGTAACAAAAGCTTCCCCTAAAGTTGAAGGATCCAGGGAGCTTTATAATCCCTTGTGCCATATGCGAGAACTTCGTAGGACAGGCCTTATGTGATTTAGGAGCCAGTATCAATCTCATGTCATATTTCATATATCACAGGCTAGGTTTGGGGGAATGCAAGCCTACATCAGTAACCCTCTAACTATTCGATCATTCTTACACTTATCCCAAGGGAATTATTAAGAATATACTAGTGAAAGTGAACAAGTTCATCATCCCTATTGATTTTGTCATACTTGACATGGAAGAAGACAGCAAGATCCCTTTGACTTTAGGCCGGCCATTCCTTGTAACAAGAAGAACCCTCATAGATATGGAGAAATGAGAGCACACTATGAGGGTCCAAGATCAAGAGGTCACTTTCAATATTTTCAAAGCTATAAAGAGTCCTAAAAATCACGAAGAATGTTACTTGGTCAGTCAAGCTGATAGGATGACATCTGAGGCACTTGGTGGAAGTGTAGTAAGTGCTCCTAGTGAAGGTCAAGTGATCTCAGCATGAGGAAGCAGAGATGATGAGCTGAAGCGGTTGAATTCAAGAATGATGGTTAAGTTATGCAAACCACCTATTGTGGAAGCTCCAAATTTGAACCTCAAATCCAAGTCATTTCAAGTGTTTCAACCTCATTTTGATGCAAAGGAGGAAGATCCTTATCCTTTGAGCAAATGCAAGTGGAACTACAGATAAAGTCTTGTCGGGATTATAAATCAGGCCCTTCTTGGGAGGGAACCCAAATTATTTATTTTATGTTTTAAATATGTCAATACTTTGATTTTTAAGTTTTAGTATATTTTTGAAGTACATTGTGAAAACTAACCTTTTGGACATGTTTTATATATGTTGGTGACCCATTTTGGCCAAGAGTCCTGTAGAAATCAATTTGTTGCAGAATTCTGTAGCTTGACCTCTCACGCCGCGACATGTGGCATGTTAATGTCGCGACGTTTGTTTTGAAAAAAATAATAATTAAATAAATAGTATTTATTTAAATATTTAATTTAGGAGGGAATTAATAGGCGTCGCGGCCCTGTAAGCATTACGCTGCGATGTGAGGTGTCTTTTGGGGTTAAACGCCACAACAGTTCATACGTCTCCCATTACCTCCAATTGTTTAACCCTCTTCTCTGTTTTCTCTCATCCCTTCCCTCCTCGTTATTAATTTTTCCTTGTTCTAGCTTCATTTCTTACTTCAATACAAGGTACGAAGCTTCTGTTTCTAGATTATCTTATTTTCTGTTTATTTGTGTTATATTTCTTTAAGTTTTCTGTTGTAAAATGTTCATTTTGTTATTTTTAGTAGGATTCTATGTAGTAGGATAGGTGTATAGATGTTTCTATGTAGTATAGGTGTGTGTATTCTACCTAGGGTAGGAGATTTGGCCTGATTTTAGGTATTTCTAGGTTCGGGTTGAACGCGCACCGCGACGTGGCATTTGAGTACCGCGGCATCAAGATGAACACATTTGAATGTTGCGGCGTGGGTTTGAATGTCGTGGCGTGTAGTTAAAATTGATTAAGTGCTGCGGCATGGCCTTTAAATGCCGCGACGTGCACATCAACAGTTTGAATGTCGCAGCGTAGCTGTAAATGCCGCGACGTGAGGCCTTGAATTTTCTAGAATTTACCAGAATTGCAAGTTTATTATGTTGAATATTGCTTATCACTTGATTTTAACTACTTGCAATTCCTTTTCATGTATAATGGGACCAAAGAGACAGCGAGGATCCTCTAGTCAGAGACACTGAAAGCCATCTCCCCCTCCGCCATTTGATAAGGGGCGATTCATTTCAGCTGTGGCAGCTCAGAGGTATGCCACGCTGGTTTCAAAACTAGTGACAACTGAGAGAGGATTCTCCTTCAAGGAGACTATCCTAGAGAACATTGACAGAACCATCTGCCACTATAACTAGGGTCGATTTGCACAGCACCCTGACGTAGCAGTACTTCCTATGGTTTGTGAATTTTACGCGAACATAGATACCACCGACGCAAAAACCACTACTGTTGTCGTGCGGGGACGTCAGGTCTCCTATTCTGTTGCGGTCATTAAGGTAATACTAGGCTTGCTGGCTCCTCCATTGGTTTGTGAGTACTCTCATTTCCTAGCAACTGACCTAGATGGCATCGATCTCAACATTGTGACGGCTAGGATCCGCACGCCTGAGTCGTGGCTAGTGCAGTGGGTATTGAGCATCTAGACAGCTTTACTTAGATTCTTCAGATGAGAATCTCTGACGCCAGAGGCCCAGGTGTGGTATCATTTCATCAACACCTGTATCCTACCATCTAACAACCTGTCAGAAGTGACTCGAGATCGGGCGATCATGATCTACGCTATTCTCGAGCACCGAGCCATAGTTATTGGCCATATCATTCATCAGTAGATTCAGAGAGCTGCCAGGGAGTGCAGGAGCCTGTTCTTTCCTTCACTCATCCACTGGTTGTGTCGGGGGCAGATAATCCAGTCTCAGGACCATAAGGAGCAGTCAAAGGCAAAATAACCTCTCAACGATTATTTTCTTGAGAGGGTCCGAGCAGCCCCAGTAGCACCACCATCAGCTAGGTGGACACAGAGACAGGCACCAGTAGGACCCAGTGTAGTGTTGGGAATTACGAATAAGAATCAAGCAACGGAATAATAAAATTCCCTCACAGGATCCATGCGAAAAAACCATAATCCTAGTTTTAAAATGTTTACCTCTTGAAGTGTGATAAACACAAGCGACGTGAATCACCAACACCGTAATAGCGACAATGTCTCTGTGGTATCCACACAACAGAATTTCAAAACATCCAACGTTCACAGTCTTGGAGTCTGACCTCTCTACAATAGCGCTAGCTGCGAAGAGAAGAGAAGAAAAACTGTCACTCTCTGACTCACTTTCTGTAGGTGCAGCTAGGGTTCTGTAATATCTTACTAGCAACCCCCTTAGCAGTACTATTTATAATAGTGTCTGCCTTAAGTGAGTGTGAGCAGTAGCAAGGTAAGTTGTGCAACCCTAGACTCATCTGTTATGAGTTAGGCCCACAATTGAATCCGAGTCCAACTTAGATCCTTATTGCTCAAATTTAGTCTGCTTTAAGTGTGTGACCCTGCAGGTTCTCATGACGTTGGTAGCAATATTAAAATCTCATTTTAATATTATAAACAGTGAGCAGTATCTAGCAACACATCGCTGCTACCCAAGTAATGAGAATTTCAGTGATTTGACATAACCTATCTGTGACCAATGTTACGTGTAGTTTAGTCCCTTTGTCCAGATATCTGGATTGAACACAAGGCATAGAATGTGTCACCCTTGTTTAGTTCAATCTTCAATTTCCTAATTCTTAAGTAGACATAGTAATAACAAATGAGATCAATATCTCATATTGACTCATTTGAGCATAGTTATGCATTTCGTAGTCTCACTCAATCAGGGGGCCCAAAGATATCACTACTGTTATGTAGGAGGGACAAATCCCATCTAAATCACTCATATCCCTCCACATGAATCATGGTATGTCTAATAACTAACTTTATAATCATCTTATTACAGATGACGTTTGATGGCATTAAAACACACAACTCCTCATGTAGGAATCGTAGTGATTTCAGGTCAAAGGACCACATACACCATTATCACTATGAGAATCACTTATGACATTCACGTAACGATCCACGTAGCGTTCTCATGGCGGGTCTGTCCAATACATCATTACTCTAATATGTATCCATGTGAAGACTTGATATCTCATATCCATGACCCATGAGATATGGTCATCAGTCTACGCACATACTAGTCTCAATGCATTATTGTTGTCCTAATTAACAATAATACTTGACTAGGGACATTTAAGAATAATGTTTTATCCAATAGGATCTCACGATCAAGTCATCCACTTGATGTCCTATGGTATCAAACTTACTATTCTAAGGACTTTATTATGTTTATCAAAAAAGAACACAATAAATAAAATGCCTCATATATTAAAAATAATATAATATAATGTATATAAGTACAGACAAAATGTATTGGCCTCTAGGGCATACACCAACAATCTTCCACTTGCACTGAAGCCAATCAGGCATATATCTAATGCCTAAAGACCTAGTATGACCCTCATGCTTCTGCTGTGCAAGAGGCTTCGTCAGTGGATCAGCAATGTTATCATCTGTTGGTACTCTGCATATCTTCACATCTCCTCTATTGATGATTTCTCGAATAAGATGGAAGCACCTAAGTATATGTTTGGATCGCTGGTGAGATCTGGGCTCCTTAGCTTGTGCAATGGCTCCATTATTATCACAATAGAGGTCCACAATGCTAGGAGCTACACCAATCTCAATAATGAACTTCTTAATCTAAATGGCCTCCTTTGTTGCATTGAAGGCAGCCATATACTCAGCCTCTGTGATAGAATCGGCAACTGTCTCCTACTTTGAACTCTTCCAGCTCACAGCCCCACCATTCAAGCAATAAACAAAACCCGATTGTGATCTGAAGTCGTCCTTATCGGTTTGGAAACTAGCATCAGTGTAACCCTTTACAACTAGTTCCTCCTCGGCTCCATATACCAAGAACGAATCCTTAGTCCTTCTTAAGTACTTAAGGATGTTCTTGACAGCACTCTAGTGACTCTCACCGAGATCAGACTGGTACCTGCTCGTCATGCTCAAAGCATATAAGATGTATGGTCGAGTACATAACATAGCATACATTATAGATCCAATTGTAGATGCATATAGAATCTTACTCATGCGATTCCTTTCATCCTGGGTGGAAGGGGATTGAGCCTTAGATAGGCTTACACCATGCAACATAGGCAAGAGTCCTTTCTTGGATTCATGCATGTTAAATCATCTTAACACTTTGTCTATGTATGTACTCTGACTTAGGCCAAGCAATCTCTGCGATCTATCTCTATAGATCCTGATACCTAATACATAGGTGGCTTTGCCCAAGTCCTTCATAGAAAAGCACTTCCCTAACCAAGTCTTTACAGACTGTAGGTTAGGGATGTCATTTCTGATGAGTAGAATGTCATCTACATACAACACCAGAAAAATAACTGTGCTCCCACTAACCTTTTTTTAAACACAAGATTCTTCTTCATTCTTGATGAAACCAAACTGTTTGATCATATCATCAAAACGAAGATTCCAGCTTCTGGAAGCTTGCTTTAATCCATAAATAGATTGTTGCAACTTGCACACCTTTCTAGCATCCTGTGGAGTGGCAAAACCCTCAGGTTGTGTCATGTACACATCCTCGAGAAGATTTCCATTAAGGAAAACAGATTTGACATCCATTTGCCAGATTTCATAATCATGGTATGCTGCAATAGTAAGCAAGATCCGAATGGATTTAAGCATCGCAACTGGGGAAAAAGTCTCATCATAGTCTACATGATGAATTTACTTGAAACCTTTAGCCACCAATCGCGCCTTAAAGGTATGCATATTACCATCCATGTTAATTTTCTTCTTGAAAACCCACTTGAACCCAATGAGTTTTACCCTTTTAGGTAGGTCAACCAAGGTCCATACCTGGTTGGCATACATGGATTCCATTTCAGATTTCATGGCCTCAAGCCATTTTTCAGATTCTGGGCCAATAATGGCTTCTTGGTAAGTCACAGGCTCATCTTGATCCATGAGCAATACATCACCTTGCTGGGTCATAAGAAATCCATATCTCTGTAGTTGATGACGTATCCTATTAGACCTATGCGGGTCTTGTGCTACTAGAGTAGATTGTGGTTCCACAACGACTTGTGGAGGCTGCTCTATTTCCACCATCGGTTCGCTACTACTTTGTGAACTTTGAATTTCTTCAATTTCTACTTTCCTTCCACTAGTTCCTTTGGAGATAAACTCATTTTCTAGGAATACAGTAGTTCGTGCGACAAACACTTTGCCCTCGGTAGGATTATAGAAATAGTATCCCTTGGTTTTCTTGGGATACCCCACAAAGAAGCATTTATCTGATTTAGGGCCAAGCTTATCAGAAACTTGACATTTCACATAAGCTTCGCAACCCTAAATCTTCATAAACGACATACTAGGTCGTCTCCCAGTCCACATCTCATATGGTGTCTGTTGAACCATCTTAGATGGAACACAGTTAAGTGTGAAAGCTGCTATTAGCAGAGCATGTCCCCAGAAGGAGCCTAGAAGGTCTGCATGACTCATCATGGATCAGACCATGTCTAATAAGGTCCAGTTCCTCCTTTCAGAAACACCATTCCATTATGGTGTTCCAAGAATAGTGAGTTGAGATATTATCCCCACTCTTTCAGATGATCATCAAACTGTTGGCTTAAGTATTCACCTCCTCGATCTAATTGAAGGATTTTAATACTCTTTCCAAGTTAGTTTTGTACTTTATTCTTGAACTCTTTGAACTTTTCAAAGGATTCTGATTTGTGCTTCATAAGATATACAAATCCATATCTACTGAAATCATCAGTAAATATAATGAAATATTAAAAATCGCCTCTAGCCAGTGTGTTTAGTGGCCCACATACATCACTATGTATGAGGCCCAAAAGATCACTAGCCCTTTCACCTTGTCCAGTGAATAGGGCCTTAGTCATCTTCCCTAATAAACAAGATTCACATGTCTTATATGATTCGAAATCAAACGAGTCCAAGAATCCATCTTTGTGGAGTTTGGAGATGCGTTTCTCATTTATGTGGCCCAAACGACAATGTCAGAGATAAGTTGGGTTCATATAATTTGACTTGAACCTCTTTGTATTTACGTTATAGATGGGCGTTTCGAGATCAAGGACATAAAGTCCATTACTCAGATGTGCACTACCATAGAAAATATCATTCAAATAAATAGAATAACTTTTGTTCTTTATTATAAAAGTAAAACCTTTCTTGTTCAAACAAGAAACAGAAATGATATTCCTGCTAATAGCAGGCACAAAATAACAATTATCCAATTCAACTACAAGCCCAGTGGGCCAGGCTAATAAATAAGTCCCTACGGCTAGTGCAACAACCTTTGCTCCATTTTCCGCTCGTAGGTCGACTTCACCATTAATCAATGGTCTACTGCTCTTTAGATCTTGCACATTTACACAAATGTGAGATCCACATCCAGTATCTAATACCCATGATGCAGAAGTAGATAAATTGACTTCTATAACAAAAATACTTGAAGTAGAAGTCTCACTTCCCTTCTTCTTCTTGAGCTCCTCTAGGTTCTTGGCATAGTTCCTCTTCTAATGTCCAATTTGACCACAGTGGAAGCATGTACCTTCCTTAGCCACTCCATCCACTAGTTTTAAGCTAGAAGTGTTGGCCTTGGACTTATCCTTGCCCTTGCCCTTCCACTTGTCCTTGGGCTTTTTCTACTATTTCTTACCATTATTCTTTTGGACCATCATTATGGCCTTTCCTTTGCCTTTTTTTATGTTTTGCTCAGTGTAACACCCAAAAAGTATTTGTTTAATCATATATGACCATTTTATAATATTCTTGATTTTTAAGAATTTTTCTGGAATTTTTTGGAAATGATGAATATTTTAATATATTTCTCGTTTTACGTGCACATTGAGCAGAAACCTGCTGAGGTCAGTGTAACGCTTCAGAAATCATTTTTTTACCACAAATAGTCATTTTCTAATATTTGTGATTTATATGAATCCTTTCGGAATTTTTCAGAAATGATGAATATTTTAATATATTTCTCGTTTTGCGTATATATTGAGCAGAGTCGGAAAAACAACTGTAATGCTTCAAAAATTGGGAAATGATGAGACAAATAGTCGTTTTACAATATTTGTAATTTTTGAGAATTTTTCGAGAATTTTCCGGAAACGTCGAATATTTTAATATATTCCTCATTTTACGCGCGCGTTGAGCGGACCCGGGAAGATGCAATGCTTTCCCTGTGTTTGGTAAACTCTAAATTGTGGACTTGTCGACGGGAGATCTTACTAAACCCGAGGCTGGACACAGTTTACAAGGTTTCATGATTTTTGATAAATTTTAACAAATAAAACAAAATAGTACTACGTAAAATTTATCTATCAGGTTAATTAATACTGACTTCTGTCGACTATAACTATTATCCATTGGATAATAGCATGTAATAAAAATCCTATCACATTATCCTAATGCAATCTACTTTATGTCTAATCAATTCACTTTAATTCAAATCTAATGTATTATAATCAAAGCTTCTTTGAGAAACTTTGACCAAGTAATGACCTCAATGCCCTTAGCTTCCAAGGGAAGCCAAAAATCCTTCCTCTTCTCTCTCTTCATGCACGGCTGGAGCAGCCCATTGTGGGGGGAAATTGATTTGCCTTTCATTAATTAATTACATCACATAATTTCAAAAATTCACCTAAAGCCCTTTCTCTCTCTACTTCCACTCATCTTCCTCATTTAGCATTTTCTCCTCCTTCTCTCTAGGAAGAGCTACGGCCAGCAGCCCCTTCTCACCCTCATCCATCACAAAAATTCCAACCAACACCATTTTCTTAATCCTCTCCACCTCCTAAACACTTCTCTTGCTTGGAGCATCTTGAAAATCCACCATTTTCACCATCTTCTTCAAGCTTCAAGCCTAGGGTTCTTGGGTAAGTTTCTTGACTCTTCGTTCCCTCTCTTCATTTTCGTGTTCATGGTCCCCTTGGTGACTATCCATGCTTTATTTTTCAAGCATTGGTGTTGTTTTAACTAAGTTGAAATTTCTAGGGTTTTGGTGGCACCCAATCCGAATTTGCAAGGAGTTTCTTGGAGGTTTCTCTTGATTTCTTCACTTGGGTAAGAGGAAGACACTCCTCCTCAACCTCTATTAGCATCTAGGAACCTTGGTTGTGATTGTTGGTGGAAAAACCCTAACAAGGGTGATTATTTAATTTGATGATCTATATGTTTACATGTTGATTTTATGATGTTTATGACATTGGATTGGTTGGTTGTGTATATTGATATATTGGATTGGATTGGATGACTTGGAATAAAAGAAAATGAATTGGGAGTGCCTCTTGGGAGGTCACGGTTTTGAGCCCAAAATTGGGGGTTCTTGGTGAACCAATGCAACAAGTGAAAAACTAAGTAAATTAAAGGTGTAAGATACAAGTGATAAATTGAAAAGATTGGGAATTGGATCCCTAGGGAGGTCACGGCCTCTAGGGCCTTTTGAGGCTTAATTATGAAAGTTTGGTAACTTGGAAACTTAACTAATCAAGTGGCTAAAATCCTAAGTAATGAACTAGAAAAATTACCAATTAGAAGAATTGAAGATAATTAGAGATTTCATAAACTTTAAAGAACCAATAATGAAACTTCCATAAGACATAAGGAGATTTCAAGAGAGCAATAACAAGAGAGTGGGAGATCCTAAGGACTTAGAATAAATTACCAAGTGTAATAGAATGAATTACATTAGAGAAATCAAACTAATTATGAGAATCAAATTAAAGATGAACCTTGTAGGAAGAGTAAATCTTAAATAAGAATGCATAATGGACCTTAAAAATGTATTACCTTGATTGATTTCAATATTATGATATTGTGGGTCCATTTGAGTGACCAATGATGTGTTGATGCTTATCATGGCCAATTGTGGCTTATCATGAAAAAGTATGTGATGTTGATCATACATGTTCATGCACAGAGTCTTATGCATTGTGAATGTCCTGTGGACTGTTGTAAGACCAAGTTGCCTAGGAGATTGAACACACCTTAAGTGCGGGTGCGAGTAGACTAGTGTAGGTCATGTTATGACCTTGGGGGCGTCGGGGTACGGGTTCCTTGCAATGGGCAGTTGGTAGCTCTCCTGCCCGTAGGGTAGACCGATGCAAACACACCAGCGATCCGGACCGAGACACTGTCCTATATCGTGATCTAGCGTAGACTGTCTGTATAATGCCTGAATGTGCACATGGAAAACTGTTGGGATCATAGCACTTTGGCCGCGGCAGCCGAGTTGCAGACGTGTCTCTTGATCTTTCTCTCTGACTGTTTGAGTCTAGCTCCATGGGGTAGGAATTTGGGTACTGTGTGCATATGCATCATGAGATGTTACACCATATGATAATTAATGCTTATGTGGATTTAAATTGTTTATTCATTATTATGACGACTGACCGCCTTGAACTGTTTACCTGCTTACTGATGCATTTACTGTTTATTAATATTAGTATTATTATTGTTCTTGGAATGTTATTTGGGCGCGATGCACCGTATTGTTTCTGGCTGCTATAATTGGTAATGATGGTAGGATGTCTTACTTCTTTCCTGTATTTCTATTATTTACTGCCTATGCATATATTGTATCTATCGAAGACGACGGCAAGGAGGTTGGAGCTCCCACTTTCCCGGCTTCTGGCCCGATCGAGATTAGCACCCACTGTGGAGCATGGAGGCACGTATGCGCGGATTTCTATGTGATGTGCGTCTGACCTTCCTTGGGGGGCCAGAGTGTTGGCACATCAACTTGAGTTCTGACCGCTGCGTTTATCTGGGGGATGTGTCGATTTCTTTAGCCTGGAGACATTATGAGACGTCGATCTTTACCTGCTACGTCAGCCTATGCTTAGAGTTTTATCTACCCATCCAGGAGATGTGGGGTGACCGTTGCTACACCCCGCAGGAGGACTCTTTTGATTCCACTGCTCAGGCTCCTGCCCGTGGCTCTGTGGTTCCCATGGAGGTTTCCTCGGATAAGGAGGACCCCACTGAGGATCCTGATATGGTCCCTCCTCCTCTGAGGGACTGATATTACTGGTAGCTGTTGATGGCTACCAGTGTTTTATTTTGGGGGCCTGATGTATTATTTTTGGTGGGTTGTATATTCTGATATCATGGGGATGTATATATATGATCCTTTGGGGCAGGTGTAGTTTTGCTTTTTGGAAATTTCCAGGCTTGTATCTAACGTACAGTTGTTATCTAATTAAATATATACATACATGTTATTTAGATGTGAGTTTTATTTCCTGTCTTACTCTTTACTGTTATTCACGTTTCATCACTCTATTTATTTTATTAATAAAAAAAATATACTACTTTTGCTCACGTACTAATGAATCGGACAAAATAAATTTAACTAAAATGAATCGGGTCTTAATTTCATGAATTCTATTTTCCGCATTTTCTTCTATTTGACAATATGACGTTCCCTCCCAAAAAAGGGCGTTACACTTAGCAGTTTTCAACATGCTTAGCAGCTCTGGTAGTGATTTGTTAATTTCATTCATGTTGTAGTTCATGACAAATTGACTAAAATTTTTGACAATGATTGCAAGACTAAGTCAGTGGCCAACTCTTGGCCCAAAGGAAAACCAACTCTCTCTAGGTTTTCAATGTACCCAATCATCTTGAGTACATGAGCACCAACAGGGCTTCCTTCTACTAGCTTGCACTGAAACAGTGCTTTAGAGACCTCGTATCTCTCATGTCTAGCCTGCTCTTGATAGAGCTTTTTGAGGTGTACGATCATATCGTAGGCATCCTTGTTCTCGTGTTGCTTTTGGAGCTCAGAGTTCATGGTAGCTAGCATTAGACATCTGACATCTAAGGCATCATCTTGATACTTCTTATAAGTATCTCTTTCAGCTCTAGGGGCATTAGTAGCCGGTGGCTCAGGAATAGGCTGTTCTAAAATATACAACTTTTTCTCTAGCTTGAGGACAATCCTCAAGTTCTTGTACTAGTCTAGGAAATTTGTCCCAGACAACTTGTCCTTCTCAAGGACTAATCACAATGATAAGTTACTTGAAGTATTTGTTGCCATGGTAATCTATCAACAGAAATATGTAAAATATAAGTATTATGCCATAAACATATTTAACAAGGTCTTTAATTAAATATGTCTCCCACTATTTTATTCAAATCAATGACCCTCAGCATTGACTTGGAAAATCCCATCAAAAGATTTACTAGTGGGCCAAGATCCACATTTCACCTAGCTTTGAGTCAGTTTTGGCTGATCACCCAAAATTTAGTTATCTAGGTAGGAAACTCTTTCCAATTACATCACATGCAACTCTTAGATAATTAGGTGAATAACACTTATTCTAATCCATCTAATGGACTAAAGCCTAACTCCCTACCTCTAAGCCTCAATCCTATTGAAATGGCCTAGTTAAG
The DNA here is from genome assembly GCA_029884605.1 of Ormosia emarginata. Lineage (NCBI taxonomy): Eukaryota > Viridiplantae > Streptophyta > Magnoliopsida > Fabales > Fabaceae > Ormosia > Ormosia emarginata. Next base: position 2,666,304 of record JAQQTP010000041.1, on the reverse strand, counting down.
TTAGACCTAATGGTTGGCAATTAGATATTACTCTTATCCCATCGCATCTTACTAATATAGATAAAGGCATCCTGCTTTGGCAGACCTACACTTGATCGATACTAGTCTTGACGAGTGCCACGCATTGGAAGGCATCACATAATGACTTAATATTTACTTTGAGGGAATTTTTTATTATTATTAGATCTCACCATTTATTAAACTTGTTTAACATACCATAAACATCTTTCATGCATCTCATACATATAAAACATATAATAAACATGACATGGTTATGGCCTCTAAGAGAGTAGCATTAACTAAGCCAACTTCACTAAGCGTCTCCCACCAACGTCCTCACTTGATGTCGTCTTCTTACCTCCACATCAAGATTACATTATATAGAAACCTCTTTTATATTCGAGGGGAGTTAGGTGAGAAGATAATGTACAATCAGAATGTAGAGAGAAAGGCACGACACGCAGGTCGTATTTAAAATAACCAAAATAGCATAAAAAAAGGACTAAGGCCATAACCATGTACCATGTATCACTAAGTACACATAAACACAAAGCAATAACACATTATTATTGTGAGTTATAAAAACAATTTTGAATATTGCGCTTTCGAATATCACACACCACGCAACGGGGTTCGGGGCAGCGCCCCAGTCCAAAATTTTTCATTCATATACCACTACTGGTTTCTTGAAGAAAAAATCGAGTTAGACCCCTTTCATCTCTGTGACGGCTAGGGCAACAACACTTGAACCCTAAGGCCCGCAAACACATGAATGTTCATATGTCGCAGGGGTTCCTCACAGCTGCCATCACCTATCCAGAAACAGGGTTTCTAGAATTCGTGTAGACATGAACACTTCATGTCATGAGGAAGCCTCTTAGTCATCGCAAACCAAGAACAAGGTTTCCAAAACCTTGCACCGTGCCTCTATGCAGAAACAAGGATTCGAGAACCCTTGTGTCTCTATTGTTCTGTGAAGGCAGTCAAAGCTTGCTTCGATGCCGCCACAAACTGGAATCAAGGTTTCGAAAACCTTGCGCTGCGCTGTTATGTATATATCACATATATACTAGAAAACGCAGAAACAGAAAGCATTCAAAACGGTTTTCATAGAATCATACATATCACACACACACACACACACACACACACACACACACACACACACACACACACATATATATATATATATATATATACATAAAACATAGAAACAGAAAACTTTTAAAATGGTTTTTCATAGAATCATATGAACATCTTCATGGTTTCAAAAACATCAACATGTTTTGTAAACAACAAATCAAACAGAACACAGTTTTAAAAAGCATAATTTCAATTTCAGAAATAATATATAAAGATCATATCTTTTACGAAAAGAAAGCAACGAAACATGTTATTTCATATAACAAGAAGAACAGAAAAACCAAATCATGGTTTCGCAAGTGGCTCTGATACCACTGTTGAGAATTGCGGATAAGAATCACGCAGCAGAATAATAAAATTCCCTCACAGGATCTATGCGAAAAAGCCATAATCCGAGTTTTAAAATGTTTACCTCTTGAAGCGTGATAAACATAAGCGACGTGAATCACCAACACCGTAATAGCGATGATGTCTCTGCAGTATCCACACAAACAAACTTTCAAAACGTCCAACATTCGCAGTCTTGGAGTGTGACCTCTCTACAACAGTGCTAGCTGCGAAGGGAAGAGAAGAAAAATTGCCACTCTTTGACTCACTTTCTTTAGGTGCGGCTAGGGTTCTGTAATATCTTACTAGCAGCCCCCTTAGCAGTACTATTTATAATAGTGACTGCCTTAAGTGAGTGTGAGTAGTAGCAAGGTAAGCTGTGCAACCCTAGACTCATCTGTTATGAGTTAGGCTCATAATTGAATCAGAGTCCAACTTGGATCCTTATTGCTCCAATTTAGTCTGCTCTAAGTGTGCGACCCTGCAGGTTCTCATAACGTTGGTAGTAATATTAAAATCTCATTTTAATATTACAAATAGTGAGCAGTATCTAGCAACACATCGCTGCTACCCAAGTAATGAGAATGTCAGTGATTTGACATAACCTATTTATGAGTAAGGTTACGTGTAGTTTAGTCCCTTTGTCCAGATATCTAGATTGAACATAAGGCATGGAACGTGTCACCCTTGTTTAGTTCAATCTTCAGTTTCCTAATTCTCGAGTAGACATAGTAATAACAAATGAGATCAATATTTCATATTGACTCATTTGAGCATGACCATGCATTTCATAGTCTCACTCAATCATGGGGTTCGAAGATATCGCTCCTGTTATGTAGAAGGGACAAATCCCATCTAGGTCACTCACATCCCTCCACATGAATCGCGGTATATCTAATAACTAACTTTATAATCATGTCATTACAGATGACGTTTGATGACATTAAAACATACAACTCCTCATGTAGGAATCATAGTGATTTCAGGCCAAAGGACCACATACACCTTTATCACTATGAGAATCGCTTATGACACTCACGTAACAATCTACGCAACATTCTCATGGTGGGTCTATCCAATACATCATTACTCTAATATGTATCCATGTGAAGACTTGATATCTCATATCCATGACCCGTAAGATGTGGTCATCAGTCTACGCATATACTAGTTTCAATGCATTATTGTTGTCCTAATTAACAATACTACTTGACTAGGCACGTTTAAGAATAGTATTTTATCCAATAAGATCTCACAATCAAGTCATCTACTTGATGTCCTATGGTATCAAACTTACTATTCTAAGGACTTTATTATGTTTATAAAAAAAGAACACAATAAATAAAATGCCTCATATATTAAAAATGGCATAATATAATGTATGTAAGTACAAACAAAATGTATTAGCCTCTAAGGCATACACCAAGATGCAGGGCCGTCACAGCCTAGGGCAGCACCAACAGATCCTGCAGTTTGGAGGGCAGACATGGAGGCCCGAGTCACACACCTACAGGCCCATTCAGCACAGATGACAGCCATGTTGTCATATCTTATTTAGACTCAGCACTGGACGGTAGAGTGCTTGCTCTTCCGATGGACGATTACCCAGTCCCAGACTTCCTTCTTGTTGCAGTTGCTAACCCTCCATCACCACCACCACAAGATCCTGGGCTCTCTTACTAGCCTGTAGATGGACATGACGATGATGATGATGAGTCCATAGGCGAGGATAAGGATGCTGATGACGAGGCTACAAACTCTGACGAGGCTTCCATCTAGCCCTTGTGGCATTTAGGGCATACCTTCTTTCGTTGTATTTTATTTTTAGGTATATTGTATATTTTATTTATGTATAGTGAGGACACTATTTCCCTTAGGTTTGGGGGGTGTCTTAAACTTATGTATGTGGTTTTGAAACTTATATATGTGTTAGTAATTATGGTACTATTGCCTATGTCTTAATATGATATTTTGGTATGTTTGTTATTTTGTATGTTTAATAGTATCCATAGGATATTGTAGCTTGTATCTTGACAAAAATTTCATAAAAATCTCATTCAAGATACAATTGTCGTTCCCTTAAAAAAAAGGTTATAATGTTGTTAATAACTAGTGTTAAATGATTGTCAATGATAGATATGGATGTAAATTGACTTCAATATTTATGTGAATCCATATACAATCTTTGAAGCATGCTGAAGCAATCTAGTTTCTTTTTATGCTTGATACGTTTCCCAATTGCATGCTTGTTTAACTTTGGAAAGGATAAGAAGTCTTGCCTAGAGAAAGTTTATGGATTATACATGTGGAAGTTTCAGTTATCCATAAGATTGTTTTTGAACTCTCTTCAGGTGAAATCCTAATTTATGCATGATTGAGAAAGTGATCAGGGCATAGTTTGGACCGATTGAGCCTTAAAAAGCTTACCTTGATACGATCATATCCTTATGTCCCCTTTGAAGCTTGAAATAAGTGTTTGGCCTTATATGTTTTTCATTCAACGATTGTGTTCGTTAACCTGTTAACTGTTCTAATGCATGTGAAAGCATTGCATTTTCTTTCTACCATCAATGTTTGTTGAGTACATGATGTGTTATTTCTTGAAGTGAGTCCAGTGAGTAGGGGTATATATATTTAAGAGAAAAAATGAGCTTGAAGGAACCAAATGCAATAAAAAGAAATTGCTTTGTAAAAGTAAAAAAAAAAATATGAGAAGAGAGAAAAGCAAAGTAAACAAAGAAAGAAGAAAAGTTAAAAATGAAAAGCATTGCATAGTTCTGGCAAGATGTGATCCTTCACTGTTGAGTACCCTGATAGTATCACTTGATGACTCAAGTCTTGAAATAATATGTTTATGTTTCTCAATGTTTGTTGTATATCATTTCCCTTCTTTTCATATGCCCATTACCATGGCCTTACACTATAAGTTGTGAAATACCCTTTTGATCTTCAATTATGTGTGAGTTATACTAGTGGAGAGAGAGTTGAATTACAATTTTGTGGATTCCTTGATGCATATTCACTTGTATACTCATAAACTTATCCCGGTAAGTCCTAATTGAATAGAAGGACTTTTATTTGCATGATTGTGGGAAATATATCTCGTATAAAGGGAAACTCTGATTGTTAGCATGATGAGGATTGTATATGTACGAAACTGATTGTGAGGCAAGTACATTCTATGAGATTTTATGCAGTCATCATACACTAGTTCAGTTTGAGTGAAAGTGGAAGGTTGAATGTTGTTGAATGCTGGTTAACAAGTTGATCTATACAAATGTATTTTGTTTTGCTCGAGGACTAGCAAAAATCTAGGTTTGGGAGTGTGATAACTCCACAAATTGTAGTTATTTGTGCCCCATATCTGTGCTATATTGATGGCTTAGTCTCTGTTTTGATCCATGATTGGAAGACTTTAGCTTCGTATTCATATAAATTCAATTTTAGTGTCTTCCATTTTGATTCTGAGAAAATGTTTCCAATTCTTTGATAGATTGAGTACATTTTCACTTATTATTGAATTGGTAATTTTTCTACGGCAGGTAAGGGTCCAACCAAGTGAAACTTTGAAGAATTGGATCAGCATTGCAAGAGAAAGCCAAAAACAAGGATCAGCTTGTTACGCCGCGACGCAGGAATATCAATGTCGCGGTGTGGTGCATTCCCCTGTTCAGGCAGAGGGCTCCGAATTTTGCACGCCGCGACGTGGAATTTGAATGTTGCGGCATGGTGACCTAAAATGTATACACGCTGCAATGTATGAAGTTGAATGTCGCGGTGTCACTCTGTTTTTTTTAGCCCTATAAATACTGTTGCATTAATTTTCTACTAAGAGTGAGGTTATTTTTAGAGAGCTGCAGACAAGGTTTTGCATTTTAGACTGAAAGGAAGCAAAAGTAACCAAGATTGAAGGCCTTCTTCACCTTAGAGGAGGATTGAAGCTTGAAGGATCATCCCATTGAGCTTTCTCTTCTCTTTCCTTCACTTTCCTCTCGTTCCATCTCCATGAACATGAGTATTTGTGATATTTTTGTAGGTTTCATGGCTGGCTAAGCTATTTATAGGGTTTTTCTTTGGATCCTCCTATGGATATTGAATAATATTGTAATCCTTTGAGTTTATATACATGATTTGGTTTTGTTCAATCATATAATGCTTAATGCTCTTGAATGTTTGATCAGCTTTTAAGTGATTTGATAAAATCTAATAAACCTAGACATAGGAATTTGGATTTGAGATCATATGTATGCTTGATGCATGTTCTATTTCATTCAATTGGCTTGGATATGATGATTTGTTAATAGAATAGAAATATATCTATTAGTCATGCATTGTAATTGATTGGGAATAGATTTTAATGAGTGGATTTACACTAGTTCTCATGAAAACATAGTGAATTAAGTAACTGAACCATGGTTGATTGACTTGGACATAGGCTTTTAACTAATATAGATTCTCAAGATAACCTAATCATTTTGTGTATATTACTCATAAAGATTACTTGTTATTAATGGAAGTAGGAGGTGAAAAAGAATTCCCTATTCTCTAATCATCAACTTAATCCAATTTTATAGTTTTTAAGTTTTCTTAATTTGTTCTAATAGATCGTTTTCTTAATTTATATGTCATTGAATAGAAATACTTGAGCTATTGGTTTATATTTAGCACTGGTTTTAACCATTATCCTTGTGGGAATGACATCTGACTCCTAGCTACATTACAAGTGCGATCCGTGCACTTGCAGTAAGCAAAAGAGCGAACAGAAGGATATACCATATGAAACGTAAGAGGAAGAACAAATAATCAAGAACATGAACCAAAACTACTAGCCAAAATAGGTAGCTGCGAGAGCCCTTAAAGCTCATATGCTCATCCGAGCTCCAAGTTTAGGGGGAGTGGACTGTCTTGGCCTAAACAGGTAGTTGTGAGAGCCCTTAAAGCTTGTATGCTCATCTGAGCTCTAAGCTTGGGGGCTGTTAACCATACTAGAGAGAAATGTGTCATCCGACCATGTCTGGCCTCGGAATCCCCTTCCCCGGCCTAGAACATCCCACTCTCGATCCCAAGGCACCTCTGTATCACAGACTGACCTTGAAGTTCCATTATTGAGCTCAAAAGAACAGGAGCACATGTTTAGTAGTTAGGCCTAACCCCAGATCTACTACCTATGCTCCAAAACATTCCCCCAACAGAATAGGAGATGTGTACGCCACCACTATAACATATTTTCCCTCTAAAACCCCTAGGCATGGAAAACGTGAAGAGGGAAGGGGGTGCACTTCACACCCCCCATGAGATATGCAACCCAAGCCCTATAAATAGGGATGATCTTAGCATTCCCAAAGAGCTCACCTTTAGCCACTTTCGCACTATTGATCACCATTGTTTTAAGTTGACCTAAGCTTGTTGACCTCCTTCCTCAGTCTTATCCTACGGTTCCCCATAGCTTGGGTTAGCTAAGAACCACCAGGGGTTTAGTTGACGTGAACTGTTTCCAAGCAGGGTTTATGTTATAATGCCATCCTTTATAATTAGTTGAAATCCTACAACATTCTTCTAATGTGTGCATCAATGATAAGGAGACAAAATCTTGTTTAATGAAAGATCCATTAGATATGCTCATAAAACTTAGATCAACATTAGAGAAAGAAAAGAAAAAAAATAAAAAAAATGTAGTAAGGGATACTAACCACAAGTGGAGAAAGCTACACACCAAGAAACCTTTGGGATAGTAATTCATCTTCCTAATGGTGATTTTTTTTTTACTTGTTCTTGAGAGTGATATTAGTGTTAATTTTTTTTCTCATTAAATGGTTTGTTACAAATTCACTTAGGAAAGTATTATATGGCTAGATAATCTTTTTTTTTTCAATGTTAACATTTTACAAATTTTCTTGTGATAAATGGTTAGTCACGTTGAATTGAGCTACTATATTACATGCTATTAACAATTCCTTATCTATTTTCTTCCTTCTCTCGTATATCTTATTAGGATTATAAGAGCCCAAAATATTAAGAAGATCTATTACTAACAAACTGATAACTTCAGGAAATGAAGTTATTTCACATAATTTTGAATGAATATGAGCATGCTATCTTCAAGTTTTTAGGTTTAAAGGTTCCATTCATGCATAATTTTGATGATTTAAGCTTGTGGTCTCAATTGATTGAGAATCAAATGTTTGATGATTTTACTTTGGAATTTGAATTGATCAAGGTCTGATGGACTTTAGCATTGTTTTGATGTAGGCATTAAAGATGGGAAGACCTTGGAAAGGACGAGGAAGCAAGGAGGAGCTCAATTGGGGAAGGATGCAAGAGAGATAGAAAGGTTGCCAACCCACGCCTAGGCATGATAAACTTACGCCTAGGCGTGGCTCTCTCAGTTTCGCAGGAATTCTAGGTAGAGACATCCATGCCTAGGCGTGTAAAAGCCACGCTTAGGCATGGCCTTTCAGTTTTTCAGGGCTTTCAGACAGAGACACCCACGCCTAGGCGTGGCCAGCACATGACCGCATGTGTTTCATAACCACGCCTAGGCGTGGAAAAAATCCTGGCACACAAGAGTAGCCCTTATTATATGATTTTTGAAGGCAAGATAGGTATCTGGAGTTTTGGACCCAAGCACGAAATTCAGAGAGCAAGTGAGAGGAGGAGGAACCCATTGGGATTGGAGGTGACTCAAGGGAGAATCAAGATCAAGGAAGAAGATCAAGCTTGGAATCTCTCCACTTTTGTTCATTCTTTCTCTTTTCCCTCTTGATTTCTAACTTGATAGATCTTGTGATTTCATTTGTTTTCACCTCTTTCATGATGTGTAACTAAACTTTAATCTAGGGGCTCTCTAGGATCTTGCTATGGATTTTAATATTTTATAAATTGTTGAGTTTCTATCAATGAAATTGATTTTGTTCTTCCATACCCATGCTTAATGCTTGTTGTTGTTTGGCCATCAATTGCATGATTTTAGTATTCCGTTTGAACTAGAAATAGGGAATTGTGAATATGGACATGGTATGGTTGATGTATGTTCAATTACATTCAATTGGTTTGGGTGTGTTGATTAACTAAGGGGATGGACACATACCCTTTGGTCATGCATGGCATGTGTTTGATAATTGGTCTCAATGAGTGATTCTTATGCTAACTCACATGGACACATAGTAAGTTAGATAGGTTTCATTTAGGTAATTGTCTTAGACATAGGCTCTTATCTATTGCTTTTTCTTAGCCAACAAAATCAATCCATTGATAGGCTCTTATGAATTACAAATATTCGTTGAAGTAGCAAGTGAATAGGGACCCCTAGGCTTTAATCATTCTCATCTTTCTCTTAAGAATTTGGTGTTTGGTACATTTTTTATCATTCTTTTTTAATTTGTTAATTCAATTGTAACCTACTTTCAATTTTTGATTACTTGGGTAAGGTTTTGTGGATATTGGTCAAGTTTTAACATTGTTCTAATTGACAATCCCTTGGGATACGATACTCTAACTCTCATATATTACTTGTTGACACGTGCACTTGTGGATTTTCCCTTAACACGTACTTAAAGAGAAACTACAATAGTGGGCTTAACACCACGTCTCAACCTAAAATCTTAAGGCAGTATAATGTTCATGTGTCTTTCTACTTATAAAGTTCTCACTTTATCCATTCCTTTCCAATCTTGGGCTTCTTTTACCCATATATCGTAACATCCTAATACTAATACTAATAGTGTATCCAGAATCACGCATTAAAAATTAGGATTAGGTATGTCATTTCTATACTAAATGACTTCTTTATAAAAATCATTTATGAAATATATCAAAATATGAGCCTATTGCAAAAATATAATATGCATACAATTGGATATGGTCTTTATACAAAGTTGTACATAAATGTACATTAATACATGATATACCTCCAAGGTGTAATTCTTTTCAAGTCATATACAAAATCATTGTACAAAAGTAGAAATAAGAAATAAGCAAACTATTCCTTATTTCTACTCTTCAAGCTCACCTAGCAGTATATCTTTTCTTGGAATTATCATGAAAATTCAATACAAAGGGGTGAGAATTCTATAATTCTCAGTAATACTAACAATTTATCACCACAATAATTCCAACTACTTCGGGAAATTTTGTTTTTAATATTCACAATATAAAGTAGAAAGGTGGCAAAAGGCAAAACATAAATCATTTCTTTTCCTGAGGTAGAATTCCAATTATGATCAAATCCATTGATGCAAAATCTTCCATTATCAAAGATCATAAGTTAAATTCAAATAACATTCGAATACAAATTATGATTCAATATGAAAATTCTCATTTCAATATTATGATCTTTTACGATAACATTCTTATGATACTTTATTCATATGCAATTTCTTATGTCAGTTCTAATTTAATATGCTCATTCCCACAGAACCTATATCTCTGTACCATAATAGGTAAATGTCACCTCATATAACTCGGGTTCTATATTCTTATGGTAACGAGTGAATTAGGGTCTCACACTACCACTTAGTAAGGTAGTAGCCTGCTTTCAGGTTAGTGCATTTCAACCTATTTATGACAAACTCTCCTTTTATCACACAGAACTTTTCTGAGTAACCCTTATATACATGAGGGAAACTATGGCAAATGAGGAAAGTATTGAGGAATTTAAAAGAATATAGGATCTCGTTCCTCATGAAGGTTCATTTCCATAATTCTAATAGGATTTTGAATACCCTTCCCCCAAATAGGATATCATCTCCAAAATTCATTAATGCCTTGTGAATTGATAATTCAATTCAAAGGGCTACTCATGTGAGTGGGAATAGTATTTAGGACTATTTACCTTTCCCATTCAAGAACAAATGCCCCAAATTCTCTTATTCAATTCAAATTCAAATTCTATGAGCACTTATTGTTCAAATTCATATTCTAGCTCAACCTTAAGGACTTAAGGGAGAAATTCTCAAATTATTATTCAAATACAACTCAACTTTGTATTTCAAAGGAGCAATACAATTTCTAGTACACCTATTAGTTATAAAAAGTGTGCAACATATTCATTTCATCATATACCATATACAAATAGTGGCTACCCCACAAATAACTCAATGTACTTTATTATCCATTCTCTTTCATTTCAAATGCATCTTAATTTCAATTCCAGAATTTACTAGATGCACAATCATGTCACAAGGAACTAAATATGATGATTTGGAACACCATATAGAGTTACATCAGGTTTCCATGAGGTAAAGAACTCAGTTTTCTCAAAACAGGGGGTTGCTAATTGATTACCATTCATGGTAATCGATTACCATATGCTAAAACCTCAAAGCATAGGCTTGGTAATCTATAACCAACCCATGGTAATTGATTACCAGCTTGACAGAGGCTCGATAATCGATTACCCACTTTTGGTAATCGATTACCACTTGAATTCTCTTCATCCAAAAGCTTGGTAATCGATTACCAACTCGTGATAATCGATTACCACGTTTCCAGAAAACTTATTCGTAGCCTAGTAATAGATTACCCACTTGTGGTAATCGAATACCACCTGGTTTTAAGTATAAAACAGAGAATTTAGGTCAAACCACCCAATATCAACCTTTTATATTGCAACCACACATCATTACTTCACAAATATATATATATATATATATTCAACCAACATTTAACATGGCTAATCAAATATGGGTAAGCATAAAACCTATTTTTCAATTACAAATTTCATCAAGTTCAAAGCTAAAATTCAAGCTTAAAAACTCATAAACATATCACCAAAAATATCATTCTTTCTTCATCAACCCTTATTCCTTTCATAATTCTCATTCAAATTTATCAACTCAAAACTCTTAAGAAATAAGAAAAGATTGATGAAACAAGGAAAACACCCCTACCTCACTTTAAGTGGATGATGCTTCCTTCTTTTTTCTTGCTTTCCTTCCTTCCTCTTCTTCTTGGTTACCTCTTTCTTCTCTTTCTCCTCTTGTTTTTCTTTCTTTCTTTTCCTTCTTTCCTTTCTCTTCTCTTACTACTGCTAAATGAAGAGGGTGAGAAAAATGAAAGGAGAGGAAAAGTCAAAGAATTAGATAAGGAAGTAGAGGGAAGGCGGTGGAAGGAAAGAAATAAGAGGGAAAGAATGAAATTCAGTTGGAAACATTGTATCTCTTAAGGATACTTTAATATTCCATCGATGAATTTTCTAACCTTCATAGGTATTATAGAAAATTCTAGGATTTCATTCAATTATCATATTCCTCATTCAATAACTATCCTTATACACTATCCTCAGCTACTAAGCTTCATCATTCTTCCCCAAGTTAAATTAAACTTAAGGAGTTAAGCTAAGAGAATTACAAGCTTCCACCATAACATGCATTCATTCTCAGATTAACCTTCATTCTTTCTTTAACATCTTCTCAAAATTTATAATCTTCTGAACTACTTTTCTGCTTAATTTGGCCTTTAAACATTCACTCAGTGTCATTAAAAATGCCAAATTAATTCATTTGATCCTCCAAAATTTAATACAACTTATACCAACCTTTTTATAACCTAGAAATAATTATTTCTTATTTATTTCTATCATTTCACTTGTTTATGCTAAAATATGAGATTATATGAGCAATTTTTCACATTCAGTGTTATAGTTTTATACTCAAACTAATTCAAAAGGTTACTTGAATTAATAGATAACTCATAACAGTGTTATTAAGCTTCTATAACCCAGATTAAGACCATTAGGTTATCTAGGATGTTACACATATCTACTTGGAACTCACACTTGAATTCCCAACAATCTCTCCCTCAAGTCCTAGTCCATACATAAGGACACATACACGAATACCCCCCTTAAGTGAAGTAACGGATCAATGGTCTTACCAAAAATGACTCTTGTGTCCAATGCCATCAGTAACTATGAGAACAAAGTACTTGCCCTAGTCAAATTGTTGGCTTTAATACCATTTGTTAGAGTTAGGGGGAACCCAAGATGTCGGGGAGATAACATCTCAACCCAAAACCTTGATGCAGTAGGTTCATGAGTCCAACCACTAATAAATTCCTCACTTTTAATATATTCCTTTCCAATGTGGGACATTTTTACTCACATATCCACTTGGAACTTGTTCATAATTGGGTTTTGAGGTTTACTTGAAGAGGTAATAGGTGGTTAATTCCTCTATAAGTGCAACACCTTCCATGATGGAGCGAGGGGTGGGTACCTGTAAAAGGCACTCTACTGCTCAAGTTAGTAGCTACACAAGGAGGGGAGTGAATGATGGAGAAAATAGGGGTACCTTGTCTCTGTTGGTTACTGTATTTATATGAGTGTATGAGGGTTTTTGGTGTCTCAGCATTTAGTGCATGCTGAATACTATTACCTGGGATCGTGGCGACACAATCATAGGAGACAAGATCATGGGGACAGGGTTGTAAGGCCACTATGATTTATCACATTCTCACTTCATTAAATACTCCTATTAGAGCCTCAATACTCATTAAGAAGCATAAAAGAAGGAACTACATCCATTAGGAACTCCATTTCAACAAACAAAATTACCTATTTCTGCCAGACACCATGCCTAGGCATGGTCTAGTCATGCCTAGGCGTGATGTTCTCTGCCTCATAAAACTTGAAAACTAAAACTCCCACGCCTAGGCATGGTTAAGTCACACCTAGGCGTGACCATACGACTGTGAGTTTTCTGTAGAATTCTGCAGAAAATTCACTGTTTCATTAAGGAACAATGATGTTCCACACCTTCAAACATCAAAACCACATGATATTCCACCTCAAATAGGATCCATAAACTCACTACAACTCTTAAACCATTTCAATTTCACTCCATCAAATCACTTTGTGCATCAAAAATCACATTAGACCTAAACCCCCAAATCTAACTTAAATGGGAATTAAGGCTTCAAAGAGATGACAAACTCATCCTTATGCATCCAACAACTAACAATCACGTCATTCTCAAGTTTTCTAACAAGATTCAAGCATTTAACATCATAAACACAAATGTAACACCAGTGAAAACATGATAGGCTTGTATACAGTTACGAAGGTAGTTTAATACTTGTTTATTAAGTTTGTCAAGTTTTGTGATTATCTGAGCACGTTTAGGCACTTTGCTGCAACACTATGTGTGGAAAATAGCTGTTTTTAGCTTTGGAAATGGCTTAAATTTCTTAGTTAATAGAAATAAATGTGGATATTTTATTTCTAGGTCACAAATGTGAGGACGGTGCTACAGTAAAAAATTTGAGGTTAATCGGAGTTAGTTTGACATTTTTAAGCATACTGGTTGAGTTTTTTAATGCTGGATTAACCCCCAACAGATATTAAAAAATGTGGAAATGGTGAAACAAGAATTTTGATGAATCTTAGGATTTATTTGTAATTTGTTGGAAGTGAGAAAATTGGATTTGGTGAAATCTAAGTGTTTTTAGCATATCGGGAGATTATAGCTTGGTCACTTTAAGTGACCAAGCCTTTCACGTTTTCTTCTCTGCAACCTTGACTATTTGAGGCTGCATAATGAGATATTTATCTCATTTCTTATCCCTTCTCATGGTTTCAAAGCAGGAAAAAGCAAGGAGAAAAGAAAGAGCAAAAGCAAAGTAAAGAGAGAAGACCAAGGGGAAGCAACCACAACCAAAGAGAAGGAAGAGCTTAGTGGTGGAGAAGAGCTGCTAAGTGATTTTGTTTTTGGCCATTAGAGGTGCGAGTTCTTCTAAAAAAGAGAAGAAGTGATAGGAAGACTAGTATAGTATTGTTATATTAAATTTTGGATTAAAGCTTATACTTATTATACTCGAACTAGTATGTAAAAGCTTATGTATTACTATATGCCCTTCTGAGGCAATGTTGTATATATAACTTTTAGTTTATCGTGGCTCTCTATAAAAGTTTACATGATTTATATGGATTAGAATTGTGGTTTAAGGTTAGAAGTGACATAGCCAGTATTAATTATCCTTATATATGTAAGATGTATCAAGATACCAATTTTGGGATGTTACAACAAACATCACACTTCAAAACCCCATCCCCTTTATCAAATCCCTCATGAACCAAATAAAGAAGATGAAGTCAAGGAGTAAAACAAGCTTCCCCCCACCTCTTGGTACCAAGATGATGAAGATGATCAAGGATTGTGTGACGTCCCTTTTTGGAGAGGGACTGTCACACCAAACCACAAACGAAAAACGAAATATGAAACTAAGACCCGATTCATTAAAATGTAGATAATAGCCTGTTCAGTTATAAGCGTATAATAATTTGGTGAATTCTTCTTCTTTTTTGTAAGAGAATAAAATATAATTACAGTAGAAATTAACATGATGACTAATCATACATTTATACATTGTATATATATATATATATATATATATATATATATATATATATATTATACGTGTTTAAATACATCAACTGTTAAACAAAAGAAAAGTATAAGCTTTACATGCCCCAAAAGATATACATATTACAACCCACCAAAAAGACAAAACATCAAGCCCCCAAAAGCGATATACAGCCAGCCACCCAAAAAGGCTACCAAAAAGAGACATGCCTCCACGAACAACTAAGAAGGAGCCTCAGATGGGTCCTTCTCAGGATCTTCCTCAGAAGAGGAAATCCTTATAGGAGCGGCTGACCCACGAGCGGGAGCTCGTGCGGAGGACAAAAATGAATCTGAATCCTCGGGTGGGGTATACACACGCTCACCCTACACCTCTCGCACAAGCATGTAGAACTCCAACCAAACATAAAAAATGAAAGAGAAAACAGGGGGATTATAACGACCCCATGCTAGAGACACAGTCACATCTCCTACATAAACAAAGCACTCGGTATCGAAATCCATGTGCCAGCTATCACCACCTCCATGGAACCTCAATCTGGTATACCCCTAAAAAGCCTCGCCGGGATGTCATCACATAATAGGAAACTAGTCTGACAAACTCCAGGAAATGCAGGCTCGTCCTCTCCTTAGTCTTTAAAGAAATACAGATATAACTAGAATAATAAAACAAAGAGATGAGATATCTAACATCATTACCAGTTATGGCAGTAAAGAAGCATAAACGACGCATAACACCAAACAACATAGTAAGAATAATAAATAGCATCAAGATTCAGGTAATAAGCAATTTAATATCCCAGGCAGTCATAAGATCAATAAAGAAACAGTTTCATAATCACATAAGTACATGGCAGGTAAAAATGATGACTGACTATGTACATGCACAAGATACCAAAGATCCTACTCCATAGAATTAAACATAACATTCAGAGAGAATGATTAGGGAGACATGTTTGTATATCATCAGCCTCAAATCAAATGGTTCAATCTCAATAAAATTGCGCAACAAGGCTCATAAAAGACATTCTTTACAAGATCGTGATATAGGACAGTGTCTTAGTCCAAATCATCGGTGTGTTTGCATCGATCTATCCCACGATACAGAGGAGCTACCAACTGCCCATTACGAGATACCCGCACCCCAATGCCCCCAAGGTCAATGAGTAACCTACACTAGTCTATTCGCACCCGCACTAAGGTGTGATTCAATCTCCTAGGTATGCAGTCTTACAACAATGTCCATCGGACTTTCACAATGCATGATGGCTCAATGCATATTCATGTACATTCAACAATAATACATTTTTCCACAATTACGCCACAATTTAGCCAAATTAAACATCAACAGATTCTTGATCCCACTTATGAATCCATAACAGTACATTATCAAATTCTCAAATGTGAAAACACACCCTTAAGGTTCATTATGGAATCTCACTTTAATTTCAACGTTTCTTATAAAGTCTTTCTCTAGGGGAATTCTCTTGCATTTTACTTAATCTTTATTACTCAAATTAAATAAGTTTTTTACTTAATTCTAAACCTAATTCTCTTATGGTAATTTAGTTTAGGTTGCTCAACATCTCACTTACACTCATGTTCTTCCTTTGATTAAAATTATTCTAAGTTATATAGCAAAATTTTATTCCTTATTCTTTCTATTTTTATGAATCCCTAATCAACATCTAATCCTCTAATTGGTTAAGTTTCCATTAGAACACAAAGTTTTACTATCTTTTTCCCTAAGAGGTTGATAATCACATATTTTATACATTTTAGTCATTTACACTCTCTATATACTTAATTGATTGAGTTTAGTTATGTTTTGTAAGTTTGGACTGAAATTGGACTTAATTGATTTTTCTAGTATTATTTGGGTCTTACACTATTTCTGTATTTCTACCATATCTTAAGTTCTAGATGTGTTAAAATTATGTATCTTACCTTGTAGGAAAGGTAAGAGAGAGCTCTACAACTTTCATGAAGAGCTCCAGGTAAAATATGGACATCTAGAGGAGCTAAATGGGCTTGGAAGTCAAAACACGAGTTTTGTGACTGGACCTGAATAGTGTGCAGTAATCAGAGCATAACTCGGGCTGTAGGAGCTTTTTTGGGCTGAAATTTGGAGACTTAAAAGTTAAGACCCATATCTACAACTTTCATGCAGAACATAAGAGCTCATTCGGACATCTTGGATGTGATATTGGGTCTGGAAGCCAAAATAGAGGTACTGAAACTAGGCCTGAATAGTCTGCAGTAATTGGATCATATTTTGGGCTGTAGGGCGAATTTTTGGATGACTTTAGTGGCATTGGAAAGATGAGACAAAATGCTACAACTTTCATGAAGACCACGTTACTTCATTCTAATGGCATCCATGAGATCAGCACTAAATGATTTCAGAGACAAAGAATCTCAATAATTTTCCACTCACCAACTCACCATTTGGCATTTTCCACTCATCCACCTACTCCTCACCTACTCTTAATCAGCCCCCTTGTCATTTTGTATCTCTAATCCTCTATAAAAGGCTCCATTGGCTTATCATTTTGGAGACTTTGGTGTTAGGCTTAGTTTTGAGAAGTTATTGTTATGCTTGTTTATTATTTTTCTTTGTTGTAATTTTCTCTTACTCTAAATTGAAGTTATGTTCATTTTTCTCTTCTTCTCTCTTTCTTTCTTCTTGTCTATGAGTAACTAAATCTTTATCTTGCTTGGGTGAAAAAATGAAGCTCTTGGTAATGAAATAAAGTTAGATTATTCTATTTCTTGTGCTTAAATGATATATTATAAAGTGGACATTATATGTGTTGTATTTTGTTTCCAATCAATTTAGAAACCTTCTTTGTATAATGGAGATCTTGATTTATTGTAGATAATAGGATTGGCACAGTGAATGCTTGAACTCATTTACAAATGTTAGTAGATAATTAAAGGAATCATAATATGATTGTATATATAATTGAACTTTGAATGTTATATTTTCCTATTGGAACATCCGTTGTGTGTGGATTTCAATTGAGTTATAAAGAGAAATAATCTTGCCTTTAATTTATTACCAAGAGTGGATCTCCTAACCCAAGCAAGTTCTTAAATTTAATTGTGAACAAGTTTTATTATTTTGTGACAAATCCTTTTCTTACCTCAAATAATTTCTCTTCATCAATTCCCTATGGATCAACCTCGGACTCCCGAGAATTTATTACTTGAGACAACCTGCACTTGGATTTGCATCCTTAAATCCCGCATCAAGTTTTTGGTGTCGTTGCCGGGGACTTGATTTGAAGTTTTAATTTATTCAGGTTCTTTTACTTTAATAAAATCTATTCTTTCTTCTCCCTCACTGGAGCAAAAGATTGGCTTGCCGATCCTTCAGTTTCTTTACTAACTCTCTAACTTTCTAACTATCTAACTTACTAACCTACTAACTTGTTAATATACTAACTTTTCAACTTTTATATTTATGTCATTTATTTATGTTTACTAACTTTTATTTTATGTCATTTATTTTTGCTTACTAACTTTTATTTTTTGCTCTCTAACTTTTAATTTATGCCATTTATTTTTTGCTCTCTAACTTTTAAATTTCTGTTATTTATTATTGCTTTCTAACGTAATGAAATAATCTTTCTTCTTCTCTTCTCTTTCGCCGGCTCTAGTGGGGCTCTACTCTCTCTCCGATTTTTATATTTTAAATTTATTTTTTGCAATTTACTTTATGCACTTTACTTTTTGTACTTTATTTTCTCGTATTTTATTTTCTCGCACTTTATTTTTTCTATTTTACTTTCTACACTTTCTAACTTACTAATTATTAACTATCTAATTATCTAACTTTTTAATTTATCAGTTATCTAACTTTTTTATTTTATCAGTTATCTAACTTTTTACTTGTTAATATTTATTGTGTGGTTGGTTTATACCACATCCTTATTAATATTTAATGGCTGGTATAAACTGTCGACTTGTACATTATTTTTTCTATTTTAAGTCATTTATTTATGCTTAATTGGTGTCATGATTTAAATTCTGGTCGTTTAATTAAAATTAATCTTGGTACTTTATATATTGATTTGTTTGAATCACAATCACACACAATTGACACAATGACTAAAAATGAAAGTGTACATGATGAACATGAAAATCAACCATTGCGAACCATGCGTGAATATTTGCAACCACCTCGAAATTCTAGTCTATCATGCTTTATCTTTCCACTCAATGTCAATAATTTTAGATTCAAGTCAGGTATGATTTCTTTACTTCCTAATTTTCATGGTTTACAGTCTGAAAACCCATATTTACATCTGAAAGAATTTGAAGAAGTATGTATTGCTTTCAATGACCAAAATTGCACTGAAGATATTGTTAAGCTTAAATTGTTTCTTTTTTCTTTAAAAGATAAAGCAAAATCTTGGCTTAACACGTTGAAACCAGGATCAATTGTCACATGGCAAGAAATGCCAGGTGAGTTCTTAAAAAAAAATTTTCCAACACATAAAACCAATGCTATGAAAAGACAAATCCAAATTTTTTTTCCAAAATTCAAATGAATCATATTTTCAATGTTGGGAATGGTTTAAAGGTTTGTTAAATTCTTGCCCACATCATAGTTTTGAAAAATGGCACACTATAAGCTTCTTTTATGAAGGTTTAACACCTGAAACTAAATAATTTGTGGAAACAATGTGTAATGGTGAGTTTCTTGATAAAGAACCTGATGAAGCTTTAAATTATTTAATCCAACTGGCTGAAAATTCTTAATCTTGGCATAATACTAACCCTTCTGAAAATTCAATTAGATCTAACTTTGCAAGTGCTAATAAAGGAAAATATCACCTTAGTTAAGAGAAAAATCAAAATGCAAAGTTTGCCAGTTTGGCTAGAAAGGTTGAAGTCATGGAATTAAGAAAAGCAAAAGAAATCAAATATGTGCAAAATGAAGAAATTTGTGGCATTTGTGATAACTTAGGACACTCAACACATAAATGTCCTAAGATTCCTGTTTTTAAAGAAGTTGTACATGAGCAAGTAAATGTAATGAATAATTTTAAAAAGTCATTTACTTCTTCTTTTTCAGATACATACAACCCGGGATGGAGAAATCACCCAAACTTCAGTTGGAGGAATAATAATCAGTCACAATTCATGCAATCACCACCTCCTCAGGCACAACAGGACTCTCAAAATTCTCAAGGATATGCACCTTATGTCCCACCATATAGGAAAAACCTTAAAGAAACACTGCATGCATTCATAGAAAAGCAAGAGGCCATTAATAAACAAAACAATCAAACCATGATTGACATAAAAGAAACTCTTGCTAAACTTTCTTCTGCACTCACCATTCACGAGAAAGGAAAATTTCCTTCTCAACCTCAACCAAATCCCAAAGGTCAGTACAGTCTAAATGAGGGGAGTTCAGAAAACTAACAAATAGATCAAGTCAAGTCAGTGATAACTCTTAGGAGTGGAAAGGTTGTTGAAAAACAAATTCTCGAACCTTGTGAGAAAGAAGATGAACCGATTGCCCAAGAAAATGAAGAAGTTGACCAAAAGGAGACCAAACTCTCGCATTCACTCCCATTTCCTCAAGCATTGAATAATCCAAAGAAATTGGACCACTACACTGAAATTTTTGAAATTTTGAAACAAGTGAAGATCAATATTCCTCTGTTAGATGCTATCAAATAGATTTCTTGTTATGTCAAATATTTGAAGGACTTGTGCACTGATAAAAGGAAACTAAATGTGAAAAAGAAAGCATTTTTAGCTGAACAAGTAAACTTCATTCTTCAAAATAATAATGCGTTGAAATATAAAGACCCTGGTTGTCCTACAGTTTCATGCATTATTGGAGAACATAAAATTGAAAAAGCTTTACTTGATCTTAGTGCTAGTGTCAATTTGCTTCCATATTCAGTTTATCAGCAACTTAACTTAGGTGAGCTAAAACCAACTTCTGTAACTCTTTTACTTGTCGATAGATCAATTAAAATTCTAAGAGGAATAATGGAAGATGTGTTAGTTCAAGTTGATAAATTCAAATATCTTGTGTATTTTATTGTCCTAGATACTGAACCTATGGTTGATAGTTGTAAGTCAATTCCTGTTATTTTAGGTTGTCTATTTTTAGCAACATCTAATGCTTTGATAAATTGAAGAAATAGAGTTGTGAAGCTAACATTTGGAAACATGACACTGGAGCTCAATGTTTTTAACATGTGCAAGCAACCACAGGAAGTCCTTGATGAAAAGGAGGAAGTTGAAGGAATTGAAGTCATTATAGATGATCATCTTCAAACAAGGAGTTCTTCTGACCCATTAGAAATTTGTTTAGTCAATTCATTTGAGTCAGGCATGCAATTAGAAGATGATATCTCTGAAATATGTTCTTTGCTTGATTGTACACAAGTAATGGAGTACAAGGGATGGAAGCCAAGATTTGACGAGCTAAAACCTATGAATGATAATGCTCATGAAGAAGTACCCACAGCGGAACAAAAGCCATTACCTGCTGGGTTGAAGTACACATTTTTGGGAGAAGAGAAAAGCTTTCCAGTGGTAATTTCCTCATCTCTTACTGAAGAACAAGAAGGTATGTTAACAGAAGTACTTAAAAGGCATAAAAGTACAATTGGATGGACATTAAAGGATATAAAAGGTATTAATCCATTAATTTGTATACATAGAATACATTTAGAGGATAATGCTAAAACTTCTCAACAACCTCAAAGAAAATTAAATCCACACATGAAAGAGGTAGTTAGAGTTGAAGTCCTTAAATTGCTTGATGTTGGAATTATCCATCCTATCTCTGATAGGCAATGGGTAAGCCCTACACAAGTTGTGCCTAAGAAATCTAGAATAACAGTGGTTGGAAATGATAAAGGTGAATTAATACCTATGCGAGTCTCATCTAGTTGGCGTATGTGTATTGATTTTAGAAAATTAAATGCTGCTACTTGGAAAGATAATTTTCCTTTGCCATTTCTTGATCAAATTTTGGAAAGGGTAACAGGACATCCATACTACTGTTTTCTTGATAGTTTTTCGAGTTATAATCAAATACCAATTGTATTAGAAGATCAAGAAAAGACCACTTTTACATGTCCATTTGGTACTTGTGCATATAGAAGAATATCTTTTAGCCTTTGTAATGCTCCAACAACATTCCAAAGATGCTTGTTAAGCATTTTTAGTGACATGATTGAACATTATTTAGAGATTTTCATAGATGACCTGACAGTTTTTGGAGATTCTTTTAAAAATTGTCTTGATAATTTGGAAAAAGTTCTTAAAAGATGTGAAGAAAATGGATTTGTGTTAAATTGGGAAAAATGTCATTACATGGTTACCCCAGGAATAGTATTAGGTCATGTGATATCTTCTAAAGGAATTGAAGTTGATAAGGCTAAAGTTGAATTAATTGCTCATTTGCCTTCCCCAAAAATAGTCAGAGAAGTTCATTCCTTTTTAGGACATGCATGATTTTACAGAAGATTCATTAAGGACTTTAGTGCCATATCTAGACCATTATGTAATCTTCTGTTGAAAGATGCACCATTTAATTGGACTCAAGAATGTCAAAAATCTTTTGAAAAATTAATTGGTCTTTTGACATCTGCTCATATCATGCAATCTCCTAACTGGTCTTTGCCTTTTGAGTTAATGTATGATACTAGTGATTTTGCTGTTGGTGTTATTTTAGGCTAAAGAAAGGAAGGTAAGCCTCATGTGATTTGTTACGCAAGTAGAACTTTAAATAGTGCACAAATGAATTACACCACTACTGAAAAAGAACTACTTGTTGTAATTTTTGTATTGGACAAATTTTGATCTTACTTAATTAGTTCTTCTATTGTGATTTTCACCGATCATGTTGTTGTTAGATATTTGATGTCTAAGCAGGATGTCAAACCAAGATTGAAACGGTGGATCTTATTGCTTCAAGAATTCAATATCATAATAAAAGATAAGAAAGGAGCTGAAAATGTTGTCGCTGATCATTTGTCCAGACTTACAATAGGCTCGCCTTTTGATAACACATCCATCAATGATTCTTTTCTCGATAAATTTTTATTTTCTGTCAATTCCATGCCTTGGTTTGCTAACATAGTCAACTTTCTTGTAACAAGAAAGATGCCGTCTCAATGGACGCACCAAGATAGAAGGAAAATTTTGACAGAGGTGAAAAATTTTTATTGGGATAACCCATACTTGTTCAAATATTGTCCTAACCAAATCTTTCAGAGATGTGTGCCCGACAGTGAGGTAGGTAGTGCCATTAAATTTTGTCACTCAGCAGCATGTGGAGGTCACTTTTCTTCAAAGAAAATAGCTACGAAAATCTTGCAGTGTGGATTTTATTGGCCCACTTTATTTAAGGACTGTTGTACTTTTTGTAAAAGTTATGAAAATTGTCAAAAAAATGGGCTCAATTTCAAAAAGAAACATGATGCCTCTGAACCTCATCCTTGTCATTGAAATTTTTGGTTGTTGGGGAATTGATTTCATGGGCCCATTTCCATCTTTATTTGGATTTGTGTATATTTTGGTTGCAATTGATTATGTCTCAAAATAGATTGAGGCGATTCCATGCCGACACAATGATCATAAAATTGTTCTCAAATTTTTAAAAGAAAATATCTTGTGTCGATTTGGAATCCCTCGAGCTATCATCAGTGATGGGGGAACACATTTTTGTAATAAACCATTTGAATCTTTAATGAAGAAATATGGTATTACACACAAAATTGTCACCCCTTATCACCCTCAGACAAGTGGACAAGTTGAATTGACAAATAGAGAGATTAAACAAATTTTAGAAAAAATGGTTAACCCAAATCGTAAAGATTGGTCTTTAAGACTAAACGATGCACTTTGGGCTTACTGTACTACTTTCAAAACATCCTTGGGCAAGTCACCCTATCAGTTAGTCTATGAAAAACCTTGTCACTTGCTTGTAGAATTGGAACATAAAGCATTTTGGGCCATTAAAGCTTTCAATCTAAACCTTGATGATGCTTGCAAGATACGCAAATTTCAATTAAATGAAGTTGAAGAATTGAGAAATGATGCATATGAAAATTCAAAGATTTATAAAGCTAGAACAAAAGCTTTTCATGACAAGACAATTTTGAGAAAATCTTTTGAAATTGGTCAAAAAGTTCTGCTTTATAATTCTCGTCTGCACTTATTCCCTGGAAAATTGAGATCTAGGTGGAGTGGTCCTTTTGTTGCCAAACATGTGTATCCTCATGGGGCTATAGATATTGAGAATCATATGAATGGTGATGTGTTTAAAGTCAATAGACAAAGACTCAAACTATTTCTGGAAAACTAAGTTGATGAGGTAGAATTTATCTCTCTTTTTGATCCTTGTTATGAATAAAATTTATTCTGATTTTGTTGACTTGTTTTTGCAGTTCTTTGTGTTGCTAGTTAAGTAGCGGATAACGGTACTCCGTGGCTCTCGAGTCGGTTTATTTTTCAGTTTCTTAAAATAACTGAATCCTTCTCCTTTAAAGCCTAGTTCAATTGGAATATTAAAATCATGCAATTGATGGCTAATCAATAACAAGCATTAAGCATAGATATGGATGAACAAAACCAAATTCATTGAAAGAATACTCAACCAATTACAAGATATTCAAATCCATAGCAAGATCGTAGAGAGCCACTAGATTAAAGTTTAGTTACACATCATAAAAGAATAGCAAACTAAGGAATTCAAGAAACCCATCAAATTACAAATCAAAAGAGAAAAGGGAAAGAATGAACAAGAATGGTGAGAATCTAATGCTTGATCTTTCTCCTTGATCTTGATTCTTCACTTGAATCACTTTTATCTTTCAAGAGTTCCTCCTCCTCCCACTTGCTCTAGGGATTTCGTGCTTTGTGAAAAATAGCCTCCTTGAAAATGCCCTCCAAAATCAGATAAAAAGGGCCAAAATCGCAAACCAGGGTTTTAACCAGGCGTGGTTATGATGCACGTGCCTTCCTCTGCTAGCCACGCCTAGGCGTGGCTCTTCCATGCCTAGGCATGGGTGCCTCTGTCTGATAACCCTGAAAAACTGAACTTGTCACGCCTAGGCGTGGATGTCTCTGCCTAGGATTCCTGAGAAACTGCAAAGGCCACGCCTAGGCGTGTATTTGTCACGCCTAGGCGTGTGTTGGCAGCACCTTCTCTTGATGTTTTCTTCATAATTTGAGCTTTTTTTCACTTTCCTTATCCCTTCCAAGGCATTTTCCATCTTGAATACCTGTATCAAAATAATGCTAAAGTCCATCAAACCATAATCCATCCAACTTCTATAAACAAGATCATCAAGTATTCAATTCTTAATCATTTGAATTAACAAGCTTAATTCACCAAAGTCATGCAATAATTGAACATATGGCCTTGAAAACTTAAGGATAGCATGCTCAAATACAATCAAATTCAAGTGAATTAACTTTATTTTTTTAAGTTATCATACCCTCAAACCTAAAGTTTTGCTAGTCCTCGAGCAAACTAATCCAAGTAAGAAAAGGAATTATAATCCAATCCAAAGGTCAAGAAACATGAGGCAAATTGAACTAGGGCAAATCCAGCTTCCAATTATCATTCATACCCTCCGAAATCACATTTCATTCTCACAACAATTTCCACACAAGCAAGAAATTCCTAACTATCATGATTACCCTTGAATGTCGTTTTTGTGCATGAAAGATTTCCCAAGCTCATGTGTTTAAGACCCTTTCCTAATCATGAAGAGCAAGAAGGATAAATTTATAAAATGCACATGCACTCTCAAAAGAATGTCCTTCATCCCTTTCTCCACTAATGTAGGCAAGACAGAATCAAAGATCATGAGGGTCTTTTAAGATTGTAATGTAAGGCTAAGGGTAGTGGCTAAGAAAGAAGGGAAAGGATTTGAATTCAAATATCAAACACATAATCAACCACTTCCATTGAATCAAGCCAAGCATGTAAATGCATAAACAGAATCCAAATTAAAGAATCAACCTTCTTTATTCCATTTTCTCATCATTTCTTTTTTTTTTATTTTATTTTTTTATATTTCTAAGATCATATATACAACCTTATTTTCATTGCAAAAGGGCTTCAATTCACACAACAGTCCACTTATTCACTTTCTTTCTTTCTTCTTTTTCTTTTCATTTCTTCATCCTTTTTTTTTTGAATGAAAGCTAGTAACCACAAATTCCTAGATTCTTAGCATCATGCAAAACACTATGGCTCAAACCAATAGAACTGCTTAATCATGTGTTCAACAAGGGACCTGTAATGAGGGGTAGAGATTTTTCTTTCACAAGCATGGTTTAAGAGGGTGGAGAGATTAGGTTTAAAGAAGGAAAAATTAGGTCACACACACGCACACTAGACTTCAAAAGGGGTACTAGAGATATCATTCAATCAAGGTTGGCTTGAAAAGCTCAATCGGTCTAAACAAATGCCCTAGTCATTTCCTTGAAAAAGCATTGCCTAGGATTTCGCCTCAAAAGGGAATCATACAAGCTTCTAAGATGCAAATAGACTTTACATATGCCAATTATAAATTTCTTCAACCATGCATTTGATTCATATTCTAGAATCCACCACACATGTAACAGGGAAATTCTCTCATACACAATTATGGCAATAAGTGTAAGCACAAAATTCTGAATTTTTACAAGTGAGTTCCCAAGCAGTGAGGTGAACTATGATCCACACAATCATCGGATACTCAAATCAAACTTCTGGCATGTAAACAAAATTCAATCTGCCTCCTAGAACACTCATCAATTTAATACATATTCTTAAGCAGCCATTGATCCTTTTTTTTAAGCTATCAAAAACATAATTAAAATATAAAGAAAAACTCTAAATCATGCATAAAATTGTCCTAGCTAAAAGATAGGGTTAAGAAGTTGGGTTGCCTCCCAACAAGCGCCTTATTTATAGTTCTGACTGGACTTTGCAGTCAAGGGTTCAAAGCTTCGATTCCTGAAAAATCAAGTAGCTTAATACATTCCATAACATTATCCTTCTCTATGTGCTCACATATGGATGTCAAAGCCAAAACAAGGGAATCATCAGTAGAACTAGTATGAAATGCATCACTGACTACTGGATCAATCATACCTATGTAGGAGCATCCTTCATGATCAGTTGGAGACTTAATGGATTTGTAAATATGAAAGGTTACCTTTTCATCATTGACTTGCATAGTGAGCTCACCTTTTTGCACATCAATCATAGTCTTACTAGTGGCTAGGAAAGATCTCCCAAGAATCAAAGGTACATTGCGGTCTTCCTCCATGTCCAAGATGATGAAATCGGCTAGAAAGATAAGCTTGTCCACCTTGACCAAAACATCTTCTATGATTCCCTTAGGATAGGTGAGGGAACGGTTAGCTAGTTGCAAAGTAATCAAAGTCGGCTTCACCTCCCCCAAACCTAGCCTTTGGAAGATGGATAGGGCCATCAAGTTTATGCTTGCCCCTAGATCACACAAGGCTTTTCCAAAGAATTGGCTCCTGATTGTACATGGAATGGTGAATTTCCCTGGGTCTTTCAATTTGGGAGGTAGCTTGTTCTGCAATATAGCACTAAACTCCTCTGTGAGAGCTACAGTCTCATAATCCCCTAATTTCCTCTTCTTGGACAAGATGTCCTTCATGAACTTCACATAACTCGGCATTTGTTCCAAAGCCTCAGCAAATGGTATGTTAATGTGAAGTTTCTTGAAAATCTCCAAGAACTTTTTGAATTGAGCATTAAGTTTTTGTTTAACTAGCCGATTGGGGAAAGGTAGAGGTTGTGTATAAGATTTGTCCTTCTTCTTCATGTCTTCAACCTTTCCCTTTGCAATTTTCTCATTTTTCTCAACCTCTTTGCTCACAACCACTTCATCTTGTGCCACCTCAACTTCTTCTTCAAGAAGTTTAGTCTTGGGATTCCCTTCAATTTTCTTCCTACTCTTCAACGATATAGCCTTACACTGCTCGTTAGGGGCACCCTTAGGATTGTTGATGGTGTCACTTGGGAAATTCCATGGGGCCCTATTATTTAGAGCTTGCGCAAGTTAGCCCACTTGAGTCTCAAGATTCCTCAATGAAGCTGCTTGGCTTTACATTAATGCATCGTGGGATGCTAGCCTTGAATCAGTCTTGGTCATGTAATCTTATTGACTGGTCATAAACTGAGCAAACATCTTTTTCAAATTGGAAGTTGAAGTCGATGTTGAAGTTTGGGCTTGAAGGGGGCTCTGTTGTTGAAAACCTGGAGAAGCACAAGGTGCTTGATTATGCTGATAAGATGAGGAAAAGCCTTGAACATTTCCACCCCATGAGAGATTATGATGGTTCTGCCAACTGGGGTTATAAGTATTACCAAAATCAGTGTTGTGACCTAGTTGACGGAATTGACTAGCATATTGTACACTTTGCAAGCTAGCCGTACAATTTGCAGTAGAGTGACGGTCCCCACAATGATCATAGACCTCAGTTGTGATATTAGCTCTGCTTGCAACTGAGTTGACTGCCATGGTGTCAAACTTCTTGGAAAGTGCTGCCACTTGAGCGGAAAGCAATGTGAGAGCATCAACTTCATGTATCCCAGCCACCACTCTCCTAGGAGCAACTCTCTCTGCTGGCCACTGATAATTATTATTAGTCATCTCTTCCAAAAGGTTGTAGGCTGCATCCACAATCTTACTCATAAGCGCCCCTCCAGCTGTTGCATCAATTATGGAACGAATGGAGGTTGTCAAGCTATTGTAGAAAGTATGAACCAACATCCATTTTGCTATGCCATGGTGGGGGCATTTCCTTAGCAAATCTTTAA
The DNA here is from genome assembly GCA_029884605.1 of Ormosia emarginata. Taxonomy (NCBI): domain Eukaryota; kingdom Viridiplantae; phylum Streptophyta; class Magnoliopsida; order Fabales; family Fabaceae; genus Ormosia; species Ormosia emarginata. Next base: position 2,637,639 of record JAQQTP010000041.1, on the reverse strand, counting down.
ATTGTTCCCATGCTTCATATAAAGTTTCTCCTTCAAATTGCCTGAAGGACAAGATGTCATTTCTGTACTTTATTGCCTTCATGGGAGGAAAGAATTGGTCCAAGAACTTGTGAGCTAGCTCTTCCCAAGTAGTGATGGAATGCTCAGGTAAGGATTGAAGCCATGCCTTAGCCCTATCTCTCAAGGAAAAAGAGAAGAGCCTTAAGCGAGCCTCATCATTAGTCATTCCTTGGTGCTTGAAAGTATCACAAATTTCTAGGAAGTTGGCTAGATGAGCATTAGGATCTTCATGGGGTAAATCTCCAAATTGCACATTATTCTGAACCATCTGAATAATTATAGGCTTGATCTCAAAAGTTTATGCTTAGACAACTGGTCGTCTAATGCTAGATCAGATTTCTCTAGCATTTAGGGTGGCATACTCCCTCAAGGGTCTTTCAGTATTTTCTTCCTCCGCCATCTCAAAATTATTAACCAAAGTTGGTACTTGTGCTTGTACTTGTCGTTCTCTTAGCAATCTATGAAATGTCCTCTCGATCTCAGGATCATAAGAAAATCAAGACACACCTTGAGTTCTTCGTATACAAAAGCCAAGTATCTGAAAATCAAAAAATGCAAAACGAAACAAACGAAACTTGAAATAAGAATTATGAATAAATGTAAGAAATAACACACAATCTAAACTCAATCCCCCGCAACGGCATCAAAAACTTGTTGACTGTTATCTGTAACTCTGCAAACGCACTGGTCGACAAGTAATATAAATGAGAGTTAGAGTATCGTGTTCCAAGGGATTGATAATTAGAAGAATGCTAAACTTAACCAAATTTCACAAATTTTTATCCAAGTAACCGAAGGAGAGTGGGTTGTAATTAAATAACAACTTAAAGGAACAAAACAAGAGAGCACCAAACACTAAATCCACAAGAGAAGATGAGAATGATTAAAGCCTAGGGGTCCCTATTCACTTGCTACTTCAATGAATAATTGCAATTAGCAAGCACCAATCAATGAAATGATATTTGTTAGCTAATAACCATCAATAGATAAAAGCCTATGTCTAGGACAATTACCCATGTAAAACCTAGCTAATCCACTATGTGTCCATATGAGTTAACATAAGAATCACTCATTGAGACCAATTATCAAACACTTACCATGCATGACCAAGAGGTATGTGTCCATCCCCTTAGTTAATCAACACACTCATACCAATAGAATGTAATTAAACATACATCAACCATACCATATCCATATTCACAACACCCTATTTCTAGTTCAATTAGAATATTAAAATCATGCAATTGATGGTCAATCAATAACAAGCATTAAGCATAGATATGGATGAACAAAACCAAATTCATTGAAGGAATACTCAACCAATTACAAGATATTCAAATCCATAGCGAAATCGTAGAGAGCCGCTAGATTAAAGTTTAGTTACACATCATAAAAGAAGAGTAAACTAAGAAATTCAAGAAACCCATCAAATTATAAATCAAGAGAGAAAAGGGAAAGAATGAACAAGAATGGTGAGAATCCAATGCTTGATCTTTCTCCTTGATCTTGATTCTTCACTTGAATCACTTCTATCTTTCAAGAGTTCCTCCTCCTCCCACTTGCTCTAGGGATTTCGTGCTTTGTGAAAAACAACCTCCTTGAAAATGCCCTCCAAAATTAGATAAAAAGGGCCAAAATCGCATATCAGGGTTTTAACCACGCCTGTAACACCCTAACTTTTAGATAAACTACCGTTTTGTCATGAATGTGTTGTTTTATGTTTTTATGTGTGTTATAAAACTAATTTGACTGTTTTGTAACTGTATTTGACTGTTATGTATGATTTACTCTGAGTCAAGAAAATAATAATTTTAGGGTCGGGAAAAATCTTATTTTAATTATTCGGAGCTGGGGGATCTTACTAAACCCAATTTCGAATGATACACGTATCAATCTTTTAATTTTTAGAATTTATCTGTGTAATAAAATAATTTTATATTTTTATAATATTATTTTATTAGTCAGTACAAATAAAACGACCATGGATCCAAAAAAGTTTGTGGGACCCACAATTGGTTTGCAGGACCCACGTTTAGAAAAAGCAATCAACGTTGATGGCTTGAATTATTTTTAAGCCAATAGGAATTAGTCAACAAAGAGGGCTTGACTTGATTTGCACCATTGGATGAGAAGGTTTAGTTTTGAATATCAACCATTGATCTAATCAATGGTTGTAAAGATAAGCTTAATAAGGAAGGCTTTGGATATCCCCTGTTGATTTAATGTACGGTGGAGATTGGTTTCACAAAATGGCTAGAATCATTTGTGACCATTGGATGGGAAGTATGTAGAGAAGATCTTGACCCTCCATTTTTGAATATGCATCTAATGGCTAGGATTTCATATAGAAGAGATCCAATGGCTTAGATTTGATCATATCATTTGGAAGCTTCTACTTAATATCAACCATTGATTTAATCAATGGCTCTCGAAGCTTAGTTACAAGAATGCTAATTAATTAGTAATGTAACTAGAAAATTTATTAAATTAGCCTAAATCTAATTGGATTATTCTAAGAAGTGTAGGAAGTAATTAAATGGAAATAAACCTAGTTAATTTTCTAAATGCCATACGGTTTTGGTGGAGTGTAGAGTAATCAAGAATATTTGATTCAAGCATAGAAAATTATGTAGTTAGTAATGTAACTAATTTTCCTAATTAAGTTAGATTAAGTGTGCATAGAAACTTAATGGGATTAGTAACTTAGTTAGTATCCTATGATCACCATTAGGGTAGAACCTTCAAGAACATGTGACTAAGGCTTGAATGAGCCAATTAGAGGCAAGCTTAGGGGAGAAGCCTTTGCATGTGAACCGTTGATGCAAGCTAAGGCTAGGATGGAGTCTTTGGAGTCAACTAAAGTGGCCACCTCCTTAGGAATCCTACCTTGCAGCCATGCACCCATTAGGAGACCATTTCACTTCATTCTTCATCTTTGCTATCACAAAATCTCCCTTCTCTCTCTTCAAGCACAAGAACTCACCATTGTTGTTTCTTGGAGGACCATTTGGCCAAACACCATACACCACCATCCACCCATCTAAAATTTTATCTAACCTTATTTCTCAACTTTAAACACCATTCTAAGAACATCTCTAGTTGAGAGTTCTTCCAAAATCCTTCATCTTAAGCTTGGAAAATTTCTTTGGAGATTTTTCCTTCAAGGTGAAGATTCCTTATTTTCATTTCTAACTTGATTTCTAAGGTTCTAAGTCATGATTGATCCATGGTTTATGCTTTTTTCCTATAGTTATAGCTCTTTAAATTTTTGTTTAAGATCTTTTAGGTTTCTTTGGAGAGTCACAAAATCAACTAGGAGAAGGAGTAGAAGGTTTTATCTTCCTTAAAGGTAAGAGGGAGATTTAATCTCATCAACTAAGTGTGGTGATGAGAAAATGGATTGTATGTGTGTGAAGAATCCATAAGGATTCACTTGTTTGATTGTTTAAATACTTTCTTATTTGTGTTTGATATTGTTTGTATGCATGTCTATAAGCTTTAAAATATATTGCATATGTTGATATATGCATGAGTATTAATTAGGATGTGAATAACATGTAAGGTTTGCATAAGTGTTCCAAAGAACACAAAAAGGGGCGCACAGCCTCAACAAGAAAAAGAGAACCAAAATGTTCTCAACAATTTTCTAAAGGAAGGATTTAATGGAATTAGGTAAATGAATGAAATCCAAAATGATTTAGAAGATAGAAATTGATCCAAAGATCAAATGCCAAGGTTTTACTAATTTCGGCCAACATGCCTTGTAAATGTGTAATCAATCCAAAACTTATTTTCTAAAGTATAGATTTGATGTTTTACCTAAACTCTTGAAAAATACTTACCTTTGAGTTTTAAAAGTATAACTTAAATTTTCAAAGTGTATTTAGTAGTAATAAACTAAACAAAAGAATTTTTAGAGGAAAAACGTAGAAAACTCTTTTTTAATAGATTTTATAGACAAAATACTGTCAAAATTTATTAGAAACGGACAAATAAAAGAGAATGTTTTATAAAATATTTATAACGTAAGGAAAATATTCTACGTAGTTTTAAAGTATAAGAAATAGCTTACGTAATTTTAAAATAGAGATTTTAAAGCTTTTCGATTAAGAAAACGATTTAAAAATCTTATGCGATTGAAAAAATGATTTAAAAATACTACGCGATTTTAAAAACAGCAAAATATATTTACGCCATTTAAAAACGTTTGTAAAAACAATGAAATTGTAAAAATGCGATAAAATTTCTACACGATTAATTGGAACAATGAGTTTTGCTGTCAGGCCAAAGTAGTGGACCTGGACATGTGAAGATATGGTACTGTCAAGTGGTGACGTACTATATATTGGAATTTTTGAGGTTAAGGGCATTTTTATAAATATGAGAATATTTTGAGACTAAGAGTAATTTGGTAATTATTGTTTTTATTCATGCATTGAGTTGTGCCAATTTAGTTGATATTGGCGATTAATTGACGATGCAAATTACACCGTGTTGTCGGTGTGATAAGCATAGTGTGGTTCATCTTGTGTGGACTTGGAGGCATTAGTGTGCGGAGTATTCCACATGTGGACAGTTGGTCGCTCCTCTAGGTCGTGGTAACTGGCAACACACTAATGATCTCGACACGCACTATACTTAATCAAGATCTTGTAAAGACTGTTTAGTACAATGCCTGTAGGGCACGACGTTGGACTGTGGGCTATAGACACGACGTTAGACAGTGGAATAGTTTGGTTGGGCAGCCTGAGGTACTGATAGATCTTTACGAGTCATTCTCTCTGATGTCTGTGTCTAGCTCCATGGAGTAGGAACGAGTCATACTGCATTTGCATATATGTCATGCATCATAACATTATTAATTGTGATATTATATGATACTGTTGTATTAAAATTCTTGTGTTAAATTGTGTTACTATTTATGATGTTATGGTATGCTTTATTGTATTAAACTGTGATATCTACTGTATTGTTGTTTTCTTATTTGCCATGATGATATTGATGTATGATTATCTCACATCTCTATATGTATTTTTTTGTATTATTATTTATGTTGTAAAGAGTTTGAGGAAGAGGAACAACCTCTAGATTGTGTGTATCCTGAGGAGGAGGAGCAACAGCAGACAGGTAATCAGTTTGACGAGTGCGAATCGTCCGATCATCCATATCCGTTGGACTGATTTGGCGAGTATGGCGTTGCTGGGATTTCTTGGTTTCGTGAGACTTGAGTTTCACGGAGGTGCAGAGGCCTGGCGTCTATGTGAGGATCTAGGATCGGTGATCTACTTGGGACATCTGACTGTGTCCTTACGAGGAGAGTTTGATGCTGAGCCTGTCTTTACTACGACTTTGTACCTATATCTGGAGATGTCGTTGGATCTGAGGCGTCATTGGGGAGGACTTTTTCACATACCCGGTGAGATCAATATAGTGTCAACAGCTCAGACTCCTGTCCGTAGAGCTATGAGGCATCTTAGATTTCTATCACCCGAGGTTTCATCTGAGAGTGATCCTTCGGAGGGTTAGAAGTCTTTGATGTGCACTTTGGCATATCTATGTTTTGTAGTATACTGACTCTTTACTACTTTATTTAAATATTTGTAGTTGTAAATTATTTGTCTAACCTAAGACAATATCATATGTATATTATGTGTGTGATAACAGTTTGCTTTGTTTTATGTACCGTGTTATTTTAATTAATGCTAATAAGTATACAAAAAGGAAAATTTTTTACAACTCATATTAATTATGTATTAAATGTTTGGTAACTTGGGTAATATTGTATTTATTTTATTTTATTGCATTCATAAATGTGACATCTCCATAAGGGTGTTACAACACCTAGGCGTGGTTATGATGTACGTGCCTTCCTTGCTGGCCACGCCTAGGCATGGCTCTTCCATGCCTAGGCATGGGTGCCTCTGTTTGATAACTCTGAAAAACTGAACTTGTCACGCCTAGGCGTGGATGTCTCTGCCTGGGATTCCTGAGAAACTACAAGGGTCATGCCTAGGCGTGTGTTGGTAGCACCTTCTCTTGATGTTTTCTTCATAATTTGAGCTTTTTTTCACTTTCCTTATCCCTTCCAAGGCCTTTTCTATCTTGAATACCTGTATCAAAACAATGCTAAAGTCTATCAAACTATAATCTATCCAACTTCTATAAACAAAATCATCAAAGATTCAATTCTTAATCATTTGAATTAACAAGCTTAATTCACCAAAGTCATGCAATAATTGAACCTATGGCCTTAAAAACTTAAGGATAGTATGCTCAAATACAATCAAATTCAAGTGAATTAACTTCATTTTTTGAAGTTATCATATTGATAAATGGATTGAACATTTGTACCATTCTCTTCTTTCTTGTGTGATTTTTACTCATGGAATTGTTGCTCTAGAACTTACTTTGATTCTTTTTAAGGCTATATTTTCACTTGCATACACAAACATGATTGAGACATTTCTTTCTTGAAATAGCTACTTTGACCAAATAGTTATCCTTGTATATTTTCTCTTGTGTAACCACTTTGAACTTATTTGACCATTCCTTATTATTAGCTCATTATGTGCCTTAAAAAAACATGTTTTTACCCAACCTTAGTGAATAAGAGAGCATTAGCCTTGTTCTTGAACAAGTGTGGGGGTGTGTGTGCAAAAGGTTGAAACAAATGGATAAAAAAGAAAGAAAGAAAGAAAAAGCTAACCACCGCTGTAATCAAAGGATTATCAGAGTCCCCTGATACACCATGTGACATATCCATACCTAGAGTAAAGATGGATGCTTGGAAACAACAGGAAGAAAAGGATAAGGTTCAGACCTAACAATGAATTCAATTCATCAATTTGGGATTGATCTTCAATAAAACATTAGTCAAATATTGGTCATTGTCCTTTATGATGAATGTTCTCAAACATCTTCTCTACTCTAACTGTACCATAATGCTCTTTTATTCTCTTTGGTATTTATCTTCTCATACCCATATTATCTCTTCTCGTTTACCATGACCCCATTACAACCTTTAATAAAGTCCTCTTAATTTTTGTATGCATGTGTTTTGAGTAGCGGAGAAGTAGAAGACAAGCAAGCTTATGGTAGTGCAATTGTTCATTGTAACGTCCCGAAAATTTATAATTTCAGGATAAATGATCATTTTACAATATTTGGGATTTTCTGGAATTTTTCTGGATTTTTCTGAGAGCGCAGAATATTTTAATATATTCCTCGTTTTACGTGTACACTGGGCAGAGTTGGCAAAACGATTGTAACGCTCCCAAAGTTAGAAAATTTTATTACAAATAGTTATTTTCTAATATTTGTGAATTATGTGAATTCTTTTAGAATTATCCGGGAATGACGAATACTTTAATATATTTCTCGTTTTGCGTGAATATTGAGCAGAGTCGTGAAAACGACTGTGATGCTTCAAAAATTGGAAAATTATATGACGGATATTCGTTTTATAATATTTGTAATTTTTGGAAATTTTTTGGGAATTTTTCGGAACCGTCGAATATTTTAATATATTTCTCATTTTACGTCGCTGTGAGAAAGAACCGGAGAAATGCGAATGTTTTCTTTGAGAACCTTGGACTATGGACATGTCGACGGGGATCTTACTAAACCCGAGACTTGACACGAGTTACGAGGTTTCATAATTTTCGAGAAATTCTAACAGATAAAATAAATCAATACAAATGAAAAATTCATCTGTCAAATTAATTAAATACGATTGTTTAATCATAACTATTATCCATTGGATAATAGTGTGTAATAAAAATCCTATCACATTATCCTAATGTAATCTACTTTATGTCAAATCTATCTACTTTAATTCAAATTTAATGGTTAAATAATCAAAGCTTCCTTAAGAAGCTTTGACCCAAACATTGACCCATGTGCTTTGGCTTCTCTTGGAAGCCAATTTTCACTCTCTCTTCTCTCACCATGCACGGCTGGAAGCAGCCCCAAGCAAGGAAAATTATCACATTTCATTAATTCATTTTATCACTTTAATTCATTTAATTCCAAGACACTTTCTCTCTCATCCTTTCTTCTTCTTCTTCCTTGAATTTTCTCTCTTCCTTCTCTCTACCATGAGCTACGGCCAGCTGCTCTTCTTCTTCCCTAATCTTCACAAAAATTTCTTCTAAATACATATTATCAATCCTCTCACCATTCTAAACACTTTTTCTTCTTGGAGTTTCTTGAAAATCCTCCATTTTCATCATTTTCTTCAAGCTCCAACTTTGAGCATTTTGGGTAAGTTTCAAGACCACTCTCCCTCTCCTTCTATTTTCGTGATTATGGTTTCTTTAATGACCATCCATGGTTCATTTTTCAAGCCTTGATGTTGTTTTAACAAAGTTGAATTTTTAGGGTTTTTGGAGAGGTGCAATCCGAAAATTCAAGAAGCTTCCTTGGTGTTCTTCTTGTTTTCTACACATTGGTAAGAGGGAGACTACTCACTTCAACCACTTATGGTGGTGAGAAGACTTTGCATATGTGTTGATGGAGAAATCCATCCTTGTATGCTCTTTGTATGCTTGCTTGAATAATAAATTTTGTATGATTTAGTATTCTTGAATTTGATTGATGCTTGATTATGCTCTTGAATATGTTTGATAGATAAATTGTGCTTGATCATGTTGGGGTTGCTAAATGTAAAATTTGGAGTTTCCTACCTCAACATGGTGCCACGGTTTTGACATTGAATCTTGGGTACTTGGAGTGATTTTAATGAACTAAAAACCTAAGTGAACTAATGACAAGAAGTGAATACCTAAAAGAGAAGGAAAGAATGGATTTGAAGACTTGAAATGGAAGAAGGTGATTTGGGATTCACTATTGGGAGGCTCACGGTTTTAGGCTAGGAAGTGTAGGTAAATTGTGATTTAATTATGACTAGGGTAAGACTTAAGTTGATCAATGGATGGATGGAATTAAATGGAAGAAAATTTTGGAATGGAAACCACCATGAGGGCTACTGTTTTGGGGCCAAGAAATTAGGACTTTAGGTGAGCTAATTTAATAAGTAAACACCTTAAATGAATTAAAGGAATAACATGCAAGATGTTGGCTTAAAAGGATTTGAAATTGGAACCATTGTGAGGCCACGACCTCTAAGGTATTTTTGAGTGTAAGTATGTGATTTTGGTAAATTGGAAGCATAATGAATTAGGTAATTAAGAACCTACGTAATGGAATGGGAAATTGATAAGTTAGAAGAATTTGATAAAATCAAGACTTCATAAATCTTCAAGGACTAAGATTGAAAGCATCATGAGATTTAAGGTAATTCTAATTGAGTGAAGAACATGAGAGTGTGAGGCCCTAGAACTTAAATAAATTGCAAGTTATGGGAAATTGAATTGCCTTGGAATGTTAAATTAATTTTATAAATTGATTTTGAACATGAACCTTGAAATAGGGAACAAATTCTAAGTTAGGGTCCATAATGAACCTAATGGCGCATCAATTGACTTGATCCTTGTATTATGATGTTATGGGTCCATGTGAGTGGCCATTTATATATTGATGCTTATATTGGCCTAATGTGGCATATTATGGAATCGTATGAGATTGTGGATCATACATGCTCATGCATAGTGTCTTATGCATTGTGATTGTCCTTGTGGACTGTTGTAAGGCCAAGTTGCCTAGGAGATTGAACACACCTTAGTGCGGGTGCGAATAGACAAGTGTGGGTCGTGTTATGACCTCGGGGGCGTCGGGGTGCGGGTCCCTCACATGGACAGTTTAGAGCTCCTCTGTGCCGTGGGGCAAACCGATGCAAACACACCGACGATCCGGACTTGACACTGTCCTATATCGTGATCTAGTGTAGAATGTCTGTGCAATGCCATGATTGTGCACGAGAAAATTTATTGATAGCACTGGCCTCGGCAGCCGAGTCACAGACATGTCTCCTGATCTTTCTCTCCGACTGTTTGGGTTTAGCTCCATGGAGTAGGACTTTGGGAAAGCATGCATATGAACTATGATATATTCTGTCATCATTAATGTTTATTTCCTGTAACTGTGACTGATTTGATTATTATTACTGTGATGATTGTCAGATTGTTGTGTTGATTCTTGGAAATACCATTGTGATCTGTCTGCTATTGCCTGTTGTTGTTCTACTTTACTATAACTATCATTGTTATTATTAATTCTTATTATTGCTTACAATTGCATTGCTTTTGTTATAAATTTCGTTGTTGCCGTTAATAAATATATGAACTGTATTGCTTTATGGGCACTCTGCGCTGTGTCGTTTTCTTACTGCCATAATGGTAATGAAGGATGGGTGTCTCACCTCTTTCCTATATCCTTGTATATCTGTTTTATACTTATATTGATAAAAGATCGTGAGGAAGATAAGGAGGGACCACACTTTGGTTGATTGGATTGGGCATTTGGACAAGGTTTCTTCGGCTATGTACGAGTGCAATTGCGTGGAGGCATTGATGCCTGACTTGTTGACTGGGACTCCGAGCGTCGTATGTGTACATGGGGTTGCGGCTTTGTCTGCTAGTAGTACCTATCCCAGGGTCACTACTTTTTCCCCTTTTTTGTGTTTTATTCCCGCTGTATTTTATTGGACTCTGTAATTATTATATTCTATGTCATCAGTGATTTGTGTAAATTGACTATATATATATATATATATATATATATATATATATAAAAAGAGATATGATTTTATTTCAGTGGTTGTATCATGGCTTGAATATATTTATATGTCATTCGAGGCTCATATTTTCTACCTATGCAAATTGTTAAATATATATATATATATATATATATATATATATATATATATATATATATATATTATAGACTCTTGAGAATTTAAGTTACTGTTATCATGACTGTGACACACTTGGATTTAGTAACTGTGGTGTAATGACAATTATGCTCTGGTTGCTACATCAATGGGTGTTACATTCATGGGTTGAATAGAGTAAAATACTTACCTTTTAAACACTTGAGAGATTGAGAGTGAATTCTGTGAGGATCTATCATTCTTGATTCATTCTTGATTCATTCTTTTCAACTGAAGTTTCCTGGCTTATTGGTTTCAGATGTGAAGAAATGTTACCTCATTAATACTTTGATCCCTTGAATTTCTGGTTGCTCTTCTTGATTCATCGAGTCTTCTAGAGTTTTTTTTAGCTTTTGAGTCTATGTTGTTTTTCTTTGTTTCTTAGCTTTGGTATTATGTGTTTTGCCCAAGAGTGCAAAAAGCTAAGTATGGAAGAATTTGATAATCACATATTTTATACATTAATAAACCCTCATTTTTAGTCATTTACACTCTCCATGTACTTAATTGATTGAGTTTGGTTATGTTTTGTAAGTTTGGACTCAATTAATTTTTTCAGCATTATTTAGGTCTTACATTGTTTCTGTATTTCTGCCATATCTTGAGTTCTAGACCTGTAAAAATTATGTATCTTACCTTGTAGGAAAGATAAGAGAGAGCTCTACAACTTTTATGAAGAGCTCCAGGTAAAATATGGACATCTAGAGGAGCTAAATGGGCTTGGAAATCAGAACACGAGTTTTGTGACTAGAACCTGAACAATGTGCAGTAATCAGAGCATAACTCAAGCTGTAGGAGCTTTTTTGGGCTGAAATTTGGATACTTGAAAGTTAAGACCTATATCTACAACTTTCATGAAGAACATAAGAGCTCATTCGAACAGCTTGGATGTGATATTGGGTATGGAAGTCAAAACAGAGGTGTTGAAACTGGGCCTGAATAGTTTGCAGTAATTGGGTCATATCTTGGGCTGTAGGATGAATTTCTGGATGATTTTGGTGGCATTGGAAATCTGAGACAAAATGCTACAACTTTCATGAAGACCACATTACTTCATTCTAATGACATCCATGAGATTAGTACTGAATGATTTCAGAGACAAAGAATCTCAATAATTGTCCACTCACCAACTCACCATTTGGCATTTTCCACTCATCCACCTACTCCTCACCTGCTCTTAATCAGCCCCCTTGTCATTTTGTATCTCTAATCCTCTATAAAAGGCTCCATTGGCTGATCATTTTGGAGACTTTGGTGTTAGGCTTAGTTTTGGGAAGTTATTGTCATGCTTGTTTATTATTTTCCTTTGTTGTAATTTTCTCTTACTCTAAATTGAAGTTATGTTCATCTTTCTCTTCTTCTCTCTTTCTTTCTTCTTGTCTATGAGTAACAAAATATTCATCTTGCTTGGGTGAAAGAGTGAAGCTCTTGGTAATGAAATAAGGTTAGATTATTCTATTTCATGTGCTTAAATGATATATTATAAAGTAGATATTATATGTGTTGTATTTTGTTTCTAATCAATTTAGAAACCTTCTTTGTATAATGGAGATCTTGATTTATTGTAGACAATAGGATTGGCACAGTGAATGCTTGAACTCATTTATAAATGGTAGTAGATAATTAAAGAAATCATAATATGATTGCATATATAATTGAACTTTGAATGTTATATTTTTCGATTGGAACCTCCGTTGTGTGTGGATTTCAATTGAGTTATAAAGAGAAATAATATTGCCTTTAATTTATTATTAAGAGTGGATCTCCTAGCCTAAGCAAGTTCTTAAATTTAATTGTAAGCAAGTTTTATTATTTTGTGACAAATCCTTTTCTTACCTCAAATAATTTCTCTTCATCAATTCCCTGTGGAACGACCTCGGACTCCCGAGAATTTATTACTTGAGACAACTTGTACTTGGATTTGTATCCTTAAATCCCGCATCAGAGGCCGTGGACTCTAGGGAATAAGAAATTCCACAAATTTTCATCACCTCATTAATTACTCATCATTAAAAGTCTTAACTCCCAAATTGTTACACAAGTTTTCATTTAGAACCCATTTTTGGGCCATTTGGCCGTGAGCCTCCATAAAGAGGGCAAGGAACCCTTGCTTCCCAATGATGTTTCCAATCCATCAAGATCAATCCAAAGTCATCAAAATATATAAATACAACTAATAAAATCATATGAGATAAAATCAACACATAAGTCATCAAAAACCACATAACAAAGAGAGCAACCCTAACATGGGTTCCTCACAACCAACACATAAACATGCTCTTCACCACCAAGATAGGTTGAAGTGGGTTATCTCCCTCTTACCAGGAGAAATAACAAGAAAAGCAAGATCTTTTTCCTCTTGAAATTCATCCTCCACCAACACAAAAACCCTAGGACATTCAAACTCACAAAATCAACAATCAAAGCTTGAAAAAGGAATCCGTGATCACCAAGGTGACTAAGGATCACAAAAATGAGAAGAGAAAATGGGAAAGTCATGAACTTTACCTCAAAGTTTCAAACTTTAGAGCTTTGTGGAGGAAGATGAAAATGGTGGATTCAAGAGATGGTCACACAAGAGAAAATATTCTAAATGATGAGAAGATGTAAGAAATGAGGTTAGTTGAGTGAAAAAGCTTAGAGGGCCAAAAATGGTGGTTTTAGCCGTGGAGATGGTGAGAAAATGGAGAAGAAAGTGAGCTCCTTGAAGATGGTTCTAACAAGAAATGAAAAAGCTTCAAAGGAAATGTTAGTTCAAGCAAAGTGGTTGCTTGAAATCAAGCAAACCATGGAGAGGAAATGGAGGTGATTGCTGTGGAAGAGGAGAAGAGAAGAGGAAGAGAAAGATATGAGAGAAAAATGAGAGAAAGTGTTAGAAACTTTTTTGAGAATTTTTGAAAAGTGAAATAAATGTGTGGCATTAGGGAAAATGTGACAATTTTGTCACATTTCCCTCCCTCATTGTCGTGGATTCATGGGGAAGAGAGGAAGGAAGCTTCCTCTAGAAGCTTGATAAATTTGGCTTTCTCCAACAAGCCAAAAACAAAGCCTCTTCAAGAAGCCAACTCTTCTCTTTTTTAGAAAGTTAAAGTGATATGACATAAAGTGAACACTCTTGAAAATATGATTTGCTCTTTACTATTAGCTATTATCCAATGGACAAATATTACAGTTAAAAAAACTAGTATTTATTGTCCAACGAATAATAAAATATACTGTGATTTTTATTTATCAGATAAAAATCTCAAAAAATGTAAACCTTTTAAACTGTGTCGGGCCTCGGGTTTATTAAGATCTTCCGTCGACGTTTCCACAGTTCAAGATTTTCCAGTCTCGGGAAAAATATTTTATTTTCCCAGCTTCGCTCAGCGCACACGTAAATTAAGAAATATATTAAAATAATCAACATTTCTGGAAAAATCCACAAAAATTCACAAAGATCACAAATATTATAAAATGTTTATTTATCATGAAACAAGAAATTTTCAGGGTATTATAGATTGGCTATGGAGTTCCAAGCTATCCACTTGATTCCTCCTCATTCTCCTTTTTTCTTCCTTTCCCTTTTCTCTTTTCTTTTTTCTTTCTTTTCTTTCTTTTCTTTTTGTTTTCTTCTTCTCTGTCGTGGGATATGGGTAGCAAGGTCTAACTTTTCTACTTAAAGGATAGTCACAATTTGGTACTAAAAATCATGATATGCTAAGTGTAACACCCTCCTCAGGGTATCACATTTCCGACTCTCAACTCATAATCTGTAAAGAAGTTCATAAAAGGTTTGAGTTACAAAATGTGAGTTTTAAAATTTCTTCTTGCTAAAACATAAATTTACCGGAATTTATAGATAATATTGAAAAATAGATTTAAACTAATTAATATACAATATTGACACCAATTAATATTTAACAATTTAAAGAGAAATATAAAACTAACAGACTCTCTTTTTTTTACAGTAGTAAATCCCATGACGGGTCCTACTCATTAGCACAGTAAAACTCTAACGGTAAAAACTCAACATACTTATTTCTTCTTGTATCCATCTTGATGTACCATATATCTGTTCCTTGTTCACACTGCACACTGTTGAATCCTGAATAACCACTCCTCAATGTTGTCACCAATCTCAGAATATCTGCCACCCATTATGTCTAAGACAACTCGTTCCTTCTATTATATAATTTTTTAATAACACAAACACAGCAAAACAATATAACAAAGAGGTGAGATCTCCTACGCCAATACCAACATGGTAGCATAGAGATAAGACAAACAGCATATCATACAGATATATCATACTATCAACATTATTTATCGTAACAGATACAATAAATAATAACTATCATCATGCCATTAACATTATTATCATCACACAATAATCACAATAATGGCATCATGATTATCATCATCATCATCCAATATTCCTCAATTATCATATCATGCAGATATAGATACTCAGATTTATGCATATGTTGTGCATGTAAACTCAATGTCCTACTCCATGGAGATTTTCACAATTTCGAGAAGAATGCTCTGTTAATTGTCAGCCTTAGCCCAAAGACAATCTTCCATATTAGCCCACAGACAATGCCCAGCCTTAGCCCACAGACAAATGTCCAGCTTTTGAAAAGAATCGTTATTGTCGGGTATCGTTAATGCGTTGCAACGGACTGCATCGCCAAGTGGCATATGGTCCAGCCTTAGCCCACAGACAGATATCCACTGGTCGACCGCCGCGCCTTGACGCCCCCAAGATCCATCATAGACCTTACTATCAATTCACATTCTCTCTTCAACCACAATGTAATTGGCATTGGCTAAAGTAATGGTTTTGATAATAACAAACAAAGACAAGGAATAGAAGTGCAATGGTCAAGTCCAAGGATCTTCAAGATTAGCTTATAGGACTTAGATATTGTGTAAAGGTATTTGGGAATCACACTAAGCTCAAACATATTTTTAAATCTTTACAAATGGTTTTCACATGTTAAAATGCTCAACAAACAAGTTTTGAAAAGCTAGTCTTGGTGGTTGTTTAAATTTATGAAAAATAGGCAAGTTTGTGTTTTGCAAAGCTGACCTTTGGTCACTCTTTTGATCATAACTTCCAAACTACTTTGATTTTTGTACTGATTATTTCATTTGAAAATAGACTCAAATATCTTTCCAATGAGTGGTTGTTTGCTTAAAACGGATAAGAAACGAAGAAGTTATGACCATTTAAAGTTAGCTTTCAAAACCAGAATGTCCTAACCGATTAGGCAATTCACCTATCCGATTATTGCACAAGTCAAGAGCGTTTTTTTCACGTTGTAAAAGCTCCTAACTGATTAGGCAATTCACCTAACCGGTTATTGTGAATGTTAGGAGTATTTTTCATGTTTTTAAAGCTCCTAACCGATTAGGAAATTCACCTAATCGGTTAGTGTAAAAGAAAGAAGCGTTTTCATGTTGTTATAAAAGCTCCTAACCGATTAGAAACTCCACCTAACCGGTTAATCTAAATGTCAGGAGCCAAAAATCAAAGCTCCTAACCGATTAGGACAATTTCCTAACTGATTATCTGGGAAACCAGAAAACATTCTCCAACGGCTCTATTGAGCATTAAATGCCCCCATCCACTACCAAACGGCTCTAAATTTGTTTTGGCTATAAATACAAGTTGTTGGGCATCAAAGAAAAGTTGGAGAACAATCTGAAAATCATTCTAAAGCATTAAATTCATATTTCATCATCTCTTTCTCCAAAACTCTGTTTTGAGCTTCAAGGTGTGATTCCTTGATACCCATAAAGTTTCAATTTGTATTATCCACTCTTTGAGAGAGTTTCTATCATTCAAACACTTTGTTTATCTTGTATAGAGGGTGAGGTATCCCTCTAGTGAAAAAGGGTGAGGTATCCCTTGTTAAAAAGAAGGTGAGGTATCCTTCAAAGGTGTAAAGAAGGTAAGGTATCCCTCAAAGGTTATAAAGAAGGTAAGGTATCCTTCAAAGGTTGTAAAGGGGGTGAGGTATCCTTCTAGTAAAAAGGGTAAGGTATCCCAAGGTGTGGTGAGTGCTCTATTGTATAAAGGTTTTCAAGCACCCGTTCAAGCTTGAAGTTTAGTGGAAAATCTCGAGTGGTTTGCTTGAGAAGTGGACGTAGGTCACAAGGGGTGGCTGAACTAGGATAAATCCTTGTGTTTGTTTTTCTCTAACTCTATCTTTTTACATTTGTGCCTTAATTATATATGCTTGAGTTTAATTTGATATATATAGTTTATTTGCTTGACATATTCTATAGCCCAAGTAGTACTTGAGAAATCTTTATTAGTTGTACCTTTGTCAAGCTTATTCCACCATTGTATTAAATCTCGCCGGATACAAGTACAAATTTTCAGTTTCAATAATCAAATTTGGCATATCAATTTGCAAGTGTTGATTGAAAGTATCAAAATGAATAATTTCTCAAAGTTATTTTGAAAAATTGTAATCACTCAATTCACCCCTCCCTCTTAGTTGATGGTTGCCATGACTAATACACAAGGGTCACAATAGCATCAGCTATCAAATTTTTGTTCAACGCACGAATATCTCAATGCAATTTTGTTCAATTTCCTCATATGCCACAATGCATATTTTTCCAATGCATATTCAATGCACCAATGCTAATCACAGGTAAAATTCACCATTTCCAATGCATGTTCAATGCACCAATGTCAATCACAGGCAAAATTCACCATTTCATATTCAGGGTCCACATATTGGCCCATTCTCAGTTTAATTTCATAATCTCATAATCAGGGTCCACACACTGGCCCAACAGTAATCATACTATATTTTCAACAGCGAAATCATATTATCGCGTTTTCATAGTCACAAAACACTTTTGTCTTGTTTTCACAATCGCGCAACATTTCTGTTACGTTTTCACAATTTTACAACATTTCTGTTGCATTTTCAAATCGCGTAGTGATTTTTCAACATTTTCTCAATCACGTAAAAATATTCCACCATTTTTAAATTGCGTAGCGATTTTTCAACAATATCTCAAACGTGTAAAAATATTTAAATGCTTTCCTAATTGCGTACAAATATTTCAACGTTTTTCAAATCGCGTGGAAATATTTAAACGTGTTTCAAATCTCGTAGCTTAAAAATTACGTTTTTAAGTTACGTAAATCATTTTTCACCAAAATTCCATTACGAAAAATATTTATTAACCTTCAAAAATTCCATTTCAACCTTTCTCAAAATAATATGACTACTCACATTATTTTTCACATTTTCTTACTCAAGAAAATCCTTTTCGTAATTTATTCTACAAATTCATCATTTCATGGAATTAAATCAATATTTCTCATTTAAAATTTCCTAACGCGCTCCAAAACTCAAAGGATGAGTTTTACGTTAGTAAATTTTAAATCACCATTATATTCTCCATTTTTCTCAAATCAATTCCAAAATCAATTCTCTTCAAAATAAATTGAGGTTCAAACACTTTCAACCTCTCTTTTCCTTTCATATACAAAAATTTCATTTCTCAAGTGATAAAATACTCTGATTCCCTTTCTAAATTCCTTGTACTAAACCACATTGTCTTTCCATTTTGAAAATCACTTTATTTCATAAAACCAAGGCATTACAAGCCTTCAAAACTGTGGTACTTGACCATTGAAACCACCAAATATTTTTCCTTCTAAATTGATATGGTTTTACACAAACAAAACCATTCAAAATTCCTTAACAAAACCGTGAGACTCATGGTCTTTAAAATCAAATCATTTGTTTATTTTCATTTTTCACTTTATTTGCAAATCCTTAAAATTAACAACTCATTGCTCTTTTCATTTAAAACTCATGATTAATAAAATACTTAGAATCTTTTGATTCAAAAACATCCTTCCAAAAATCGTGAACACTTATACTTTGAAAACAAACTCTTTGTTTATTTTCCTTGCTTTTCTAATCATCTAATTTTATCATTCATGAAAATATTAATTTATGAACACCTATTTTGAGGTGTCTTGGCCGAAATTCTCCTTGGTCTTTAGAACCAAAAATCAATTTCCTTTCCATCATCAAATCATGGCATACATATACATATTCAAATATATATCACAAACATGCCATAATCAAAGCAATAAATCATGCAAATCATACCAAGCATAGGCAAATAATCAAAGCACATAAACATACATAAATTATTACATGAACATGGATATGAATCCTCACATGGATTCACCATCCATCAAATACACAACCATCTCTCACCACCATACTTGGTTGGTGAGACGAATCTCCCTCTTACCTCTTGAAGATCCTCAAAAGTTCCTTGCTTTGCTTCTTTTTCCAAGTCCTTCACCACCAAGGGCTTCTCAAATACAAAACAAAACACACACATAATTAATATATAAGACTTGAATAAGAAAACCATGGATATGAATCATGGTTAGAACCTTGAAAATCAGAAAAAAAGTGAAGATTAATAAACTTCACCAATAAAGCTCCAATCTTTAGCTTGAAGAACAAGGTTGAAGATGGATGATTTAGAGAAAGTCTTCAACATGAAAGTTACTTAGAAAATCATGTAGATTCAAGATCTATGGTTAGATGAAATTAAAAGAGATTGGATGGTGATTTTAGATGGTATGGCCGAAATTCCTCTTGAAGAACAAGGATGAAGTTTTTTATTTTTGTGAAAGAAAGGCTTCTTCGACTTGGTTAAGGAAAAGAATGAAGTGAAAACACTTAGTTTTCCTTCCTACCAATTTCGTAGAGCTCCATGGAAAAATCCCTAAAAATCACAAACAAATCTTAAAATCAATAACAAGTAAAAGAATAGGTAAACCATGGTTCAAGCATGGCTTAGAAAATCAAAACTAAAAGATTGGGTGAAGAAATATGAACTTTACCCTTTTTGATAGAAACTTGAAACTTGGATTTGAAGCTCAAGATGAATGATTTTGTGAAAACTCATAACTAGAGATGTTCTTAGAATAAGGTAAGGATTCAAGAAACTAGGTTGTATGAAATTTTTGAGTGATGGAGGGTAGAATTAGAGGTCATGGCTGTGAGCTAGCTTGAAGGAGAAGGAGAGAAATTTTTTTTGAAGAGCTTTGCTTTAGGAAATGATCAAGAATGATCAATAAGTGACCAAGACAACTAATAATGGTCTTGAAAGCTATCTAAGCCCTTAAGCATGCACCAAAACCGTCCCCCCCTCCCTGCATTCTCCTAAGAGTGCAAATAATCAATAATGATGCATAATTGACCAAGACATCTAATTTTTTCCTTAAGCTCCTAAACAACACAAAAACCGTCCCCCCTCCATCCATGCATTCCATAATGTTGTCATCTTTTCTAGCCACCATTTAGAGCCATTTAAGCCATTAATTAGATCAATGGTTAGGATTAAGGTAGACTTTTGATTAGAAGACTTAATCTAGGCCATTAGATCTTTCCTCCTTGAAATCCTAGCCATTAGATGCATCTCCAAAATGAAGGGTCAAGATTACTCCTTCTTACTTTCAATCCAAGGGTCATAATTAGTCATAGCCATTTTAGAAGACCAAATCTTCACCATTGATTAAATCCAAATCCGATGGTTATAAATAATCCATCTCCACCGTTGATTAAATTCAAATCCAACGGTCACAAATGGTCCTAGCCACTTTATAAGATCAAATCTCCACCCTTGATTTAAATCTAAATCCAACGGTTATAAATGGTCATAGTCATTTTATTAGACTAATCATACACCGTTGATTAAATCGACGGTTGATATCAAAGTCTTCAATATTAGACTTGCTTCCTATTGGTCCGTCAAAAGAATTAAACTTGTTTCCTATTAGTCCGTCAAAAAGTTGTCATAACCACTATTATTGACTTAAGCAGTATAATTTATATTTTTATCTGCTAAAACCCCACGAAAGAATATATTTACTATATTTTTATCGTCCGATAATTAAATACAGTACAAAACACAGTACAATAAAAAATTTTAAAACTGTTTTCGGATTTAGGTTTAGTAAGATCCCTCGTCTCCGTCTAAACAGTATAAATTTTTCTATACGTAGAAAAATTTTCACTTTGCGTGACCCACCTGGGCCCACGTAGGGACCACCTAGGCCCACAAACAGCCCAAAAACAATCAGAGAAATATAAAAATTTCATAACCATCCACAAAAATCACAAATATTAGAAAACGTATGAAAATCAAGTCAGATTGTTAAAAATAATTAACAATCAAGAGAAATAGATACATAAAGATTTTCCCCCGGCCTAAAAATTATTATTTTCTTGACACGGAGTAAATCACTCAAAACGATCAAAAGTACTGACGGAACACTCAAAACAATGTTACAGCACACAGAAATTACTAAACAGTAGAATTCTATTAACTGTCAAAATTACTGTCAACTAGTTAGGAAATTTAGGGTATTACACTAAGAACACTTACATTCCACTGAATCCAATTCTCTAACTTCCAACAGACCTAAAATAAATCCTATAATTCATTAAAAATCTATTTTCACTATTTCCACACTTTTTCATATCTATTAGCAGCCAATTTGGCATTGAAAGACACAACCAGTATGCTTAAAAATATCAAACTAACTTCGATTAACCTCAAAATTTAACTGTAGCACAATTCACACATTTGTGATCTAGAAACAAGTTCTCCACACTAATTTCCATTAACTATGCAATTTAAGCCACTTTCGAGGCTAAAAACAGTTATTTTCCACACATAACGTTGTAGCAAAATGCCTAAACGTGCTCAGACAGTCACAAAACTTAACAAGCATGATAAATAGGCATTGAGCTACCTCCATAACCATATACAAGTCTATCATGTTTTCCAGGGTTTTATAGACACTTTACTCTTTGTTTGCAGAAAGTATGGCTCCAATGAGCGGATTCCAGCTTTTGGCCAAGAAATCGACATCTCGGGGGGTCGTGCGTTAGGATCTTGGGCCTCAGCGTTTGCTTAAAGGGTGGTTGTTACTACACCTATGCCTTTAAGTAGTGCGGTCCTTGTTCCTGCAGCCCGCGGTGGTTCCTCTGCCTCCCCAAAGCGCTAAGATCTAGGGTGTTGAACCTAGTTCTTTTGTACTGCCACTTCGACCTCAGAAGAGGCAGGCCAAGGGTAGTAGGGACGATAAAGGGAAAAGGTCGGTAGTTGAGGACATTCCAGAGGAGCCTGCCCGAGATAAAGTCTTTTTCAATTAGGGGTCTTCGGGTGTTTGGGGGCCTGCCTTGATTCTATGCCGCTTTCCACTAAGATCGGTGTGGGCTCGAGGTGCAGACTCTGTTAAGTTTATTAATGGCCACCTATTAAGTTTTGCCGAAACCGATGTGTTGAAGGAGCACTGTGTGGAGGAAATCCTTCGTGAATCCTAACTCAAGTGTTTGCATGCTACCTCTTCTCTTCGATATGTGGAGGAGGGCTGGGAGTCTATCTGAGAGATCACCAATTTGGAGAAAGAGCTTGAGATTCTTCGTGGTGAACTTTTCAAGAAGGATAAGCAATTGGTCAAATCTGTTCGGGATGTCACCAAGAAGGATGGGCAGTTGGCCCTGGCCACTCGGGAGATCACCCAAAAGGACGAGTAACTAGCCCAAAGTGCTGAGGAGTTGAAATTGCTCACTACCGAGTTAGATAAGCTTTAGGCTGAGGTCACCCACCTTACTGATGATGTTGTCGAGGTCCCTACTCTTCGGGCTTAACTCGCAGATGTGGGGCCACTAAAAACCAAGGCTGCTGAAGCAGACAGGCTCCAAACCGAACTCAATAAGGCAATGACTTAGGAGGATGTATTGAAACAAAATCTTGCCTCAACCGAGTCTACTCTCAACAGTGTATGGGGTCAGTATGGGCTCTTGAAAGAATAATTTGACTAGCTAATTGACGCGTGGTCGAGGTCTGTAGATGAGTTGTTTGCAAATGCCCTAAGTCAACTTCGTCTTCTAAACCCTGGCCTAAATGTGGAAGGGGTTAGTGCTCTGAAGGAAGTTTGAGATGGTCTATCATGGACATAGTTGCTTCATGAGGTGCCCTAGGTGACCAAGTAAGTTCTAGGGCGAAAGATGGAGATATGATGGAAGTAAGTGGAAGTTAGGCAAGAAAGGACCAGTGTGGTTACAGCTAGGATCATGCAAACTGAGGTGTCCCAGATCAAGAAGGCGCAGGTTGAGGCGGTGGTGAAGACCTCGGAGGGGCAAAGCCTCATTTTTTAATGCCCTGGTTTTTATTTTTCTTCTTACCTCCTCCATATTATCCTATTTATGTATTTGGACAAGTCCTAACCTAGGGCATTTTATTTTCCTAAATTTTTATTTGCTCATGATGACGTTTGTACCTTTGCCAAGATGAGTCTAATGCTCAATCTTGGTGCTGCTTTCACTTGTTGGATTTTATGCCTTTTCGACGTCAAGATAAGTGCGACGTTCACCTCAGTGTTGATTTTACATAAACAATTTTGCTCGCAGGAATCGTTGGGATGGGTCCAATGCTTTGTCCTTTTGGCAGCCTTCGCTTTGCACTTTGTAGTAGTCTGTGCCTGCTTGGGGAAGTTGCTTAGAATTTCTTAGGAGTTAAGGTTACTTAATTGCGATAGCAGTTTTCGCTCTGTTTCTCAACTGCCTGATACCTTAGTGGCCAATCTTAGGGAAGGGACAATTAAACACAGCCTTAGTCATGTGGCCATTTCACCTTTTCGGGGACCAATCAGAGCGCATTATTCCTTCTATAAATGGGGAATGTTTGTAACGGGGTTATCACTTATTTCTTTTGTTCTTTAGTTATGTTTGGGAGTGGGTTCTTCCCAAAGAATGGTGCCCTTTTTGTTTCTCATGGGTTGCTAGAAGGTCATATCCCCTTTTGAGGCTATCTACCTCTTCTTCCCCAAATTCTCAAAGGAGTTTGGCTTTATCTTCGTTTACCCTTTTGGTGGAGGCCTTTCATTCCAGGTGTAATGTTATGGTGAGGACTAAGTAACTGCCCTATGTAACTTGGTCAACACGTTCCTCAACAGGAGAAGACTATTATTCTCGACGTATGTGGCAGTGGAATGGTAGCTTGCTTTTGCTGGGAGCTCCTATCTGTAAGTCTTGTGAGGCACATAGGAATTTCACCACATTTCCTCCTTTACCCTCCTAATGGTTGTTGTGCCGTAAGTGAGCAAGGGTGGCTTAGAAAGTGTAGGATGGTGAGGTTTTCTCCTTGCGTCAACTAAGCAAAAGTGGTTGACTAAGAAAGAGATGGTTGTTGAATTAATGTGGTGCCATGGTTAGCGCTTGGTGATTATTATAGCTTTCCCCGGCTATCTCCATAGTCGTCTTTGCATCAGGGCAAGCTACAGGTTTCTGTCGCTCGAGGAACCATCATTGTTAATGTCTAATCAACATCATCTGACCAGGTTACTCTCTCGGCTTCCTTCAAAAGGGCAATCTTTGCAAGCAGGTAGTTTTGCATGTTTTTCTTGTAAGGTTGATGATGTTTGGAATGTGAAGATTAAAGTTTGCCCTTTTTTTTTAATGTTTTTGTGAATGGAAATGGTCTTGGTTTTGATGATTAATAAACAAGAAGGATTAGTTACGCAAAGCTCAAGTTCAAAGTTTCGTCAAGATTAGCTCATAGGACTTAGGTCTTACGTGTAAAGGTAATTAGGAAACACACGAAGCTCAAACAAGTTTCAAATTCCTTAAATGTGTTTCTTGATTGATAAAATGCCCAAACAAATGGTTTTTAAATAACTGGTCTTGGTGGTAGTTCATTTGAATGAAAATATGTCAAGTTTACGCTTTGGAAAACTAACTCTAAGTCACTCATTTGTCCTTTTCTTTCTAACTATTTTTGAGTCTTGAACTGAAGCTTAGTTCATTTTATAGTAGACTCAATAACCTTTCAAATGAGTGGTCTTTTGTTCTAAACAAATAAGTATTAAAGAAGTTATGGTCTTTCAAACATGTCTTGTTCAAAAACAGGATGCCATAACCGGTTATGACATTTCCATAATTGGTTATTCACCAAAGTCAGAAGCTTTAGCTTATGTTTTTAAAAGGCCATAATCGGTTATGACTTTTGTATAATCAGTTAGCTACAAAGTCAGAAGCGTACGGCTTCTATTCTTAAAAGACCATAACCGGTTATGCATTTTCCATAATCGGTTATTGGATTGTTTTAAAAAGACCCTGGTTAGGCCATAACCGATTATGCAATAGTCATAACCGGCTATCTGGAAACCAGAAACAGATTTCCAATGACTATAAATGGCATTTATGCTTCCCAACCACTTCCAACGGCTCTTAAATGCTTTGGGCTATAAATTAAAGTGTTTGTGCATTGATTACAAGTTGGAAAACATTCTATAAAATCATTCTTGAGCATTAAATACGAGTTTCATCATCTTTTCAATCAATACCCTATTTTGAGCTTCAATAGTGTGAATCTTTGATGTCGTTGTTCTTCAATTTGTATTATCCACTCTTGAGAGAGTTTCTTATCATCGATACTTGGTATTATCTGTAAAAAAGAGGGTGATGTATCCCTCAAAACTGTAAGGGTGAGGTATCCCTTGAAAGCAGAGGCTCAAGCATAAGGGTGAGGTATCCCAAGGTATGTTTAGTGCTCCAGTTTGTAAAGGTTGTAAAGCACTTGTTTGAAGCTTGAAGATATAGTAGAAATCTTGGGTGTTTACTTGAGGACTAGATGTAAGCCACAAGTGGATTGGTGGTTGAACCAAGATAAAGCTTTGTGTTTGTCTTCCTAAACTCATCTCCCTTACTTTGTGCACTATTTTATTGATATAGTATCTTGCTTGATTGATTTACTTATAAGTGAAAGCCCTCTATCTGCTCTATCCATTCAATTTTGATAAACAATAGCTTCAATGAAAATTGATAATCAAGTGTTTTACGAAAGAATTGTGAAATTATTTTACAAACTCAATTCACCTCCTCTTGAGTATTGAGGCCACTTGGTAACAAGTGGTATCAGAGTTAGACTATTATGTAAAGAGCTTAGTAGCTTGAAGAGAAATGATGGCTTCAAATGGTTTTTCTTCTGAAAGTTCTTCAATAAATAGACCCCTTATTTCAATGGGGATGGTTATGCTTGTTGGAAAGAAATGATGAAAATTTTTATTGAAGCTATTGATTTAGATGTGTGGGATGCTGTTAAAAATGGAGCTTTTGTTCCCACGCGTACTATTGATGGTGTAAGAACTAATACACCAAGAAGTGAGTGGACCGATGAGGACAAAAAGAAGGTTCAATACAATTTGAGAGCCAAGAACATCATTACCACATCCTTGGGGTATGATGAATTCTTTAAAGTGTCAAATTGTAAGATCGCCAAAGAAATGTGGGATACTTTACAAGTAACTCATGAGGGTACAAGGGAAGTAAAATGAACAAAAATAAACACTCTCACTCATGAGTACGAATTGTTTAGAATGAATCAAGGAGAAATCATTCAAGAAATACAAAAGAGATTCAAACACATTGTAAATCATCTTATTTCATTGGTAAAGACCTTTCCTAATGAAGATCTTATTAACAAAGTTTTGAGATGTTTGAGCAAGAATTGGCAACCCAAAGTAACGACTATTGCGGAATCAAGGGATTTATCAACAATGTCTCTAGCCACTCTATTTGGGAAGCTCCAAGAGTATGAATTGGAGCTAAATTGGCTCAATCAAAATAAGGAGCGTGACAAGAAGAAAAAAAGGATTACACTCAAAGTCACCTCCTCCACAATTGAAGATAATGATGAAGATGATGAAGACAGAGTAGGAAACCTTGAGCTAAATGAAGAAAATCTTAGTCTTCTTGTGAGGAAGTTTGGAAGATTTCTTAGAAGAAAGGAATTCAAAGAAGGTCATTTTTCCCTCCTAAGAAGACCTATCATAAAGGGGAAGGAACATCATCAACTCCAACATGTTATGAATGCGAAAAATTGGGACATATGAAAATGGAATGTCTCGTGTATCTAAAGAAGATGGAGAAGCTTGAGAAGAGACCTTCTAAAGAAAGGAAAGGAAGAAGGGCTTACATAACATAAGAGGACAATGATATGGATTCCATCGATAGCTCGGAAAATGGGAAAGCTCATCTATGTCTCATGGCTTAAGGAGAAGAATGAGAAAAAAGTGACACCGAGGTTACTTCTTCTAACCTAGACTCTTCACCATCCTATAGTGAATTACACAATGCTTTTCAAGAATTGCATGATGAATCCTTGAGGCTCACAAAAATGGTTTTAACTTCTAACAAAACAATCTCTTTATTGATAAACATTTCTATTTTAAACAACGAGATTAATGAACTCAAAATTGAGAACAAGGCTCTAGGACTTATTGATGCTAACTCATCATGCATAACTTGTTCCTCACATGACAATGCATTCATTCAATTACCTTGTTTATCATGTAAATCTTTTGAAAAGGAGATTTAGGATTTGAAAATTACTCTTGCAAAATTTACCTTTGGAATAGACAATTTAAATGTGTTACTAGGGAAGCAAAGATATGTTTTTCAAAAAGTCAGTTTGGGGTATAATCCAAATAACCAATAAAAATCTTACAATAATTTCTTTGTTTCCTCAAGTACATCAAGTAGCCCATTTATGAAATGCTTTCATTGTGGGAGGAAATGGCATAATGCATCTACATGCACTGTTAGAAAGAACATAAACACCAAGGTTGGAACTAAAATGGTTTGGGTTCCTAAGGGCACCTTGCCTATATCTAACACATAAGGACCCGAGAAAATTTAGGTACCAAAGGTTAAATTTTGAATGTGTGGTCTAGGTGCGCTTGAAGTCCAAGAGCTAAAGTTGGTATCTTGATAGTGGATGCTCCAAGCACATGATGGGTGATGGCTCCGAGTTCTCTTTTCTTGCACCAAAGAAGCATGGTCAAGTTACATACGGGGACAACAATAAAGGGAGGATGCTTGGTGTTGGAAAAGTTAGTAAGAATTCCTCCATTTCAATTAATAATATCTTGTATGTAGAAGGACTCAAACACAAATTGCTAAGCATTAGTCAATTATGTGATAAAGGTAATAGAGTTATATTTGATTTTAATTATTACATAATTGAAGGTAAGGATGACAAGCAAGTTAAGTTTGTTGGTCATAGAATTGATAATATATATATGATTAACCTTGATTATATTACCTCTCAAAATGCAAGATGTCTTATGAGTAAAGAGAATAATTCATCGCTATGGCATAAGAGAACTGCCCACATCCATATAGATCACCTAAACAAACTTGTTTCTAAAGATTTAGTGATTAGTCTTCCAAAGCTCAAATTTGAGAAAAATAAACTTTGTGATGCATGTCAAAAGGGTAAACAAGTAAAGGTTTCTTTCAAACCTAAAAATGTTGTTTCTTCTACTAGACCTTTACAACTTTTGCACATGGATCATTTTGGACCATCAAGAACTATGAGCTTTGGGGGTAACTACTATGCTTTTGTGATTGTGGATGATTACTCTAGATTGACATGGACATTTTTCCTTGCTCATAAGAATGATGCCTTTCATGCATTTAGAAAACTTGCAAAGGTTATTCAAAATGAGAAGAATTGTAGCATTGCATCCATAAAAAGTGATCATGGTGGGGAATTTGAAAATTATGAATTTGAAATGTTTTGCAATGAAAATGACATTGAGCATAATTTTTTTGCTCTTAGAACTCCACAACAAAATGGAGTGGTTGAAAGGAAAAATCGATCTTTAGAAGAGTTAGCAAGAACTATGCTCAATAAAACAAGTCTTCCTAAGTATTTTTGGGCGGATGCGGTAAGTACCGCTTGCTATGTTGTGAATAGGGCTCTAATAAGGCTTATTTTAAAGAAAACCCCCTGTGAACTATACAAAGGAAAGAAACCAAATGTTTCCCACTTTCATGTCTTTGGTTGCAATTGCTTTATTTTAAACAATGGAAAAGATAACCTAGGCAAGTTTGATGCTAAATCTGATGATAGAATATTTCTTGGTTACTCACTTAGTAGTAAATCCTTTCAAATTTATAATAAGAGAACTCTGACTGTTGAAGAATCAATACATGTTACTTTTGTTGAAACTAACCCAAATGGGTCGTGAAAGGAGTTTGTTGATGATGTTGCAGAAATCTTGGCAAAAACACATTCAGAGAATCAAGAGAAAGAGCCCAAGAAGCAAGAAGAGAAACCCTTTGATCCCCCAAGGCAAGAGGATTCAAAAATCATGGACCTACCCAAGGAATGGAGGACATCAAGATATCATCCTCTTGACAAGGTGATAGGTGATGTATCAAAAGGGGAATTTGCTAACATTATGCAAAATGAGTTTGAGATGTCTATGATGGGTGAGCTCAACTTCTTCCTTAGTCTCTAAATCAAGCAAACTGATAACTTCACAAAATGTAGTTATTTATACCCTATATATGTATTTCATAGATTGCTTAGTCCTTGTATTTATGCATATTTAGAAGGTTTTAGGTTTATATTTGTCAAATGCAATTTGGACACCTTCCTATATGATCTTGAGTAAATTGTGCATATTCTTAAGTGATTAAGTGGATTTACAACTTATATTTGACTTGGTGATTTCTTTAATGTAGGATAAGCTCAAAAGAGATGAATTGATGCAAGCCAAGGAAGCATTCTAGCAGAGCATGCCACGGCGTCACACATGTCACGCCGCAGCGTTATATGCATCACCTGCTATCAGTACTTACATCTGAGGCATACGCTCTGCAATGCAAGACATCTCACGCCACATCGTGAGGCGGCAAACTGAGCCTATAAATACTATTTTATTAGATTTTTAAAAGGATGGATGTTTAGGGTTAGAGAAGTTGCGCTAGGTCTTCATTCTGAGGCTGAAATGAGGCTTGGGGAGCCAAGGTTGGAGGCCATCATCCTTATGGAGGAAGATTCAAGCATCAAAGATCAAATTCATGAGCTTTTTTCCTTCTCCCTTTTCTTTCTTCTCTTCCATTATCTTGAACATGTATTTTGTGATTCTATTTTCTTGTTCATTCAGTAGCTGAGCTATAGTTAGGGAATACTTTGGATCCTCCCATTAATATTAATGATATTGTTCTTCTTTGAGTTTATGTGTATGTATGGTTTTATTCAATCATATTAATCTTAATGCTCTTGAGTGCTTGATCAACATTTAAGCTGGTTTGATAAAATCTAATGAACCTAGACATAGGAATTTGGATTTGAGATCATAGGTATGGTTGATGCATAATCGATTCCATTCTAATGGCGTGATGAGTTGATTAGCTAATGTGATAGAAATATACCTCTTAGTCATGCATAGCACGTGTTTGAGAATAGACCTTAATGAATAGAGTTTGCTCTAGTTCTCATGAAAACATAGTGAATTAGGTAAATGAAGTAATGGTTGATTGACCCTTAGACATATGCTTTCAACTAAAGTAGATTCTCAAGCTAACTTAACTTATTCATTAATGTTGCTTAAAGAGTTGCATGTTATTAGTTGAAGTGGGAGGTGAAGAAGGATTTCCCTAATCTCTAACCATTATCTTTATTGCTTTTTAGTTTTTAGTTTATTTTATTTTTCCTATTGTTATGCTCTTGAATAGAATTATTTAACGTATTGGTTGATATTTAGCATTAGAAGTAACCTTATCCTCGTGGGTACGACATCTTATTTTTCATTGTATTACTTGAATGACCCCTGCACTTGCGGTACACAAAAGGCCAAACACAAACAAGGGGTGTGACTTTCATAAGTCAATCCAAGTATTGCAAGAAGCTGCTCAAAAAGTTTGGAATGGACAATGGCAAGCATATGGCTACACCTATGGGCACTTCTTGTTATTTGGACAAGGATGAAGGAGGTAAATCTATAGAAATCTCAAAATATAGAGGTATGATTGACTCACTCCTTTATCTTACAACAAGTAGGCCTGATATTATGTTTAGTGTGTGTATATGTGCTAGATATCAAGCAAATCCTAAAGAATCACATTTATGTGCTGTAAAAGGAATTATAAAACATCTAGTAGGCACTTCATAAATAGGCTTGTGATACTCTAAGGGTGCCTCATATAGCCTAATTAGTTATTCCGATTCTGATTTTGCTGGATGTAAATTGGATAAAAAAAAGCACTAGTGGGACATGCCATTTGCTTGGAAGCTCACTAGTTTCTTGGTACAACAAGAAACAAAATAGTGTGACATCGTCAATAGCTGAAGCTGAATATGTTGCAGTTGGGAGTTGTTGTGCTCAAATCCTTTGGATGAAGCAATAACTTCTAGACTATGGTCTTGAGCTTGATCACATTCCCATAAGATATGATAACACTAATGTAATCAATTTTTCTAAGAATCTCATTTTGCATTCAAGAACAAAACATATTGAAATCAGGCATCACTTTATGAGGGATCATGTTCAAAAAGGTGAATACATGCTTGAATTTATTGAAACCCCTAAGCAACTAGCTGACATCTTCACTAAATCATTAAATAAAGAAACATTCTTCTATATAAGAAAAGAACTTGACATAATGGATCAATCATGCATTTAAACTCTTGCTGCTTAAATAAATTTGCAGCATAATATGTTATCTTGCTGCATAATCGGGTTCATTGCATAGGTTATTTTGTTTTAATCATTTTTTAATCCAATACTGACTTGAGCGTCGGAGTTTTCCCCAAGTTTATTTTGTAAGTGCTTGATCAATGTTTAAGTCCCCCAAAATCTCAAATCATAAATTTCTGGTGCTTTTTGAAGAAAGAAAATTTGTTAAAGGGTTGGATTCTTTGGTTCCTTGGGAAAAACAGAAATGAAAAATGGTTTCAAGGGATGTGTTATTGAAGAAATTATGATTGTGGTGAAGAAACATCATGAATTAAGAAGATATATGAGAGGTTTGCATTTTCAAAGTAGAGAATGATATGTTTCTGGTGATGATTCTGCTCTTTGGAAAGCTAAAATAACAAGTTAGGAGAATCCTATAACCGATTATTATCAAAGTCATAGGAGGGGTCTTTTGTGCTAAAGGAAAATAACCGGTTATCAAATAATCATAACCGATTATAAAGTTATTTGATGTTCTCTGAAACATTCATAACCGGTTATTCTCTCATAACAGTAGCCACCTAGTTTATAACGCATGAAAATAACTAGTTATACAATTCTCATAACCAGTTATGGAGGCCATTTTTAACTGCCAAATACTCCCTCCATTCACGCACCATTTCCACCCTCTTCATCTTCCTCATCCTCTTCCTCTCATCTCTCACTAACACCAAATCCTCCAAACTCATCACCCATCACCAAATTCACTAAAATACAGCATCCAAACACCATTTCTTCTCATTTCTCACCATTCCCACTGCTCAAAAGCCACCAAAAGCCACTATTTCCCTAAGTTTTCATTATATCCACAAATTTTTCACCTTCCACCTTCCTCTAAATCGTGCCCTAACACCTCCACCTTCACTATGGCCAACAGTTCATCTCACCCCAAGATAGCACGCACTAAGAATCCCTTTGTACCTAATGAACCACCTACCCAAGATAGTGACCAAGACATTCCTCTAAGGTTAGACCACAAAAAATTCTTTTCTCACAAGAAATAGATGCACAAATACAAAGTAGAGTTTCAAGCTAAGAATCTCATTCAACCAAAGTACATGGACTGGGAGTTCTTCATCAAAAAAGGATTTACATTCCTCACAGAACTCTTAGAGTTTCACTAGCTGAAAAATTTTGTTTGTGCTCCAAGTAAGTATTATTACCTTGAAGCCACTAAGGTGTATTTCTGCAATCTGAACATCACTGGAGGAAATTTAGTTTCTGATGTTAAAAGGCATAGGATTATAGTAACTCCTAGTCAATGGACTCCTCTGTTTGGACTCACTCATACTAGAGAATGATTTATAGAGGATATGTGAATGGCAATGGACTTGGATTTGATGATTAACAAATAAGCAAGAATTGATAACGCGAAGATCAAGTTCCAAGTTTCATCAAGATTAGCTTATAGGACTTAGGACTTATGTGAAAAGGTAAAAATGAAACACACAAAGCTCAAACAAAGTTTTAAATCCATATTTATGTTTCTTGATTGATAAAATGCCCAAACAAATGGTTTTAAATAACTGATCTTGGTGGTTGTAACACCCCTTTGGAGGATGTCACACATAAAAGAAAATAAAAGAAATAGAAATAAAATCTACCCAAGTTGTGAAACATTTGTTAAATATTATTACGGGTTGTAAAATAATTCCTGATAGACGAAATATGATATAAAAAGATAATGCGGAAAATACGAAATAAAAAAAAAAAAACATCATCACTAATAATATACATATGATTAAGTTATAAACTGTACAAATAATTTACAACTAAGACTACAACTATTTAAACAAAAACAGTAAAGAAAACAATAAAAGAGTTAATATATACAGACATATGCTGACGCGCCCAAAAACATCATGATTATCTAATCCTCTGATGGATCACTCTCAGCATGAAAATGATCATCAGGAGATAGATATCCTAGATGTCTCGACACACGGCGATATCGGGATCGCGCAGTCGATACGATGCTTATCTCACTAGGCTCAGGGTTTTCAGCACCCCAA
This sequence comes from Ormosia emarginata, assembly GCA_029884605.1. Classification (NCBI taxonomy): domain Eukaryota; kingdom Viridiplantae; phylum Streptophyta; class Magnoliopsida; order Fabales; family Fabaceae; genus Ormosia; species Ormosia emarginata. The sequence goes on along the minus strand of JAQQTP010000041.1, from coordinate 2,604,152 downwards.
TAACGCCTAATGGATAAGGGTAACTCTAAGTGCAGAAAAAGTGTCGTAGTCATGACAGACTCTTCATCAAAACGTTGACGTAGGATCACGGTCACACGTCCTGCATACGTCACAGAATCACGATCTCCTCGTAGATGCCAAGCCAGAGCACCTCCATGAAATACCAGCTCTATGAATCCCAAAAATCTTGGCGTCGCCATCCCTCACAATCAATCCAGAGGATATGGATGATCGGATGGTTCTTGATCGTCAAAGCGATCGTCTGCTTGCCGGTCTTCCTCCTCTTCGTGGTACACGATCTCAAGGGGCTGTTCCTCTTCCTCGAAGTCTTTACCGCGTAAAATAAATAAACAGAAAATACATATAACAAAGAGGTAAGACAACATAAAATCATCACAACATGTCCAATAAGAAGACGACAAACAACATATATACGCTTCATGCAATACATAAAGCTTTAACAATTATAATAATAAATTGAAGTAAAATTTAGATATCATAACAATATATATCATAACAGATAAAACCTCACGGATAAAATAAGAAAGATAAGAATAAACAGATAAAATATAATAACCAAATATAATAACAAGAATCAGATAAAATAAACAAATAAAATACGATAAACAATAAATAGATAAGATGAAAATAAATAGACATAGAGATAAACAAATAATATAACAAAACCCTACTCCATGGAGCTAAAGAAAACACAAGTATCAGAGAGAGGAATGATTCGCAAAATCTAATAGTACCACGGCTGCCCCACCAACTATTACTTTCACACGTTGCGTCTATAGCCCCACGACACAAGAATCCATTATCCAGGGCGTGTGTAGTTCACTGGTCTCACGTTGTGGCAAGACAGGGCAAATGTACTACTAGATTTCACAAATCTTGATTAAATATAGTGTATGTTGAGTACCATAGTGTGCTATCTCGGTTTACCACGGCCCAACGGAGCTACCAACTGTCCACATGTGGGATCCCGTACACTAAAGTCTCCAAGTTCATTAGAACAATGAACCACACTACGTTTATCTCATCGACAACACGATGTGATTCGTCTCGTCAACCAATCCACCAAATACATGGCACACATAACAGATAGATGGAAAGCCCATGCGGGTTCACATTTTCCCGACAAATAAAGATTTTCAAAAATAATCAGACGGGGTTCATATTTTCCCAACAGTATAAAGATAGTAACGGTCAATCGCGTAGAAATTTTATCGCGTTTTCATAATTCCGTCATTTTTACAAACGTTTAAAAATCAAGTAAAGATATTTTTCTGTTTTTAAAATCGCGTAGTATTTTTAATACGTTTTCTCAATCGCGTAGGATTTTTAAATCATTTTCTTATTCGAATGCCCTTAAAATTACTTGTTTAAACCAACAAATAGTACTTAGTACATTTAAACTACGTAGAATAATTTTTCATACCGCATACTTGTCTTTAGGATATTTTTACTATCTTATTGGTTCATTTTTACTAAAAATTGACAGTATTTTGTTTAGAATATCATAATAATGGTTTCCTAAATTATCCATAAAATTTCCATTTACCTAATTTTTAACCATATCGTTTAATTCTTTTTGAAATCTCTAACATGCTTCAAAACCTTAAGTGAGCTATATGTTAGAAAATTTCTCAAAATTTCTGTATTTTACTTCCTAATGACAAAATTACTAGTTTTAATCCTTTAAGCTTAATTCTACTCAATTTGTTTCTTCAAAAATCATTATAGAAAATTTCTTATTAACTTGTATTGTCTCTTTTTGATTGAAAAAGGTTTGGAATCAAGTTTTAGAAATCATGATAACCTATATTGGCATGTTGGCCAAATTTCGTAAAACTTCTTCATTTGATTTCTAAATCATGTCAAAGGTATTATCTTATCTAAGTTCATTAAATCATGTTATAAAACAATGATTTTGAATCAAATAAATCCTTTAGGCATGTTGGCCCAAAATTTACTAAATCTTTACCATTTGATTTCTAAATTCCTTTTCTTTGATCAAATCAATTTGAAACCTTCTTATTTCTCCTAATTAATTAAGTTACACTTTAGGAAAAATTAAGAGAACATTTTGGTCCTCACACTTTGTCATTGCCGTGAACTAGGGAATGTGTTCTTTGGAACACTCATGCAAATTTACACATGTTATTCACATCCTATACCTTATCATACAATTCTAACACATGCATTTATATTTCTAACACATGCAAAATATTTCTAACACATAAAACCTAAATTAAAGCTTATAGACATACAATCAAAAGCTAATAGACATGCAAAATTATTACAATCACCAAACAAGAAAGCTACTAACATACAACACCTAAGCTACTAGCAACCACAAAAATTAACAAATACACATCAATAAACACACCACAACCGAATCCTTATGGATTCTACAAACAATCCATCTTCTTACCACCATCAAGGATGATAAGAATTGTCTTCCTCTTACCTTAAATGAAGACAAATGATTAGCTTTCACACCTCCTATGGTTCGGTTTTCACTCCACCAAATACCTAAAAATCTCAAATAAAATTACATGTTATTAACCATGAAAAAGAAGCTAAACCATGGAGAAATCATGGCTTAGAACTTTGAAAAAGAAGAGAGAAAAGAAAAATATGATATTTCACCTTCTAGGTCAAATTTACAAGGTTGATTTCCAAGCCCTAAATGGAAGATTTTGAAGAAACTTCCAACTAGAAAGGTTCTTAGAATGGTGTTTAGGTTAAGGAAACTTGGTTAGAAAAATTTTTGGATGGTTGGATGGTTAGGAATGGCTCTTGGCCGAAAATGGTGAAGAAGATGAACAAGAATGGTGGCTAGGGTTTTGATGAGAGAGAAGAGAGAAAAGTGATGAAGGAGAAATGTGATTTTGGTCTTCAAAGACCTCTTGGCCGTAGACATCAAGTGAGGTGCAAGGTGGGCACCTTGCTTGGCTTCATCCAAGCCATTTGATGAATCAATGGTCAAGATCAAGCCTTGGTGAGCAAGCTTGATTCCCATTGGTTGGCTCATGGTGACTCACCTGGCTTAGTCACACAAGGTATTAAATTCTCTCAATGAGTCACTAGAGTCACTGTTTCGAAAAGTTCTACGCTACGGTGATTAATTAAGCTACCGATCTAACCGTTCTGCTAATTGTAGGTCCCGCAAAAAATATTTTCGGGTCCACTTTCACTAAAATATACTTGACTAATAAAATAATATTATAATAATATAAAATTATTTTATTTGTGATTAAATCCTAAAAATTAAAAGATTATTTTTAGTCTCATTCAGAATCGGGTTAAGTAAGATCCCCAATTCTAAATAATAAAATAAGATTTTCCCGGCCCGGAAAATATTATTTTCCCGCTTCTCGAGCAAATCACACAAAAAGTCCATATAAAATCACAGACAAGATTATCGGACATTAAATCAAGAAGAAAACAATTAAAAACAAAGAAAAACAAATAAAACAAGATGTTCGGGACGTAACGGTCATTTTTCCGTTTTTCCCACAACGTAGGTAATCATCCAAAACGTTCAAATAAAATATCCAAAGAAGATTATATAGCTGTATATCTTTCAAAAAATTAATACAATGAGCTCGTAAAAATTTTTATTTTACCGTCTCAAGTAAACTACGTAAAACGATCAAATAAAATTTGAGCTTATTATCGTAATTGTTTTCATACAGAAATCGAGAATAGAAAAATAGGGACACAGCGGTCATTCATACAAAAGCATGAAAAACAGAAAACAGTACATTCAGAATATTTTCTAAAAATTGGGGCGTTACAGTGGTAGCCCGTTTGGATGAAAATTTGTCAAATTTAGGCTTTAGAAAACTAACCTTAAGTCACTCATTTGTCCTTTTCTTTGAAATCTTTTTAAGTCTTAAACTGAAACCTATTTCATTATAAAGTAGACTCAATAATCTTTCAAATGAGTGGTCTTTTGTTTCAAACAAATAAGTATCGAAGAAGTTATGGTCATTCAAACCTGTCTTATTCAAAAACAGGGTGCCATAATCAGTTATGAGATTTCCATAACTGGTTATTCAGCAAAGTCAGAGGCACAAGCTTCAATTTTAAAAGGTTAGTGTGTGAAATCCATAAGTGTACGGTTTCATTGTCAAGTAATAAAAAGATCGAATCCACAGGGATTGTGTCTATGAATACTAATTAATTAATTAATTTAATTAATTAAACAAAAGGGAATATGATTATTGAGTGAATAGAATGTAGTGACCAAACAATTAAATAAATAAAAATTAAGATGCAGAGTTGTGAATCAAAACAGCAAATTGTTAAGAAAGATTTTCAAATTCAAGAAAGCTTCCAGGATTGGGGGTAATCACAATGATACAAGACTCCTAATTGACAATCCTTTTATTAAAACTGAAATTCAATTGAAGGTGAATTACCCTAAATTAGTTAATGTAACACCCCAAAATTTACTTTTCTACTATCAGAATTCATTCTAAAATATTTGTAATTTTCTGGAAATTTTTCCTAGAATTTTCTGAGAACGCGGAATATTTTGATATATTTCTCGTTTTACGTGTGTACTGAGCAGAACCGGAGAAATGAGATATTTTCTCCGAGAACCTTGAACTATGGAAACGTCGACGAGGGATCTTACTAAACCCGAGGCCAGACACAGTTTACAAGGTTTTACATTTTTCGAGAAATCTTAACAGATGAGATAATAAAACACTGCGAAGAATTTATCTGTCAGATTTGTTAATGCTGACTTTTGCCAACCACAACTACGTCCAATAAATAATAACACGTAATAAAAATCTTATCAAATTATTCAAAAATTACCTTGTGTCAAATCCCTTTTTAGTCTTATTTTCAAGAAAGAAGAAAAAGAGAATTTAGTTAATTAAAACCCCTTGTAGGAAGTTTCCAAGAAGCTTCCTATTTGACACATTTTTCTCTCTCCCTTCTCCACTCTTCTACGGCAGAGGCTATAAGGGAAGCCTAAATAATTTCTCTCCTCTTCCTAATATTACACTCTCATTTTTCTAAACCCCAAATATCCATTTCCTCTCTTCTTCTTTTCTTCTCCACCGTGCAACCACTCCTGGAGGCAGCCATCCTGTGCTTGCTTCATCATCAAAGATTCTTGCTTCCTTACACCATTCCAAGTCCTCTTTTGTTGCCATCTTTTGGTTCTTCTTCTTCTTCCATTTCTCTTCCACCATTGAAGCTAAAGCTTGGAGCTTTAAGTTAAAGCCTTCAACTTTCTTCCATTTTTCTTGCTATTTTCGTTTCTCTTGGCCACCTTGGTGACCAAGAACCTATTTTTCATGGTTTAAGTAGACATTGTGGTGATCACTCACATTGGAGTTTTCTTGAAGGGGGAAAACGAAAATCTAGGGTAAGAAGGAGTGGCACATTGTGTTGTCTTCCAAATAGGTAAGAGGGAGATGATCCTCTTCAACCAATCTTGGTAGTAAGGGAATGTCTTGTATGTGTGTTGTTATTGATTTCTGAATCCATGTATAAAGTTCTCTCATTTTTATGTTGTTCTTGATGATAGTGCATTTTGTTGGGTTTGTATGATTTATTGATGCCTCTTGCATGATTTGAAGGTATATTTGAGTACCTTGTTGATTAAATATGATAAGGATTAGTTTGGTTTGAGTTAGAGGACTTGGAGAATCCTGTTTTCTGCAAGTTTACGCGTGGTAATTGATTACACCGGCCTTGTAATCGATTACCAAGCTCTTAAGGATATAAAATCGTGATTCTCGAAAATCTGCAATCGATTACGTTTGGTGTGTAATCGATTACAGAGATTCTGTCTAGCTTGTAATCGATTACAAGAGTGGTGTAATGGATTACCAAGCCTCTGATGTCACAAAATGGTGCTTCTGGGAATCACGTAATCGATTACAACTTGTGGGTAATCGATTACGGAGGTTCTGTCCAATTGGTAATCGATTACCACGGTTGTGTAATCGATTACCAGGACCTTGAAGTTACGAAACGTGGTTCTGGGAATCACGTAATCGATTACAATAAGATTGTAATCGATTACAGAGATTCTGTTCCTCGGGTAATCGATTACAAGGGTGATGTAATCGATTACCAAGACCAAAAATGAGATTTTTTGAGCTGGAAATGATTGAGATTATGGTTCTTTGTCCTTTGTAACTCAAACATAACCTAAAAACCCTGGATTCAAGGATTTTACTTTACTTAATTATGATAGGAATGTGTATTCATACCGATAGAGAAGAAATGATTTTGAATATGGAATTCTTGGATCCATGACATGGAAATTGTGGTATGTGTGTAATGAGGAATATATATTGATGCTGAGAATTATTGATGTAGTACTCAATGAGATAAGAATGATGATGTGCCATTGAGGCAATGTTTTAATAAATGTATGGCTGATATGTCATGTTGGACATTGAATAATGCTTATGTGCCATTGAGGAAAGGCTTATGTTGAATGCATCATTGATGAACATACATGATTGGACATTGTGTCATCATGCATGTGCTGTCCGTTGGACATGGTTAGTAAGGTGATGTATGCCTAGGAGTTTGAATAACACCTATGTGCGGGTGCGAATAGACTAAGCGTAGGTGTCATATGTTGTTGACCCTGAGGGCGTCGGGGTGTGGGTGTCTCACAATAGACAGTGGTAGCTCCACTGGGGCCGTGGGATAGACCAATGCAACACACCGACGATCCTGACTGAGACGCTGTCCTATGTCGCGATCAACTGTTGAGGTACCATGTATAAGCCATTGCGCAAATAATTTTATGAAAGAAAGCACACTATATTTTAAGGCTACTGAGATACTGGTATTACTCCTTGATCATTCACTCCGAAGATGTTTATGTCTAGCTCCATGGAGTAGGAACTTTGGTACCCTTGTTGCATTGTGAGTTGTCAGTCACATGGTCCATTGAGCATTCATGATTGGATAATGTGTTTACTATTATGACTGTGATATTTATTTGATTCTTGGTAATGCTAATGTTGCTGGCTGGCTATGGATAATGTTAACTACTGTTCTTTGTTGCTTTACTCTCATTAATTGCTTTCATGTATTACTGTACTTGTATGTATTAACTGTGTCTTATGTGGGCGTTCGACGCCGTTTATTTTCTTGCTGCCATGTTGGTACTGAAAGCTGGGAATCTCACCTCTTTCGGTAATTTTCTTTATTTTGCATTTTGGTTGGATCGTATGCTCTCAAGAAGACGTTTGTGAGGAGGATAAGGAAACCCTGAGTTTCAAGGTTTCTGGCCTTATCTCGACTGAGATCGAAGTTGTTGAGGATGTCATTTCGACTCTGTGGACTTTTTGGCTATGTGCGAATCAACTTTCTTGGAGGTTCGGACTGCTGGCATATCAACGTGCAAACTGATCGATGTGTATACCACGGCGATGTGATGGTGTCCTTAGCGTGGAGACGTTATGACGCTCCTATTATAGATTTTCATGCTTTTGTATGGCTGGAGTTCTATATGCCCGTGAGGGACATGTGGGGTGAAATGTATTATACCCCTCGTGAGGATTCCTTTTTGTCTACTGCCCGGGCTCCTGCCCGCTGTTCTGTCGTCCCGATGGATGTCTCGTCGGACGACGAGGACCCTGAGGAGGATCCATCTACGGTTCCTTCTCGTTCCAGGCAGTCTTAGGGTTGGTTTTAAATTGATGGCTACTGATGGCTGTCCATTTATTTTGAGGGAGCCTGACGTACTACTGGATTAGTGGGTATATATTTGTATCTCTTGGGGTAGGTACACATTTTGTTTTTTGAATATTTATTTTTGGAAAATGTAATTTAAAACAGGCTCGTATTTCTGGTACAAATGTGTAATTATCCATATTGTAAATGGTCGTATGTTTCATTCCACGTTGATTACTCTTTGACCTTTTTGACAGAAGTTTTATTGGTAAGATGAACTTTTAATTTTAACTTAATCGCGATATAATTACAAACAGGTGTATATGTACATTAAATGGAAGTTTTAATCGGATTCATGTTTAAAAAAAAGAAAAAAAAAAAGATGTTCAAACTTTACGTAATCTCTTGTGTGTCGTTTTCACTATAGTGCGACGTTCCTTCTTCTTACCCATTATGACTAAGGGAGAAAAAGGGGCGTTACAGTTAATGTTCTTTCTCAAGAGACAAGAACCGTGCCCAATTAAACCAATTCCTACTCTCGTGATAATTGAATCTAAATTGAATCCATTACGCTTTATGGTAATTCATTAAATCCTCGAAAGGCTAAACTTACTCTTGTGATTTAGACCTTAAGTTCAATTCTTATGGTTTCAACACCTAGGTTCACCTCTCAGTATGTTCCTAGATATCTATGAGATGCAAATAAGTGGCTAGCAAATTCACATGAATAAGCACAATAAGGATTGAATCAAAGAACATTCAAGATTAATAAAACGGTAAACAAAGTTAATTAATCATCATCAATGTATCAAAGGGCATTGCCCAATCCTAGAAACAAAAGAAACTACTCATACATGGAGAAGAAGAAACAAGAATTCAAATTCAAAAACATCCAAACCTGTAATCCAAGAGAGAAGAAAGGAGAAAGATGAAGATCAAGAGCCTCCCAATATGCCTCCTTCAAAACCAAATTGGAACCCTAATATTGTACTCAGAACATCTATAAACCCCTGGGTTTTCCTTGGTCTCAGCCCATAAAAAGAAATAAAAACAAACTTAAAATTCTGTCACGTGCTGCGATCCACGGCCGTGGATAATTCCATGGCCAGGCTGTGGAACTTGCTGTTTGAGTTCCACGGCCGTGGATCATTCCATGGCCAGGCCGTGGAATTCTCTAGAAATTTTCTTTTGCTTTTTCATGCAGCTGCTCAATCCATGGCCATGGTTCATTCCACAGGCAGGCCGTGGATCTCTCTAGAGTGAGCTTTTTGCCCAAATTTGCTATCCATAAAGCTCCAACTTCAATCGTGCAAGCTTTCCATCCATTTCAAGACCAATTCAGCACCAATCCTGCACAACAACACCAAAAACACCGCAGTTATCCGAACTAAGGGGAAAAACAAATAAAAAGGGAAACTAAAATGCCTAAAATGCCTAAAAATGCATGCAAAACAAGAACAAAATATGATGTTGTTTCACACACATCAAATCCCCCCAAGCTTAAGATTTTGCTTGTCCCCAAGCAATAACTAATGCCAAACCAAGAAGTGGGATCAAAAGACAATAATGAATGAGGAACCCAAGAAAACATCCAACCAAGCAATAGGCAAAGGCAAACCAAGAATTTGAGAGGTAATCAAAATCAAGTCCAATTAGAGGCTAAGTTCTCAGAAATCATGCTCCTCACTAAATTAGGTTCACTCTACTAACCACACTCAAAGTGTTTAAATGTGAAGACAATGCGCTCAAGATTCCTCAAAGAAACTGCACTTCTATAAGTTTGATAAGAAACCAAATTTCTACTAATAATCAGCATGCATGCAAGAATCAAAAGGTCTTTCAAGGGTTATAATGGGGCCATGAGAATGATGTTAGGTAGGGTAAAGAAAGGAAAGTATGCATAAGGGGCTAACAAAATTTTTAATAAGCACAAGAAACCCAATAGAACATAAATAGAGCAAGGGCATTTTTATCAAGAGCATAACTCCGTATTTTCTTCTTTTCTTTTCCTTTTTTCCAAGCTTTCATCTTATGATTTTCTTTTATTTTCTTTTCCTTTTCCCCTTAAATTTTTTATTATTATTTAACATAGGGAAGAGACTTTATTCTCAAAAGCATATGATTCCCAACACAACTTTCAAACTCAATTTGCTCCATTCAATATTCTAAATGATCACCGACAATGTATCATCATAGGCATCAAGAAAAACAATTATGCAATAGGCTCAAAATAAGCAAATAGTGGATGAAAGTGTAACAATTTCATAAGGCCAGAAAAATACCTAAGATGCCTTAATGACATTCAAGCATACAAACAAAAATTTCGCCTCAAAATGGTTTCAAATCAAGTTCTAGAACACAAAATCAATGAGGAATGATCACTCAACACAAAGAATGAGAGCAAAAATCATATAATGCATAAATCTCATAGGCATAAAACTCATATTTAGAGGTTTAAAAGTCAATGAAAAGCACAAATTCAGAGAACAAATGCTAATTATCAACTATCAAGAAATCACCTTCATTATCAATTAAAACAATGCCTGTTACTTACCACAAGAATCAACAAATTGGGTTCCAAATCAATACCATCTCAAAATCCTCAAAAGAGAGGGGCATAAAGTTCAACCAAAAGACCGAGAGATATGATGATGTGAAAATGCAACAAGAAGATGCAATGCAATATGAGACATGAGAATGCATGAGAACAATGATCTATAGTGAAAATAAAAATGAAAATACCCCCCAAGCTTAGAACTTACATTGTCCCCAATGTATAAGTCTATAACTGGAGAAGGAATAAAAGAAAAAAAACTCACTACGGTGGTGGGAAAGGGTGTTGACTTCCTTCTCTCTCTTTTTTTTTTGGCCCCTTGAATTCCACGGCCATGGTTGGATCTACGGCCAGGCCGTGGAATTCTCTGACTTTGATATTTTCCTTTGGTTTTCATTCCATGGCCATGGAATTTTCCATGGGCTAGGTGTGGAACTTTCTGACTTCACTCTCCTTCTAAATTTAGCTTCAAAAAGGGTCAAACCTAGACAAAATCCATGAGACAAACATCAAACCAACAATCTAACACACAAAATTAAAAGAAAAAGAGGAAATAAAATAAAGGAAAAATAAGGAAACTTGGGTTGCCTCCCAAGAAGCGCTTGTTTAAAGCCATTAGCTCGACTCTGGTCTGGTTTCTGTGCTCAGGTGATGTCAATGGAGTGGTACTCAGTCCCCACTCCTTCTTCAAGGTGTTTCACTCTTTGGCCATTGATCATGAATGGCTCATTGCCTTCTTTCTTCACCTCAAGCACACCGTAGGATAAGACTCAAACAATCTCATATGGTCCTGACCATTTTGACCATAACTTACTAGGACAGAAACATAGAAGCGAGTTATCAACAAGAACTTTATCCCCTAGTTTAAATTCACACTTCTTGATGCATTTGTCATTTTGCTTCTTTGGTCCCTTCTTGCAGGGCTTAGCCTTCTCGAACTTGGTAGCAGCCTTGGGCAAGGTCTCCTCTAACATAGCATCAGTCATAGATTCCTGCATATCTGAAAGCAGAACATTGTCCACAACATTAGTAGCATCTATGCGATTACATGAATTAAAGGAATTAGATTTTTTTTCAAAATTGAAAACATTAAAAACTACTTCCTCATTATTCAATCGCAAAGTCAATTTCCCTTCATGGACATCAATAATTGCCCTTCCAATGACGAGGAATAGACGCCCAAGTATGATCGACATTTTAGCATCTGCTTCTATGTCAAGCACAACAAAATCAACAGGTATGAAAAACTTACCGACTCTAATAGGAACATCCTCCAAGATGTCTATAGGGTACTTGACAGATCGATCAGCCAATTGAAGGGAGATAGTTATGGGTTTTAGTTCACCCACTTCTAAATTTTTGCATACAGAAAGGGGCATAAGACTAACACTAGCCCCCAAATCATACAAAGCTTTATCAAATTTGTGTTACCAATCAAACAAGGAATAGAGAAGCTACCTGGATCTTTAAGCTTAGGAGGTAATTTATTTTGAATTAAAGCACTACACTCCTCAGTTAAAGCTATTGTCTCATATTCCTCAAGCTTTCTCTTATTAGACAAAATGTCCTTAAGAAATTTTGCATAGGTAGACATTTGTTGCAATGCCTCAGTGAAGGGTACATTAATGTACAACTTCTTAAGGACCTCTAGGAACTTCCCAAATTGCCTATCTAACTTGGTCTTAGCCAATCTTTGAGGGAAGGGCACTATGGATTGGTATAGTTCAGGGGGTACATACTTAGACATCTTCTTATTAGTTTCCTCTTCCTCTAAGGGTTGTGTCTTAGTGTCTTTTTCCTCATTCCCCTTATCTTTGTCACTCTCCCCTTTACCCTTGGGATCTTCTAATTTCTTACCACTTCTCAAACTCACAGTATTACAGTGTTCAATACCTGGATTTTTTTCAGGCTGACCAAGAAACTTACCCTGTTGCCTATGTGAAGTGCCTGCAAGTTGGGTAATCTGAGTTTCCAACATCTTATTATGAATGGCCAAATTTTCAACCTTAGTTGATAACTCTCTAATGGCCTCAGTCACAACTTTCCCATGTTGCCTAAACTCCTCATTTTGCTTAGATTAACTCTCAACAAAATTCTCAAGAAGAGACTCAAGTCTAGATTTTTGTATCTGTTAGAATCCAGAAGAGGATTTAGCACTACTTTGCCCAGCTTGGTATTGACTATTCTGGTAGGAGAAGTTGGGATGCGATCTCCAATCGGGGTAGTAAGTTTGGGAATATGGATCATTCCTCCCCTTTTGGTTGAAGTCATGGAAATAATGGCATGATTCCACTTTCTCCACTGGTACACCTTGTGAGGAGCCAATTCCAACTTGGCATTCAGCACCCATGTGTCCCTGTGCTCCATAAATCTCACAAAAATTGTTAGAGGCACCTATGGCATTTACATGAGCTTTTTCAAGCATGTCAAAATGTTTATTCAAATGATCAAATTTTGATATAATTAAATCAACCCCGTCTACCTCAAACTTACCTCCCGAGAGTTTTCTCAGGTTATTACCTCTTTCATTTGCCCATTGGTGATGATTTGTGACAACACTCTCAATGATCTCATAGGCTTCTGTCAGTCTTCTGTTCATCAAAGCTCCACCAGTTGTAGAGTCTAGAGACACCTTCGAAGAATATTCTAGCCCATTATAGAAGGTGTGGATGATTAACCATTTTTCTAACCCATAGTGTGGGCAGGCTTCTAGCAAAGCCTTATATCTGTCCCAAGCTTCTGACAATGACTTTCCATCTTTCTAAACAAAGCTTGTGATTTGGGTCCTAAGATGAGCAGTCTTAGAATGTGGGAAGAATTTGTCCAAGAAAGCTTGCTCTAATTGATCCCAAGTGGTGATTGTCTTAGCGGGAACTAACTTCAACCAAGCTCTAGCTCTATCTCTTAATGACAATAGAAATAAGCGAAGACAAATAGTATCAACAGAAGCGCCTTCAATCTTAAGAGTCTCACAAAATTCCAAGAACATATCCACATGATCATTTGGGTCCTCTTATGGTAATCCTCCAAGCTGGTTCTGCCTTATCATAGAGAGTAAAGCATGTGGTATGGCGAACTGTCTAGCTTCAATGTCTGGCCTAGCAATTCCAGAATGCAAACCCCAAGCATTAGGGGTTGTATACTCTTTAAGCGGTTTATTGTCCACAGGTTCAGCCATGATAGGTGTTGGTTCAAGTATTTTTCTCGCTCTTTGCCTTTGTTGTCTTCTCCTTCTACGAAAAGTTCTTTCAATTTAAGGATTTGCTTCTTCAAGAGTCCCCAAACGTCTAATACTTAGCATCAACAAGAGAAACTACCTGCAGAGAGTCAAAGAGAAAACAAGAAAGTAGTAAAAAGGTTTAAAATAATTAAATTAAAAATTAAACTGATATTCAAGAAAAACACAGTCCCCGGCAACGGCGCCAAAAACTTGGTGTGTGAAATTCGCAAGTGTACGGTTTCATTGTCAAGTAATAAAAAGATCGAATCCACAGGGACTATGTCTATGAATACTAATTAATTAATTAATTCAATTAATTAAACAAAAGGGAATATGATTATTGAGTGAATAGAATGTAGTAACCAAACAATTAAATAAATAAAAGTTAAGATGCAGAGTTGTGAATCAAAATAGCAAATTGTTAAGAAAGATTTTCAAATTCAAGAAAGCTTCCAGGATTGAGGGTAACCACAATGATACAAGACTCCTAATTGACAATCCTTTTATTAAAACTGAAATTCAATTAAAGGTGAATTACCCTAAATTAGTTAATGTTCTTTCTCAAGAGACAAGAACCGTGCCCAATTAAACTAATTCCTACTCTCATGATTGAATCTAAATTGAACCCATTACGCTTTATGGTAATTCATTAAATTCTCGAAAGACTAAACCTACTCTCATGATTTAGACCTTAAGTTCAATTCTTATGGTTTCAACACCTGAGTTCACCTCTCAGTACGTTCCTAGATATCTATGAGATGCAAATAAGTAGCCAGCAAATTCACATGAATAAGCACAATAAGGATTGAATCAAAGAACATTCAAGATTAATAAAAGAGGTAAACAAAGTCAATTAATCATCATCAATGTATCAAAGGGCATTGCCCAATGTTAGAAACAAAAGAAACTACTCAGACATGGAGAAGAAGAAACAAGAATTCAAATTCAAAAACATCCAAACCCGTAATCCAAGAGAGAAGAGAGGAGAAAGATGAAGATCAAGAGCCTCCCAATGTGCCTCCTTCAAAACCAAATCGGAACCCTAATATTGTATTCAGAACATCTATAAATACCCCCTAGGTTTTCCTTGGTCTTAGCCCATAAAAAGAAATAAAAACAAACTTAAAATTTTGTCACGTGCTGCGATCCACGGCCGTGGAACTTGCTATTTGAGTTCCATGGCCGTGGATCATTCCACGGCCAGGCCGTGGAATTCTCTGGAAATTTCCTTTTGCTTTTTCACGCAGCTGCTCGATCCATGGCTGTGGTTCATTCCACAGGCAGGCCGTGGTTTTCTCTGGAGTGAGCTTTTTGCCCAAATTTGCTATCCATAAAGCTCCAACTTCAATCGTGCAAGCTTTTCATCCATTTCAAGACCAATTCAGTATCAATCCTGCACAACAACACCAAAAACACTGCAGTTATCCGAACTAAGGGGAAAAATAAATAAAAAAGGAAACTAAAATGCCTAAAATGCCTAAAAATGCATGCAAAACAAGAACAAAATATGATGTTGTTTCACACACATCAAAGGTCATAACCGATTATGGCATTTGCATAACCGGTTATTTAGAAAGTCAGAAGTGTAGGCTTCTGTTTACAAATGACCACAACTGATTATGATTTTTCCATAACTTATTATTGGCTCGTTTTAAAAAGCCACTGGTTAGGCCATAACTGATTATGAAATAGTCATAACTGGTTATTTGGCAACCAGAAATAGATTTCCAACAGCTCTATTTAGCATTTAATGCTTCCGAACCACCACCAACGGCTTTTAAAAGCTTTGGGCTATAAATGAAAGTGTGTTTGTCCCTTTATTAGGCCAAAAGTGCACGGGTCATACGAGTAATACAGATACAAAGTATAAGTTCATTCCCACGATGATAAATGGCTTCCATTACTAAATAACAACTAATAGCTTAAATAAATTCTATTCAAGAACATATAAAATAGGTGAAAAGTATAGAAACTAAATCTAAAGTCTACAAAGCAATAAAGATAATGGTTTAGATATTTAGGAAATCATTTTTCACCTTTTACTTCAACTAATGACATGCAATCCTTATAAGCAACATGAATGATTAATTAGGTTAGCTTGAGAATCTGATTTAGTTAAAATCCTATGTCTAGTGCAATTAACCATAGTTTCATTTACCTAACTCCTTAATTAGAACTAAAATCCACTCATGAATGATCTATTCTCAATCACACGCTATGCATGGCTAGGAGGTATATTTCTATCACATTAACGAATCAATTCATCTAAGCTAATTGAACTCATTGAACATGCATCACCCATACCATATCCATATTCACAAATCCCTATGTCTAGTTCATTTGCAACACTAAGATCATGCAATTGTTGGTCAAACAAGAGCAAGCATTAAGTATAGATATGGAAGAAAAAAACCAAACATCAATATAAACTCAAAGTAAGACAAAATCATTAATATTCATACAAGGATCCAAAGTAATTCCTAAATACAGGTTGGCTAAACATTGAACACGAAAATACAAGCAAAATCAGTGCTCAAGAGATAGGGAAAGAGAAGATAAACAAGGGAGAAGAGGAAGGAATCCATGAATATGATCATTGAAGCTTGAATCTCTTTCCATGAAGAAGATGGCCTCCAACCAAGATTCCCTAGGCCTCTAATCTGTCCAGAAATAAAAAACAAGCTGCAGCCTCTCTAAAACCTAAAAACTATCATGGACTCCCTTTGTAAAATTTGTTAAAAATCTATTTATAGGCTTAGAAAACAGAGTCACGCCGCGGCATTCATCTGTATAAGCCGCGACACGTTTACATTTAGGTCACCACGCCGCGACATTCACTTCCTGTGCCACGGCATTCAATTTACGTAACTCTCTGACTTGATGCAGGGGATGCACCATGTCGC
Source organism: Ormosia emarginata (assembly GCA_029884605.1). NCBI lineage: Eukaryota > Viridiplantae > Streptophyta > Magnoliopsida > Fabales > Fabaceae > Ormosia > Ormosia emarginata. The sequence continues at coordinate 2,587,801 of JAQQTP010000041.1, read as the reverse complement.
AACATTGATATGCCTGCGCCGCGACGTTGACTGTTGACTTGCACACTTGGCTTTCTCTTGGTGTTTTCTATCCAACATTGGTCTAAATCTTCCACCAATCTACTCATTTGCAGCTCTTCCTGTAATAGAAATTACTAAGCTAATCAAAGTTGCAAATCCACTTAATCATTCAACAATTATGTATAAATTGCTCAAAATCATATAGAAAGGTATCAAAATCGAATATAATAAATATAAGCACAAAACCTTCCAAATATGCATAAAACAAAGACTTAAGCAATCAATGAAGCATAAATATAGGGCACAAATAACTACACATTGTGGAGTTATCAAAGTGTTTGTGTATTGATTATAAGTTGGAAAGCATTCTGAAAATCAATCTTGAGCATTAAATACGAGTTTTATCATCTTTCTAATCAATACCCTGTTTTGAGCCTCTAAAAGTATGAATCCTTAATACCATTGTTCTTCAAATTGTATTATCCACTTTTGAGAGAGTTTCTTATCATCTATACTCTGTATAAACAATAAAGAGAGGGTGAGGTATCCTTCAAAACTATAAGGGTGAGGTATCCCTTGAAAGAAGAGGCTCAAGCACAAGGGTGAGGTATCCCAAGGTGTGTTAAGTGCTCCATCTTATAAAGGTTGTCAAGCACCTATTTGAAGCTTGAAGATATAGTGGAAATATCAGATGTTTACTTGAGGCCTAGACGTAAGCCACAAGTGGATTGGTGGCGGAACCAAGATAAACCTTTGTGTTTATCTTCCTAAACTCATCTCCCTTTCTTTGTGCACTATTTTATTGAATTACTTGTATACTATCTTGCTTGATTAATTTACTTATAAATGAAATTCCTCTATCTTCTCTATCCATTCAACTTTGATAAATAATATCTTCAACAAAAATCGATAATTAAGCTTTTTGCGAAAGATTTACAAAATTATTTTACATACTCAATTCACCCCCCTCTTGAGGATTAAGGCTACTTGGTAACTATTGGTATCAGAGCTAGACTCTTATGTAAAGAGCTTAGTAGCTTCAAGAGAAGAAATGACTTCAAATGATTTTTCTAACGAAAGTTTTTCTATAAATAGACCTCCTTTTTTCAATGGGAATGGTTATGCCTATTAGAAAGAAATGATGAAACTTTTTATTGAAGCTATTAACTTAGATGTGTGGGATGCCATTGAAAATGGTGCTTTGTTCCCACATGTACTATTGATGGTATAAGAACTAATACACTAAGAAGTGAATTGACCAATGAGGACAAAAAGAAGGTTCAATACAATTTGAGAGCCAAAAACATCATCATTACATCCTTGGGTATAATGAATTCTTTAAGGTGTCAAATTGTAAGACCGTTAAAGAAATGTGGCATACTCTACAAGTTACTCATGAGGGTATAAGTGAAGTAAAACGATCAAGAATAAACACTCTCACTCATGAATACGAATTGTTTAGAATAAATCAAGGAGAAAGTATTCAAGAAATACAAAAGTGATTCACATGCATTGTAAATCATCTTATCTCATTGGGAAAGACATTTCCTAATGAAGATCTTATTAATAAAGTTTTGAGATATTTGAGCAGGAATTGGCAACCCAAAGTAACGGCTATTGCGGAATTAAGAGATTTATCAACAATGTCTCTAGCCACTCTATTTGGAAAGCTCCAAGAGAAGGAATTGGAACTAAATAGGCTCAATCACAATGAGGAGCATGACAAGAAGAAGAAGGGGCTTGCACTCAAAGTCACCTCCTCCACAATTGAAGAAGATAATGAAGATGATTGAGATGGTAATGACAATCTTGAGCTAAACAAAGAAAATCTTAGCCTTGTTGTGAGAAAATTTGGAAGATTCCTTTAGAAGAAAGGATTTCAAAGAAGGCCGCCTTTGATATGATCCAAGTTGGATGCATATTATTTTTACGGATCATCCTTGAGTTGATTTCGTGTTTTAAAGAATAAAACGATGAAGGGTGAATAGTAACGTGAACAGTACGTGAACAGTAAAAAATAGAAAAGATGGAAAAGGACATGGAATGGAAGGAAGAAGACGTCACACTCTTTGAGAGTGATAAGTCAAGCGAAGATTTGCCACAAAGGTAAGGAAACCTTTGAATATGATCCAAGTTGGATGCATATTGTTTTTATAGATCGTCCTTGAGTTGATTTCGTGTTTTAAAGAATAAAACGATGAATGATAAATAGCAACGTAAACAGTACGTGAACAGTGCCATGAACAGTATGTGAACAGTACAAATAGAAAAGATGAAAAAAGATAAGGAATGGAAGGAAGAAGATGCTACACTCTTGGAGAGTGATAAGCCAAGCAAAGATTTGCCACAAAGGTATAGAAACCTTTGATAAGAACCAAGATGGTTCTTCCAAGAACCCCAAGGGAACTAAGCTCTCAAAACTCACAAAGGAGTGCAATAATTTTCTCAAATTATAAAATGTCAAATAAGCATTAGGTATTTACTGCTACTAGGTCTAGTTAACACAAACCTATTTATAAGCATTAGGTATCCCTAGCTTTGCATAGTTAAGCCCAAACAATAAGTCATTATTACAAAATTATCCCCAAAAGAAAATAAGAACCAAAACTGAGAAAATTAAAAAGTTCAAATACATAATTAAATAAAATTGAATAAGAAGAAATCATGCTCCCATATTGGGCCCTTCATCAACTTGGATCATTTGGACCATCTTGAGTGCTCCTTCTCTTGGAATGGGCTTGAGTGAGAGAGAGCGATTGACTTCTTTGTCCAAATCCTCCTTAGCCTTCTTAGCTCTTGACCTTGTCATTGGGCCTCCAAGTCCTCGCAGTGCATTTTTGGGCATCGGGCCCGTTGGGCTGCCACTTGAGCTTTCTTGGTCTCCATCATGCCCTCCTCCTTCGAAAGAATTCATCCTCTAATTTAATCCTTTATCACCTATATCAAAAGGACTTAAGTCAGCCGCATTAAATGTTGCACTAACCCTATACTCACCTGGTAGGTCAACTTTGTAGGCATTGTCATTGATTCTTTCTAAGATTTGGAAGGGTCCATCTCCTCTAGGTAAGAGCTTAGATTTCCTTTGCAAAGGAAATCTTTCTTTTTGCATGTGCACCCACACTCAATCTCCTGGTTCAAAAACAACTTGCCTCATTCCCTTGTTTGTTTACTTAGCATATTGCTCCATCTTCCTTTCAATTTGAGTCTTGACTTGTTCATGGAGCTTCCTCATATATTCAGTTTTTTCTTATCCATCCCTATGAATTAAAGAAGAGACATTAGGTAGAGGCAGTAAATCAAGTGGGGTGAAGGGATTAAAATCATATACAATCTCAAAAGGAGAAAAGCTAGTAGTAGCATGCATAACCCTATTATAAGCAAATTCAACTAGAGGTAAGCATTCTTCCTAGGTTTTGATGTTCCTCTTGATGATTAATCGTAGCAAGGTTGATAGGGTCCTATTCACCACCTCAGTTTGCCCATCGGTTTGTGGGTGGCAAGTGGTAAAGAAGAGTAGCTTAGTCCTAAGCTTGTTCCAAAGGGTCCTCCAAAAATGGCTTAGAAACTTTGAGTCCCTATATGAGACTATGTTTTTGGACATTCCATGAAGCCTCACCACTTCTTTGAAGAACAAGTCTGCCACATGAATGGTTTCATCCACCTTATGGCAAAGAATGAAGTTGGCCATCTTGGAAAATTTGTCCACCACCATAAAAATGGAGTCTCTTCCTTTTTTTGAGTGGGGCAAAGGCAAAGGCAAAGAGGCTCCCAGGATAAAGTCCATTTGATGTTCAATCTCCCTCAAAGGTGGTAGTCCAGGAGGGACACTCTTTGGAAAGATATCTTCAAAGTCCTGCAAAATAGAATCAACTTCACTAAGTAGAGGGTTAGAGTTACAATTTAAGAACAAGTTCTTGTATACGCAAATGTACATCTCTTGCTTTGCAAAGTAAGCCCTATTAATCTCACTCTCCCTAGCAATTAAACATTCATTTTTTTTTCATTTACAAGTTTTTGGTCCCTATTCTTTGCTTCCCCCTTTGATTTTACTTTTACGTTTTTCTTCTCTTACTCCCTTCTTAGCTTCAAGGCCACTTGGTCTTCACAAACCTGTTTGGGAGTAAAGGGTATAAGGGTTATCTTTAAGGAATTATGAGCAAAGGAGTACTTGTTAGTGAAACCATCATGAATAGCATGCTTATCAAGTTGCCAAGGCCTTCCAAGCAAAATATGGCCGGCCTCCATGGGAACAATATCACACAAAATATCATCATTATACTTATCAATTGACAAACTTACCAACACTTGTTGATTCACTATCAACTCATCATTCTCACTTAGCCATTGAAGCTTGTATGGTTGGGGGTGAGGAGTAGTTTTAAAGTCAAGTTTTCTTACCAAGCGAGTGCTTGCCATATTGGTGCAACTTCCCCCATCAATGATTAATGAGCATACTTTACCTTGGATGGCACATCTTGTGTGGAAGATGTTTTCCCTTTGGTCTTGGTCCCTTGCAACAACTTGGCTACCCAAGAGTCTCCTTATCATTAGCAAGTCACCATCATTAGCACAGGTCTCACATTCTTCTTCTCCTTCACTTGAGGGAGGGGAATTTGGACATAAATCACTAGAGATATGTCCCTCTCTTATCACCATTGCCCTTTTGTTTGGACATTGAGAGGCTATGTGTCCACTCCCTAAGCATTTGAAGCACTTGATGTTCCTATTTTTAGAAGAAGAAGAGAAAGAAGCATTAGTGGAAGGAAAAACATTAGAGTTTTTATTTGTCATACCTCCCTTAGGTTGTGTAGAGGAGTCTTCCTTTGGTTCCTTATCCTTCCAAGTGGGAGGTTTGAGATTAGAAGAAGGCTTCTTCCATGCACCTTTTCTTTTAAGTTGTTGTTCTACTTTTATGGCTTGGTGGACTAACTCATCAAGCTCTTCATAGTTGTGCAACTCTACAATGTCTCCTATCTCACGGTTTAAACTATGAAGGAAACGTGACATGGTAGCCTCCCTATCTTCAATGACATTGGCCCTTATCATGGCCACCTCCATCTCCTTGTAGTACTCATCCACACTCCTACTTCCTAGTGTAAGTCTTTGGAGTTTATTGTGTAATTCCCTATAGTACCATGAAGGGACAAACCTCCTCCTCATCAAACTTTTCATCTCTTCCTAAGTATCTACGGGGTACTCTTTATTCCTTTCCCTTTCTTTTTGTACTTGGTCCCACCAAATTAGGACATAGTCAGAAAATTCTAGGGCAATCACCTTTACCTTCCTTTCTTCATTATAATGGTGATAGGAAAAAATTTGTTCTATCTTGGTTTCCCATTCTAAGTAGGCTTCGGGGTCATTCTTTCCTTGGAAAGAAGGTACTTGGTTCTTTACTCCTCCTCTTTCATCACTCATATGCATCATATTCTTCATTTCATAACTCATTTCACTCCTCTCATGCCTCCTTCTCCTATCATGGTTCCTCCTAGTCCTCCTTTCCCTACCTGAATCATAAGTATCTTCATCCTCATGTGAGACTTCATGTTGAGAGTCTCTCCTCCTTTCATTATCAAGTCTTGTGTTTATTTCCACCCTAAACTTCTCAAGTTCTTTAGCTAAGGCTTGCATAAGGGATGGGGGTGTACTTCCTTCATTCATCTTTGCACAAGTAATAAGAATAATTCAAGATTGAAAAGGCCCTTACCACTCTTCTCACGTGTATGCACTCTTAGTTTGATTCTACTCGTGTTTCACACAATTAGGCTTTTGTTTAATGAAAACGCTCTTGCCTTTTACCACTCAAGTTCTCTTTGCAAGTTCTTAAATGAACCCTCTCGCGTTTCAATTACCAAAAGCTCTTACAAAAGTAGCGGTCCTCACAAGAGTAAGCACTCAAAAGTTGAAGAAAAGATGAAACTCTAGACAAAACTCAAAGGAATTTAAAAGACAAGCAAGAAAAGCTAATTAAAAAAAGAAAGATAAAACTCAAAAGAAATAAGAAGAAAAAGAAATGTGCAAGGTATGTAGAATAGCACCGCTTAATAAAATTCACAAAGCATTCAAACTTAATCTTGCTTAAGTGCAAGGTTAGTCTCTTTTTTTTCTTTTGGAATAGACTTTTTTTTCTTTTTTTATATTATTTTTCACGCCTTTGTTCTCTTTTTGTACTTAAAAAAAATTAGTTCTTACAATTTTAGTTCCAAATGTTATTATACCTAATTGTGTATTTAGGAACTTCCTTTCAAATTAAGGTGTTATAAAACATGTAACAATAATGGATATAGAGTTGATAAGATCAAAGTTGTAAATATTGCGTAGAAATTAAAGAACAGAAACTAAAGGCAGAAAATAAAAAGACTGGAATTTAAATGACAAAAAGTAAAAAACGGAAAGTAAAGAAAGTTGTCAATTCTTAAGAATGGCAGAGATCAATGATGATCAAGGTTGTGTATAATTATGGCATTCAAGCAATGGTGCTTGATGTTTGGAAAGCAATAAGAATAAGTACAAAACATACAAGAACTCTATCAACTCTAGGATCCGGGCTCTAGATACCACATGATATGATCCAAGTTGGATGCATATTATTTTTATGGATCGTCCATGAGTTGATTTCATGTTTTAAAGAATAAAACAATGAAGGGTGAACAATAACGTGAATAGTACGTAAACAGTAAAAAAATAGAAAAGATAGAAAAAGACAAGGAATGGAAGGAAGAAGGCGCCACGCTCTTAGAGAGTGATAAGTCAACGAAGATTCGCCATAAAGGTAAGGAAACCTTTGATAAGAACCAAGATGGTTCTTCCCAGAACCCCAAGAGAACTAAGCTCTCAAAACTCACAAAGGAGTGTAATAATATTCTCAAATTCAAAAGTGTCAAATGCAGTTAACACAAGCCTATTTATAGACATTAGGTATGCGGCTAGGTCTAGCTAAAGGAGACAGCAAGCTAACGCATTTTTAATCCTAACCGTAGCGCAAATGTGGCCCAGACCTAATTAGAAGATAGCACCTATCCCTAGCTCTGCTATGCGCAAGTTAAGCCCAAACAATAAGCCATTATTACAAAATTATCCCCAAAAGAAAATAAGAACCAAAACTGAGAAAATTAAAAAGTTCAAATACATAATTAAATAAAATTGACTAAGAAGAAATAATTCCCCCACATTGGGCCCTTCATCAACTTGGATCATTTGGACCATCTTGAGTGCTCCTTCTCCTAGAATAGGCTTGAGTGAGAGAAAGTGGTTGACTTCTTTGTCCAAATCCTCATTAGCCTTCTTAGCTCTTGACCTTATCGTTGGGCCTCCAAGTCCTCGCAGTGCATCTTTAGGCATTGGGCCCGTTAGGCTGCCACTTGAGCTTTCTTGGTCTCCATCAACCTTTCCCTCCTAAGAAGACCTATCACAAAGGGGAAAGAATCTCATCAACTCCAACATGTTATAAATACGGAAAATTGGGGCATATAAAGATAGAATGTCTCGTATATCTTAAGAAATCGAAGAAGTTTAAGAAGAGACCATTTAAAGAAAAGAAAGGAATAAGGGCTTACATTGCATGGGAAGATAATGACATGGACTCCACCGATTGTTCTGAAAATGAAGAAGCTCATCTTTGTCTCAAGGGTCAAAGAGAAGAAGAAGAAGAAGAAGAAGAAGAAGAAGAAGAAGAAGAAGAAGAAGAAGAAGAAGAAGAAGAAGAAAGAAGAAGAAAAAGAGAGTGACACCGAGGTAATATCTTCTAACTTTGATTCTTCACCTTCTTACAGTGAATTACGAGATTCTTTTCAAGAATTGCATTATGAATCATTGAGGTTCACAAAAATGGTTTTATCTTCTAACAAAATAATATCTTTATTGATAAACAAAGTTTCTATTTTAAACAAGGAGATTAATGAACTCAAAATTGAGAACGAGACTCTAGAACTTATTGATGCTAACTCATCATGCATAACTTGTTCCTCACATGACAATGCATCCATTCAATTACCTTGTTCATCATGTAAATCATTTGAAAAGGAGGTTGAAGATTTGAAAAATGGTCTTGCAAAATTTACCTTTGGAAGAGACAACTTAAATGTGTTACTAGGGAAGCAAAGATGTGTTTTTCAAAAAGTCAGTTTAGGGTATAATCCCAATAACTAACAAAAGTCTTACAAAAATTTCTTTGTTTCCTCAAGTACATCAAGTAGCCCTTTTATCAAATGCTTTCATTGTGGTATGAAAGGGCATAGTGCATCAACATATAATGTAAGAAAGAATATTAACACCAAAGTTGGAACTAAGAGGGTTTGGATCCCTAAGGGCACCTTGCCCAATGCTAACTCACAAGGACCCAAGAAAGTTTGGATACCAAAGGTTAAAATTTGAATATGTATTGTAGGTGTGCTTGAAGACCATGAACTCAAGTTGGTATCTTGATAGTGGATGCTCCAAGTACATGACGAGTGATGGATCCAAGTTCTCCTTCCTTGAACCAAAGAAGCATGGACATGTCACATATGGAGACAACAATAAAGGAAAGATCCTTGGTATTGGAAAAGTTAGTAAGAATTCTTCCACTTCAATTGATAATGTATTGTATGTTGAAGGACTCAAACACAACTTGCTACGCATTAGTCAATTATGTGATAAAGATAATAGAGTTATATTTGATTCTAATTGTTGCATAATTGAAGGTAAGGATGACAAGCAAGCTAAGTTTGTTGGTCCTAGAATTAATAACATATATATGAGTAATCTTGATAATATTACCTCTCAAAATGCAAGATGTCTTACGAGTAAAGAGAGTGATTCATAGCTATAGCATAGGAGAATTGCTTATATTCATATGGATCACCTAAACAAACTTGTTTCTAAAGATTTGGTGATTGGTCTTCCAAAGCTCAAATTTGAGAAAAATAAACTTTGTGATGCATGTCAAAAGGGTAAACAAGTAAATGTTTTTTTCAAAGCTAAAAATGTTGTTACTTCTACTAGGCCTTTATAACTTTTACACACAGATCTTTTTGGAGGATCAAGAATTATGAGCTTTGGGGGTAACTACTATGCTTTTATGATTGTGGATGATTACTCTAGATATACACGAACTCTATTCCTTGCTCATAAAAGTGATGTCTTTTATGCATTTAGATAACTTACAAAGGTTATTCAAAATGAGAAGAATTGTAGCATTATATCCATAAGAAGTGATCATGGTAGGGAATTTGAAAATTATGAATTTGAAATGTTTTGCAATGAAAATGGCATTAAGCATAATTTTTCTACTCCTAGAACTCCAGAACAAAATGGAGTGGTTAAAAGGAAAAATCGATCTTCAGAAAAGTTAGCAAGAACTATGCTAAATGAAACAAGCTTTACTAAGTATTTTTGGATGGATACGGTAAGTACCGTTTGTTATGTTATGAATAGGGTTCTAATAAGATCAATTTTAAAGAAAACTCCCTATGAACTATACAGAGGAAGGAAACCAAACATTTCTCACTTTCATGTCTTTGGTTACAAATGTTTTGTTTTAAATAATGGAAAAGATAACCTAGCCAAGTTTGATGCTAAATCCGAGGAGGGAATATTTCTTGGTTACTCACTTAATAGTAAATCACTACTAGAAATTTGAGTTTTAGAGACCGATTTATTTCGGTTTCTATAGAGACCGAAATAGTGACTGATTATAAAAAAAATATTCTAATTTGCTACTGAAATAAAATTGGTTTCTAAATCTTTTAGAGACTGAAATTATGTTATAAAATAAATTAAAAAAATAAAAAAGTTGTCTTATTATTAGAGACCGATATTGCGGTCTCTAAATAAAAACATTTACAAAATAAAATAAATAGGTAGAGACGGAAAATTCATTCTCTAAAAAAATAAAAAAAAAGTAAGAAACTAATATTTCGATCTCTAAAATAAATAAAAATTACAAAAAAATAGGTAGAGATCGAAAATTCGGTCTCTAAAAGAAAAAAAAAGGTTAGAGACCGATATTTTGGTCTCTAATTTAAAACTTTTACACTCCACAAATCCTCCCCTTGAATTCATTTTCTATGCTCTCTCTATATTCTTTGATTTTCTCTCTCACTCCCCCTCATTCCCCTACCACCATCCAAGCTCCATCGAATCCACACCAGAATAGCCGGATCAATTGCAACCCAACTGGAATCGTGAATAGAGATGTCGCAACCCAGTCGAAACCATGAACAGAGATGTCGCGACCTAGCAGAATCTCTAAACCCTGAACTGTCAATCCGAGCCTCGAACAAGACTGGCGATGCCGTGTTCCAGCCAAATCCGTGAACAGCGATGTCACGTACCGTCGATCAGCACCTCGTACCAGTCCGGCAATGTCGCGACCCAGCTAGATCCATGAACAGACATCGCGACGCAGTCGTCCACGGTTCATTAATCTGCGCCTCGTACCAGTACAGCGACGCCACGACCCAGCCGGATCCATGAACAGACGTCGCAACCTAGCCGTCCATAAGTCGTCGATCTGCTCCTTGAACCAGACCGGCAACGCCTTGAACTGCCACCAACTAGCCAACTCCTCCACTCTCTTACGTTGCCTCCTCGTGCGCGAAGCCAGAGGTCTGAGCCTTAGTTTCAATTTTTTCTCATTTCATTTCTCACTATGTGATTTTATTTTCTGAAGCATGCCTTTCTTATGTTTTTGTGAAGCAAATTTTGAGGATTTTTTTTGGAATCATAAAAAGAAAAAAAACACCAGACAATGGGAAATTGCATTCTAGGATAGATAGCTATGACAATTTTTAGCTTTTGCTATGAACTGCTTCAAGTTTTGGAAAAACTTTGTTAAAACTTGACATTTTGTGGTAACATGATTCTAATGGAGAGACATAATCCTAACTCAAGGGCCAATGCATAGGTGAAATATGAGGATCTTTGTAAAAGAAATGCACAATTGATTTAGTGTATATTTGGTTGGAATTATTCTTAAATTAATAAATTATTGTGCATTGCTTTGTGGTCATGAGTTTAAGGTTTAAACAAAGTAACTGGTCTCTAAAATTAATCCTAAGTTCATGTACTAGTTTATAGGATTGTAAGTTGAAATGTTCTTGCAATTAATTCATGTTAAATCTTATTAGTAGATAATGTATAATTTTTGTTTAAAAGTAATGAATTAATGTCTAATTTTTAGATTAGTTTTAGAAATTTGTTGCTTGTGGTTAGACTAAATTTCACTTGTAGTTTTAATATTTCGTTTTGATTATGTTACAAAATATGGACATTCGTCAATATCATTGTTGGATGTATAATAGACTTTTGCCGAGTAGGAAGGGACTTGTTAATATATTTGTAGAGGGGGTAGAACAATTTGTTTCCTTTGTATGCCAACAAACACATTTATCAAATGGAAATATTAGATGCCCTTGTTCTAAGTGCAAAAACCTGAAGTACTTGACTCCTGAGGACATTAAAGTTCATCTTTATCAAAAGTGGTTTAAACATAATTATTGGTATTGGACAAGTCATGGAGAAATTGATCCGACTTTGGCTACCACTTTTAATAGTCATCCAAGCACCTCTATCATTACACAAATAGGTAGTAATGACTATTTAAATAGATTTGAGACCATGGTTTATGATGTTGTTGGTCCAGAGTTTGGGTTCCATTATAATCAACCCTTAGAGGAGCCTCTAAATAAAGATGCTAAAAAATTTTATGATATGCTTCATGTGGCCCAAAAGCCTTTGTGGCCAGGATGTGAAGATGAAACTGAATTATCTATTGTTGTTGAATTATTGCATATCAAATCGAAGGGAAACATTTCCCAATGATCTTTTAATCAAACAGTAGAACTTATGAAAAGGACACATCCTCCTGAAAATCTCATCCTAGGAAATTTTTATAAGGCGAAAAAAATAGTTTCCAAACTAGTTCTTACTGCAAAGAGAATTGATTGTTACATGAATGGTTGTATGTTGTTCAATGAAGAGGGAGTTACATAATACACATTTTGTGGTACGGCTTAATATAAAATAAAAGGGATTAGTAAGGGAAAAACTAAGGAGATCCTTGTAAAGAGGTTAATTTATTTACCTCTTATTCCTAGGCTGAAGAGATTATATGATTCAATGAGTTTTGCTCCGCACATGAGATGACATCATGAAAATAGACAAGAATCAGGAGTATTATGTTATCCATCAGATGGAGAAGACTGGAAACATTTTAATGAAATATATCCTGAATTTAAAGCTGAACCAAGAAATGTTAGATTAGGCTTAAGTACTGATGGTTTTACTCCATATAGTCAGTTAGCTATTCCTTACTCCTGTTGGCCTGTAATTGTCACTCTGTACAATCTTCCTCCAGAACTATGCTTGATAACTCCATATATGTTCTTGACTTTAATTATTCATGTGCCACACAATCTGAAAAGTAAAATAGATGTGTATTTGCAACCTTTGATAGATGAGTTGAAATTGTTGTGTGAACAAGGTGTCCTAACTTATGATATTTAAAAAAAAAAGAAATTTTCGTAATAAAAATTGCATTAATATAGACAATAAATGACTTTCCTGCATACGACATGTTATCGGGTTGGAGTACAATAGGGAGATTGGCATGTCCATATTGTATGAATCGAACAAATGCTTTCACTTTGAAACATGGTGACAAATGTTCTTGGTTTGATTGTCATTATCAATTTCTGCCTATGGATCATGCATACCGCAAAAATAAGGATGCATTTTATAAGAATAGACAAAAGAATTTTGTACCTCCACCTACGTTATCTGGGGCCAAGGTATGGGAAGATATTTGTGATGTTCCAAAAGTAACTGAAGTGGGTCCATGTACATGTGCTTGGTTCGGTGTTACTCATAATTGGATAAAGCAAAGTATTTTCTAGGAGTTACCATATTAGGAAACTAATATAATCAGACATAATCTTGATGTGATGCATATTAAGAAAAATGTGTTTGATAATGTCTTTAATATAGTGATGGATATTAAAGACAAAACTAAAGACAATGTTATAGTAGAATGGATATGAAAAAGTATTGTAGGTGGAGGGAACTACAATTGCAAGAACTGCCTAATGGAAAAATTTTGAAGCCTAAAGCAAAATTTGCGTTGTCCATGGAGCAAAAAAGGGTTGTATGTAAATAGGTTAGTGAATTAAAAATGCCTGATGGATATGCCTCTAATCTGCATAGATGTGTAAACATGAGAGAAGGGAAGCTTATTTGGGATGAAGAGCCACAATTGTCATGTGTTTATGGAGCGGTTACTACCAATTGCTTTTGGTGCATTGCCACATCCAGTGTGGAAGCCTTTAGCTGAGTTAAGTAAATTCTTCAAAGATTTGTGCTCAATAATGTTACGTGTGTCTGATTTGTTGCTAATGGAGCAAAACATCGTCATTACAACATGTAAGTTGGAACGAATCTTTCCACCTAGATTCTTTAACTCAATGGAGCATTTACCTATTCATCTGCCGTATGAGGCAAGAGTAGGAGGCCCTATTCAATATCGATGGATGTATCAATTTGAGAGGTAATCATCTACTTTATTGCGTTTTAAATGTGGCAATCTTTTTATTTCAAAGTTTAGTAATTAATGATATCATGTTTCTTTTATGTACTTGAATAGGTTGAAGCGAATGGTTAAAAACAAATCACATGTGGAAGGGTCTATATGTAAGGCATATTTATGCCAAGAGACTTTGCATTTTTGTTCTTACTATTTTGAATCTCATCTGTAATCAATGAGAAATAGAGTTAGTCGAAATAATGATGGAGGTTTAGATGAGACAATCCAACCCACTTTATCAATTTTCAATTATCCTGGCCGCTCAGCTGGAACTTGTAACAGTAGGTATTTAATGGATAAGGAAGTAGCTATTGCACATTTACATATCCTACTTAATTGTGAAAAGGTTCAACCATATATTGGGTAAGTGAACTAAAATATTCTTGAATTGTTCATTTTAGTATGTATATGTAATTGTTTCATATTTAGTAACCTTGTGCATGTTATTAGATTTTTTTAGGAATATTTGAGAGCAGCTAATCCAAACATCAGTTGCACTAATGTTGATGGTATGATTGCATCTAAATTTCCAACTTGGTTCCAAAGTTATGTAAGTGTCTTAACACTTTTTTTTAATGATATAAATACTTGATAGTTATGTTATAAATTGTATTGATTTTACTATTATCATTAGTAGGTTCACAATAAAAATAACTTAGTAAAAAATTAATTTTTGCACCATTTAGCATGGGGTCCTAAGAGAAAGGTTCATACATGGCCTATCTACTTTGTCAATGGTTATAAGTTTTATACAGAAGATTAGAGTATCGGTAAAAAAAACCATCAATTGTGGGGTTTGTGTTAAGGGTAATGACAAAGTAGAAGAAGAGAATTATTATTATGACATCATTAAAGAAATTGAGGAACTATAATACCCAGGAGAACCAATGAAACAATTAGTGTTATTTAATTGTAAATGGTTTGATGTTGTACTTAATCGTGGTGTGAAGGTTCATAAACAATATGGAATCATGGAGGTTCGACATACTCAACAATATCCAAAATATGACCCCTTCATATTTGCTCAAAATGCAATTCAAGTGTATTATGCACCTTACCCTGAAAAAATAAAAGACAAGGCTAATTGGTGGATTGTCATTAAAACCAAACCAAGAGGTATTGTTGATGCTCAATATGCATTACAGGTTGCATATCAAGATGTTGCAACCTATGTGGATTTTATAACAAATGATGACCTTCTTGATAACTTAAGAGATGAAGAAGGTGATGATCATGAGGTAGAAGCTGATGTCAATGAGGATGAGGAGGAAGATGAGGTAGAAAGTAATAAAGGAGAGGATAGCAAGGAAGATGAATTTGATTTTGACAATGATTTTGAAAATGATAATGAAGATGATGATCTTCAACAATATGAATTGCTTGATGATGATCGTGGTGACAATGATAGTGATGAAAGTGATGACTATGATGATGATGATGATGATCATGAATATGATTAGTATTTATTTTTTTCATTTGTTAACAAAAGGTAAATTAATTGTGTTTTGTTTTTTGCACAAATGAATTATTATTTATTTGATAAGCATTTTAATTTACATTCCATTTGTGTTCATTGTAGATGTCTGAGAGAGATCGAGGTAAAGGAAAAGTTTCTAAGGGTCACCCAAAAAAGCAACAGTCGGTATGACCAGTGTGGCATTCTACTTTTCACCCACCTTTAACCTCTGCTAGTTCTCTATCTCCTACTACTACTCCATCACCCACATTACCCGTATTTACTTATTCGATCCCAAGTGCACTTTCACCACCTCTTACTTAACCATCTCACTGTGTGGTGTCTCTGACAAAGGAGTCTTGTCACAATGTTATATCACTTATCCCTCCAACGGATGTAGGATCTGCACTTGGATCAAGTCATAGTCAGGAAGCATTAGATGCACAAATGCCTGATAGTAAACCAATTTTATATCTAGAAAGAGATGGGTATGTATAAGTAATATTTTTCTAAATTATATTACTACATTTGATATATTATAACTAAACACATGTATTGTTTGTAGATTTTTGCCTTTGCACCTGGCAGCAAATGGCATCAGTGATATCTTCAGGAGTCATTATTTAGAGCCATGGATATCATAGAAAATGATAGTTGATACGACAAGAGATATATGGTTTGCAGAGTTTATGGTAATTTTTAAATTTTTATTTCTACAATTTAAAATTTGATAGACTTTTTTTGGCCATAAACAATTTGCTTACTCATATTTATTGCAAAGGAAGTATACTGTCATTCCACTAGATAATTACTAGGCTCGAAGAAACTTTGAGAAATAGGGTACAACATTGTTGAAGAATGTTATAGAAAAGGCTCGTAAGAAAATAGAGAGACCAAGTTGGCGTGGGGATGAGATATGGGATGCATTGTGTACACATTGGGAAAGTGAGGCTTTCAAGAAGAAAAGTACAATTGTAAAAGCTAATCGGGCATCTGATTGTGAAGGATCTGGACCTTCATATCACACCAATGGCTCTATTACCTCATCTCAGTGTAACACCCTCCATTGGGAATTATATTTCAGACCAAAAATTATAAAGCTTAAACCAAGTCATAAACAACTTAATATTGTAATATACGGGTTGTAAAATTTCTTTTTGCGGATAACATAAACTTAACAGAATATAGAGAACACAAGACATAGTAAACTAAATAATACACGTTTCATATATATAACATAGTTTAGTGACAACATAAATACATAAAACTTACATACTCAAAAGTATATGTATAGCTACCATAACAAAACCTAATATGGCCCAAGCCCAAATACCTGGAGGGAGGGGTCCTCCACTGGATCCTCCTCGAAATCCCTAACAGATAAATTCCCCAGTCGGGGCATGTCTCAATGGACGGGAGTCCGAGCAGACGATACCTCAGAATCCTTCCTAGGAGTATAACGGAGATCACCCCACAACTCCCTGACAGGCATATAAAACTCCATATATACAGTAACATCAGAAGAAAAAAGTAGCAACCCCATGGCGGGTCCTACTCAAAGACAGGGTAACATCGCAAAAACATTCAATGCACTCTGTGTCCAGATGGACGCGCCATGCGTCGGTGCCTCTATGCAACTGCACCCTAATGAAACCCAGAAGATCCCACCTCGCCACCATCACAATCTTCATAGAACAAAAACATAAAACAGAATAGACAAGAAAATATGATAAAGAGGTGAGATCCCCTACATCACATACCAATATAGCAGTAAAGAAACAATAATAACAATAATGTCATTGAGTACAGAATCAACAATTATAGTCACGATATCAATTAATAGATAATTCAAGGAATGTATATCACAACAACTTGTTTACTGGTTAAGCATATGCACAAGACCCCTACTCCATGGAGTTAAAATCAATATCGGAGAAAGAATGATCAGGAGATATGTCTGCATATCGTTAGCCTCAATTCAAGTGCTATAACTTTTTCAGTGTGCGCATCATGGCTTATACAAGACACTCTATACCAAATCGTGAATAAGAATAATATCTCGTTGAGATGTCGGTGCATTTGCATCTGCAACCATGGCACAATAGAGCTACTAACTGATCACTTGTGGAATTATCACGCCCCGACGCCTCCAAGCTCAGTCATTGACCTTCACTATGCAATTCGCACTTGAACTAAGCTGCTTAACAAACAAAATCCCCACGACTTTCACAATGCATAATCAAATAACTCAAAGAATCAATAATTATTAACAACGTGATTCCTATGAATTCAAACCACCACTAGGCTAAACCATCTATTGATGTCTCCGGGTCTAGTACGTCGGTTTGACAATATTTTGCTATTTTTCTCAATCTCGAAGCATTTTTTTTATCGCGTAACATTTTTACATCATTTTTCAATCGCATAAAAATTTTTAAACGTTTTCTTAATCGCATAACTCAAAAATCAATGTTTTTACAATTGTGCAAGGTTTTATCAATACTTTTCAATCACATAAAATGTTTATCTATGCTCTAAGCATAATTTTGAGACTTTTTGAACCTTAATTCTAATGTTTTCTTACCAAATCTCCTTTAAGTGATATTTTCTAACATTTTTCACAAAAACTACGTTATTTTGATTTGATCAAACATTTTCAAAAATCATTTTCCATTACCTTTACTAAAAAGTCTCTTTAAACAAAATACTTTAAATTTTCAAACAATCTTTCAAACTTATTTCCATTATCATGGCCGAAAATTAGTTCTTTTCCAAGGATAAAATTTTGTTCATCTCCTTTTTCAACTTGTAAATCCTTAAATCATATTATTGTCACCTAATTATCTAGGTTCACAATCAATAAAAATATTTTTGCCTTGGATACCCCATCTTAGGCAAAATGGCCGTGAGCCATATATGGTCATTAGGACCAAAATTTTGCCATTCCCACGAGATTCAAAGCATGTAAAACATTCCAATCATCAATTCCTACCATAGCAATTTCATGCATATTATCAAAGTCATATTATCACATATAGCCAACAATCATAAACCATTAAATTCACACAATCAAAGGAATAAATCCTCACATGGATTTTTCACCAACAACCATAAATTCCATTTCTAGCCACCAAGTTAGTCGATGAGGTTAATCTCCCTCATACATTAGGTAATAATGAAGAAACTCCTTAGTTGCCTTCTTGGAGTAAACTTCTACCACCAAATAAACCCTTAAAACAAATTAAGCATACAAATATTAAAATCTAAGGTTTGAAATAAGATGACCATGGATCAAGATTATGGACTAGAACTTGAAAATAAAATTAGAAGTGAAGATCAAGAACTTCACCTAAAAACCTCCAAACTTAAGCTTGGAGAAAGTGATTCAAGATGGATTAATTTGAAGAAGATCACAACATGAAAGTGTCTCCAAATGGTGTCTAGATTCAAGATATATGGTTGGTTTAGATTGAACAAGATTGGAGAGTAATTGTGATGTGTTGGCCGAATATTGCTAATGAGAGAAATGAGAGAGTTTGGTATTTTGTTTCTTAAAAAAAATGATAAGATGAACTTAAGTGAGATTCAATATTCATTTTTATCTTCTAAGCTTGTCCTACAAGCTACCTTGGCCATGTACACCTAAGGGTGTTGGGTTGGCCAAACTTCTCCTCCAAGTTCCTCTTCAAGCTTGCCTTGGAAGCTTGCTTCTCATTGGTTCAAAATTGTGAGTCATAGCCATAAAGCTTGACTTCCTTCAAGCTTGCCTCGGAAGCTTACTTCCCATTGGTTCAACAACAAAGTGAGTCATAAGTGGTGATGACTAGGTTTATGACTAGGCTCATGACTAATCATCTAACTAGATATTTACTGAAAGATATTAACCAATGGACAAAGGTTACTACTAACAAAACTAGCATTTATTATCCAATGTATAATAGAATGTATCTAGATTTCATCTGTCGGATAAAATCTCAGAAAAATAAAAATTTTGAAATCTATTTTTGGTTTTGGGTTTAGTAAGCTCACCTAGCCCCGTGTTAACAATCAAAATTTTTTTAGCCCCGAAAATATTTTATTTTTTTCCAGCACTGCCTCAAACACACATAAAGTCCAAAAATAATAATAAAATAATCTAAATAATTCAAAAAAATTACAAAAATCATAAAAAAATTTTAAAAAAATAAATTTTGAGGTGTTGCAACTCTTCCCCTCTAAAAAGAAGTTCATCCTCGAAATTATCGTACCTTAGAATAAATGCGAATATTGCTCTTTCATTATGTCTTCTAGTTCCCAAGTCGCATCTCCAGTCACATAATTCCATATTACCTTTACTAAGGCAATTTCTTTTCCTCTGAGTTGCTTAACTCTTATGTCCTCGATCTTAATAGGAAGTGTCTCATAGGTCAAGTTCTCTTGTAATTGTATTGTATCTGGTGCTATAACATGGGTTGAATCAGGAATATATTTTCGCAATTGCGATATATGGAAGACGATATGAAGTTTAGAAAGAAAAGGTGGTAAAGCTATCTGGTATGCTACCGGGCCTATCTTACGAAGAATTTGATATGGTCTGACGAATTCGGGGGTGAGCTTTCTGGATTTAATAACCCGACCGACCCCAGTCGTGGGCGTGACTCTCAAAAAACCATGTTTGTCTTCCTCAAACTCAAGAGGTCTCCTTCTCTTGTCAGCATAACTCTTCTATTGACTTTGAGTTATCTGTATCTTTTCTTGGATCACCATAACTTTTTTCGTTATTTGTTGTACAAGTTTTGGTCTTAACGCAAGCTTTTCCCCATCTTGGTACTAGCACAAAGGCGTTCTACACCATCATCCATATAATATGTAACATCCCGAAAAATATCTGTTTAAGTATAAATGATCATTTTATATTATTCTTGATTTTTAGGAATTTTTCTAGAATTTTTCGGAAATGACGAATATTTTAATATATTCTTCATTTTGCGTGCACACTGAGCTAAGAATTGTTGAGGCTAGTGTAACGCTCCAGAAATTAATTATTTCACCACCAATAGTCATTTTCTAATATTTGTGATTTATGTGAATTTTTCTGGAATTTTTCAGAAATGATGAATATTTTAATATATTCCTCGTTTTGCGCAAAACTTAAGCAGAGTCTGGAAAACGACTATAATGCTTCAAAAATTAGAAAATTATATGACGAATAGTCGTTCTATAATATTTGCAATTTTTGAGAATTTTTCGAAAACGACGAATATTTTAATATATTCATCGTCTTACGTGCGCACTGAGCAGAACCGGAGAAACGCGATGTTTCCTCCGAGAACCTTGAACTATGGACATGTCGACCGGGGATCTTACTAAACCCGAGGCTTGACATAGTTTACGAGGTTTCATAATTTTCGAGAAATCTTAACAGATAAAACAAACCAATACTGCAAAAAATTTATTTGTCAGATTAATTAAATACTGACTTCTGTCAACTGTAACTATTATCCATTGGATAATAGTGTGTAACAAAAATCCTATCACATTATCTCAATACAATCCACTTTATGTCTAATCAATCCACTTTAATTCAAATGTAATGTTAAATAATCAAAGCTTCTTTGAGAAGCTTTGACCAAACAATGACCAAATGGCCCTTGGCTTCCAAGAGAAGCCAACACTCTCCCTCTCTTCTCTTTCTATGCACAGTAGCAGCCCACTCAAAGGGGGGGGGGAATTAGTTGCTTTTCATTTAATCAAATTCACCACATTTTAGTTCATTTAACCTAAAACACTTTCTCTCTCATCCTTTCTTCTTCTTTTCCATTTTCTTTTCTCCTCCTTCTCTCTAGAACACCCTCATGGCAGCCCCCTCTTCTTCCACTCAATCTTTACAAAAAAATTAAACCAATCACATTTCCTTAATCCTCTCATCATTCTAAACACTTTTTCTTCTTGGAGTTTCTTGAAAATCCATCATCTTCAACACTTTTTCCAAGCTTCAGACTTTGAGCTTTTTGGGTAAGTTTCAAGACCCTTCTTCCCTTCTCTTCATTTTTGTGGTTATGGTCTCCTTGGTGACCATCCATGCTTCATTTTTCAAGCATTGGTATTGATTTAACAAAGTTAAAATTTCTAGGGTTTTTGGAGGGTGCAATCCGAAATTACAAAGAAGATTTCTTTGTGTTTCTTTTGTTCTCTTCACTTAGGTAAGAGGAAGACACTCCTCCTCAACCTCTCTTAGCATCTAGGAACTTTGATTTTGCCATTTGTGGAAAAACCTTAATGAGGGTTATTCTTTGATTTTGTAATTAGTATGCTTGTATGTTGATTTTATTTTGTTTATGCTATTGGATTGGTTTGTTATGTTTAATAGTATATTGGATTGGATTTTGTGATTGAAAATGGAAGAAAAATATTTGAGAACCCTTCTTGGAGGGCCATGGTTTTAGGCTAGAATTTAGGTAAATTTGTGATTAAGTTGTAACTAGTATAAGACTTAAATTGATCAATGGATAAAATAGAATTGAATGGAAGAAAATTTTGGGATGGAAATTCCTAGGGAGGCTACGGTTTTAGGCCAAGAAATTAGGGTTCTTGGTGAGCTAATTTAACAAGTGAACAATTAAATGAATTAAGAGAATGGCATGTAATGTGAGGACTTGAAAAGATTTGGAAATGAAACCCTTGTGAGGCCACGGCCTCTAAGGCCTTTTAGGGCTTAATGTTGTGACTTTGGTAACTTGGAAGCATGAGTAATTAGGTAATTAGAAACCTATGTAATGAGTTGGATAATAAATAAATCGGAAGAATCTAACATAATTAAAGATTATGTAAACTTTAAAGGACTAAGAATGAAATTGTCATAAGACTTAGGAAATTTCAAGTGAGTGAAGAACAAGAGAGTGTGAGGCCTAAGAGCTTAAAATAATTTACAAGTTATGAGAAATTAAATTGCCTTGGAAGATTAAACTAATTGTAAGAATTGGATTGGACATGAACCTTGAAAAAGGGAAACCATTCTAAGTTAGGATTCATAATGGACCTAAGAATGTACCGTTTGATTTGAGCTCTATATTATAATGTTATGGGTCCATGTGAGTGGCCGTTTGTATATTGATGCTTATCTTGGCCAATTGTGGCATATTATGGAATTGTATGAAATTGTGAATCATACATGTTCATGCATAGAGTCTTATGCATTGTGAATGTCCTGTGGACTGTTGTAAGGCCAAGTTACCTAGGAGATTGAACACACATTTGTGCGGGTGCGAGTAGACTAGTGTGAGTCTTGTTATGACCTTGGGGGCGTCGGAGTGCGGGTCCTTCACAATGGGCAGTTGGTAGCTCCTCTGCCCGTGGGGCAAACCGATGCAAATGCACCGACGATCCGGACTTGACACTGTCCTATATCGTGATCTAGCACGGACTGTCTGTACAATGCCTGATGTGCACATGAAAATTATTGATGAATAGCACTTTGCCCGCGGCAGCCGAGTTACAAACATGTCTCCTGATCTTTCTCTCCGACTGCTTGAGTCTAGCTCTATGAAGTAGGAATTGGGAAAGCATGCATGTGTGTCATGATATACTCTGTCATTGTTAATCATTATTTTCTGTAACTATGACTGGTTTGATTATTACTGTAATGATTATCTGCCTAGAACTGCTTATTTGCCGATTGTTGGATTTACTACTATTATTTGCATATGCTGTTTTGGATTGTTAATTAGGCGCGTTGCGCCGTTTTGTTTCTGGCTGCTATAATTGGTAATGATGGTAGGATGTCTTACCTCTTTCTTTGTTTCCATTATTTGCTGCCTGTGTGTACACTATATTGACCGAAGACGACGGTAAGGAGGCAGAAGATCCCGATTTTCCTGGCTTCTGGCCCGAACGAGACTAGCATCTACTAAGACGATGGAGGCACGCATGTGCGAATTTCTAGGTGATGTGCGTCTGACCTTCCTCGGAGGGCCAGAGTGTTGGCACATCAACTTGAGTTCCGACCGCTGCGTCTACTTGGGAGATGTGTCGATTGCCCTAGCCTGGAGACGTCATGAGGCACCTATCCTCACCTGCCATGTCAGCCTGCGGCTGGAGTTGTACCTACCCATTCGAGAGATGTGGGGTGATCGTTACTATACCCCTTGGGAGGACACTTTTGATTCTACTGCTCGGGCTCCTGCTCGTGGTTCCGTGGTTCCCATGGAGGTTTCCTCTGAAGAGGAGGATCCTGCTGAGGATCCGGATACGATCCCTCCTCATCCGAGGGACTGATTTTACTGGTAGCTACTGATGGCTACCAGTGTTTTATTTTGGGGCCTGATGTATTATTTTTGGTGGGCTGTATATTTTGATATCTCTGGGGTATATTTGTATAATCCTTTGGGGCAGGTATAGTTTTGCTTTTTTTGGATATTTCAGGCTTGTATCTGAGTACAATTGATGTCAGCACATTATATATATATATCTATATGCATGTTATTCAGATGTGAATTTTGTCTACTATTTTATTCTTCACCGTCATTTATATTCCGCATTGTTAAAATAATTATCAAATATATATATATATATATATATATATATATATATATATATATATATATATATATATATATATTTATTTTTGCTCACGTATTTAAGCATCGAACAAGTTAAACTTAAACTAATGAACCGGGTCTTGAATTGTTAAAACTTTACTTTTCCGCATTTTCTTTTATTTGACAATGTGACGTTCCCTCCCAAAAATGGGCGTTACCTCATAGGGTGCCATCCCTATGCTTGAGTGGAAACTACTATTATAGGTTAATTCTATCAGAGGTAAGAATTCATCCTAACTCCCAATCTGTTCTAAAACACATGCTCTTAGCAAATCTTCCAACGATTGACTTGTTCTCTCTAATTGGCCATATGTTTGCGGATGATAGGCAGAGCTTAAATGAAGTTTTGTCTCCATTGCTTCTTGCAGACTCTGCCAATACCCTGATGTAAATCTTGGGTCTCTATCAGAAATAATACTCGAGGGTACACCGTGAAGTCTAACAATTTTATCAATATATACCTGGGTCAATCTTTCCATTGAATACCTTATGTTAATGGGCAAAAAGTGTGCTGACTTTGTAAGCTAATCAACAATCACCTATATGGAATCATAACCCTTTCGAGTCTTTGGCAGTCTAACAACAAAGTCCATTGCAATGTCATCCCATTTCCATTCAGGAATAGTCGGAGGTTGTAATATTCCTGAAGGTTTTTGATGTTCAACCTTAGCTTTTTGACAAAGTAGACAGGATGCTACATACTTGGCGATATCCCTCTTTATCCCTTGCCACTAATATAACTATTTCAAATCCTGATATATCTTGGTCGCTCTTGGATGCATACTCAATTTGCTTTTGTAGGCTTCGTCAAGAATCAATCTCCTAAGCTCTAGGTTACTCGGTATACAAATCCTATCTCCAAACCTTAGAATTCCATTTGGTTCTTCCTCAAATTCCGACACGGCGCCTTGTTTCATTAGCTCCTTCTCATGCTGCAAGTATTGATCACTTCCCTGTTTATCTTGAATTTCTTCCATAAATCCATTCGAAATAGTAATCATGTTCAAGCAAAGTCTTCCCGGTGTCGATTCTACAGACAACCGCATATCCCTGAATTGTTCTATCAATTCTTTTTCCTTGATCATCATAATAGAGACACTAAGTATCTTTCTACTCAAAGCATTTGCTATGATGTTCACCTTTTCGGGATGATACTAAAGTTAGAAATCATAATATTTCACAAATTCTAACCACCTCCTTTGTCTCATATTCAACTCCTTCTGGTCAAACAGGTACTTCAGACTCTTATGATCGCTGAAGAAATTGAATGTTACTCCATACAGAAAATGCTTCCAGATCTTCAATGCAAACACAACAACAGCTAACTCCAAATCATGATTAGGGTAGTTCTTCTCATGCATTTTCAATTGCCTCGAAGCATATGCTACTACCTTTTTGTTCTGCATAAGCACACAACCTAAACCCTGATGCGAAGCATCACAATATACCTCAAAAGGTTCATTGGGATTAGGTAGAATCAATACTAGAGAAGTAGGCAATCATCTTTTCAATTCTTGAAAACTCTCCTCACATGCATCAGTCTATGTAAAAGTTTGATTCTTTCGTGTAAGCTGGGTAAGAGGTCCTGCTATCTTTGAAAATCCCTTGATGAGTCCTCGGTAATAACCAGCTAATCCCACAAAACTACTGATCTCCGTTGCGGTCTTCGGTCTTTCCCATTTAAGAACTATTTCAACTTTCAATGGATCCATCACAAGTCCTTCCTTTGAAATTGTGACCCAAAAATTGAACTTCCTCTAACCAGAACTTGCACTTTGATAGCTTAGTGTACAACTGCTTCTCCTTCAGAATCTAGACAACCACATTGAGATGTTCAGCATGTTCCTCCTAACTTCGAGAATATATTAAAATGTCATTAATAAAGACAACGACAAATCTGTCTAGATAAGGACAAAAGATCCTATTCATGTAATCCATGAATATTGCAGGAGTGTTCAGCACTCCGAACAGCATCACTAAATATTCATAATGTCTATAAGCCATTCAAAATGCTATCTTGGGGATATCCTCTACTTTTACACAAATCTGGTGATAACCACAACGTAAATCAATTTTAGATAATACAGCGGCTCCCTTTAGTTGATCCATCAAATCGTTTATCCTCGAAAGTAGATATTTGTTCTTAATTGTAATCTTGTTCAATTGGCGATAATCCACACAAAAGTGAGAAGTTCCATCCTTTTTCTTAACTAACAGCACTGGAGCTCCCCATAATGATACACTAGGTCTCACAAACTGTTTTCCCAACAGTTCCACCAACTGCTTCTTGAGTTCAGCTAATTCTGACGGTGACATCCGGTATGGTGCCATGGATATAGGACCAGATCTTGGTATAAGATCGATAAAAAAATTCTATTTCTCGTTCTGGTGGTAGTCTGAATACATCATCAGGAAAAACTTTGAAAAACTCATTGACTACAGGAATAATATTCACATTCATCTCACTCTTGACCTCCAAGGAAAATTGTAACATGTATCATTGAGCTCCTTCCCTTAAGGAAGCTTTAACTTAGTTGGCCGTCAAAAATCCATAAATCTCAGTCTCAGGGAAAATTAAAGTTTTATTGGAACATTAAAGTTTTATTGGAACAATCTAACAGGATATAGTTAGAAAATAGCTAATTCATTCCTAAAATCATGTCTATTTGTGAAAAAGGTAAACAAATTAAATTAATAAAAAAGTTTCGATCTCTAACAATAATAGGATTGTTTAAGCATACTTGAGTAGTAATAGCAAGTTTAGCAGTGGGAATAGAAATAATCAAGTCAAATGGTAATGAAGACACACACAACCCTAATTGATTCACATAGTCATAGGCAATAAAAGAATATGTTGCCCCCGAGTCATACAATACAGTTAAAGGCTTACCTCTTATGGTACAACCTCCCTTGATTAGATCTTTGGATTGGGAGGCTTTTGCTCCACTCATGGTATAGAATCTCCTTCCTACTTGAGGCCTTAAAGTACGTACATTACTAACAGAAGGCTCTGTCTTTAGTTGAGTATAATCTCTGGAAATGTGTTTGGGCTTCCTGCACTTGAAATAGATTATTCCCTTGATCGTACACTCCTTTGTTAAGTGATCTCTTCCACACCTCATACATTTTGGTAAAGATATCACGGTCTGACTGGATCTACTACCACTAGTACTTCCTCCATATGTTTCTTGTTATTGTTGATTCCCTAGTAGCTGTGAATACAATTTCCACTGGAATCGGTTGATGTTACTATGACTCCCCCTTTGAAACCGAGATGGTCCAAAGTTACGGGGTCTCGTATCCCAAGATTGGTCCAACTCTTTGATTCGGCAGCACTTGTCCAACAAAGTTGGGAATTGCTCTATCCTCAAAGGTAGTATTGCTCGCTTCAGATCATGCCTCAAACCTTCTTTGAATTTTCGGCACTTCCATTCCTCATCGAGCTGGAGTTGAAAGTATCATGAGTATTTTGATAGGTTTTTAAACCTAGCAGCATATTCACTAACAATCATTCCTCCATGCTTTAGTCCAAGGAACTCCATCTCCTTTGCGTGCCTCGTGCTAGATTGAAAATACTTCTCTAGAAATTTGCTCTGGAAGACTTCCCACGTGATAATTCTTCCTTCAGCTTCCAACAATCGTTGAGTTCCTGCCCACCAGTCCTCACCGTTTCCAACGAGTATGAAAGTAGCATAAGTTACCTTCCTTTCGTCTATGCATCCCATTCTTTTAAAGATTTTCTCCAATTCCTTGATCCAAAGGTCCAATTTCTCTGGATCAAATTCGTCTTTAAACTGTGGCAGATTATTGCGGCGAAACTTTGACAAAACCGTGACACTTTATTCTTTGGAAACAAACTTTTTGTTTATTTTCCTTGCTTCTCTAAACATCCAATTTTATCATTCATGAAAATATTAATTTGTAAACACCTATTTTGAGGTGTCTTGGCCGAAATTCACCATGGTCTTTGGAATCAAAAAAATAATTTATCCACTTCATAATTTCTTTAAACAAATCAAGAAATTAATTTCCTTATTCTTGAAAAATTTCATCATGAAACCCTAATTTTTGGGTGTCAAAATTGTAGCCTTCCCTTGGCCATTGGAGCCAAAATTTCTTGTTCCATCATACATCCATTATAATATATTCAACATATCTTTATCATGCATATCATAAGCATACCATATTCTCATCATGCATATTATAAGCATACTATATAAGCAATAAGATCATGCAAAGCATATCAAGCATAGGCAAATAATCAAAGCACATAAACACACACAAATTATTACATGACCATGGATATGAATCCTCACATGGATATGAATCCTCACATGGATTCACCATCCATCAAATATAAAACCATCTCTCACCACCATACTTGGTTGGTGAGATGGATCTCCCTCTTAGCTCTTGAAGATCCTCAAAAAGCTCATTGCTTTGCACTTTGAACAAGATTTCCACTAACAAAAGTTTCTTGAACATAAAACAAACACAAAGAAAATTAGTATATTAAGCTTGAATAAGAGAAACCATAGATCAAACATGGTTTAGAACATGAAAAAGAAGAGAAGAAATGAAGTTTTCTTACACTTCACCTCAAAAACCTTAGAACTTGCTCTTGGAAAAACTCCTTGAAGATGAAAGATTTAGAACTTGATGTACACTACAAAGTGTCTTAGAATAAGGTATAGATTCAAAAAATATGGTTGTTTGAAATTAAAGAGTGGTGGAAGGTGTTTCTTGGTGTCTTGGCTGAAACTTGCATGGAAAGAATGGAGAGAAAATTTTTTATGAAGTCTTGACTTTTTGGAGGAGACAAAGATGAATTATGATAGCAATAATATGGTCTTCAAACCTATCCATGCTCTTAAGCTTCACAAAACCGTCCCCCCTCTTCATGCACTCCAAATTTGTGACAAATTTCACTAGCCATTATTTGAAGCATTCCTAACCATTGATTAGTTCAATGGTTAGGATTAAGGTAGATTCTAGGTATAGCCTTTAGATTAGAAGACTTAA
Source organism: Ormosia emarginata (assembly GCA_029884605.1). Lineage (NCBI taxonomy): Eukaryota > Viridiplantae > Streptophyta > Magnoliopsida > Fabales > Fabaceae > Ormosia > Ormosia emarginata. The sequence continues at coordinate 2,559,192 of JAQQTP010000041.1, read as the reverse complement.
TCTAGGTCATTGGATCTTTCTCCTTGAAATTCTATCCATTAGATGTGTCTCCAAAATGAAGGGTCCAGATCACTCTTTCAAACTTTACATCCAATGGTCATAAATGGTCCTTGTCACTTTTTAAGACCAAATCTCCACCCTTGATTAAATCAATGGTGGATCTCCAAACCACCAAGGTTGACTAATTAATACAATATTTATTTTTATCTGCTATTACCCTACGAATAATATTTTTACTGTATTTTTATCGCCTGATGATTAAATACAGTACAAAACACAATAAATTTTTTTTCTAAAACTGTTTTCGGATTCAGTTTTAGTAAGATCTTCTGTCTCCGTCTCAACAGTACAAATTTTTCTATCCGTAAAAAAATTTTCACTTTTCGGGACCCATCCCGAACTCACATAAGACCTCCTAGGCCCATAGACAGTCCAAAAATAATTAGAAAAATATAAAAATTTCATAATCACTCACAAAATCACAAAAATTAGAAAATTCATGAATATCAAATCAGATTACGTAAAATAATTAAGACTTAATAGTAAAAATTAAATTACGTAAGATTTTACTTGACTCGAAAATTATTATTTTCCTGACACGAAGTAAATCACATAAAATGATCAAATGTACTGATGAAATATTTAAAATAATTTTACAGCACACAAAAATTACTAAACAGTAGAATTCTGTTAACTGTCAAAATTACTGTCAAATATTTAAGAAGTTTGGAGTGTTACATTATCCTCATCCAATAAGTAAAAAAGTAATATTTTGAGATAGAGTTAAACACTTAAGTGAAAATCTCATTTAATAATATTATTTTTATATACAGAAATGTAAAGATCAAATCTAATAATATGCTTAAAAGACTCTAGGATAGATGTTTTCTTCAAGGTGCTGTTAAATTGGTGTTTCAATTAAATTAATGGTAAAAAAAAAAGTAGAGTTAAGCATCAATAAAAAGGCTTGACTTGAAAGGAAGCGAAAAGCCAACCACATCAAAGAGGGATGCCATCCACAACTCCACACACCTTTCTTCTTCCTTTACCTGTACAAATTTTCATATAAAAAGTTCTTACGCATTCTTTCAACGAAAACATTTTATGCTACACTATATTTTATAGCTATTTTCCTTTTGTGCATTTTTCAATTTCACATTTTTATCTGCGCCAAACAAAAATGTATTTCTTTATGACGTACATTTGTTCCCCTAGCCAATGACAAATGATTATTAAAATCCAATGACCTCTTGTTGTATCTTATATTTTTGTTATTGATACAGAAAAAAATTGTTAAGTATAAGTTACTTCATAATCAAAATTGTGAATGTTAATTACAGGAAGATCATCAGTTTCAACCGAACAACCTTTTGTAACAACACAATTTAATTGAGCATACCATAATTCATAGTGTAATTTTATTTTTGATTAAAGTTTGTTTTTACCTCAATCTTTTAAGTGAACTAATATTGTTGAAATAGAATAAATTAGTGAAATTTCCTGTTGAGGTTTAAAACTGATTCAATAGTTTAAACTAACTGGTGATGTCATAAAAATATTTCACATGTAATAATACGAAATATATAAAAACGTTTATAAAATATAAAAGTCAGTAATTTTTTTAGAATACTTAATGGTAAGTTGGCTTAACATGTTAAACTAATCGTGTTAACTAAGCTTTGACTTTTGAATTTTGATCGACTTTGATTAATTTAAAATGTTTTGACCATGAATTCAATTATAAAACTAATCCAATTCACAGTCAAAGTGAAATGAACAAATAAACATACATGAACTTCAAAGAAATGAACAAATAAACATTTAGGGTGTGTTTGGGAGTTGGGAACATTTTTTATATTTGATTTTTTAAAAAAATTAAAGAATAAAATAAAATATGATCATATAACTTTTTAATAATTTTTTATTTATTTTTATAAATATTTTATATTTCTCTTAATTTAGAAATAAAAAATAAGACATTCTTTTCCTTTTCCTCCAAAATCCTTCATCCAAACAAACCCTTAGATGGGTGCTTTCCCCTCCCATCTTTTGGTGTACCGTACACTCTTAATTTTATTTGTTATTGTAAGTTTTGTTTTTTAGCGTGGTTTTTTTTACTTCTTAGTTTTTTTTATTTTGTTATTTTTTTTACATAGCACCACTACTCTTCGGACGGTGGCTTGGACTATTGCTTGAGACGATGGCGAAGCACCGGGTTAGGCTCATGGTGGGTTCCGGTGCGGCTACAGCGTGGCTCGACGGATTCGACGGGGTAGCTTGGCTGGACGGGCGCGGTGCGGTGACGGCGAGCTCCGGATCTGACGAGTATTGGCCACAATGGCTGGTCGGTGGCTTGGTTCGACGATGTTGGGCGCGAGATCCCGTGAGCGCGACTCGAATCAGGTGACGCAAGTCGCGGCTGGCGGAGGCTCGACTCGGAGCAGCAGTGGCTCTTAGCGGCGGATGCGACTCTGGTTTGATGGTGGAGCGGGATCGACAGCGGCTTGAGGCGGATGCGACGATGGCGACGTTACCTGGGCTGCTGGGTTCGTCAACGGCGCGGGCTCAGATTTGGTGGTGCAGTTATAGTGGCGGATCTGAGTTGTTGCGCTGGTTCTGCTCTGTGGGGTGGTAAGTGGTTGTTAATGGTGGTAATGGAGGTGAGTTGAAGTTTGTGGGTGGTTATGGAGGTAGAGGCTTGGGTTGATGAATGCTTTGGAGGCCTAGGTGAGGTATGGAAATGAGTTGAAGATGGTGGTGGGTGGTTGTTAATGGTGGTGATGGAGGTTGAAGATGGGTAGTTGTTATAGGTTGTTGGTGGTGATGGATGAAGATGGTGAAGGTGGAAGATGGAGTCATCGGAGTTGTCGAAACTTCGTCGGAGTTGTCGAAACTTCGTCGGAGTTGGCTAGACGGTCGCCAGATAGTCGCTGGCGGTGGTCACTGGAGGCAACATGGCAGTGATAAAAAAAAAACTTAAAACGAAAAAAAAACATAAGTTACAAGTCATTAATCTTAATCGTTAATGTATTTTTTAATACGATCAATGATCAAGATTAATAAAATGTATCATACACTCTCTTTTATAGATGGTGTACATTAGAATTCGTCTAAACATTTAACATACGTGAACTTTCAACTTCGTGAATGGTTGTAAATAGACATGGCAAAATTACTTCGTCTGCATGATTTTGCATGGATTACCCGCGACGGGGTAGGGGATGGGTACCTGTTTAATAAATGGGGGTGAGGGCGGGGATTATAAGACGCCACATGTACGTGATTTCTGCAAACCCGTTTAGTATATATATTTTATTTAATATATATCATATATTATAATTCTTTTTCTTTTTAACTTTGAGATGAGATGAAAATACGTATATTTTATTATTTTAAAATAATATTTTTATTAAATGAATCCATAATGATAAAATTTATTGAAAAAATATATATCTATTTATCTAATAGTTATTTATGTAAATTAATTATTATAAAATATAATTGGATTTAATTTGTTATTTATAATAATATTTTAATTTTATAAAAATCTTATATTGTTAAATAAAATTATAGTATGTGATGTTAAAATTTATTTTATTTATATTTATTTTATAATTTTTAAAATTTTACTTTAAAATATCAAATATCCGTATATATTCGCAGATACCCACAAATATTTTATTTATCCCAAAAATTATAAATAAATACCTACAAAGTAAATAAGGCGGAAGCGGAGAAAACACTTCTGCTCCCGCCCCGTCCGACCCCGCCCGATTGCCATCCCTAGTTGTAAAAACGAAAACTAAATGCTTCAACGAGAAAGCTAGTACAATTTTTATCAGAATCCTCAAGCGAGTGTTCCTCACGCGCCTCTTTCAACACACCGAGTGGGGTCCACAGACCACACTCAGGTCTGTCTTTCTATGTGCCTTTTGCATGGAAGCTGCTATGGGCCGATCAAGATTCGTCTACCACTTTTTTTTTTCTTTTACCGTCTATTCATCATTCTTTTTTCTCTTCTCTTTCACTTTCTGTCTCCTCTCCGAAAATTCTCTTTCTCTCTACTCTGTCAATGATTCTCGCTAAAATCCAAGTTCTTGGCATGCGCCTCTGATTCACTGCACCCTCGGTACACCAAATTCCCAATATCATCAAATTCCATTCCTTTTTTGTTTTGCTTTCTGTTCACTGACCCCCCCTTTTGTTTTTCTTGGGAATTCTGTTTGTTCCTGCAATATAACTGTATTTGGGTTTGATGGATAGTTTTCTAATGTTTTTCATTGCTTTTTGCATCTCCAAGCACTGTGGTTCGCATTGGGTTGTGAAATTTGCATTGTATTGTTGCTATTTTGGTTTGTTGTATTGGGTTATCTTCTTTTTCCTGGAGCTCTACCTATTTCAATGCCTCAATAGTTTTAGTAGCAGAATAGTTTATGCATATTTTATGTAGAAGTGCTGTTATGTGGGTTTGGTTATTGTTTCTATGCTAAAAGTGGGGTGGGGTGGGAGGGGAGGTCGGGGAAGTTTGAGTGTGGGAATATTCATGAGATTCTCTTGCTTCTTAGCCCACAACTTTGGTTTTATTTCTTTTTGGCAATATTTTGATGATGAACATAGTTTCATCTGTTTTAGTAGGTAAAGGCAGCATTGTTCGAGCATGTTATCTGTTTCTTTAGCCCTTTTTCAGATAAGCGAACAAAATTGCTTAGAAATTCGTTAGTTGGGAGAGTGAATGTTCTTTTTTCTTTGATTGAAATGGTTTTCCTTCAGCAATTGTTGGTGCTGTTTGTTGCAGTGATGATTTCATTATCATTTTTATTTTTATTTTTTTTCCCAGTGTGTTGGTCAGATTCATTTTTGTTTGCTTTTCTGTCCAGATGGATATTGATGGAGATATTTCGTAGTTAAAACATAACATTTCCACCACTTGTTTAGACTTGATGCTAGTGACTATTACAATATTTCAGAATCTGGTTTCTGTGGATATAAAGACGCTTCTAGGCTGTAATTTTCTTGTAGCAATTGTTACTGGGTTTATTGTCTTTACTACTTGTACAAAATTATTTTATTGTTTCCCTAATATATTTGATACTGAATTAATTTGCAGATAGAAGTCCTACTCCAAAATTTCCATAAAGGGAAAGCTAAGGCTAGGTCTGGGATAATGGGGGCCACAAGCTCCAAAATGGATGATGATAAGGCACTCCAGCTGTGCTGTGAAAGGAGGAAGTTTGTTAGGCAAGCACTTGATGGGCGGTGCTCACTAGCAGCTGCTCATGTTTCATATGTCCAGTCACTGAAAAATACCGGAACAGCTCTGAGAAAATTCACAGAACCTGAAGCATCAATTGAGTCTTCCTTATACAGTTCCACTAATGCAACGCCAGAGCCACTTGCTTTTAGTGAGAAGACCCTGTCCCAGCTCTCATTCTCTTCGCCATCTGTGTCACAACACATTGATGCAGTTGAAACCTTCTCTCCAACTTGCTCTCCTCCTAGCTCTAGTAATTTCCAAGCAAATCATATGAAATCTAGCAGTAGTACTTCTAAAAAGGTTGAAGAAAAACCACCTGTACCTGTTATAGGAACAGTAACATCATCAGGTACTCCGCAAAATGCCACTCCTCGTTCTACTGAAAGGTCTGAACCATCAGCATTTGAAGATTCTTCTCTTCCTGTTGGAACTCCACCATGGGATTTCTTTGGTCTTTTCCATCCTATTGACCACCAATTTTCTTTTCAACAAGGGAAGGGCATGCACCAAGATATGGGGAATGCTGATGATATAACACGACTAAGGGAGGAAGAAGGAATTCCTGAGTTGGAAGATGATGAAGAGAAGGTTTCTTCTCATGGAAGGGAAGACTCTCAGGATTCTGATGATGAATTTGATGATGAGCCTGCCACAGATACCCTAGTCCGAAGATTTGAAAATTTTAATAGAGTTAATGACCATGTTCAAGCCAATACATTACCTGCCACAAATAAGCCTCTGACAGGGGATTCAGCTTCTGAAGTTGAATTTGTGAATGGGGAGAAGGGGAACTCTCCTGATGTATCACCACCATTAAAGACAGCATCTACAGTAGCTTTGCTTCCAAGTGAAACAAATAAATCAATGGAGAAAGAAAATCACAGTGAAAATAAAGTTGTCCCTAAGGATTTCTTTTCAAGCATGAAAGATATTGAATTCCTTTTTGTTAAAGCCTCCGAATCTGGTAAAGAAGTTCCAAGAATGCTTGAAGCAAATAAATTGCACTTTCGTCCTATATTTCAATCGAAAGAAAGTAATTTTTCTAGCTCTCTAATCTCTCTGTCTATGTCAGTTATCATTTGGGGAATATTAAAATTTTAGCTCTCTAATCTCTATCTGTCTGAGTTTTTGTTGAAAGTCTACATTAATTGTCATTAAACGCGTTTTATCTCTCCCATTTATTGTATATATTCTGTTATTATTGTAAAGATTTAGTTAGAAACAGATCAGCATGTAATTAGGAAACTATTTCAATTATTTCCTAAGATAGAGGTAGCAGTTCTGTTATTTCCTTTTTCATAGGGATTTGCCATTATGGCATCCTATTTTTCTGCTCTCCTTCTTTCTATAAGAGGAGCTGCGTTGTATATTCTGTATTAGCAATAATAATATTGCCTTTCATGTTGGTATCAGAGCAGAGTACGATCTGCTCTGCCGACCCTAATCCTTATCCAGGCATGGCTTCCAAGTCACAAGATGATGCCTCGGCTACCACTGTCATTCCCCACAGTGGACCAGCGACATTGCAGAATCAAGGTTTTGAACCCAAAATGACTTTGGGTGACTCTCCTTCGATTCAAATCACTACAATTCGTCTCAATGGAGCGAATTTCTTCCGCTGGTCTCAGTCAGTCCGTATGTATATCCGCGGCAGGGGCAAGATAGGATATTTGACAGGCGGACGAGCAACCAGCCGGGAAAGCTCCCAATATGCGGTATGGGATGCAGAAAATTCCATGATCATGACTTGGTTAGTCAACTCCATGGAAGAAGAGATTGGTGCCAATTACATGTGTTACTCAACGACCAAAGAGCTTTGGGACAGTGTTAATGAGATGTACTCCGATATGGGAAACAAATCTCAAGTGTATGAACTAAACTTGAGAATTGGAGAAATCAAGCAAGGCGGAGACAATGTGACCAAATACTTCAATAATTTGAAGAGGATTTGGCAAGACTTAGACATTTACACTCATGAATGGAAATCACCTGAAGATTCGAAATATCACAATCAAGTGATTGAGGAAGGAAGGATTTTCAAGTTTCGGCTGGACTAGATGATGAACTTGATGAAGTTCGTGCAAGGATCATTGGTAGAGGAACTCTACCATCCCTTGGAGAGGTGTTTTCAGAAGTACGAAGAGAAGAAACCAGGAGAAGTGTTATGTTGGGAAAGAACAAAAACCGGAGCACAGAATCTGCAGATATGCACTTTGCTTGTTGTTCTTCTTGAATCTATTGCAAACAAAAGTAATAGTTACCAACAGAAAAGGAGTGATGAATCAAATCGTGTATGGTGTGATTACTGCAACAAGCCACGCCATATCCGAGAGACTTGCTGGAGACTCCATGGAAGACCAACTCATTTAAAGGGCAATAAAGTGGTGGTAAACAAGTGCGAGTTTCATTGTAGCACATGAAGCTAACAATACCCTTTTCAATAAAGAGCAAATTGATCAACTCATTAAACTATTACAATCCAGTACATCATCTAGCGTTCCTAGTGCTTCTATTGCACAATCAGGTAATTTTGAAATTTTTAGAGGTTTATCTTGTGCTATAGAATCAGTCCCATGGATCATTGATTCAGGGGCGTCTGACCATATGACTAGTATCTCATCTTTATTTAAAACATATTCTCCATGTTCTGGTAATGAAAAGGTTAGAATTGCAGATGGTAGTGTCTCTCCTGTTGCTGGAAAAGGTATCATAACTATATCATTTACTATTGACCTACAATCTGTCCTACATGTTCCTAAACTTTCTTGTCACCTTCTATCTGTTAGTAAACTTTGTAAAGATACTAATTGCAAGGTTATCTTTTTGGATTCCCATTGTATGTTTCAGGACCAGATTTCGGGGAAGATGATTGGCAATGCTAGGATGATAGACGACCTCTACTATTTCAATAAAAGATCCTACGAAAATAAAGTGATTCAAGGTCTTAGTGGTACATGTTCATCTACTGTCCAAAGACAAATAATGCTTTGGCACCTTAGATTAGGACATCCAAGTTTTCAATATCTTAAACATTTGTTCCCATCTTTATTTAAGGATGTTGATTGTTCTTCTTTTCAGTGTGAAAATTGTGTTCTTGCTAAAAGTCATCGTATTTCTTATAATCCTAAACCATACCGTGCATCTAAACCATTTTATTTAATTCATAGTGATGTTTGGGGACCCTCAAAAATCACTACTCAATTCGGAAAAAGATGGTTTGTAAGCTTTATTGATGATCATTCACGGTTGTGTTGGGTTTATATAATACGTGACAAATCTGAAGTGGCAAAACTGTTTGAAACGTTTTATAATATGGTTGCCACTCAATTTAACACCAAAATAAGCATACTTCGCACTGACAATGGAACAGAATATTTTAATAAATATATGGGAAATTTTTTGGCAGAAAGAGGCATTCAACATCAGTCCACTTGCCCTAATACCCCTCATGAGAATGGCCTTGCTGAGAGAAAAAATAGGCACTTACTTGAAGTTGCTCGTGCTATTATGTTTACTATGCATGTCCCTCAATATCTATGGGGCGAGGCTGTCCTAACAGCTTCTTAGTTGATAAACAGAATGCCTACGCGTGTTCTGAATTTTTCAACACCTTTAGAAGTTCTTCAAAAAACTTATCCTGATTCAAGAATGCATGCAAATTTGCCTCTAAAAATCTTTGGGTGCACTGCTTTTGTGCATGTTCACCATGCATCTCAATCTAAGCTTGATCCTCGGGCTGAAAAGTGTATTTTTGTAGGTTATGCTCCTAATCAAAGGGGGTACAAATGTTTTAATCCTGCCACCAAAAAACTATTTGTCAGTATTGATGTAATATTTTTAGAGGAACAACCTTTTTTCCATAAAGATCATTTTCAAGGGGAGATAAGGGCTGATGAAAATGATCTCCTTCATCAGTCCATACCTCAACTCATTTATGAAACTATATTCAAACGTGAAGATATACTTGAACATAATGTTCGAGATGTTGAAAATGATGAAGAGGTGCCAACATTAGATGTTTCTAAGATAGGGGGAGAAATGCAACAATCACATAAAGAACCAATTGTTTATGTTTGGAGGAACAAGGTCTCACAAGAAGGATGCCATCCTATTATCCAAGCACCAACCCAGTCAACTTCCTCAGAAAGTCCCACTAAGTCTGATCTAGGTAACTCTACTCCCCTCCTGTCTAGTTCTGAAAATTTAGACACCTCTTTATCCATTGCCCTTAGGAAGGGAACTCGGGCCTGCACAAAAAAGACTGCCAAAACCTGCAGCACTCACCATCCTATATCTAAATTCATGTCCTACCATAATCTATCTCTAAAGCATAAAGCATTCACCTCTAGAATTACAAACTTGTTTGTGCCTAGAAACATTCAGGAAGCTCTAGATGATCCCAACTGGAACCATGCTGTTATGGAAGAAATGAATGCCCTTAGAAGAAGTGGAACTTGGGAAATCGTTGAGCTACCAACAGGAAAAAAAACAATAGGCTGTAAGTGGGTGTTCACTATTAAATGCAAGGCTGATGGGAGCATAGAACGATACAAGGCAAGACTAGTTGCAAAGGGGTTCACTCAAACTTATGGAATTGACTATGGGGAAACTTTTGCTCCATAGCTAAAATCAATTCTATAAGAGTTTTGCTGTCTCTTGCTGTGAATTTTGATTGGATCCTTCACCAATTAGATGTTAAGAATGCCTTCCTAAATGGAGACTTGGAAGAAGAAGTGTTTATGAGCCCTCCACCTGGCTTTGAGAAAAAACTGAAATCTAACCAAGTGTGCAAGTTAAAAAGGTCTTTGTATGGTTTAAAACAGTCCCCAAGAGCATGGTTTGAATGCTTTAGGACTACTGTGAAAGGTCTTGGATACAACCAAAGTCAGGCTGATCATACAATGTTTTATAGACACACCATGAATGGTAAAATTGCTGTTTTGATTGTATATGTTGATGATATTATCTTGACAGGAAATGATGATGGAGAAATTGATCATTTGAAGAAGAAACTGGCTGCTGCCTTTGAAATTAAAGAACTTGGTCCATTAAAATACTTTCTTGGAATTGAGTTTGCTAGATCAAAGGAAGGAATCTTTATTAATCAAAGGAAGTATATCCTAGATTTGCTAAAGGAAACTGGCTTATTAGGGTGTAAAGCAGCCGAGACACCCATTGAGCAAAATGTAAAACTTGAACCAGCTAAACCTGAGGAAGTAATGGACAGAGAGAGGTATCAAAGATTGGTTGGGAGACTAATTTATCTCTCTCATACTCGCCCAGATATTGCATTCGCAGTTAGTATGGTGAGTCAATTTATGCATTCACCCAGTCTTAAGCATTTAGAAGCAGTGGATAGAATTCTAAGATACCTAAAGGGAACTCCAGGAAGAGGACTATTATACAGAAAAACTGGATCCATACAGGTGGAAGCCTATACGATGATGCAGATTGGGCTGGCAAGCATTATGGATAGAAGGTCTACATCTGGTTACTGCACTTTTATTGGAGGAAATTTAGTCACTTGGAGAAGTAAAAAACAAAGTGTAGTAGCTAGAAGTAGTGCAGAAGCAGAATATAGATCAATGGCGCAAGGAATTTGTGAAGTGTTGTGGATTAAGAAGCTGCTACAAGAGCTGAAGATTCAAAATTCAGCACCAGCTAGACTATACTGTGACAATAAGGCCGCAATCTCTATAGCTCACAACCCGGTTTTACATGATAGAACTAAACATGTAGAGGTTGATAAACACTTTATTAAGGAGAAAATAGAGAAATGGCAGATTTGCATTCCATACATCTCAACCAGAAACTAGACAACTGACATTCTTAGCAAAGGTTTAGCCAAGAAACACTTTGATGACATGATTGGCAAGCTGTCCATGTACGACATTTTCAAGCCAGCTTGAGAGGGAGTGTTGAAAGTCTACATTAATTGTCATTAAACGTGTTTTATCTCTCCCATTTATTGTATATATTCTGTTATTATTGTAAAGATTTAGTTAGAAACAGATCAGCATGTAATTAGGAAACTATTTCAATTATTTCCTAAGATAGAGGTAGCAGTTCTGTTATTTCCTTTTTTATAGGGATTTGCCATTATGGCATCCTATTTTTCTGCTCTCCTTCTTTCTATAAGAGGAGCTGCGTTGTATATTCTATATTAGCAATAATAATATTGCCTTTCAAGTGTTTTTTACTTGTCAGGGTCATGTGGAGAGACATACTTAAATAGATCCTGGACAGGACAAAATCTGTGTTTATCACTCTCTTTACATGTCTCTGTGTCATGTGAAAATCTCACATGAGAGCATCCACATTCATTTGTAGATATGTTCAAGTAAAATAAAAATGATGAGGTTTTGTATGACATGTTGTGCTTTTACCTATAGTTTATAAACTATCACTTCTGTAGACTACATAAGATATACTCTATAGATACTTAGCTGAAAAAAGAAAAAGGAATTTACCCTATAGGATGTTGGCAATTCCTGCCTGAATGTCTGTAACTGACATCATGTTACGTTTTTTTACTAAATATCATGTTGTTGTTGTTGTTCTTAGGGTTTAAAAACAAGTTTCAGTTTCTAAGAGGTTTTTAGAAGTTTCTTTTCATTCCCCCTATGTAATTAATTTCAAGATGAAACACTTTAAAGTTTAAACGAGAGAATTCTTATTTGTAACAGATGGTTCTGTGGCATCCTCATTTTTGAAGGCATGTTTTTCATGTGGGGAAGACCCAAGTCATGTTCCAGAAGGTATTCTTCTTAGTCTTTTTGCTTTTGATCTTTCATGTTACGAGAACTTTGTTGATCATCTTTGGTTGAACCAGTCTTATTGTTAGTTCAGACATACTCCTTAGGACTATTTGCCTCATTAGGAATGATGAATATCCTATTATTGGACCTTGGTATTGTTGGAAGTATTATATTGAATTTCGATAGTAGCGGGTTTCTGATCCACCTTAATTGTTAATATGATTCATGTTCCTAATCTTTTTTGTGCTTATTTTGGTATTTAAGAACTCTCCAATATGCTGCGTGATTAGAAGCTTATGAAATAGAAATACTCTCCACCTATAGTCATTGCTGTTTGTTGAAAGCTGTTTCTGGAATTCTATATCTAATTTTTTCTTTACATCTTCTTAGAACCTGCTCAAAACTCGGTTAAGTATTTAACTTGGCATAGGACGACATTGTCTCAATCCTCTTCATCCGGAAACCCTTTGGGAGCAAACTCAAAAGATGATATAGAGGACCTTACAAATAATCTCTTTGATAATTTCTGCATAATCTCTGGAAGTCATGCGTCAACCTTGGATAGATTATATGCATGGGAAAGGAAGCTCTATGATGAAGTCAAGGTACTGTCTACTGTGTATTTCTTAACAACAATTACAGCAATATTTGTGTATTTTGGGTATGTTACGTTTTGATAATAGAATGTTGCAGATGTCTAGTTTTGAATCGTAGACTAAACTCTGATGTTATTTTATTAACAAGTATTTTAATAAAAAAGGTACATGCCTTAGAATAAAGGGTATCAGCTGTTCCTTAGTGAAACAGTTTATTGGTTTGGTAAAGCTTCTTTCCATTTTATATGTGCCCACACACACACAAAAAGGTACAGGGAATTATGGTCATGATTGATGGCATCTCATTTTTTACGGTCTGTTTGGCACCCTAGATACAGTTGGACTAGAAACGGTATGTTATCCTATATAGCTTTATACAACATTTGGTGCATGCATTGGACTGTATAAACTTATCCAAATGGTAACTTTGGTTGAACATTTCTTATTTCCCATACATAAGGCTCAATAAGAAAACTTGTATAACACCATTTCCACTTTCCTCAGCACCAGACCACCACCACCACCCACACCACTGCCACCACCATCAAATTGACCATGAGCACTTGCACTGCCATCACCCGCACCCCAACCATCATCCCATCACCTCATTGACCCCCCTCCCTGGGGCTATGGAAGAAGGGAATTTTTTTCTAATGTAAATTTTTTTTATGCTTTGAGAATGTTTATATAGTTGTGCACCAAAAAATGGATTGTATAAAAGTTTATTAGTGTCTTATCCTATCAGGCCTTATTATATCCTCTTGTACTGTTGTTGAGACAATTTCGGCAAGTGCACCGAATCGCTACAAGTAATATAATGATGAGAAAAGAAATATCGTCTCCACAGGGATTGTAATCTTTTTATCAACACAAAAGAAAAGGTTGTTTCTACTTGAACTGAAAATATGATTTGGTAACTTTGAATTGTATTAGTTTTTAAACAAGTATAAAAGAAATGTATTAAAAACAGAGCAATTGACAAATTAAAGAATGTTTTTGGATTTTTTAAGGAGAAGAAAATTAATCAAGAAAAGCGGCTAGGGGTCGAATCCCATTGTTTACCCTCTTATGCTACTGATTAACTCTCAATACAAGCAATAATCATGCATTTGAAGTTCCAATCAACAAAATTAGGCCAAGATCAATCCCTTGATTCAAAGCCCCTTTTTCCCGAATCACAACTCCTAATTCATTGGGTAATTATTGATTCAAGTTAAGCATTAATGACAGTGATTTCATGGAACACATAATTACGAAGATATATTCCTATATTCAATCATAATCATGCCAACTTAACTCAGTTCTAGCATTAAAACTAATTTTCCAATTAGAAGAAATACTCACATTCAAACCAATAGTGATCAAATATTGATTAGCATTAAGCAAGGAGTAGTGTTCAATTACATGAAATTAACTTGAAGAGAGTATAAAACAGATCACATAAGAGTATCAATAATGTTCATCTGACCCTAGCCTAAAAAGATTTAGCTACTCATGATGGAAGAGGAAGAGATGAGAAAAATCAAACAAATGGAGGAGGAAGAGGCCATTGATCCTTCAAAATCTTGTTCCCAAGCTTGAATAATCAATGGAGGTGGAAGAAGATGAAACCCTAACAGAGCTCTGGGTAAAAATGCCCAAAATAGAATTCCCCGTAATCTCCAAAAACTCCCCTGTCAAAAGTGTTTTCTGATTTTTATAAAGCTGGTTGAGTAACGGCCGTCGCCTCGCGATGGCCCAGTCTCGCCTCGCGATGGCCCGTGTCCAGGCAAAGCCCACTTTGGTCTTGAAGATCCTTCATTCATCAGCTTGCCTCGCGATGGTTGTTCCTCGCCTTGCGATAGCATGCATGAAAGCTCGCCTCGCGATGGCAGTTCCTCGCCTTGCGATAGAACATTCAAAGCAAAGAATAGCTTCTTCCTTCTTCTTAGTTGAATCCAAACCTGTTTCATTCAAAAATTGGAAACTCATCAGCTAGTGAACTCCCAAACTAATCATGCTCAAAAACAATTAAAACTTATCTAATCTCTTCCAAATTTCTTTAATTCTAAACCCACTTTGACATCAAAAACTCACTTGTGCTAAAGATTCAACAACTGTTGTATCCTTTCCTTTCCTTTTCTTATCTTCTTCTTGTCTCTCCAGGTTCTCCAATTGTTGAGAATTTTCATTTCTGTTTTTCTTCTAGTAAGTCTTACAGTTATATAAGCCATTTTTGGGTCCATGCTTAAGGTGTTAGGTTAAGTGGTTACTTAACATAACATGATTTTAAAATCTAGTTGACCAAATTTTTGAGTTCAACCCTTGATATCCTTAGTACTATCAATAAAAAATTTCTCTTTAAAGAGTGTTTACTTTCAAAATCTCATTTATCAGATTCAATTGTGGAAGGCAATTTTTTCTGAAGAATTATATCTGGCAATGAATTAATTATTTGAGATGATATTCTTTCATACTCTTGATAAATTAGCATTTACGTAGGAGAGGAGTTTTCCAAAGATTTCACATAGTATGGACAACATTGTCTTTTGGTGATGTTAGTGGATGGCATTTGAATTGTTCCTTGCCCATTCATGGAAACATTTCATATAGGCTTTGTTTGGTAGGGTTTTTGACCAAACTACCCTTTGTGGCAAAAATATTTACCAAAATGCCACTGTTTTCAAACTATTTTTCAGAATGCCACCGTTTTGGCCACGGTGACATTTTTTTTTCTTTGTCAGGCCACGTAAGATACAACAGAGCGCTTGGCGTATCCACGTAGGAAACGCCAAGAGAGCTCTTGGCGTATCCCACGTGGGATACGCCAAGAGCTCTTTGGCGTTTCCTACGTGGATACGCCAAGCGCTCTGTCGTATCCTACGTGACCTGACAAAATTGACCAAGTCAGAAAAATCCCCCCGAATAACCCAACAAAATGGCTGGGCTGGGCTAGGAAAATGCTAACTCGAAACTTACATGACCCGAATTGGCCGACTCGAAAATGGCCTGACCCCTAATGGGCTAAGGCTGGCCCGAATGGGTTGGGATTGGCCCGAATGGGTTGGGATTGGCCCGAATGGGCTGGGACGGCCTGAATGGGCTGGGACGACTCGAATGGGCTGGGACGACCCGAATGGGTTGGGATTGGCCCTAATGGGCTGGGACGACCCGAATGGGCTGGGACTGGCCCGAATGGACTGAGCTGGGACTGGCCCGAATTGGCTGAGACGACCTGAACGGGCTAGGACTGGCTCGAATGGGTTGGGTTGGGACTAGCCCGAATGGGTTGGGATGACCCGAATGGGCTGTGACGGCCCGTTTTGACATAGTTTCTCAAGTAAAGCTTCTGACTTTTAGTATGTTTAAGTTAAAATGTTCGACTCAATTAAATCTAAGGCGAGCCTAAGTTTAGAAAATTGAGTTTATGAAATTATAAAGTTAAACTTAGCTAAATCTAGCAGTGAGCACCCTTAACGTATTGTAATCAAGCTTTACACTTTAAATTGATGGGCTAGAATACTAGGCAAGCGAGCATAACAAAATCAATTTACTTTAATAGTTTAAACATTCCGATTCTATAAAAAATTTGACGGAATTTCTCGTAAAAATCAGACGTTCCCAAAAATATTTCATCCTGTATAATGAAACAAATTTATATATATTGAATCCATATCAACAAAACACGTATAAGATGCATAAGCATAACAGAAAAATCTGGTACATATAAATACAGTCATCCTAAATCAAGTAAATGTAATAAAATGTAGTACATATACATCAATGAGAAGGGCCAGGGTCAGAATGTGGGGGTCTATGAGGGGGATCAAAAGAAGGTCCTGACTGTGATGGGTGAGGATATGGTGGGTAACCCGTATATGATGGATATGGAAATGACGGTGTAAGGGTAAAGGTATAAGGATATGGCGGGTAAGGGTAAGTAGGTGGTGGGTATGCTGTAGATGGTGGATAACCTGGATATGGCGGGTACGATGGACGTGGTGGCTGAGATGGTTGGTAAGTAGTAGTAGAAGTGGGCGGTGGCTGAGTACTAGGCACAGCAGAAGAACCAGAGTCATCTGGAAGACGTAGTCGCGATCGAGTACTGGCTAACCCTCTCCGTCTACGGCGCGGCCTCTGCTCATTGGACTGCTCGGATGGTCCGGGATTCTCATCTGCAGGAAGAGCTGGACGAAGGTGATCTAATGTGATGCGATCATGCTCCCTCACTGAAGATAATATGTCCTCTATAGACTGTTGAAGGCTAGCCATACTAAATCCCAAACTAGGGTTCCTGGCCGACGCATGGACGTTTTCTGCAATATCAATCTAAGATACAAATATAACACGTCATTATTAATATAAAATACAAAATGTACAAAACAAATGGTAGAACATATTGGTAAAAAGCTTACCACAAACCCAATGGATGCACCAGCTTGGGAAATCCAACGCCTGGTAATCCGTCTGTACCAGCGCATGTACTCAGACTGCGCAGTAAGGGGAGCTTCCAAAGGCCAACCAATAGCACATTGTTCCCGCCACGTATCCCAGATGGCTATGTGTGCAAGGTGTGTGGCTCGCCAATCCTCGTCGTGACGTCTGGCCAATGTAATCGAGTGCAACTCGTCAGGTTGGTGTGGTCTCCGTAGTATTGGTTGGTCCAGACCAAACTGACGCATCACCCTGTCTGGCTGGTGTCACTCAACAATGTGGAAAAAGATAAGTGGAACCACTGCCAGAATAATGTCTCTACCAGCGACACAGAATGCTGGCAGTGAAGCCACAATCTCATCCGTATATGGCCGCCATGTTATCTGCAATCACAATTGTATAAAAAATTAGAAAGCAAGACAATTAACTTATTTAAATCACTATAAACAGATACTGACCTCATCACTCTTCATCTGATCAAAGAACCGACGGTAATACGGAAGCACTCCCATTGGGGTTTCAGTCAACACCTTATGTTTATGCCACCTATATATATGTGAAGGTCATATGATGTCAACACAAATAGTATATATAACAAACTAATGTACAGATATGTTGAGAAACTCATCGAAATCCCAGTGGACGTAGGGGACCACAGGCAGCAATGTAGGCAACCACAAGGACAGGATCAGTATCATCTACGAGTGTAGGGACAAGGGGTGGAAATCTGTGCCATGCCCAGTACTGCAACAGAATGCAAGCACCTCCAATCTGGTGCACATTGTAATCCGTGGCCTTGCACAGCTCTCTGTACAAATAGGCCAAGACCGCAGATCCCCAGCTGTATCTCCCGGCAGCGGTGTCGCAATATGATATGGGCTGATTTAGTCCATTTAATATTGTGATATTATTTCCTATTTCCTTGTTTACCGTTTTCCTTTTTTCTTTCCTAGTTTCCTTTCTTTTTCTTTGCTTTAATTAGGATTGTAACAAATCTGCATCAGTATCGGATTGATATCTGATCAGATACTAGGTGTTTATTTTTCCCTATAATCATGCAGATTGGTTTCCCTAAATAGGACCAATTCTGCCTTTAAATTGTAGGCTGTACCAATTAATCTGTATCAAAGAATAAAATAATTTCTCTCTGTTCTTATATGGTATCAGAGCTTCGAGCTCTGAACCTTGTCCTCTCCAAATGGTTAAGACGGCGATGACCGGAGCTAGCACGAGATCCTCCACCAGCGAGGAAGAACACAGGGAGACACGGGAACTTGTCCCGTTGAAGAATGACAGTGGAGTCCCAACCCTGTGCGATCGATAACCTATCCCAAGCCCCGAACCTCCAACTCACGGTGCACAAACCGAATGGTAAAAATTGCCTTGAGTGGGTGCGATGCTGTGAAGCCGACAATGGAAGGAAGAAGCGGTGGGGCTATTTGACTGGAGAAATTAAGCAACCAGAAAAAGATGACTCCACATGGAAGAAGTGGAAGGTGAGAACTCTCTCATCATGTCATGGATGATTAACTCCATGGAACCCTCTATTGGAAAGTCTTATCTTTTCTTATCAACCGCCCAGAAGTACGGGAAGGCGTGAAAGATTGCTACTCAGATTTGGAAAATTCCTCTCAGATCTATGATTTGAAAACCCAGTTTGTGGCAGTCCAAGCAAGGAGGCCAGGATGTCACCACTTACTACAATCTGCTGTTAACCTTATGGCAAGAGTTAGATCAATGTTATGAAGAAGATTGGGAGAACCCCAAAGATGCTGCACGGTTCAAAAAAAGGGAGGAGAATGACCGAGTGTATATGTTCCTTGCTGGCTTGGATCGAAGCTTGGATGAAGTAAGGGGAAGGATCCTTGCTCGAAGACCTCTGCCTTCCATCCGAGAAGTGTTTTCTGAAGTCAGACGTGAGGAGGCCAGAAGAAGGGTAATGCTACATGCTCCGGAATCATCCCTCACACCACCAATGGAAGGATCAGCCCTTGCTACAAGAGGGTTTGATTCTGATGGAGATAGAAGGAAAAAAACATGGTGTGAACATTGTAAAAAGCCATGGCATACAAAAGAAACTTGCTGGAAACTTCATGGAAAACCAGCAAACTTCAAGAAGAAATTCAACAGAGAGGGCAGCGCTTTTGGACTTCTACCGAGGAGGTCAAGGAGTCTTCATCTTCGACTGAGACATCCCCTTTCACTAAGGAACAATTGGAGCACCTACACAAGCTTTTTTCTCCCAAATTGACAACTAATCCTTCTTGCTCTTTAGCCCAAAAAGGTACTCACCCTATTGCTTCCCTCTGTCATAGTGACAATACCTCAAAACCTCTTTGGATCATAGATTCTGGTGCTACTCGACCATATGACAGACTGTTCAAAACTCTTCTCTTCCTATAGTCCTTGTGCAAGTAACAAGAAAATCAAGGTTGCAGATGGTTCTTTTTCTGCAATTGCTGGCATAGGATCCGTCCCTCTATCCTCCTCCTTAACCTTACATAATGTGCTTCATGTGCCTAATTTGTCTTGTAATTTGCTCTCTGTGAGCAAAATCACCCATGATTTAAATTGTTGTGCCATATTTGATTCTTCTAGTTGTAAATTTCAGGAATTGAATTCGGGGAGGATGATTGGCAATGCTAGAGAAATCGATGAACTCTATTTGTTTGAAGATGACAAGGACTTGGGAAGACAAAGTCAAAGCTCCTGCCTCTATTCTAGCCTTATTTCTAAAGAAAATGAAGTTATGTTATGGCACTATAGGTTAGGCCATCCTAGTTTCAATTATATGAAACATTTGTTTCCTAATTTTTTCAATAATAAGAATTTGTCTTCTTTTACTTGTGAAACATGTCAATTGGCTAAGCATCATCGTTCTCTTTACCTCTCTCAACCTTACAAATCATCTAGCCCCTTCTCAATCATCCATAGTGATGTTTGGGGTCCTAGCAGGCATCCAACACCTTCGGGTAAACGGTGGTTTTTCACCTTTATTGATGACTACACTAGGACTACATGGGTGTATTTGATGAAAGAAAAATCTGAAGTTGAGTCTATTGTAAAAGTTTTTTTTCAAATGGTGACATCACAATTTCAAAAAAGGGTTCAAATATTTCGAAGTGATAATGGAAAAGAATTTTTTAACAAGAACTTAAACAGTTTTTTACTAGAAAATGGTATTGTGCATCAAAGTTCTTGTGTTAACACACCCCAACAAAATGGGGTGGCTGAAAGGAAAAATAAGCATTTGTTGGAAGTAGCTCGGTCTCTTCTCTTTCAAAATTGTGTGCCTAAATACCTTTGGGGAGAAGCTGTCCTTACAGCTACATATTTAATTAACCGCATGCCAAGCAAAGTTTTGGGCTTCAAGACTCCTATGGAAGTTTTTTTGGAGAATTTTCCTAAAAATAGGCTGCTGTCCACTATTCCCCTAAAGGTATTCGGGTGTACTGTTTTTGTTCAAAACAACGAACCCAACCAAAGCAAATTAAGTCCCCAAGCCAAGAAATGTGTTTTTATTGGGTATTCCCCTACTCAAAAAGGATACAAGTGTTTGGACCCGAGTTCTAACAAAATTTTTGTCACCATGGATGCAACCTTTTTTGAATCACATCCTTTCTTTAAGACTCATCTTCAGGGGGGGAACATAGGTGAAGATTCGGCTCACATATTTCAAACTGGTTCTCCAATTGACTGTATTTTATCTGAAAATGATTGCATCTTAGCTGAAAATGATTGCATCTTAACTAAAAATGATTGTGAAAATAGTTGTGAAAATTTGATATGTGAAAGTGGGAACCAAGGAGATGAGACCAGCAATGACTCTCCCAGTAATGGCCCTGAAACTGAATGTTGTAATAATTGTGAAGATAGCATTGGACAAAATGAAGGAAACAATGAATCTTTAGAAATAGGCAGAATTGAGAAAGGAGCATCTTACAAAGGCATAAAACCCTTTGATTTTGTCTTCTCAAGAAGGAAAAAGGACAAGAAAACTGAGTCCAAAGATCAACTCTTGCATCACCAAGAACCCGAGGACCCACAAGGTAAAACAATTCCTGAAATTATTGATAATGCTAAAACTGTTGATGATTCTGATCTTCCTATTGCCATTCGAAAAGGTGTAAGGTCATGTACCAAACACCCTCTATCTAACTTTGTGTCATATGAAAAACTTTCACCTTCCTTTCGAGCTTTTACCTCACAGTTGTCATACAGGGAGATTCCAAATAATATACAGGATGCTCTAAAGGTTCCCGAGTGGAAGGGGGCTGTTTTAGAAGAAATGAAGGCTCTTGAAAAAAATCAGACGTGGGAGATGGTGGAGCTACCAAAAGGAAAAAAAAACAGTGGGATGTAAGTGGGTGTTCACCATCAAGTATAACTCTGATGGTACCCTTGAAAGATATAAAGCCTGGCTGGTTGCCAAGGGCTACACCCAAACTCATGGGATAGACTACTCTGAAACCTTCGCACCAGTGGCAAAACTCAACGCCATTAGAGTTGTCCTCTCTCTAGCTGCAAATCTTGACTGGCCCTTACAGCAACTAGATGTGAAGAATGCATTCTTGAATGGGAACTTGGAAGAAGAAGTTTATATGGATGCACCACCAGGTTTTGAACAAGGGTGCTATCCAAAGGTATGCAAGTTGAAGAAGGCCCTGTATGGACTAAAACAGTCCCCTAGGGCCTGGTTTGAGAGGCTCACTCAGTTTGTCAAGGGGCAAGGTTACTCCCAAGGACAGACAGATTATACAATGTTTGTGAAAAAATCAAATGAAGGAAAGATTGTTATTCTTATTGTCTATGTGGATGATATTATCCTTACAGGAGATGACTTGCAAGAGATGAAGAAGCTCAAAGAAATCCTCTCTGCAGAATTTGAAATAAAAGATTTGGGGTCGTTAAGGTATTTCCTTGGAATGGAAGTAGCAAGGTCAAGAAAAGGAAATGTTCTCTCACAAAGAAAATATATCCTAGACCTCCTAGAGGAGACAGGCATGAGTGGGTGCAGACCAGCCGAGACACCCATAGACCCAAATAAAAAACTTGGAGATGGCAAGGAAGGGAATCCTGTGGACACTACACGCTACCAAAGACTAGTTGGGAAACTTATCTACTTATCTCACACAAGGCCAGATATTACATTCTCAGTAAGTCTTGTAAGTCAATTTATGCACTCTCCCTATGAAGAACATCTTGATGCTGTTTATAGAATCCTAAGGTACTTGAAGAGTACTCCGGGGAAAGGACTGTTGTTCAGTAAAAATACTCAGCAATCTATTGAAGCATACACTGATGCTGATTGGGCTGGCTCAATCACGGATAGGAGATCAACATCAGGGTACTGCTCCTTTGTATGGGGTAATCTTGTTACTTGGCGAAGCAAAAAGCAAAGTGTGGTTGCGAGAAGCAGTGCAGAAGCGGAGTACAGGTCAATGGCACAAGGTATTTGCGAGATGGTGTGGTTAAAAAGTGTCCTTGAAGAGCTAGGAATGGCTATCACTCTTCCAATGAAGTTATACTTGCGATAACAAGGCTGCAATCAACATCGCTCAAAATCCAAAGGCAACATGACGAACCAAGCATGTGGAGATTGATCGGCATTTCATCAAAGAAAGGATAGAAAATGGAACAGGTTTGCATGCCATTTGTTCCCACCTCACGAAAGTGGCGGATATTCTTACTAAAGGGTTATTTAGAAACAACTTTGAATTCTTTGTAAGCAAGTTGGGCATGATAGATATCTATGCACCAACTTGAGGGGGGGTGTCGCAATATGATATGGGCTGATTTAGTCCATTTAATATCGTCATATTATTTCCTATTTCCCTGTTTACTGTTTTCCTTTTTTCTTTCCTAGTTTCCTTTCTTTTTCTTTGCTTTAATTAGGATTGTAACAAATCTGCATCAATATCGGATTGATATCTGATCAGATATTAGGGGTTTATTTTTCCCTGTAATCATGTAGATTGGTTTCCCTAAATAGGACCAATTCTGCCTTTAAATTGTAGGCTGTACCAATTAATCTGTATCAGAGAATAAAATAATTTCTCTCTGTTCTTATAAGCGGTAAAGTCTTCCAACAGAGGAAGGAACATCATGTGCACGTATCTACTAGAATGGTCAGGAAATAGCAATCCCCCGATCAACCGAAGTATGTACACCCGTGCACACTGCATCACGTAATCAACTCCGTCAGCCTGGGTAAGTCGTGTACGGAATGAGTTCCAGAGCCACGACATATCAATACGTCCACATAATACGTGTGACTCAGGCGGCTGCGATCCTAACAAGGTCTCACATAGCTGCATCCAATCTAGACGGGATGTATGGCCAGTAACTACATCGCCGTCAATGGGAAGTCTCGAGATAATAGCTATGTCCTCCAATGTGATGGTGCACTCTCCAGGAGGCATATGAAATGTGTGTGTCTCGGGGCGCATCTCTCAACTAATGCTGTAATGAGGGAGTGATCGATGGTGCAATATCCCATATGGGCAACCCTCACGAAACCAGCTAGCTCTAAATATGGCAGTATCTGCTTATCTGGGTCTATATGTCTGAATTTATTGGCACGTTTGACACGCAGATGACGATCTGGTCTTCCTTGCCATATATGTTGTGAAATATGAAAGTCTTGCAACTCCAGTACTGACAGGTCCTCTGGGCCTGGGCGCAAGTGGAATGCCATGTCTCACGTAGATTATCAAATTACACACTGAAAATCTTCAATTACACATAAATAGTCATTCATTACAATACAATGGGTATTAAATTATGTCCTAATAAAAATAATAATAATAATAATAATAATAGTAATCAATAATAATAATAATAGATATTAATAATCAATTATTCTAACAATTAAACAAATATACATAATACATAAATAATATAGAAACTAAAAAAACATAAACAATAATTCCAACAATAAAACAAATATACAATACACAATTGATATAAAAACTCAAAAACATAAATAATAATTCTAAAAATAAAACAAATATACAAAACATAATTAATATAATAACTCAAAGACAAATAATAATTCTAATAATTAAAATATTCAACAATATATATAACAATAATAATAATAATCTAATGATAGAAATCTTTACGAATATGATTCTCTCACAACTTACAGTACCACAGGAGAGTTCGAGAAAGAGTTTAGAGAGAGTGAAATCTAGAGAGAAGGTGAAAATTTGATAAATGAGGGAAGTTGCCGTGGAAGGGAGAGGGGAGGTGGGGTTGTAGGGATTGAATTGGAATACGCCAGAGCGTTTGGCGTATCCATGTAGGAAACGCCAGAGCGCTTAGCGTATCCACGTGATACGTGATACGTGGCGTTTCCTA
The DNA here is from genome assembly GCA_029884605.1 of Ormosia emarginata. Lineage (NCBI taxonomy): Eukaryota > Viridiplantae > Streptophyta > Magnoliopsida > Fabales > Fabaceae > Ormosia > Ormosia emarginata. The sequence continues at coordinate 2,534,809 of JAQQTP010000041.1, read as the reverse complement.
CGTGGATACGCCAAGCGCTCTAGCGTATTCCACGTGGCCCAACAAAGAATAAAAAATGCCACCGTGGCCAAAACAGTGGCATTTTGAAAAATATTTTGAAAATAGTGGCATTTTGGTACATATTTTTGCTACAAAGGGCAGTTTGGTCAAAAACCCTTGTTTGGTATGGCCTTTTAGGGTGGGAAGGAAGGAAGAGATCCCTCTTCCCTTGTTTGGTATCACATTATTCCTAATCCTTCCGTCCCGTTCTAGAGGAATTGGGAGGGAAATGAAATTTTTTTCCTACTTTACCCTCTTTATCCACTATCTATGTTATTAGATGAAAGGTACAACAACAACAACAACCAAGCTTTTTCCCACTAGGTGGGGTCGGCTACATGGATCAAACGACGCCATTGTGTCCTATTATAAACCAAGTCTTCAGAAATGTCATTCAAATCTAAATCTTTATTTTATTAGATGAAGGGTAATAAAATAATTTACATTTTCTAGGTTTTGAGAGAAAATATTTTTATTTCTCAATGAATCATCAACGAATAGTACATAGGGTATTTATGCAGAATTGAATAACCAATTCTGCTACAAATAAGGAAATAAACATAAAAACAAATCTCCTACAAATCAGTAGAGAAAACAGGAAACAAATTAGAAAGATAAAAAACTTCCTAAACATATATGAATTGATTTGATTCAGATTTATTTCTCCTAAACTAGTACCTATGAATCTAGACAGATTCCTCTACCAGATCCGACACCCTCCTCAAATTGGTGCATAGATGTCTGCCATGCCCAACTTGCTCACAAGAAGTTCATACTTAGGTCGAGAGATCCCTTTGGTGAGAATATCAACCACTTGTTGTGTAGTTGGAACAAATGGCATGCAAATAACTTTCTCATCAACCTTTTCTTTAATGAAGTGTCTATCAATTTCCACATGTTTAGTGCGGTCATGCTGTACTGGGTTTTGTGCTATGCTTATAGCTGCCTTATTGTCGCAGTATAGTTTCAATGGTAGACTAATAGGGGTTCCCAACTCTTCAAGGATTCTCTTCAACCATAACATTTCACAAACTCCTTGAGCCATGACTCTATATTCAGTTTCAGCACTGCTCCTTGCCATAACATTTTGTTTTTTGCTACGCCATGTAACTAAGTTACCCCAAACAAATGTGCAATAGCCTGATGTAGATCTCCTATCCGTGACTGATCCTACCCAGTCAGCATCAATATAGGCCTCTATGGTCTGCTGTGTAGTCTTCTTAAAGATAGACCTTTGCTAGAAGCACTCTTCAAGTATCTTAGGATTCGGAAGACAACTTCAAGGTGTTCCTCATAGGGTGAATGCATGAATTGGCTTACAAGGCTACCTGCAAATGCAATGTCTGGCCGTGTATGTGATAGATAAATCAATTTCTCTACTAACCTTTGATACCAAGAAGTGTCAACCGGTGTTCTCTCTTTGCTGTCCCCAAGTTTCTGATTTGGATCAATGGGAGTATTTGCTGGTCTGCATCCACTCATACCTGTCTCTTTAAGAAGATCAAGAACATACTTCTTTTGTGAGAGGACAATCCCCTTTTTTAAGCGTGCTATTTCCATTCCCAAGAAGTATCTTAAGGATCCAAGATCCTTAATTTCAAATTCTGAAGCTAGTGCCTCTTTCAACCTATTTATTTCTGTCCAATCATCTCCTGTGACGATTATGTCATCCACATATACAATCAGAATATCAATGTTTCCATTTACTGACCTCCTTACAAACATATTATGATCGGCTTGACTTTGTATATATTTTTGTCCCTTTACAAATTATGTAAATCTATCAAACCATGCTCGTGGTGATTGCTTTAGACCATATGGGGACTTCTTTAGCTTGCAGACTTTTGAATCAAATTTCTCTTCAAATTCTGGGGGTGCATCCATATACACTTCCTCCTCCAAATCCCCATTTAGAAATGCATTTTTCACATCCAGTTGCTGCAAAGGCCAATCTAGATTAGTTGCAAGGGATAAAAGGACTCTCACCGTGTTCAGTTTTGCAACTGGAGCAAAGGTCTCAGAATAATCAATTCCATAAGTTTGAGTGAAGCCTTTGGCAACCAACCTAGCCTTGTACCTTTCGATAGAGCCATCAGATCTGTACTTTATAGTGAATATCCATTTACATCCCACTGTATTTTTCCCTTTGGGCAGCTCCACCATTTGCCACGTCTGATTTTTTTCAAGAGCCTTCATCTCTTCTAGGACAGCTTCCTTCCACTCTGGAATTTCTAAGGCATCCTGTACATTTTTTGGAATCTCCATACATGACAATTGGGAGGTAAAAGCACGAAAATTTGGTGACAATTTTTCATAAGACACAAAATTAGATAGAGGGTGTTGGGTACATGATCTAACACCTTTTCGAATAGCTATAGGAAGGTCACAATCAATCAACTCAGTGGGTTTCGAATTGGAAACAGGTTCAAAATCAGTTTCAATTAGTTGATTAATTTCAGGATAAAGATTACCTGGTGGGTCCTCGGATTCATGGTGGTGCAAAGGATCACAATTCTCTACTCCTTGTGTATGGTTCTTCCTTATATAGAAGCGCTCAAAGAGTTCCATACCTTTGTGCCTTTTCTTAGTTTCAATTCCCTTTTTGGGTTCAACTTCATTGCTTTCTGATGGAGAAGAAACACTAGTATTCTCACAGCCTAGTACCAAGTCATGACTGGTAGGATTTTCATTACTTGGTACAAGGCAAATACCAAAATTTTCATTATTCACAGGACTTGTTCCATTATTTACCACATTTGACTCATCAATTGACATGTTTGACTCATCAATAGTAAGATATTTTGTCGAGTCTTCTACTGTTTTCCCCCCCTAAAGATGAGACTGAAAAAACGATTTTGACTCAAAAAAGGTAATATCCATAGTCACAAAAAACTTCTTAGTGATCGGATCAAAACATTTATATCCCTTTTGAGAAGGAGCATACCCAACAAACACACACCTTTTTTCCCGATGATCAAGTTTACTTTTAGATTTGGTGTATTAACATGTATGAAGGCTGTGCATCCAAATATTTTTAGAGGTAAGTTAGAGGATAGTCTGTTTGTTGGAAAATGGTTGAGAAGCATACCTAGGGGAGTATTAAATATTAAGACTTTACTAGGCATCCTATTAATCAAATAGGTTGCTGTTAAGATAGCTTCCCCCCAAAGATATGTAGGAACCATAGCTTGAAATAGTAAGACTCTAGCTACCTCTAACAAATTTTTATTTTTCTTTTCAGCTATTCCATTTTGTTGAGGGGTATCAACACATGAACTTTGATGCACAATACCCTTTTCTACAAAAAATTGTTTGAGATACTTATTGAAGTATTCTCTTCCATTATCGCTTCTAAAAATCTGAATTGTTTGTTGAAATTGAGTTTGAACCATAGTGAAAAAGGTTTTAAAAATGTTTTCAACTTCAGATTTTTCTTTCATTAAATACACCCAAGATAACCTAGTGTGGTCATCAATGAAACTTACAAACCATCGTTTGCCCGCAGGGGTAGTTACACGACTTGGTCCCCAAACATCACTATGAATGATGGTGAAAGGATTAGATGGTTTATATGCTTGGGCAGGATAGACAGTGTGGTGATGTTTAGCCAATTGACAAGTCTCACAAGTAAAGAAAGATGGATTTTTATTTCTAAAAAATTCAGGGAACAAATGCTGTAAATAATTAAAACTGGGATGGCCTAACCTATAGTGCCATAACATTATTTCATTTTCCTTTGATCCAGAAACAGAATTGAAACAAATACTTTGAGGGTGCCCACTCAAGGTAGAACCATCTTCAAAGATGTAGAGACCATCAACTTCCTTAGCACTGCCAATCGTCCTCCCCGATGTCAATTCCTGAAATTTACAACCAGAGGAGTAAAAAATAACATGACAATTCATGTCAAGAGTTAATTTACTAATGGACAATAGGTTACAAGACAAATTAGGAACATGAGGAACATTATGGAGAGTTATTAAAGGTGAGAGAGGGATAGATCCAATTCCAGCTATGGCTGAGAGAGTTCCATAAGCAATTCTGATTTTTTTATTCCCTGCACTAGGACTATAAGAGGAAAACAATTTTGAGCAATCAGTCATGTGATCAGTTGCTCCGGAGTCAATAACCCAAGGATTTTGAGGTTTTTGGGTAAAAAGAGTAGTAGTAAGATAAGCACCTTTTTGGGCCAAAGAACAAGAAGGATTGATTGTCATTTTTGGAGAAAAAAGTTTGTACAAGTGCTCTAGTTGTTCCTTTGTGAATGGGTTTGTCTTTGAAGTAAGTGGAGGCTCTTGACTCTCCTCAGCAGTGGCTTGGAAGGTACGCCCACCTCTGTTGGATTTCTTCTTCCAATTAGGTGGCTTTCCATGGATCAACCAGTAAGTCTCCCTAGTGTGTCATGGTTTTTTGCAATGATCACACCAGGGTTTCTTCCCTTCATTATCTTCTGAAGAAATTCCTCTAGTCACAAGTCTGAACTTTCATGTTCCTGAGTTGTGGATGGTTCATGAGTGTTCAGCATTATCCTCCTCCTTGATTCTTCCCGACTTCAGAAAAGACCTCTTTAATAGAAGGTAAGGGCTTTCTGCCCAGGATTCTTCCTCTTACTTCATCTAGACTTCAGTTAAGTCTAGCAAGAAACATGTACACACGATCATTCTTCTCTCTCTTCTTAAACCGAGTAGCATCTTTTGGATTTTCCCATTCATCTTCATAGCACTGGTCTAACTCCTGCCAAAGAGTCATCATCAAGTTGTAATATGATGTGACATCTTGATCACCCTGTTTGAATTGTCAAAGTTGTGTCTTTAAGTCAAAAATCTTAGAGGAATTCTCCAAATCTGAGTAATAATCACGAACTGCATCCCAAACATCTTTGGCTGTAGGTAGAAACAAATAGGACTTTCCTATTGCTAGTTCCATGGAGTTGATTAACCAAGCAGTGATGAGAGAATTTTCTGACTTCCACTTTGTAAAAAAAAGGATCATCCTTGGAGGGCTGCTTGATCTCTCTAGTAAGGTACCCCAATTTTCCTTTCCCATCTATGGCCAACTTCACAGACTGAGTCCACTCAATGTAGTTTTTCCATTGAGTCGATGCATAGTGAGTTGTAGGCTTGGGTTTTGTGAGAAAGTATCAAATGGGGCTGTGGAAGATCCTGATTGAGCAGTCCTCGGAGCCTCTGTTGAGGTGCTAGACTCGTTTGTGGAAGCACCAGTCATCACCGTCTTCACCATGGTTGAAAGAGGTCAGAGCTGAAGCTCTGATACCATCTAGGTTTTGAGAGAAAATATTTTTATTTCTCAATGAATCATCAGCGAACAGTACATAGGGTATTTATGCATAATTGAATAACCAATTCTGCTACAAATAAGGAAATAAATAGAAAAACAAATCTCCTACAAACCAAGAGAGAAAACAGGAAACAAATTTTAAAGATAAAAAACTTCCTAAACATATTTGAATTGATTTGATTCAGATTTATTTCTCCTAAACTGGTACCTATGAATCTAGACAGATTCCTCTACCAGATTCGACACATTTATTTACATACATTTCCCTTCTTTTCCATTGATGATACCAAAAAACTCTTCTACTTCTCCCATCCTCTCTTTTCTATTCTATTCTATTGTGTTCCCTTCTGTTGATAAATTAAATTAGGAGAGATAAGATTTGGGTGTTATCTTCAGAATAAGTTAGGAAACAGATTTCTTATGTTTTAGGAGAGAATAAATCAATGCTTGATTTTATGTATTTTTAGGGTTAGACTTCGGTTCTCTCTTCCTTTATATATTCTGTTAAACGTTATTTGAGAATATATGCAAATATACGAGAACCTTAGTGTTCTCTTCTTCTCTTCTTATTTCTCCATATTATTATACATGGTATTAGAGCTTTAAGGTTCCGATCATGAACTTTAAGGCCGCCATGGTTGGCTCCAGTTTGACCCCTTCGGATGCTAGCAGTGGTGTGATGACTTCGGCGGGAGGAAATCAGCAGCTGGCGGCAGTCTCTATGTCTGAAAACTCTTTGCAGATTACCCTTCATAAATTGAATGGAAAGAATTATCTTGAGTGGTCTCAGTCTGTGCGCTTGGTGATCGATGGTGAGGGGAAACTCGGCTATTTGAATGGTGAAGTGAAACCACCAGCCACCATCGATCCAAAATACCGGCAGTGGCGTTCCGAAAACTCAATAGTCACGGCGTGGTTAATCAACTCTATGGATCTGGTGATTGGAAAACCCTTCATGTTCTTGCCCACAACTCGCGATGTACGGGAAGCCGTAAGGGAGACCTATTCCGATCTAGACAATCACTCTTAATTGTTTGAACTGAACACCCGGATGTGGAAGATGCAGCAAGGAGCACGTGAAGTGACAGCGTATTATAATGAGAAGATGAATGTTTGTAAGGAGTTGGATTTCTTTGACGACGAAACATGGGAGAGTTCGAATGACATTGCTCAATATAAAAAGAAGAAATAAAGAAGCCGGGTGTTTGTCTTCTATGCAGTATCAAATAAGGATCTTGATGAAGTAAGAGGTCGCATCTTAGGGCGAAAACCTTTGCCGACTATCAGAGAAGTCTTCTCATAGGTGCGTAGAGAAGCAGCTTGGAGGCAAGTTCTGCTGATGCATCACAATGAAACAAAAATAGATAATGAGGGATCAACACTTGTGGTCCGTGGTGCAAGTGCAGCCTTAGACCGAGAAAGGCGAGGAGGAAAGCAGAGGCCTTGGTGTGATCATTGTAGAAGATTGTGGCATACTCGAGAAACCTGCTGGAAACTAAATGGTAAACCAACGAATCCTAAGAAAAACATGAGTGGTGATCATAATTCAGGGGGAGCTATCTAGGCATTTCAAGTAAGTAATTTGGAATAAGGGCAGCAATCATCCTCAGAATCTCTTCCCTTCACAAAGGAACTGATGATATTGTTTGATTTAGATTTGATATAGCTAGATATAGTTTGATATTGTTGTTAATAGTCACTCCCTAAAATCAAGGGATTTTGTATTCAATTGTTGTAACTAATTATTCTATAAATTGAGGAGGCTGAGTAGGTTAGACTCAAGCCATTCAGCTATCATAACTTGGTATCAAGAGCTAGGGTTCGTTCTGGTCAAGAACCGCTCTCCGGCGATCTTCACCGGCCACCGTCTCCGATCACCAAAGTAAGGTGACTGGACAACTCAGAAAACACCGGCGATCCGTTTTCGAGAAGACCCACCTCCGTTCTCCGCCGCACGCGCCGCCACAGTCCACAGATCTCCGAGCGCGTGAGCTCCATTCGCAGTCATCAGCGTGCCGTTTCGTCCGCACGTCATCTTCGTCGTGTTCTCCGGCATCCTCTGGCCTCCTTTTGACTATCAAAATCCAATTTCAAGAACTTTCATTCTTCTCCATCTCACCATGTCCGATTCAACCACCGGCTCTTCCAAAGGTTCTAATGTCAATTCTGGTGTTGGTTCTGGGTCTACAGGGAAGGGTCTCATCTCTTTTGCCTTCTCTGGAAGTCCCATTATCACATCGGAAAAACTCAATGGTAAGAATTTTGTGGATTGGTACAATGCGGTTGAAGTTTGGTTTTTAGGACAAGGGCTTTATGAACATCTCACCAAGAAGGAAGCAGAGGTTGATGAGAAAATTCGTGATGAATGGAAAAGGGCAGATTATCAGTTGGTCTCTCTTTTATGGCAGTCTATTGATCCGAAGTTGATGGTACACTTTCGCCCATACAAAACTTGTTATGAAACATGGAAGAAAGCTCAAAATGTCTATTCCAGTGATCTACAATGTCTCTATGCTTCTATTCACAATTTGGCCACTCTTCAGATGACAGATCATGATCTTCCCTCTTATCTGAACAAAGCACAGTCCGTCATTGATGACATTAAACGCATTATAACAGGTGATGATGGTACGAAGGTACTAGCAAAACTTGATAATATGTATATGGTCTTTGTTCTTCACGGTTTACATAAGGATTTTGAATCTGTCCGGAATCAAGCTCTAACTAATCCTAACATCCCCACGATGGAGGAGCTCATTGATCGTCTTCTACGAGTTCCGTCACCGGTGGAGACATCTGAGATTGGCTTCCAGACAGCTTCAGGGTCCTCGGCCTTTGTCTCTAATTCGGCAAACCGTGGAGGACGAGGCCGTGGGCGTGGTGGAAGAGGTGGTCGTGGTAGAGGTGATGGTCCTCAGTGCTCTTATTGCAAGCGCGTGGGTTATACCCAAGACAAGTGTTATTCTCTTCATGGTTTTCCAGAAAAGTCAGTCAATGTGACGCAGTCTGCTGATCAGAAAGTCGAGGTTGTGTATGATAATCAGACAGGTCACAATCAGAACAAATTTGAGATTGATGAATATAAGGAGTACCTTCAGCTTAAGGCAACCCAACGGGCCTCATCTTCAGCTACTATAGCCCATTCTGGTAATTCTACGGTTTGTTTCTCTCATTCATCTCCTGTTGGTTCCTGGATTTTGGATTCTGGTGCTTCTGATCATATTGCTGGTAACTCTTCTCTCTTTTCTACTTTATCCTCTACTAAAACACCACATCACATCACCCTTGCTAATGGCTCTAAAACTCAAGCCACTGGTATTGGTCATGCTTCACCTCTTCCCTCTCTGTCTTTAAATTCAGTCTTATTTGTACCTGGATGTCCTTTTAATTTAATTTTTATTAGTCAACTTACTCGATCTCTCAATTGTTCCATAACCTTCACTTCTACTTCCTTTTCTATCCAGGATCGGAGTACGGGGAAGACGATTGAAGCAGGATCTGAGTCACGCGGTCTCTACTACTTACAACCTCCATCTTCCACCATATGTGTTGCCACAGAGTCACCTAGTCTTCTTCATCGTCGTTTTGGTCATCCGAGTTTGAATAAATTAAAGAAAATGGTCCCTCATCTCTCTACTTTATCGGCATTGGAGTGTGAGGCATGTCAGCTTGGAAAACATGTTCGGGCATCCTTTCCAAGCAAGGTTACAGGTCATGCAGAGTCTCCTTTTAGTCTTGTTCATTCTGATGTTTGGGGTCCAAGTCGTATTTCTTCTTTCTTAGGATATAGATATTTTGTTACTTTCATCGATGATTTCTCTCATTGTACCTGGTTATTTTTAATGAAAGAACGTTCTGAGTTATTCACTATTTTTCAAAAATTTTGTGCTGAAATACATGATCAATTTGGACAAACTATTCATGTCTTACGCAGCGATAATGCCAAAGAATATTTTTCTGCCCCTTTTAATTCTTTCATGGCATCGCATGGTATAGTTCATCAATCGAGTTGTCCTCGCACACCTCAACAAAATGGTGTGGCTGAGCGCAAACATCGCCATATTGTTGAAACAGCTTGTACTCTCATGTTACATTCTAATGTTCCTGTGAAATTTTGGAGTGATGTTGTTCTCACTGCAGTTTATTTAATAAATCGAATGCCATCTTCTGTTCTCAATAACCAGGTTCCTCACTCTATTCTATATCCTCAGGCACCTCTTTATACTGTCCCCCCTCGTGTTTTTGGTTCCACATGTTTTGTCCACAATGTTGCTCCAGGTCTCGACAAACTTGCTGCTCGCGCCATTAAGTGTATCTTTCTTGGTTATTCTCTGGTTCAAAAGGGGTACAGATGTTATTCTCCATCCACAAATCGTTCTTACATCTCCGCAAATGTTACCTTTTTCGAGGATACACCTTTCTTTGCCTCACAAGTCTTGTCGGAGTCTGTTTCTCAAGTCTTGCCTATTTCAGTCTTCGATTCTCCCGTTTTAAGTCCACCTGTCTCACATATACAAGAGGCTGCCCCTGTTGCTCCTAAGTACCCCATAGAGTCATTTCGTCTCAATTATCACCGTCGTCCTCATCCTACTACTCCGAAGGCTGCACCTCTTGTGGACACCAGTGACTCACCTCCTGCTCCTCCGTCTCCGTCGATTTCGGTCCAACCTGAGCCTACCACTGACCTTCCCATTGCAATTCGCAAAGGTAATTGTTCTTCTCGCAATCCTCATCCTATTTATAATTTTCTAAGTTATCATCGTTTATCTTCCAACCATTATGCCTTTGTATCTGCTTTGTCGTTCATTTTTATTCCTAAAACTGTTCAGGAAGCACTATCCCATCCAGGATGGCGACAGGCTATGATTGATGAGATGACAGCTTTGGAATCTAACCACACTTGGGCTCTTGTTCCCTCTCCTCTAGGGAAGTCTACTATTGGTTGTCGTTGGGTTTTTACTGTCAAAGTGGGTCCCGATGGGACTGTGGATCGCTTGAAGGCTTGTCTTGTGGTCAAAGGATATACTCAGATTTATGGTCTTGACTATGGTGATACATTCTCTCCTGTTGCTAAAATGGCATCTGTTCGTCTCTTTTTATCCATGGCTGCTATCTCTTGCTGGCCTTTATATCAGCTGGACATTAAAAATACCTTTTTACATGGTGAGTTGGAGGAGGAGATTTATATGGAGCAACCACCTGGGTTTATTGCTCAGGGGGAGTCAGGTCTTGTTTGCCAACTTCAGAAGTCATTGTATGGGTTGAAACAGTCACCTCGAGCTTGGTTTGGGAGGTTCAATAAGGTCATACAGCAGTTTGGCATGATTCGTAGTGAGGTTGATCACTCTGTGTTCTATAGACATTTACCGTGTAAAAAGGTCATTTATCTTGTGGTCGATGTGGATGATATTATAATTACAGGTGATGATGATGAAGGGATCATTAGACTAAAGCAACATTTGTTTCAGCATTTCCAAACCAAAGATTTGGGCAGGTTGCGATACTTCCTTGGTATTGAGGTTGCTCAATCAAAAACAGGCATTTCCATTTGTCAAAGGAAGTATGCACTTGATATTTTGGAAGAGACTGGGATGCTAAATTGTAAGCCGGTAGATACTCCTATGGATCCGAATGTTAAGCTCATTCCAAATCAGGGGGAGCCGTACTCAGATCCAGGAAGATATCGAAGGTTAGTAGGAAAGTTGAATTATCTCACTATGACCAGACCAGATATAGCCTTTGTTGTTAGTGTTGTGAGTCAATTTCTTAACTCTCCTTGTGACAGTCGTTGGGATGCAGTGACTCGCATTTTAAGGTATATTAAAGGAACTCCTGGAAATGGGCTAATATATGAGAACAGAGGTAACACAGACATTGTTGCCTATACAGATGCAGACTGGGCAGGATCTCCAAGTGATAGGAGGTCAACTTCTGGGTATTGTGTTTTCATTGGAGGTAATCTCATCTCTTGGAAGAGTAAGAAGCAGAGTGTAGTTGCAAGATCAAGTGCAGAAGCAGAAAAGAGAGTTATGGCTCTTACAACATATGAACTTATATGGTTAAAACATCTACTTTAAGAGTTAAAGTTTTGCAAAATGGGTTCTATGCAGCTGATTTGTGATAATCAAGCAGCCTTACACATTGCTTCTAATCTTGTCTTTCATGAACGAACTAAGCATATAGAGATCAATTGTCATTTCATTCGAGACAAGATTCTTTCAAAGGAGATTAGTACTTCATTTGTCAATTCTAATGATCAACTTGCAGATGTTTTCACCAAGTCTCTACGGGGCTCATGAATAACTTACATATGTAACAAGCTGGGTGCTTATGACATATATGCACCAGCTTGAGGGGGAGTGTTGATATTGTTTGATATTGTTTGATTTAGATTTGATATAGTCTGATATAGTTTGATATAGCTAGATATTGTTTGATATTGTTGTTAATAGTCAATCCCTAAAATCAAGGGATTTTGTATTCAATTGTTGTAACTAATTATTCTATAAATTGAGGAGGCTGAGTAGGTTAGACTCAAGCCATTCAGCTATCATAACTGGAACAAATAGAGCATTTATATAAAATGTTTCAATCTCAAACTTTAGGAAACTCTAATCCATCTTCATCTTGTTCTTTAGCCCAGTCAGGTAATTTTTTTACTGCAGCTATTGCTTGTACAAAATCTAATGGCTCCTGGACATTAGATTTAGGTGCCATTGATCATATGACCGACACTTCGCAAATTTTTTCTTCATATACACCTTGTGCAGGGAATCAAAAGGTAAAAATTGCAGATGGTTCCTTTGCCACTGTTGCTGGAAAAGGAACTGTACCTATTTCATCTTATCTAACCCTTGACAATGTTCTGCATGTTCCTCATCTATCCTATAATCTTCTGTCTGTCAGTAAATTAACCTTTGATCATAACTGTGAAGTTAATTTTTGGTCCTCCCATTGTGAATTTCAGGATTTAACCTCAGGGAAGATGATTGGGGCTACTAAACAGGATGGTGGCCTCTACTTTCTCCATCGAGGATCAACCTTTGGAAGGCAAGACTAGCAGACTTGTTTCAATTCTATTTCTGTACCTAGTGACAGTGAAATTATGTTATGGCATGATCGCTTAGGACATCCTAATTTTCAATATTTAAAGCATTTGTTTCCAAAGTTATTTATGAATAAAAATCATTTGTCTTTTCGGTGTGAATATTGTGAATTAGCAAAACACCATCGTGCTGTGTTTCCATCTCAACCATATAAGAAATCTGAACCATTTACCATGATTCAGAGTGATGTTTGGCGTCCTTCTAGAGTGGCAACCTTTTCTGGAAAACATTGGTTCATTACTCTTATTGATGATCATATTAGGTCACTTGGGTTTTTCTTTTGAAAGATAAATCTGATGCTAACAATGTGTTCAAAAATTTTTATAATATGGTTCAAACACAATTCTAGACTCAGATTAAAATTTTTCGAAGTGATAGTGGAAAGGAATTTTTTAACAATGTGTTAGGGAGTTTTTTAGCTGTGAAAGGAATTGTTCACCAAAGTTCGTGTAATAATACACCTCAACAAAATGGGGTGGCTGAAAGAAAGAACAAACATCTACTAGAAGTCACTAGAGCCGTAAGTTTTAAAACTAAAGTTCCTAAGTATCTATGGGGAGATGTTGTTTTAACAACCACTTACTTGATTAATAGACTTCCTACACGGATTTTGGGCTTTGAAACTCCTTTACAGGTTTTTATGAATTATTTCCTACATACTCAACTTACAACAGATATTCCCTTATAAGTTTTTGGTAGTGTGGCTTTTGTTCATAATCATGACCCAAAACGCTCCAAACTTAATCCAAATGCACATAAAAGTATTTTTGTTGGATATCCTTCTACTCAGAGAGGTTACAAATGTTTTGATCCTGTTTTGAAAAAAATGTTTATTTCTATGGATGTCACTTTCTTTGAAGGAACCTCATACTACAATTCCCATCTTTAGGGGGAGAGCAACACTAGTGAAGATGGTTTTCTTGATGGTTCTGATTTAATTTTTGAGTTTTATAATGATGTTCCTCACACAGGATCACTGAAATTACTGGAAACAAATGAATTAAATGTTGAAAATGATGAATCCTCTAATATTCAAATGCCATTTCAAAATGAAAATGCTGAAACTACAGAGATGTATGCGAAACGGTTTAAAGGTCTTGTTTATTCAAAGGAATATCAAGCATAGAAAATGAGAGGCACCATTCAGCAACATTGCCAAGAATCTAATCAGAGGTTGGATCATAATAATTCTTCAAAGACTTCTGAAAATAATGCTCTATGTATTTGTGAGTCACATTCTCAAGTCAACTTGATCTTCTCATTGCTCTTAGGAAAAGTGTTAGGTCTTGTACAAAACATCCTTTGTCAATTTTTTATCCTACAATAATCTTTCAGCTTCATATTGTGCCTTTATCTGACAAGTGTCTAGTGTGGCTATTCCTAACAATATCCAGGAGGCTCTAAATGTTTCTGAGTGGAAAGAAGCTGTTCTTGAGGAAATGAGAGCTCTGGAGAAGAATGCTACTTGGGAGAAAGTGGATCTACCATTTGGGAAGACAGTTGTTGGTTGTAAATGGGTTTTCACCGTAAAATACAACTCAGATGGATCCTTGGAAAGATACAAGGCTCGCCTAGTAGCTAAAGGCTTTACTCAGACATGTGGAGTGGATTACTCTGAGACATTTTCTCCTGTGGCAAAGCTAAATACAGTTCGGGTACTTTTATCAGTTGCAGCTAATCTTGATTGACCTCTGAATCAGTTAGATGTGAAGAATGCTATTTTGAATGGAGATTTGGAAGAAGAAGTATATATGGAGCCTCCTCCTGGTTTCTGTGAGAAATTTGGAACTAACGTATGCAAGCTAAAAAAATCTCTATACGGGCTCAGACAGTCTCCCAGAGCATGGTTTGAAAGATTCATAAGATTTGTTAAAGGCCAGACAATATGATCATACTCTTTTTTTGAAGAGTTCCACCAAGGACAAAGTTTCAGTTTTGATTGTCTATGTGGATGACATAATCTTGACTGGGGATGATATAGAAGAGATGAGTAGACTAAAGTAGAGTCTAGCCAAAGAATTCAAGATTAAAGACTTAGGCCAACTAAGGTACTTTCTTGGAATGGAAGTGGCAAGAAAAAAAAAGGGCATCGTGGTGTCACAACGGAAGTACATTCTTGATCTCTTGAAAGAAATTGGAATGAGTGGTTGTAAGCCTTTAGATACTCCAATAGAAGTAAATTCTAAGCTCAGAGAAGTCAAAGATGGTGTACCTGTTGACACGGGAAGATAAAAAGGTTGGTTGGGAGATTGATTTGCTTATCACACACTCGTCCTGACATTGCTTTTGCTGTCAAAATGGTGAGTCAATTTATGCATTCCCCTTATGAAGTTCATCTTGAAGCTGTGTATTGAATCCTTCGGTATCTAAAAGGCACACCAAGTAAAGGACTCTTCTTCAAGAAAAACGATAAGAGAGGAGTTGAGGTGTATACCGATGCTGATTGGGTAGGATCAACTACAAATAGAAGGTCAACTTCCGGGTACTGCACGTTTCTATGGGGTAATTTGGTCACTTGGAGGAGTACGAAGCAAAGTGTTGTTGCTAGAAGTAGTGTCGAGGCTGAATTTAGAGCAATGGCTCAAGGAATTTGTGAAGTTCTTTGGATAAAAAGAGTTTTAGAAGAACTTAAAGAGGCCTGTGAGTTTTCCCATGAAGTTGTATTACAATAACAAGGCAGTTATTAGCATTGCTCATAACCTGGTTCTACATAACAGGACGAAACATGTTGAGATTGATAGACATTTCATAAAAGAAAAACTTGAAGAGGGAATAATTTGCACTCCATTTGTGCCTACCTCACAACAAGTGGCAGACGTGCTAACTAAGGGGCTGTTAAGACAGCCATTTGAACTTTAAGTTAGCAAGTTGGGCATGATAGATATCTTTGCACCAACTTGAGGGGGAGTGTTGATAAATTAAATTAGGAAAGATAAGATTTGGGTGTTATCTTTAGAATAACTTAGGAAATAGATTTCCTATGTTTTAGGAGAGAATAAATCAATCCCTGATTTTATGTATTTTTAGGGTTAGACTTCGGTTCTCTCTTCCTCTATATATTCTGTTAAACGTTATTTGAGAATATATGCAAATATACGAGAACCTTAGTGTTCTCTTCTTCTCTTGTTATTTCTCCATATTATTCTACATCTTCATTTCCTTTCCATCCATCATACCTAACAAAGCCATAGAGATTATTATGTCAACAATGGTTTTCTTACCCGTGATAAACTAAAATTACTGTTGCCCTTGAATTCTGATATAACAACTTGCTTTCATTATTTGGAAGATTTTCATTTAATATTTATATAATTAATTATTTTCCATTTTATTATAATTGTTTTTTTACTGATGATTACAATGATGATTTTGGCAGGTTTTAGAAGTTACATTATGTTTTTGCTCTTTTTCGGAATTGTTATTTCATTTGACTTTCATACCTTCACTTTTTCCGTCCATTTTCTAACTGAAAGAGCATGTGTACTGCTGAACTTTTTGTGAATAACTTATCTCCTTTTGCTTGTTAATGGCTTCTTCTCTAAAATCCTTTTGTTTGTTAATTGCTTTCTTGCTTTGATGAAATTCAGAAACACCCACCTTTTTCCAATAGCTTCATATTATAAGCAAGATTGATTTCCTGCTTCAGGAGTCAGGCCAATAAAGAATGGCCAGGCTGAAAACCCACCTTTATGCATCAAATCATGTAGAACTAGGATATTTACAAGATCAAAATTTGAAGAGGGTGAAGAGAAAGGAGGATATGGAATCCTCCTAAACAAAAGAGCAAAACAGAAAACAACCAAGAAAAAAGAGAAAATCAATGGAACAAATTTGAAGACAACCAAGACAATTTTTCTCTTAGTCATGATAATTTATTCTTTTATTTAAAAAAATAAAAATTGAAGAGGGTGTTGACATTGTCAAATTTAGGGCCATGACTATAGTATTATGAGAGCCACATATATCCGTCAATTTGACATATATCCTATGAACTTGTGAAATCCTTGGCTCTGCCCGAGGATAACTAGGCAAGAGCTATATTTCTACTATTCTTGGTGAAGTGAGAGTGAAAACTTAAGGGACATGATAGACGAGAGCAGATGGGGTAGGGGTAGCTTTTGGCATTGACGAATGGCTTAAAAAATAGTGGGAGGCAGATCAGGGATTTGGAGGGAGGAATGCTGGAAAGAAGTGGAAAAATAGAGGGATTGAGAAAGAAAGAGACTATAGAGGTATCAGCCATGATGTAATGAATCCACCAGCGATAATAAAGCAAATGTTAAGTGGTGGCATCTGAATTATGTTAGTTTTCTTATAGTTAGAAGTGTTTCATTTTATTGGATTTGAATCCATTGACAGGACTTGGGAATTGATTCTTTAAAATCTGGCTAAATGGGCATTAGGAGCAAATGAAACTCATAAATTTCAGAGTGGGGGATTCAGCAGTATACATGCCATTTGAATGCTCTTCCTTCAAGAAGGATGGGTGGGAAATATAAAAATCAACGGGGTTGTTAGGTCATGCTTGGGAGATATCCTTTCATGGGCTTAGTGAGGAACCACACTTGTGGGCTTGACTCATTATCTTGACCGAAAACCTTAAGGCATTAGGTTCATGGGTCTTTCTTTCCACTTTATATGATCCTCACTCTTGTCTATTCCTTTCCAATGTGGGACTTCTTCACTTGTACTTGAATTCCCAAATATGTCTCCTCAAGTGTGAGTCCTTACATGAGTATGCTCCTCTATAAGTGGAAGCCTTTCTTTTGTCCTAGTTATTTACAGTGTTATAACATTCCAACTTCTACCAAGTCCGTTTCTAAGAACCACGTCTCTTTCATATGTGTTACTGCTCTTCACAACTTTACCTGAGTGCGCCTCTACCAATGCTCCATAATTTGGGCTAGGACGGACCCATTTTTCCACTGGAGCCACACCTTACCACTCCTCCTAGGCTTTATGTGGTTCATAGCTCTTCTTCCTACATGGTGGCAACAACCATGAGAGCACCAAGGTGACACTTTCCAAATCGCAGGTTGGCTAGCTGAAAACTAGCCATCCCATTGGGGCTTGTGAATTTTTACTTTTTTCTTCCAATAAAAGAATTAGGATGGAAGCCTGCTCAGTATACAGCATGAAATATCTTCCTTAATTAGCATGAAAATAGAAACTAAAAATTTAGAGGTCTTCACAGTAGAATCTTTACATCTATTTGAATGTGGGAAAGAAACTCTTAAAGGACTCCTTAAAAGAACAACATAAAGATGCCAAACACATTCCTATTCCACAATAAAAGTGATGGCACTTTCTTCTCCTTGAAATTTCTTCTGTTTTCCACTCCTTATACACGCAAAAAATAAAATAAAATAAAATTCACGAGTTGCATATCGCAATAGAATTTTACCATTTCTTGGTGTTTGGTCAAGGGGAGTGTAAAACATCGGAGAGATCTCCTTTCATGGGCTAAATGAGAAACCACATTTCTAGGCTTGACACCACATATTGACCCAAAACCATAAGACTTTACGTCTATAGGTCTTTTCACTTATATGATTCTCACTTAATGCAATCCTTTCTATTGTGGGACTTCTTCACTCACTTGAGGTCCCAACACTTGGTCCTTCTTAAACCTCTTAAATGCATGACCAAAACTCCTCTCAATTTTACGAGTGAGCCCACAACTTAAAATTATGTTAAAAATATCACTCCAAACATTCAATGTAGTTGAAAAATGCAAAGTAAATTGTTGTCAATGTGAAAGCTTCATGGCATACACCATATAAGATAAAGCCTTATGTAGTCTGCACACTTGCAAACGATAGTTCGTATTTGTCTTTTTTTTTTATAAAAAAAGAAATATTATTAGATGAGAAGAAGAGAGTATAAAGAAAGAGGATTAGGAATCCTCACAAAAAAAGAAAAAAAAGAGAAACAACTAAAACCTATGTGGGAAAATTATGCAACAAGGCATGCCAATCCCTTTGCATGTTTACCAAAGAAACACCACTAAAAAGACCATAAGCAGAACACCAAAGGGATGGCAAAAGGGTAACCTTATCCCAAATGAAGTCTAGAGTCAAAAAAGAGTCCTTGAAAATTCTAGCATTCTTTTCCAACCAAATACACCAAAGAACAGCATAAACAGAGCACTGCCACAAGATTTTTGCTTCTTTACAAGCACCAAAACCTATGAACTTGGTAAGGAGAAAAAGACGCAAGTCCATCGGGAAAACCCAAGACTCTCCAAAGATCCCAAGTAGTCTATTCCAAAGATAATTAGCCGCAGAACAATGCAAAAATAGATGAGCTCCTGATTCCAAATCTGAACCACACATAATACACATATTTGAAGACAAAGCAGTGAGAGACCTATGTTTCGGAAGCATGTGATTAGTGTTAATCCTATTAAGAACAGCAGTCCAGACAAAAACTTTGACCTTTGAGGGAACTTTGGATTTCCAAATGGGTTTATCCAAGAGAAATCTATCCCTGTTTTGAGATTGAGTCAAGAACTGATAATAAGATTTACAAGAGAAAACTCCTGATGATTCAAGGGTCCAAGTTCTTGAATCAGGCACAAAAGAAAGATGAATCGAATCAATTAAAATCAGGAGAGACTCTAGCTGACTAACCTCTCTATCATGCAAGTTTCTAAAAAATGGAAATTCCAAGAGAAGTTATCATGAGAAAAAATTTGGCAAATAGGGGCATTATGTAAAGAAGAAAGGCGAAAAAGCCTTGGAAAAGTCTCAGAAAGAGGGACAACACCAACCCAAATATCTTCCCAAAAATTAATACGAGAGCCATCACCTAGATGCAAGGACAAGAGAGAAGAAAAGGAAGGAAGACCCTGAGAGATAAATTTCCAAGGACTAGCATGAGAAACTCTACTTGCAGAATTGGTATCCCACCCATTTGGATGCAAACCATACTTACTTCGAATAACATGATGCCATAAAGAAGTTTGTAGAGGAAAACGCCAAAGCACTTAGTTGCCAATGCCTTATTCTTGGACACCAAATTACCGACACCCAACCCTCCCTCCTTCTTAGGTCTACAACGAACCTCCCCGCTAACAAGGTGGTCTCTACTAGAATCTCCCGCCCCTGACCAGAGGAAATCCCTCATAACTCTCTAATTTCTGAGCCACAGCCACAGGGATATGAAAAAGGGAGAGAAAGTAAAGAGGGATACTAGACAAACAAGATTGAATAAGAGTAATTCGACCACCCAAAGAGAAAAATGCACCCTTCCAACAATCTAATAGCTTAGAGATCTTACAAACCACCGGTTCCCAAAAGGAAACTGCACAAGGATTACCTCCCAAAGGAATCCTAAGGTAACTGAGAGGCCACTGAAGAATTTGACAACCTGCTAAAGTAGCAAAAGCGGGTAAAATCTGATTGTCCACATTCACACCTGCCAAACCACTTTTTGCCAAATTAATCTTAAGATTCGAAATAACCTCAAAGAACCTCAAAATAGTCAAAGTATTAACAAAAGAATCAACATCAGGTTCGAAGAAGAAAACAGTATCATCGGCAAACTGAAGATGAGTGACTAAAACCTCCTCTGAACCAACAGTTAACCCCTTAACCAACCCATTATTTATAGCTCTAGACACTAAACGGCTAAGCACATTGACCACAATGGTAAAAAGAAACGGAGATAAAGGATCTCCTTGTCTTACTCCCCTTTGACCCTTAAACCGAGATTTAGGTTCCCCATTCACTATGACAACAAAGGTGGAAGATGATAAGCACCCCGAAATCCAATTTCTCCATCTTACTCCAAAATCTTTCCTATCCAAGACTTTGTCCAAAAAACCCCAACTAACACAATCATAAGCTTTCTCAAAGTCTAACTTAAAAATAAGGCCATGTTTTCTCTTGGATCTAACGTCATCCACCACCTCATTAGCAATGAGAGCAGCATCAAGAATTTGCCTTCCCGGAATAAAAACACTTTGGTTCTCAGAGATGGTATCAAAATGGACCTCACTCAACCTAGAAGCAAGAACTTTTGTTATGATCTTATAAACACTAGATACTAAACTAATGGGTCGAAAGTCCTTTACTTTAATCGACCTATCCTTCTTGGGAACAAGAGATATGAAAGTTGAGTTCATGCAAACTCCAATTTTATCATTAAGGAAAAATTCAACAAACACCCTAAGGAGGTCAGGCTTGACAATATCCTAGCAATTTTGAAAGAAATCCAAAGTAAAACCATCAGGACTAGGCACTTTGCCTCTCCCCAAACTAAAAACAACCCTACGGATTTCTTCTTCCTCAAAAGGCCTTTCCAACCAACGAGCCTTATCCGAAGCAATGGGACACCAATCCAAATCCTCAATGAAAGGCCTAATAGGCATATGTTTCAGTGAACAATTCAGAGTAGAACCTAGAGATTTCAGCAACAATGACCTCAATATCTCTAACAACACTATCATCCTCAAGTTCCAACTCCTTAATTATGCTCTTTCTATGCCTTCCAGAAGCCACCCTATGAAATAACTTGGAATTAGCATCCCCATCCTTAGCCCATTGAAATTTCATCTTTTGTCTCCGACTAGATTCTTCCCTAACTAAAGTTTCATCTAAATCTAGTCTTAGCTTCTGCCTCCTAGCACACAAAACCTCTGAAAGATTACCTTCTAACTCCAACCTATCCAACGAGTTAATCTCTTTCAAAATATTTTCTTTTCTAATCTGAATGTCCCCAAAGACCAACTTATTCCACTCTTTCAGCTTTTCCTTGAGAAGTTTTAATTTTCTCATAATTTTAAAACCTTCCCAGCCCTCAACAGAAGCAGTACTCCAAACTTCCTTAACAAAAGGGAGAAAAGAGTGATGACTAAGCCACATGTTCTCAAACCTAAAAGGAGTAGGGCCCCATTTCACCTTACTTGATTCCAACACGATAGGGAAGTGATCAGAAAAAGAACGAGATAAGCTCTCTTGTACCAGATCAGGAAAAACATCCTCCTAAGTAGAGGTGAATAGAAATCTATCCAACCGAGAAGCAACAGTGAATTGTCTTCTAGCCGACCAGGTGAATCTAGCTTTGGAGAGGGGAATATCCCTAAGGCTACACTCCCTACTAAAACTGTCAAAACCCCTCATAGAAGAAGTGAGACGATCGGCACCTAGCTTTTTGGCTGGGGATCTAACTGCATTGAAATCCCCACCCAGACACCAATGTGACCCACAAAAGGAAGACAAAAAACCTAGCTCTTCCCAGAAGAAAGAACATTGTCTAGGATTATTAGGGCCAAAAACCGAGGTAATCCACCACTGACCTCTCCCTTTTACATCTAATAAGACAGACACTGAAAATATACCAAAGATGGAATCAACCTTAGAGGCAAACCTAGTGTCCCAAATGATCAACATACCTCCCGACGCTCCAAGAGAAGGGAAGCACTCCCAATCCTTAAATCTAGAGTCCCACAGGTCCCTAACTAGTAAAGGATCTGGATCCTCAAGCTTGGTTTCTTGAAGCAAGACTACGTCAGGAGTTGCTTTGTAGATTATCTCCCTAACTCTCTTACGTTTCGGACAACTACCCTTTACATTCCCGCTAAGAATCTTCATTAACTAACTTACCATCCCGCTTTCCAACCTTCCCTCCATAGTTAATGGTAGAAACCAAATGATCCAACTCTCTAGTTAACCTCTTTTTCTTTTGAACATAAGTTGACGGAGAATCAATTGAGAAGGTAGACCACCTGTTAGAATTGACCACCTTGACCCCCAACTCTTGAATTAAAGGATGAGAACACAGATTGTCCCTGACACTACTGGCATGGCAAATACGATAGTTGGTATTTGTCAGAAGATATTTCTCTGATATTGATATGTTAGAAGAGCATGTGCTCTTAAATAGGATACAAGGTATCTAGAAAAGGAAACTCCTAAACTAATGCTCATCATTGTACCCACTATCAATTCCTATAATTAAGGGTCAATGATTCTTACTCATAAATACAAAAAATACTGCTAATCAAATCTCCTAATTATGGGATTTAATCCTATCTATAAAAAGAAAGATTTTATACAGTGGGATTCTGACACTCCCCCTCAAGTTGGTGAGTGGATGTTATCCATTCCCAACTTGCTAACAATAGATTGAAATGTAGCGCCACTTAATCCTTTCGTTAGTGTTGGAATATTGGAAATTAGCAATAGGAGTTAATGAAGATTCATGTATAGTCAGGTTCATGTATAATGCCATAGGAAACAGCCACGCTCATTATTTCTGTCTTGTAAATAGTAGATGTATTTAATCTCTTGATACTTATAAATAAGATGCATGCTAAGTGTTTAATACTTAAGCACATTCAGTAAATAATCTTTTCTTCCTCTAAATTCAAGTTGGTATCAAAGTGGGTTTCGACCCTGCTCTGGTCCGCTATCCCAACCTCAGCTTCACGTCCTACCGGCGGCCAACCCAGCCTCCATCCTCCGCCACGCATCCTACCGGCATCTTTTCTGGTGGCTGCCATACTTCCAGTGCAGGTTCAACCACCTCCGTTGGAGACAAAGTCACTATATTCAGGATCAGCATCCATTGATTTGTCCAACCGTCGAAGTCGCGCCGTCATCGGAGTTGCCATGCACCGCCACCGTCCATCAGCACTGCCATGAGCTGCCATGGCTGCCATACTGCCACGAGCTGCCGTTTACCTCGTCCGACTCGTCTTGACATTTTCGGTCCACCCCTGTCCTCAGTTTTCACATTGGAGCAACTTCATATCGCAGGTCCCTTCCTACGGTGATTTGGGTCTTCTCTGTTGCTGCTCAGATCTCTTCCCAAGGTGATTCGTGTCCTCTCTGTTGCTGCCCAACAATGAGTTCCTCCTCTGATCAAAAGGAGCAATTTACCCTTTCTAACCTTTCTATTCCATCCATCACAAGTAAGAAATTGACAGGTTCTGCCACCTATAAGTCATGGTCATCTTCTATGAAAATTTGGTTTGCTGGATAGGGCCAATCAGAACACCTTTCAACTACACCAGAGGATGTTGCCACAGAGAAGTCAGCCAAATGGAAACAAATTGACTCACAATTGCTCAGTGTTCTTCTTTCCATTGATCCATCAATTGTGGACCTCTTCCAGCCCTTTGAAACTTGTTATGAAGTATGGCAAGAAGCTTCTAATTGTTATGCAAATGATATCTAGTGTCTTTATTCTATTATTTCTGACATGATAACACTGCGACAACAGTTTACGAGAATGGAAACTTTTCTTGGCAAAGCTCGTTCTTTGATGCAGGAATTCTCGACAATGATGCCCTATGCTAAAAATCAGACCCAGCACAAGAAGCAACAAGAAACATTCTTTATGGTTTTGACTTTATCATCTCTTCCATCTGATCTGGAGAATGTCCGACAACAAATTCTGAGAAGTGCTGATACTCCTACATTTTTCCAGACCTTTCGCAGATTACTGAATATTTCTGGTATGGCATCTCCTATTTCTGCCTCCCCGATTATTCCATCAGAATCCTTAACTATTGTTTCTCATATTGATGGTTGCGGCCGCAGTCGTGGAAGGGGACGTGGTGGTAACAGGCCTAGATGTACTTTTTGCAATAAGCTAGGACACTTGGAAGAACGCTATTGGACAAAACATGGTAAACCTGCTGATGCCAACTTCGCTCAAATTGAATCAGTTTCAACGCATCTGCCTGTGACTTTCACTCCAGTAGACTATGAGGCCTTCCTTCGCTTTAGGACTAGCTCACAACCTTCAACATTTGCCATAGTGGTTGAACAAACTAGTAATCCCGTCGCTTGTATCTCTCAATCATCTCTTGGACTCTGGGTAATTGATTCCGGTGCTTCTGATCATCTCTGTAGTAATAAAGAACTCCTTACTTCTCTGTCCTTTTACAATTCCTTACCTTCTGTCACACTTGCAAATGGGACCAAAACTCCTGTTCTTGGCATTAGTCAAGTCCAACCATGTCCTCTCTTTCCCTTAACTTCTGTTCTTTATGCCCCTGGTTGCCCTTTTAATTTGATATCTGTCAGCAAATTAATTTGATCACTTGTGTTAGATAAATAGGTTTTTACCTTTGGTCTTTTTACTTTACTATTCCTTTGTACTAGCTATTCTTTTACACACATATAATAGAATCAAAGGATGACCAAAAGGACACAACTTTTCTCTCAATGGTTTTCTCTATTCTCTCCTTTCTCTCTCCTTTGAGTTTACATGGTATCTAGAGCTAGGGAGGAGAAAGCCATTGCCTTTACCCACTTGCCCACTGCAAGTGGTGAACATTAAACCCATACCCACCATTTTCACGAAGTGGTGGTGACTGCCGTGACCCAACATTCCTGTTTGGGTGCGTTTTCTGACTTCCACGGCTGACTCCTCCATCTACCCAGGCTCTTCATCGTTTCGAGTGGGTTCGACCTTAGGGAAACACTCAGAAGGCTCCGATCGGTCAGAACCCAAGAGCCCATCGCCATTCGCCGCCAGACGCGCCTCCATGCGCATCCACTTTCTCTGCGCATGGCCGTCACGCGCCGCCCAAGCTTGAGCGCGTGAGCAAAACGCGTCGCTCTGTTCGTGTTCCAGCCTTTTCCGAAGCTCTTCTCAATGGTTTTCCGGCCTGTTCCAGCCACCTCCGGTCAGATCGAAGCACCTTCATTTCTCCCTAATTTGCTCTCTTGCTTGTCTCTCTCTCACAATCATGGCTGAACCTCAAACTGAGTTGGATGCCAAAAATGACACTTCTAAGAGTGAGACTCCTATTTTCACTAGCTATGTCTCTTCTGGAATCACCACTGACAAACTAGATGGAACCAACTATGATACATGGGCTTCAGACATTAAGCTATGGCTCTTAGGTCAAGGATATATTGACCATTTGATAAAGAGAGCTGAGGATATCCCAGCAATTGAAAGGCTGAAATGGGAGAAGATTGATGCTCAATTATGTAGCTTGATGAAGCAAACCATTCACTTGTCATTAAAACAAATCTTCCATCCTTACATCTCATGCTATACAGTATGGAGGCAAGCAAAGGAACTTTACACCAATGACATACAACGTATGTATATTGTTTGTTCTGATCTTATGTCTCTTATAGCTCCCCACAAACTTGAAGGACGTATGTCAACCTATCTGGGAAGAATTCAAGCTGCTCTTTCAGACTTCAACGAGTTGTTACCTCCAGCAAATTCTCCAAAGACAGAGTATGAACAAAGAAGCACCTTCTTCATGCTCCTAGCACTTTATGGTTTGCCATCAGAATACTCTTCAACCCGGGATCAAATTTTAGGAAGCACTGTTGTTCATACTCTCTCACAAGCTTTTTCTAGCCTTCTCAGGATTGTGGGACCCTCCAAATCATAGCCTTTTGTTGAAGTTTCAGCTCTTCCAATTTCTGAAACTTCAGCTCTTGTCTCTCAAGTGGATAATCGGGGACGCGGTGGTAGAAATTGAGGAGGAGGACGTATAGGCAATCACACTCGTCCAAAGTATGATCATTGCAAGCGGATTGGTCACACTATGGACCGTTGTTGGATCTTGCATGGGAGACCACCTCTAATTGCTAATGCTGCTCAAACCGTCACTCTTGATACTTCAGAAGGTTCAAGTCACCGGTCAACAACTCGACCATCCCAACCTGATTATGAAGATTTTCTGAAGTGGTTTGAAGCCAGACAGCCCTCTACATCTGTGACCTCGATTGCACACACTGGTAACTCCATTGCTTGCATCTCTCAATCGCAATCCCTTGGACCTTGGGTACCAGATTTTGGTGCCTCAGATCATATCTCTAATAACAAACATTTGCTTTCTGCCATGTCTTATCCAACACACCTTCCCCCTGTTACCTTAGCCGATGGCTCTCAAACTCGAGCTAAAGCAATTGGGAAGGCTAATCTTTTGCCTTCATTATCTGTTGACAATGTTCTTTATGTTCCTGATTGTCCTTATAATTTGATCTCAATTAGCCGTCTAACTCACACCCTTGATTGCTTAATCACCTTCACTAAAGACTTTGTTCTTGTGCAAGACCGGAGCTCAAGGAAGATGATTGGCGTAGGGCGTGAGTCACAGGGCCTCTACCGTCTCTCGACAACCTCCAATGTTTTTGCAGCCACAGAGTTGCCCAATGTTATTCATGCTCGTCTTGGACACCCTAGTATCTCAAAACTTCATATGATGGTACCTAATCTGTCAAAGTTGTCTTTTTTGGAGTGTGAATCTTGTCAATTGGGAAAACACACTCGTAGTTCCTTTCCTAGTCGAGTCTGTAACCGAGCTGAATCTCTTTTTGCTATAATTCACACTGATGTATGGGGACCTTGTCGTGTTAACTCAACATTAGGATATCAATACTTTGTAACTTTTGTGGATGACTATTCAAGGTGTACTTGGTTATACTTAATGAAAAATAGATCAGAATTATTCTCCATTTTCCAGAGTTTTTGTTATGAAATCCAAACTCAATTTGGAGTCACCGTTCGCACCTTAAGAAGTGATAATGCCCGTGAGTATTTTTCTACACAATTCCAATCTTTTATGGTTTCTCATGGAATTGTTCATCAATCCTCTTGTGCACACACCCCTCAACAAAATGGGGTTACTGAAAGGAAAAATAAACACCTAATTGAGACAGCCCGTACACTCCTTATTCATGCTAAAGCACCATCTCGTTTTTGGGGTGATGCAGTTCTCACTGCATGTTACCTCATCAACCAGATGCCATCATCGATTCTCTACAACAAAATTCCTCACTCCATTGTTTTTCCTACAGAACCTCTTTATCCATTACCTCTTCGAGTCTTCGGGTCTACATGTTTTGTTCATGACCTCACTCCAGGTAAAGATAAACTCTCTCCTCGATCTCTGAAGTGTGTCTTCCTTGGATATCCTCGATCTCAAAAGGGGTATAGATGCTTTTCTCCTGACCTCAAGAGATATGTAATTTCTGCTGATGTTACTTTCTTTGAGTCAACCCTCTTTTTCCGCTCAATCTCCTCCGAAGAACCACCTATTTTTGAGGTACTCCCTATTCCTACTCTCATTACCCCTCGAGTCTGAAGTTGATCCAAATTACCATATAGACACGACACCTCCTTCACCACCACCATTATTGACTTACCATCGCCGTCCACGGCAAGTCCAACCTTCTGGACAAACCACTACTGATGCTCCTGAGATGGTTGAAGCCACAACTGATGACTCACATCCTACTCCAACATTATTGTTAATAAGGGAATAACATGTTATGATTTGTCATTAATTGTATATATTTAGGATTCCTAATTTAGGCTGTACAAATTAGAATTAGAATATTTGTAATTAATATGTGTAAATGCTCTTATCTCTATTAATAGAGGAAATACAATGAAAGAAGGCATCAAGCCAAATTTCGTGACATGGTATTAGTCAGGTTACAATCCTGAACGTGTTCCATCTTTGTTCCTAGTTTCTGAAAAAAAAAAACTCTTTGTGCACACGGTTGTGCGTCCTTGGTTAGTGGCAAATTTTGTTGTTCCTCTTGCTCTTGCTCAACGCTCTTGGTCCTTGGTTCTTACAAAATTTTTTTCTTCACGGGTTCTTGCAAATTTTTTTCCCTCTCTCGTGTTTCTTGGTCTGTTTTCTTTTCCATGGAGAAGGAGAACTTTTGTGTCCGATTTACTGGCAAAAACTATGCTGCCTGGGAGTTTCAATTCAAGATGTTCGTCAAAGGGAAAGGCTTGTGGGGTCATATCGATGGGTCTTCTGCAGCACCTGAAGCCAGAGCTGCATTAGATGCTTGGGAGACAAAAGATGCTCAGATCATTTCTTGGATTTTAGGATCCATTGAGCCCCATATGATTAATAACTTGCGCTCCTATTCAACTGCTAAGGAGATGTGGGATTACTTGAAGCGTATTTACAACCAAGACAACACTGCCAAGCGATTTCAACTGGAGCTTGAGATTGCCAATTACCACCAAGGAAATCTATCCATTCAGGATTATTATTCTGGATTCTTGAATCTATGGACTGAGCACTCCGCTATCCTACATGCTAATGTCTCTAAAACCTCACTGACTGCTATTCAAGAGGTCTATGCGATCAGTCAACGAGATCAGTTTCTCATGAAACTTCGCTCAGAATTTGAGGTTGTCCGCGCTGCGTTGCTGAATCGGAGCCCTGTTCCTTCTTTAGACACATGTGTTGGTGACCTACTCAGAGAAGAACAACGTCTGCTTACCCAAGGAATCATGTCTCGTGATGCCTTGGTTCCGGAACCAGTTACGGTGGCTTATGCTGCACAAAGTAAAGGCAAAGGGCGTGCTATGTGACAGGTTCAGTGCTTTTCGTGCAAACAATTTGGCCATATTGCTCATAACTGTGGACAGAAATTTTGTAACTACTGCAAGCAGCATGGTCATATCATCACAGAATGTCCCACAAGACCAGATCAACGACCTGTGCAAGCTTTTCATGCTACTTCAAGTTCAGCGGGGACACCTTCCACTCCTATTGTCACTGCTAGTGATGTGATGAATCCAGATATGGTACAACAAATAGTCCTATCAGTACTTTCTGCCTTGGGCATTCAAGGTCAGTCTTCTAATGTCTCTCGGCCATGGTTTGTTGATTCTAGTGCGTCTAATCATATGGCGGGTTTCTCTGAACACTTGCACAATGTTCACACAATGGTACTCAAAACATCTAGATTGTTGATGGTAATACCCTCCCTATTTCTGATGTTGGAGACATTAATTCTTATTTTCAGAATGTGTTTGTGTCTCCTGGACTTGTTTCAAATTTAATTTCGGTTGGTCAATTAGTGGATGACAATTGTAATGTTAACTTCTCTCGGGCTGGTTGTCTTGTGCAGGATCAGGTGTCAGGGAAGGTGATCGCGAAGGGGCCTAAAGTGGGCAGATTATTCCCGCTGCAGTTTTCTTCTAATCATTTATCTTTTGCTTGTAATGGTGTTTTGAATCTGTTTGAGGATTGACATAGGAAATTGGGCCATCCAAATTCTGGTGTTTTGTCTCATTTATTTAAAACTGGATTGTTGGGAAATAAAACTGTAATGTCTAATTCCTCTGTTCCCTGTTCTGCTTGCAAACTTGCTAAAAGTAAAACACTTCCATTTCCCTCTCATGCTCATCGTGCTACCAACTGTTTTGATATTGTTCATAGTGATGTTTGGGGTATGTCCCTTGTCCCCTCTCATGCCCAATATAAATATTTTGTGACATTTATTGACGATTACAGCCGCTTTACTTGGATATATTTTCTTCGATCTAAAGCTGAAGTTTTCCAAATGTTTAAGAAATTTTTAGCTTATGTTGAAAATCAGTTCCAGGCTAGCATTAAAATCTTTTGCTCTGATTCTGGGGATGAGTACATGTCTCATGAGTTTCAAGAGTACCTGCAGCAAAAAAGTATTGTATCTCAACGATCCTGTCCATATACTCCCCAACAAAATGGCATTGCAGAGCGAAAGAATTGTCACTTGCTTGATGTCACAAGAACATTACTCCTTCAGGCATTTGTTCCTTCCAAGTTCTGGGTTGAAGCTTTGTCCACTGCTGTGTTCTTGATCAATCGCCTTCCCTCTCAGGTTCTAGAATTTGATTCTCCTTTCTTTCGTCTTTTTAAAACTCATCTTGATTATCATGATTTACATACTTTTGGGTGTGTATGTTTTGTCCACTTACCCCCAGTTGAACGTCATAAGCTTGGGGCGCAGTCTGTACAATGTGCGTTTATGGGTTATAGTACTTCTCACAAAGGTTTTTTGTGCTATGATACCACTAACAATCGCTTTCGTATTTCTCGGAATGTGACTTTCTTTGACCATCAGTTTATGTTCCCATGTATTTCTCCTGTTTCTAATGATGTTGCTACTCTTCCCAACTTTTCTATTGTGCCTAGATCTATATCACGTTATAAACCAGGACATATATATACCAGACGCCAGCCTCCCACACCCTTTCCCGATGCTGATCCGCCACCTGAACCTGTGTCCGAGGCACCACGGAGATCCACTGGAGTATCTCGTCCACCAGATAGATACTCACCAGACAGGTATGGTCCCCCGCATAATTCTCTTACTGCCACTCTATCTGGTATATCTGTTCCTACATGTTACTCACAAGCAGCTAAGGATGTGTGTTGGTAAAAGCAATGGAAGACGAGCTACAGGCTCTTCAGGAGAATTTTACATGGGATATTGTCTCTTGCCCACTTGACGTCAAACCCATAGGATGCAAATGGATGTATTCTGTGAAGCTGAATTCTGATGGTTCTTTAAACCGCTGCAAGGCCCGACTGGTTGCTTTGGGGAACAGACAAGAGTATGGAATTGACTATGATGAAACATTTGCACCCGTGGCAAAAATGACCACTATCAGATCCGTGCTCTCTATTGGTGCCTCTCAAGGTTGGTCCCTCCATCAAATGGATGTGAAGAATGCCTTTCTTCACGGTGATTTGACAGAAGATATTTATATGACTCCTCCTCCGGGTCTATTTTCCTCTTCTACGGGTGTGTGCAAGCTCAAACGTTCCTTATATGGTTTGCGCCAAGCTCCACGAGCATGGTATGAGAAATTCCGCTCTACTCTTCTTGGGTTCTCTTTTACTCAAAAGTCAATATGACTCGTCTTTGTTCATTCATCGCATGCCTGCTGGTATTGTTCTTCTTCTCCTTTATGTTGATGATATGGTTATTACGGGCTCTGATCCTGCATCCATACAGCGGCTTAAATAGCAGCTACAAGCCTCATTTCATATGAAAGATCTTGGTCATCTACATTATTTCTTAGGCCTTGAGGTTCATTTCGACTCCAAGGGCCTTTTTCTACATCAGCACAAGTATACTGCGGATTTGATCTCTTTGGCTGGTCTTCAAACCGCCACTCCAGTGGATACTCCTTTAGAGGTTAATGTTAAATATCATCGTGATGAGGGTGACCTTCTGCCTGACCCTTTGTTGTATCGTCAGCTCGTGGGTAGTCTTAATTACTTGACTATTACACGTCCTGATATTTCTTTTGCCGTACAGTAGGTCAGTCAATTCATGCACACACCTCGACACCATCATTTGGTTGCAGTTCGTCACATAATTTGATACTTGAAAGGCACGTCTCAACGAGGTTTATTTTTTCCTACCGGGACGTCTCTTCAATTGATTGGTTATAGTGATGCAGATTGGGCTGGGTGTCCGGATACTAGGAGATCTGTCACTGGTTGGTGTATGTTTCTAGGCTCTGCTTTGATTTCTTGGAAGAGTAAGAAGCAGGCACGAGTTTCTAAGTCCTCAACTGAATCTGAGTATCGCGCGATGTCCACTGCTTGTTCTGAAATCATTTGGCTTCGTGGTCTTCTAGCTGAGCTTGGATTCCCTCAATCAGATGCAACACCTCTCTATGCTGACAATACCAGTGCTATTCAGATTGTTGCCAATCCAGTTTTTCATGAGCGCACAAAACACATTGAAGTGGACTGTCATTCAATTCGAGAAGCCTATGATGATCATGTTATTTCAATTCCTTATGTCACCTCCTAGCTTCAGCTTACGGATATTTTCACCAAGGCAGTTCCTCGTCCGCGACATCAATTCCTCATCAGCAAATTGATGCTCCTTGACCAGCCGCATCCATTTGAGGGGGGATGTTAATAAGGGAATAATGTGTTATGATTTGGGAATAATATGTTATGATTTGTCATTAATTGTATATATTTAGGATTCCTAATTTCGGTTGCACAAATCAGAATTAGAATATTTGTAATTAATATGTGTAAATGCTTTTATCTCTATTAATAGAGGAAATACAATGAAAGAAGGCATCAAGCCAAATTTCGTGACAATTATCTCCCACTGCTCCGAACCTTCCAAGTGAGTCTGATCTTCTTATTGCTATGCGTAAAGGTATTCATTCTTCCTGTAACCCTTTTCCTATTTATGCTGGCTTGAGCTACCATTGTTTATCTTCACACCATTATGCCTTTGTATCCTCCTTGGATTCTATGCCTCTCCCTAAGAATACAGGTGAAGCTTTTTCTCATCCAGGATGGAGACAAGCTATGATTGAGGAGATGTCTGCCCTTCATACTAGTGGAACTTGGGATTTGGTCCCCCTTCCAGAAGGAAAATCCGTTGTTGGATGTAGGTGGATTTACACTGTTAAAGTAGGTTCAGATGGTCACATTGATCGCCTTAAAGCACGATTGATTGCTAAAGGCTATACTCAAATTTTTGGTCTTGACTATGGTGATACATTCTCTCTTGTTTCCAAAGTAGCATTTGTTCGTCTTTTTTTATCCTTGGCCTCCATCCGTCATTGGCCCATTCACCAACTAGATATTAAAAATGCCTTTCTTCATGGTGAGCTATAGGAAGAAGTCTATATGGAGCAACCACCAGGCTTTGTTGCTTAGGGGGAGTGTTCTGGACATGTGTGTCGTTTACGAAGATCTCTCTATGGCCTCAAACAATCTCCCCGAGCCTGGTTTGGTCGCTTCAGTAATGTGGTGCAACAATTTGGAATGGCTCGCAGTGAAACAGATCATTCAGTGTTCTACCACCATTCTTCTCAAGGATGTATTTATCTAGTTGTATATGTTGATGACATTGTTATCACAGGCAGTGATTATCATGGCATTCAGCGGCTTAAACAAATCCTCTTCAATCATTTTCAGACAAAAGACTTGGGCAAACTTCGGTATTTTCTGGGAATTGAAGTTGCTCAGTCTAAGGATGGTATTTCTATCTCACAGCAAAAGTATACTTTGGACATACTTGAGGAAACTGGCATGCTAAATGCTAAGCCTATTGATACCCCAATGGATCCTAATGTCAAACTCCTACCAAATCAGGGGGAGCCCTTAGCTGATCCAGGCAGATATCGGAGACTTGTTGGGAAACTAAATTATCTCACAGTGACTCGACTTGATATCTCTTTTCCTGTGAGTGTTGTTAGTCAGTTTTTGAACTCTCCATGTGATAGCCATTGGGATGCTGTGGTTCGGATTTTAAGATATATTAAATGAGCACCAAGAAGAGGACTCCTCTATGAGGATAAGGGACACACTCAAGTGGTTGGTTATTCTGATGCTGACTGGGCAGGTTCACCTTCTGATAGACGTTCCACTTCAGGCTACTGTGTACTTATTGGAGGTAACCTGATTTCTTGGAAAAGTAAGAAGCAGAGTGTGGTTGCTAGATCTAGTGCTGAAGCTGAGTATAGAGCTATGGCTGCAGCAACATGTGAACTTGTCTGGTTAAAACAGTTACTCAAAGAACTTCAGTTTGGAGATGTTGGACAGATGACCCTTGTCTGTGATAACCAAGCCGCTTTACATATTGTCTCTAACCCAGTCTTTCATGAAAGAACTAAACAAATTGAGATTGATTGTCATTTTATAAGAGAGAAGGTTCTTTCGGGTGATATTGTCACAACCTTTGTCAACTCAAATGATCAGCCTGCGGACCTTCTCACAAAAACTCTCAGAGGACGCCGAATTAGTTATATATATAACAAGCTTGAATCATATGATATATATGTTCCAGTTTGAGGGGGAGTGTTAGATAAATAGGTTTTTACCTTTGGTCTTTTTACTTTACTATTCCTTTGTATTAGCTATTCTTTTACACACATATAATAGAATCAAAGGATGACCAAAAGGACACAACTTTTCTCTTAATGGTTTTCTCTATTCTCTCCTTTCTCTCTCCTCTGAGTTTACAACTTGAGTGTTCAATTACCTTCACTAAAAATTCTGTTCTTGTGCAGGATCCGAATACGGGGAAGACGATTGGAGTAGGTCGTGAGTTTAAAGGGCTGTATCATCTTGACATGCCAAATTCACCAGTCGCATGCACCATAACAGAATCTTCAGCTGTCATTCATAGTCGTCTTTAGAGTGTGAATCTTATCAGTGTCAGTTCTTGTCTTGGATTTCAGTATTTTGTTACGTTTATTGATGATTTCTCGCGTTGTACTTAGGTCTTTTTAATGAAGAATCGTTTTGAGTTGTTTTCCATTTTTCAAAAAATTTGTGCTGAAATTAAAAATCAATTTGGTCAAACCATTCAAGTTTTACGCAGTGACAATGCATATGAGTATTTGTCTGATCAATTTCAAGATTTCATGGCAAAACAAGGTATTTTACAGCAAACAACCTATCCTCATACTCCACAACAGAACTGAGTGTCTGAACGTAAAAATCGTCATTTGATTGAAACAGCCAGGACTTTACTCATTCATATGAATGTTCCTTTACGGTTTTGGGGGGATGCTATTCTTACAGCTTGTTATTTAATTAATCGCATGCCCTCCGCTGTTTTGGATAATAAAATTCCTCACTTTTTATGATTTCCTAATACTCCAATCTATAATATTCCTCCACGAATCTTTGGTTGTACTTGTTTTGCTCACAATCTTACTCCTGGAAAAGACAAACTCACTGCTAAAGCTTTCAAGTGTCTCTTTCTTGGTTATTCTCGTCTTCAGAAAGGGTACCGTTGTTATTCTCCCGATCTAGGTCGTTATCTAGTGTCTGCTGATGTCACCTTTTTTGAACAATGTTGAGAGAGAGAGAAAAAGAAAGACATGTACTGAACCGTGTGTTTCAACTACACAACGGAGGCTGAATATATACTCAATAAGTAATAAATAATTACACAATTTACATGATGTGGGACTAACAGTTGTACAACTAATTACACCTAATTATATATGTTTTCAACACTTCCCCTCAAGCTGGAGCATATAAATCATATGCACCAAGCTTGTTACACAAATAACTTATTCGTGCACCTCTCAAGGACTTGGTGAAGACATTTGCTAGCCAATCATTTGAGTTGACAAAGTTTGTGGTTATGTCGCCTGATAGAATCTTTTCCCTGATGAAATGACAGTCGACCTCAATATGTTTAGCCCTTTCATGGAACATTGGATTGGAAGCTATATGCAAAACAACTTGATTGTCACACATGAGTGTCATTTTCAAAACCTCACCAAATTGAAGTTCTTTGAGGAGTTGTTTCAACCAAATGAGTTCACAAGTGACTGAGGCTATAGCTCGATATTTTGCTTCGGCACTAGATCTTGCAATTACATTTTGTTTCTTACTTTTCTATGAAACTAGGTTGCCTCCAATGAGTACACAATACCCAGAAGTGGATCATCTGTCAGTAGGAGAACTTGTCCAATCAGCATCTGAGTATCCAACGACCTAAGTATATCCCTTATCTTCATAGATGAGGCCTCTTCCGGGAGCTCCCTTAATGTATTCAAGGATTCGTATCACTGCATCCCAGTGGTCCTCACAAGGAGAGTTTAGGAATTGGCTAACCACACTGACTGCAAAAGAGATATCTGGCCAAGTAACAGTGAGGTAGTTTAACTTCCCAACCAATCTCCTATACTTTCTCGGATCCGATAGAGGTTTCCCCTGATTTGGTAGGAGTTTAGCATTTGGATCCATGGGAGTATCAATCGGCTTGGCATTCAAAGGATATCCATAACATATTTTTTTTGAGACACCACTATACCATCCTTAGATTGAGCTACCTCAACCCCCAAGAAATATCGAAGTTTACCCAAGTCTTTAGTCTGAAAGTGAAGAGAAAGATGTTTTAACTTACATATGTCATGGTGGTCACTTCCAGTGATGACAATGTCGCCAACATACACGACCAGATAAATACAACCTTGGGCTGTGTGGCGATAAAACATAGAGTGATCTGCTTCACTCTGAATCATACCAAATTACTGAATCACAGTGTTGAATCATCCAAACGAAGCTCTAGGAGACTGTATGAGACCATAAAGAGACTTGTGGAGACGACATACCAGGCTAGAAGACTCCCCCTGAGCAACAAATTCAGGAGGTTGCTCCATATATACCTCTTCTTCTAGATCACCATGCAGGAATGTATTTTTAATGTCAAGTTGATGAAGAGGCCAATGTCGAATGGCAGCCATGGACAAAAACAGTCGAACAAAAGCCATTTTAGCCACAGGAGAGAAAGTATCCCCATAATCTAAGCTAAAGATCTGTGTGTACCCTTTTGTCACAAGACGAGCTTTGAGACGATCAATTTTACCATGAGGACCCATCTTGACTGTATAGATCCACCGACAGCCAACAACAGATTTCCCTGGAGGAAGAGTAATCGGTTCCCAAGTACCACTGTTGTGAAGCACACTCATTTCATCAGCCATTGCTTGTCTCCATCTGGGATGGGATAAGGCTTCACCTGGAGATTTAGGGATGGAAACAGAAGACAAGGAAGAAAGACAAGCAAAGTTCAAAGAAGAAAGGCGGTGATAACTTAAAGCAATATAATGAGGAGAAGGATTACGAGTAGACCGGATACCTTTTCGCATGGCAATGGGAAGATCAGAGTCATCTGGCAGTGCCGAAGCTGGTAAAGGAGTTGGTTTTGGAGAAGAGTCCGCAATGATCTCAACAGCAGTATCTGGAGGAGGGACATGGGGCACTGGAGGTTGTGGTCGGCAGTGATAAGTGTGGAAGAAACGGTCAATGGTGCTAGGGACCTGTATGGGTAGTGGTTGGGGCGGTTCAGACTCGATAGTGACAGGGACAAGAGGAATCGGAAGGACCGCAGAGATTGACTCGGGAGTCGAAGGAGATGACTCAAAGAATGGTACAAACTCGAAGAAAGTAACATTGGCTGAGATAAGGTAACATCGTAGAGTAGGAGAATAACAACGATAACCTTTTTGGCACCGAGTGTAACTAAGGAAGACACATTTGAGGGATTAGGTCGTGAGTTTGTCTAGACTAGGAGATAGATTATGGACAAAACAAGTGGACCCAAAGACGTGAGGCGGAAGAGAATGAAGAGGCTGATGGGGAAACAAGACGGAATGAGGAACACAGTTATCAAGCACAGAGGATGGCATGCGATTGATAAGATAGCATGCAGTAAGGACATCACCCCAAAAATGAAAAGGAACCTGACTATGGAGTAAGAGGGTCCGAGTTGTTTCAATAAGGTGTCTATTTTTACGTTCAGCTACCTCATTTTGTTGAGGTGTATGGGCACAAGACGTTTGGTGAAGAATGCAATGAGAAGCCATAAAAGTTTGAAATTGATGAGATAAGTATTCACTGGCATTATCATTGCGCAGAGTACGAATAGGAACACCAAACTGAGTTTTAATTTTTTTATAAAACTTTTGAAATATGGAAAATAACTCAGACCTGTTGTGCATTAAAAATAACCAAGTACATCGAGAGTAATCATCAATAAAGGTAACAAAGTACTTTGACCCTAAAGTAGAAATAGTACGACTAGGACCCCCATACATCAAAATGAACTAAGCTAAAAGGAGACGCAGCTCGAGAGCCAAAATGATCAGGAAACGGACTACAGGTGTGTTTTCCTAACTAACATGACTCACAAGGAAGACTTGATAACTTGGAGAGGCTCGGCACCATTCTCTGTAGTTTAGCAAGGTTAGGATGACCCAACTGAGCATGGATGGTAAGAGGGGAATCCGTGGCAGAGCAAACACGAGAGGGTTGGAGAGCTGGTAGAGGCCATTGGACTCTTATTCGGCGCCAATCATTCGTCCCGAACTCCGGTCTTGCAGAAGAACAAAATTTTTAGTGAAAGTCATGGAACAATCAAGAGAACGAGTTAAACGACTAATGGAAAATATTTTAAAAGGACACCCAGGAATATAAAGAACCGAATCAACAGTGAGTGAAGGAAGGGGATTAGCAGTGCCAATCCCTTGAGATTGTGTCTGAGAACCATTAGTTGAAGTAACCATAGGCAAATAACCAGAAGTAGAGAGTTGAGAAAACAAAGCCTTATTGCCAGAAATGTGGTCGAATGCACCAGAATCAAGAACCCAAGGGCCAAGGGATGGTGACTGAGAGAGACAAACATAGGAATTACCAGTGTGCGCAACAGAAACAGTGGAACCAGAAGACTGACACTGCTCAAACCACTTCAGAAAATCTGCATAGCTGGAGAGGCTCTAGGTGGTTCAGAAGGCTCAGGAGTGTCTGGTTGAGTAGTCTGTGCAACATTAGCAGTACGGGGAGGACGACCATGTAAAGTCCAACATTTTTCAATGGTGTGACCCAAGCGATGACGATGATCACATTTTGGATGAGGTTTGGAACCTGAGTGACCCCCACGGGAACGACCACGACTGTTGGTTTGAGAGACAAGGACAGATGTGTCACTGGTGAGAGGAGTAACAAGAGAATCAGAACTGTGCTTAGCTGGAACCCGAAGCAAGGTAGAACATGTCGCAGAAAGAGTAGGAACAGTAGGAGATCCCAAAATCTGATCACGGATAGTAGAGTAATCTGTAGTTAAACCATAAAGGCCCAAAAACATGAAGAAGGTGTTCCGTTGTTCAAGTTCTTGTGCCAGGGTATTTGCTGGAAGCAACAGTTCATTGAAATCATGGAGCACACCGTGAAGTTTGCCCAAGTAGGTGGACATAGGGCCATCAATCCTCCTCGGGGCAATAAGACTCATAAGATCATGACAAACCCCATATAAGCGCTGAGTGTCATTTGTGTATAGGACCTTGGCCTGCGTCCAAACTGATTCACGTGTCAAATGAGCCCGAAAAATCTGCTTCAAAGAGTAGTGGATGGTGGACTTAAGCACACTGCACAATTGAGCATCAATCTTTTTCCACTTGGGACGGTCGGCCTCAGGCACAGAATCAACCTTGGTAGTGAGATGATCCTCGTACCCTTGATCGGTAAGCCAAAGTTTGATGTCGGAGGCCCAGGAATCATAATTAGTGCCATCCAATTTGTCAGTGGAGAGATGGGCACTGATATAATTAGTGAAAACACCAGGTTCCACCTTCGGAGCATCTGTGGGACTCAAGGAAGCCATGGATCAGATGACAAAGAACCCAAAAAACGCAATGAATAGTACCTGAAACTGATATGGGCAGGGGTACGACACGTCTGAAGAATGCGTTTGGGGAGGTGGAGGACTGGGCTCAACGGAGGAGGGCCTGCCGAGCATGCCGGGGAAAACCGCAGCCGGAAAGGCAGCCTGATATGTTGTCACGCGCGGCTGGAGAGAGGCTTGTGGGTGCGAAACGCAGCCCACTGATCTTGCGCGTGCGGGCACGTGGCTGGGCCTGTGCTTCGGGGATCGGGCCG
Source organism: Ormosia emarginata (assembly GCA_029884605.1). Lineage (NCBI taxonomy): Eukaryota > Viridiplantae > Streptophyta > Magnoliopsida > Fabales > Fabaceae > Ormosia > Ormosia emarginata. The sequence goes on along the minus strand of JAQQTP010000041.1, from coordinate 2,495,203 downwards.
AGCAGAGGAAGGCGCTCCGAGCGGTGGTGGTGGTGGCAGTGGCTGGAAAAGACATTGGCGGCGGTGGTCGGAAAGGACGTTAGCGGCGGCGGTGGCAGGGGCTGAAATTGGCCGAAATGGAACACGACAGAAGAGTTCTGGTACCCGGAGTGATGACACGGGTTGCCAGAAAAAAAATTTGGCACCGGGGGACAGTGGGTCCTCTGGGTAAGCACGGTTCTAAGGTTGCCTTTCTCTAGGCTCTAGATACCATGTTAAGAGAGAGAGAAAAAGAAAGACATGTATTGAACCGTGTGTTTTAACTACACAACGGAGGCTGAATATATACTCAATGAGTAATAAATAATTACACAATTTACATGATGTGGGACTAACAGTTGTACAACTAATTACACCTAATTATATATGTTTCCAACAAACAACAACCATTTTTTACTTCATCTACAGAACTTTCTGAAGTAAACACTATACTTCCTGTCTCTGTCTTTGACCCTTCTCCTATTATCCTATCACCTAGCACAGAGAGCTCATCAAGTCCTAGTCCCTCTCATAGTCCTCCACGATCCCCTATTGTCTATCGTCGTTGCCCTCGTCCATCGACTAGTACCATGCCTACTGTGGAAGATGTGCCTGATAGCTCACCACCTTCATCATTTGCTTCTCCTACTTTGGATCCTGCATCAAAGTCTCCTTCCATTGCTCTTCAAAAAGGTACACGGTCCACTCGTAATCCTCATCCTCTTTATACTTTCTTGAGTTATGATCGTCTTTCTACTTCATATTATACTTTTGTTTCGAATTTGTCCTTTATTTCCATTTCCAAAACCACAGGAGAAGCACTATCTCATCTCGGTTGGCAGCAAGCTATGATTGATGAGATGTCAGCCCTACACATGGGAACTAGTTTCTTGGCCTGCTGGTAAGTCAGTTGTTGGCTGTAGGTGGGTGTTTACAGTGAAGGTTGGTCCTGATGGCTCTATTGATTGGTTGAAAGCTCGTTTGGTAGCTAAAGGCTACACTCAGATCTATGGCCTTGACTACAGTGACACCTTTTCTCTAGTTGGCAAAATTGCTTTTATTCGTGTACTTCTTGCCTTGGCTGCCATTCATCACTAGCCTCTTTATCAACTTGATATAAAGAATGCTTTTCTTCATGGTGATTTGCAAGAGGAGGTTTACATGGAGCAACCACTTGAGTTTGTTGCTCAAGGGGAGTCTGGGCTAGTCTGTAAGCTCCGCAAAACTCTATATGGACTAAAGCAATCACCCCGCGCTTGGTTTGGACGTTTTAGTATTGTTGTACAAACTTTTGGCTTGACCAGAAGCAAAGCTAACCACTCTGTTTTCTACTGATGTCAGTCTCTTGATAAGTGCATATATCTTGTTGTTTATGTAGATGATATTGTTATTATTGGTAATGATTGTGTTGGTATTGAACAGTTGAAACAATATCTATTCAAGCATTTTCAGACTAAGGATCTTGGTAAACTCCGATATTTTTTGGGTATACAAGTTGCACAGTCTAGACATGGTATTTCTATTTCAAAGGAAATATGCCTTGGATATTCTTAAAGAGGCTAGTATGACAGGGTGTAAGCCTATTGATACTCCCATGGATCCCAATGTTTAACTTCTTCCAAGACAGGGGGAGCCATTATCTGATCCTGGACGATATCAGATAATGATTGGAAAATTGAACTACCTCACAATAACTAGGCCAGATATTTCTTTTGTAGTAGCTGTGTTAAGTCAATTCCTTGACTCTCCATGTGACTCACACTGGGATGCTGCTGTTCGGGTACTTAGATATATCAAAGGAGCTCCCGGAAGAGGATTGCTCTATGAGGATAAGGGTCATATGGAGATATGTGTTTATGCGGATGCTGATTGGGCAGGTTCTCCCTCAGACAGGCGTTCTACCACAGGATACTACGTTCTTTTTGGAGGTAATCTTATATTATGGAAAAGTAAAAAGCAAACTGTTGTTGCCAGATCAAGTGCTGAAGTCGAATATCGAGCAATGGCAGTGACAACATGTGAACTTATATGGTTGAAACAGTTACTGAAGGAATTAGGAGTCTTTAAAGAGCAATAAATGAAACTTGTGTGTGATAACTAAGCAGCTTTGCATATAGCCTCAAACTCAGTATTCCATGAAAGAACAAAACACATTGAGATTGATTGCCACTTTATGAGAGAGAAAGTTCAATCTAGGGAAATTGCTACTGCTTTCGTCAACACCAATGAGCAGTTGACCGATGTCTTCACCAAATCTCTCTGAGATCCTCGAGTTAACTATATATGTAACAAGCTTGGAGCATATGACATATATACACCAGCTTGAGGGGGAGTGTTGGAATATTGAAAATTAGCAATAGGAGTTAATGAAGATTCATGTATAGTTAGGTTCATGTATAGTGCCATAGGAAATAGCCACGCTCATTATTTCTATCTTATAAATAGTAGATGTATTTCTTCTCCTGATACCTATAAATAAGATGCATGCTAAGTATTCAATACTTAAGCACATTCAGTAAATAATCTTTTCTTCCTCTAAATTCAAGTGTTAGTACATCTGCAAGTTGATTTCTTGTGGATACAAATGTTGTACAAATTGTCCCATTATTCAACTTTTCCTTTGTGAAGTGTCTGTCTACTTCAACATGCTTGGTCCTATCATGTTGCACCGCATTATGTGTAATGTTTATTGCTAACTTGTTATCACAACAACTTCATAGGTCCATTCCACTCAATCTTTAGGTCATCTAGAATTATTTTCAGCCATAGGAGTTCATAGATCCCTAAGGCCATAGCCCGGAATTCTGCTTTTGCACTTGACCTTGCAACAACGTTCTGTTTTTTGCTCCTCCAAGTTATTAAGTTACCTCCAAAAAAAGTGCAATATTCGAAGGTGGATCTTCTGTCATCTATAGATCTAGCATAGTCAGTGTCTATATATGCCTCCAAAGTCATTTCCTTCCCTTTTGTAAATAAAATTCCTTTTCTAGGAGTTCCTTTCAACTACTGCAGAATGCGGTAAACAACTCGAAGGTGATTTTCTTTGGGATTATGCATGAACTGACTTACCACTCCCACTGCATAAGCTATGTCTGGCCTGGTATGAGACAAATAGATTAATTTTCCGACCAGTCTTTGATAAGATTCTCTATCCACAGTTGCATCCTCAATTGATTCACTAAGTCTGTGATTCTGCTCGATAGGAGTTTCTACTGGTTTGTATCCCAATTTACTAGTTTCAGATAATAAATCCAGCACATACTTTTGTTGAGAGATGAAAATACCATGACAAGAATGTGCCACCTCAAGGCCAAGAAAGTATTTCAATCTGCCTAGCTCTTTAATCTCAAATTCTCTTAACAAACACCTTTTTAGGATATCCATTTCTGCTTGATCATTTCCTGTTACGACTATATCATCCTGTGAAATATTTGGGAAATAGGTGATTTCATTCAAATTCTGTACAAAGGAACTCAACATTTATAGATACATTATGGCTAATAAAATAAAGAGCAACTACTCCACTATATAAAGTAAAGCCTATCCTAATCATGCTGTCTTCCTAATTATGCTATCCTAATGATACAACTGACCCACTACAACTAATCCACTAAAAATAATAATAGTACAGCTAATCTAATTTGACTTATTATCCAACACTCTCCCTCAAGCTGGGTAGTAGATGTCAATCATGCCTAGCTTGGACCTTAAGTTCTCATAATTTGACTTGTGAAGAGCCTTGGTTTGTATGTCTGCAGTTTGGTGCCTGGAAGAAGTGTATTCCAATTTGATAATTCCATCATCAATCTTCTCCTTTATAAAATGTCTGTCTATCTCTACATGTTTTGTTCTATCATGGTAGACTGGATTTTTAGCAATGTTGATGGCTGCCTTATTGTCGCATAAAAAACTCATGGTGCAATCTGTTAGCACTCCTAGTTCTTTGAGCATTCTTTGCAACCAGATTCCCTCACAGATGCCGTGAGCCATTGATCTTAACTCGACCTCTGCACTGCTTCTTGCCACCACTGATTGTTTCTTACTTCTCCAAGTAACCAAATTTCCCCACACATATGAGCAATACCCACTTGTTGATTTGCAATCAGTTAAAGAACCGGCCCAATCTGCATCCGTGAACACTTTCACATTCCTTTATGGGTTCTTTTTGAAGTGAAGGCCTCTTCCTGGTGTCTTCTTGAGGTACTGCAGAATTCAATTTACAACTCTCATGTGATCCTCAGTTGGATTATTCATGAACCGACTTACTATACTCACTGAATAACCGATATCTGGTCTAGTGTGAGCTAGGTAAATTAGTTTTCCTACCATCTTTTGATATCTCTCCTTATCAGCAAGGGGGATGCCCTCTTTTTCTGCTAGTTTTATTTTGGGTTCCATGGGTGTATCTACTGGCCTGCACCGTAACATTCCTGTTTCCTCCAGTAGGTCCAGCACATATTTTCTTTGGGATATGGAGATTCCATGTTTGGAACGAGCAACCTCCATTCCAGGAAAATATTTTAGGTGTCCAAGGTCCTTGACCTCAAATTCTCTGGCTAGGAACTTCTTGAGTTCTTCTAACTCTTTGTGGTTATCCCCTGAGATTATGATGTCATCTACATAGACAATAAAAATTGCCATCTTCCCTTCTCTAGAGTGCTTGACAAACATTTTATGGTCAGTTTGACATTGAGTAAATCCATGCCTCTTGACAACTCGGGTTAGTCTATCAAACCATGCCCGTGGAGATTGTTTAAGACCATAAAGTGATTTTTGAAGTTTGCATACCTTGCCACTGGTTTCGGGAGTTTCAAGTCCAGGTGGTATCTTCGTGTACACCTCTTCTTCAAGTTCACCATTTAGAAATGCATTCTTGATGTCTAGTTGGTGTAGGGGCCAATCAAGATTTGCTGCTAAGGAGAGAATGACACGGATTGAATTCAATTTTGCAACTGGGGCAAACGTTTCTTCATAGTCCACCCCATAGGATTGAGTAAAACCCTTTGCCACCAAGCGGACTTTGTACTTATTCACACTCCAATCCGCATTATGTTTAATTGAGAAGATCCATTTGCACCCAACTGGTTTTTTTCCTTCTGGCAGCTCCACAAACTTCCATGTGCTATTCTTCTCCAATGCTTCAATTTCTTCTTCCACTGCAGCCTTCCATTCAGCATGTTGAACAGCTTCTTGGACATCACGGGGAAATTTTTCACTGTCCAAGGTGGCGATAAATGCCCTGTATTCCTGTGACAATTTTTCGTAAGACACATGGTTGCCAATTGGATGTTGAGTACATGATCTCACTCCTTTCCGCAAGGCAATTGGTAAGTCAAGGTCATTCTCATTCAAACAGTGACCATCATTAATTGAGTAGGTATTAGGCTCAGGAACAATATTACCTGGTGGAATTTCTAAATCTGAATTTTGGTCAGGATTTTGGTTTAGCCTTGGAGATGTGCAGATCCCTTCCTCCCTTCGATTTTTCTTCTTTCTTGAAAATACCATCAGTTCTTTGCTTCCTTGAACAGTGGGATCAGCGGCTACTACTTCTGGTTCTGCCTCTGATCCAGCTACTGGTTCTACTGTTTCTCCAGCCACAAGCTCAATTACTGGTTCTACGGCTTGCTGTTTTGTGGAGTTCTGTTCTGTTTCCCAAAAATTCTGCTCCATTTCCCAAGGTTGAGATTCGGCTGTGCTTCCTTGTCTCTCCCCCTGAATGCCAACTTTGGGATAGTAAGGTTGGTTTTCAAAAAAGGTTACATCCATGGAGTGGTAGAATTTTTGGGTTATAGGGGAGTAGCACTTATACCCTTTTTTATTGGGTGAGAATCCTAAGAATATGCATTTCAGGGATTTGGGCTCTAATTTGCCTTTGTTAGGTTGGTGATCATGCACAAACGCAGTGCAGCCAAATATTTTGGGAGGTATAGTTGATAGGATTTTAGTATTTGGGTAAATGGATGAGAGGGTTTGGCAAGGGGTTTTGAAAGTAAGGGTTTTAGAAGGCATTCTGTTTATTAAATATGCTGCTGAGAGAACAGCTTCTCCCCAAAAATGGTTTGGCACATTAGTTGATAACATGAGTGACCTTGTGACTTCCATGAGATGTTGGTTTTTTCTCTCCGCAATACCATTCTGTTTTGGTGTGTCCACACAGGTGGTTTGGTGAACTATGCCATGCTTGAGTAGGTAGGAATTGAGGGAGTTGTGATAGTATTCACAACCATTATCGGTTCTGAGGATTTGGATTTTGGTCTGAAATTGGGTTTGGATCATATTGTGAAAGTTCTCAAAGATTTTTTCCACTTCAGATTTTTCTCTCATGAGGAACACCCTCGTAACCCGTGTATGGTCATCTATAAAGGTCACAAACCACTTTGAGCCAGTTACGTTCTTAACTCGGGAAGGTCCCCAAACATCACTATGAATCAATGAGAAAGGTTGGGAGGGTTTATAAGTTTGTGGGGGATAATGGCTGCGTGAATGTTTGGATAATTGACAGATTTCACATTGGAAAAGTTTAGAACTTTTATTGAATAATGAAGGAAACAACTTTTCAAGATACATAAAGTTTGGGTGTCCTAAACGATAGTGCCATAGCATCACATTATCTTCTAGATCACCACTTGATGCTGTTGCATGGGCCGAGTCATTTCTTCCCTTCTTGAAATCACTAACTCGAAGGAGGTAGAGGCCTGCACATTCCTTAGCATTGTCAATCTTCCTCCCCGAATCCAAATCCTGAAATTCGCACAGGTGAGGTAAGAACTTAGTGATACAATTAGATCCCGAGTCAATTTACTTATGGATAGGAGATTGCAATTCAACTTTGGAACATAAAGGACTGTGTTAAGAGTAATGTCCTTAGAGATGATAACTGAGCCTTTACCAATCACTTTTGTGTTTGAGCCATCTGCTATTCGTACCATTGAGTTATCATTGCATGGGAAATATTCATCAAATAGAGTGATATCCCCAGTCATATGGTCTGAAGCTCTAGAGTCCACAATCCATGAGTTAGATTTTCCCTTTTTAACAAGAAAAGCACTCGAGGGATTACCTTTTTTGAGCCAAGGTGGCAATAGAGTGTGTGCTGGTGTTTTGGAGGGTTTGTTGTAGCATTTTTTGCAACATCTCCATTAGCTCCTTGCTGAATAGGCTTGATTCAGGTGCTGGTGCAGTCATCACATTGTCTCCTCCTGATGTGGCAGCATTGGCGCGGCTGTCCCTGCTCCTAGGGGTTCTCCAATCTGCTGGTTTCCCATGAATGGCCCAGCATGTGTCCTTGGTGTGGCCTGGCTTTTTGCAGTGATCACACCATCCTCTGGATTTTTTCTGGTTTCCTTTCACAGTCAAGGCTGAGCTCTCAGTGATGGAACTTTGATTGGGGCTACCAAGCATGATCTTCCTTCGACTCTCCTCTCTTCTCACTTTTGAGAAGGCTTCTATAATGCTGGGTAGAGGTTTGGTTCCAAGAATCCTTCCCCTTACCTCATCCAGATTCTTGTTTAGGCCAAGAAGGAATTGATAAATCCGATCCTTCTCCACCAGTTTCTTGTACTGTTTGCTGTCTTCTGGACATTTCCACTCTATATCCTCATAAACATCCAATTGTTGCCAATACCGGGTGAGGGTATGGTAGTATTCAGTGACCGTTGCATCTCCTTGTCGCAGGTCATGGAGAAGCCTTTTGATCTCAAATATGGCAGAAATGTTGTCAATATTTGAGCAAGTCTCCTTCGCAGCACTCCAAATCTCTGCTGTAGTGCTGTAATACATGAAGTTTTCCCCTGTTTCAGTGGTCACGAGTTCAACACCCATGACATGACTGAACTGTTCTCGAGCTTCCACTTTGAGTGGTTGGGATCCGTTTTTTCCAGCTCTTTGGCATCACCGGTGCTGTAATCTTCTTTTCCCTTCCCTTGAAGGAAAATCTGGACAGATCTTGCCCATTGGGTGTAGTTTTGGCCATTCAACTTATAGCCAGTGATTGGTAGGATAGTGTTTTCGGTCAGACTGGTCATGTTGGATATCCCAGCCGCCGTTTTTGGGATTGGGTCTGTGATCGAGCTGGTTTCTTTGGCCATGGAGGAATGAGGTTTCACACCTGGATCAGAATAGCTCTGATACCATGTGAAATATTTGGGAAATAGGTGATTTCATTCAAATTCTGTACAAAGGAACTCAGCATTTATAAATACATTATGGCTAATAAAATAAAGACCAACTACTCCACTATATAAAGTAAAGCCTATCCTAATCATGCTGTCTTCCTAATTATGCTGTCCTAATAATACAACTGACCCACTACAACTAATCCGCTAAAAATAATAATAGTACAGCTAATCTAATTTGACATATTATCCAACACATCCACATAGACAATTAGTGCAGTAACTCCCCTAAAGTTGAATGCTTAATGAACAATGTATGATCTCTTTGACTTTGTTTATGCCCCATTGCCTTCATCACCATAGTAAACTTGCGAAACCAGGCCCTAGGGGACTATTTCAATCCATGAGTGCCTTCCTTAGCTTGCAAACCTCGCCTTTCTTGAAGTTAAACCCAGGCAGGATCTCCATGTAAATTTCTTCTTCAAGGTTGCCATGTAGGAACACATTCTTGACATCAAATTGTTGCAAACTCCATCCATAGTTAGCTGCCAGCGATAACAATATTCTAACAGTGTTCATTTTTGCAACAGGAGAAAAAGTCTCAAGGTAGTCATTCCATATGTTTGAGTATACCCCTTAGCTACTAACCTTGCCTTATACCTTTCTAGTGTCCCATCTGCCTTATATTTAACAGTGAATACCCACTTACTGCCTACAAGTTTCTTCTCTTTAGGTAATTCTACCAACTCCCAAGTTTCATTTTTTTCTAGTGCATCCATTTCAACTTTCATAACTTCTCTCCACTCTTTGCTATCAAGTGCTTCACTAGCAGTTTTTGGGATAGTGATAGTGTTTAGATGAGTAAGAAAACTTCTGTGATTACTGGACAGTCTATCATAAGACATAAAGTGAGACAATGAATACCTTGGCCTCTGAGTACACGTTCTAACACCTTTCCTTATTGCAATCGGGAAATCCCCAGCTTCAATGGGCATATTCTGCTCCTCCAAAACAATCTCATCAATTTCAGTTTCAGGTATTAGTTCAGAATCTGGAACTTGTACACGTTGAATAATGGGTGCTTTCCTTCGTGTGTACACTTGTAATGGACGGGTAGCACTTGGAGTCTACGTTCCAATTGTCTTTGGACTCGAACCAGGGGAAGTGTGTATAGGACTAGAAGGAATGTGTATAGGACTTAACTCAGGTATATTAGATTCTCTTGGGGAAATGAAAGAAAGATTCTTGTCAAAAGAATTCTCTAGTAGGAACAAATCATCCTTATCTTCCATGCATGAGTTCTCCCCCTGAAGATAAGGTTGAGAAAAGAAACATTCAGTTTCAACAAAAGTGACATCAATAGACACAGACCTTTTTTGTGGTAGGGTGATAACACTTGTATCCCTTTTGGGTAGGTGAGTAACCAACAAAAATGCATTTAATAGCCCAAGGATCAAGTTTTCCTCGATGAGGAGAATGAACATGGACAAAGGACACACACCCCAAGATCCTAGGAACAAGGTTATTTGATGTTTTGAAGTTTGGGTAGAATTTAGAGAACAATTGAATGGGGCTGTTGTTGTGAAGAGTCTGAGAGGGTAAACGATTAACCAAGTAGGCAGCAATAAGGACAGCTTTCCCCCAATATTGTTTTGGAACATTTGTGTGGAATAAAGATGCTCGGTTGACAGCTAGAAGATGCCTGATTTTCCGTTCTGCCACCCCATTTTGTTGTGTGGTGTGGACACGGGAGGATTCATGAATAATTCCATGTTCATTGAAGAAGAAAGACAGTGTTTGGTTAAAATAATCTTTGGCATTATCAGAACGAAATCATTTGATGTCTGTCCCAAGCTGGTTTCTTATCATTTGGAAAATTTTTTGGAAGATCTGGCTAACTTCACTTTTCTGTTTCAAGAGATACACCCATGATACCCGAGTACAATCATCAATAAAAAAGATATATTTGGAATATTGGATGGGCCCCAAACATCACTGTGTATTAAGGAAAAAGGAACATACATTCTTTTATTACTGATAGGAAAGCTAACACATTTGAGTTTTGCAAATTCACGAATATCATAATGAAACATTTCTATGTCTAGTCCCTTAAACAAGCTAGGAAACATAATTTTTAGAGTACTAAATGAAGGGTGACCTAAATGAAAGTGACACATTCCTTATTGTTAGAGACTCTGACAGCAAAGACAATGGAATTTGACTCGTCGTGCTACATGTCCCACTAGCCCCCTCAAGAAGGTAGAGCCCATTTTCCTCCCTAGCAAGTCCAATCATCTTCTCCGTTCCTTGATCCTGAAATTTGCAAAGTGTAGGAGAGAATGTCACTAAACAGTGTAAATCCGTTGTAAGTTTATAAATAGAAATCAGGTTGGCAAATAATTTTGGCACATGTAAGACATCTTTCAAAATTAAATCCTGACTTAGGAGAACATCTCCCTTTCTAGCAACTGTAATAAAAGTGCCATCTGCAGTTACAATTTTCTTATTGCTTGGACAGGGTCTATAGGAGATAAACTTAGTAGAGGAATGGGTCATGTGATCTGTAGCTCCAGAATCAACAAACCCATGTCCCTTATGCAGGAGAATGTAGAACGCTTAGAACATAGGCTTGGGAGATTTTACCTGAGAATGCCAAGGAAGAACTACCTGTGTCTGTGGGTTTTCCTAAAGTGTCTAGGAATTCCTTCAGTTTTTTAATTTCTTCTGTATTGAAATCTATAAGGGGTTTGGAAGGACTGCTCTCTGCAGCACCTGACTGAGCCATGTGGGCTTGTGTTGGTCCTCTTCTTTGAGGGCCTTTGGTTGTCCAATTTCGGTTCTGATTTGGAGGCTTACCATAAAGTCTCCAGCATCTGTCCTGAGTGTGTCTTGGCTTCTTATAGGAGGTACACCATAGGGAATCCTTGTTCTCCCCTTTGTCTATGTCCATCCTGGGGGCTACACCTCCATATTGACTGGTTTTCCATTGATCAATCTTCTTTCCCTTGTTTTGTGCAACTAAGGCAGAACTTTCAATGGATTGAGGTTCCATCATCACTCCTCTAGGTGCTTCTTCTGCCCGAAAGGCAGCCATTGTTTCATTGAATGAGGATAAAATGTTTGAATAAATCAGCATCTTCTTTGCATTTTGCTTCAAATTGCTCATAATGGTCTAACTCCAGCCATAGATTCTGCAGAGTCTGGGCATAATCACTAACTGATCTGTCTCCTTGTTTGGTAGTCGCGATCTTCATCTTAATTTCATAGATTTGAGCATCATCACCAACCTTGGAATAGTTTTGTTTACAGCTATCCCACACGTCCTTGGCTGTCTTCATGAACATGCAAGCATCACTCACCTCTGGCACCATGGAATTCCACAACCACGACATTACGACTGCATCTGCTTCTTCCCATGCAGCAAAGTTAATGTCTGTGGGTTTCGGGGCAGCTTTCCCAGTAAGATGATTCAATTTGCCATTCCCTTTCAGAAAGGTTTGGACAAAATGAGACCATTTGAGGTAGTTTTTTCCATTGAGACGAAGACTGGGTTGAATATGTTGCAACTCAACAGCGTCAGTATTTTCTGTCCAGGCAGGGTTATTGGTTGTTTATGACATTCTCAGATTTGCTAGGTGGGATTCAAAGGTGTGGAGGGTGTTTTAGGAAAAAAATCGGCAATATAGGCTGACAAAGGAAGAGGAAAGAAAACGACAATGCAGGCCGACAGAGGAAGAGGAAAGAAAACGGCAATGCAGGCCAAACAGCAGAAGAAAGTGTGTGGCAATGCAAGCCACGAGACTACACAGGCTCCCACGGATTTTGGAGCTTTGATACCATGTCATAAGATATTTCTCTGATATTGATATGTTAGAATGATATTTGAATTGATATGGTTTATGATATTTCTGAAGATTTGGTTTATGATAGGGCACAATGGCGTCGTTTGATCCATGTAGCCGACCCTACCTAATGGGAAAAGGCTTGGTTGTTGTTGTATTGATATGTTAGAAGAGCATGTGCTCTTAAATAGGATACAAGGTAATCTAGAAAAGGAAACTCCTAAACTAATGCTTATCATTGTACCCACTATCAATTCCTATAATTAAGGGTCAATGATTCGTACTCAAATACAAAAAATACTACTAATCAAATCTCCTAAATATGGGATTTAATCCTATCTATAAAAATAAAGATTTTATACAGTGGGATTCTGACAGTATTAAATACTATTGACCTAATAAAAGCTTCGACCTTACCTCTGAGGGAAACTTTCTTCCACAAAAGGATTGGTAGTAGAGAAATGACTTCAGTTTATAATTTGAATAGTTTCTAAAGGTCTATAAACTTGAAGCATGTAGACACCAACTTTTCATCATTCATCAAGATATTTAAAATCTGAATCAAACCAATGCAATTAAAAGGAAAATTTAGTCAGATGTTTTCCTGTTGTAAATATTACTAAACTCTTAGTAGAAATTTTTTTTCCTAAAATTATGAAAATTCCAAACATGACAATTTGTTTTCTGGATAAACGAAGAAATTCATTAAGATGAAGAGAAAAAATTATAAGGAGAAGGGAGGATAAGGAATCCTCCTTAACAAGAGAACAAAACAGAAAACGGCAAAGAAAAAGGAAAACATCAATGGAGCAAAGCTGCCCAATCCCTCAACATATTTGTTAGAGAAACCCCATTAAAAAGGCCATGTGCTTTACGACATTGAGAAGCCGAACAACTAATCCTATCCCAAATCTAGTGTCGTGGCATAGAAACCTCCTTAAAAATACAAGTTATACTTAACCAAACACACTAAAGTTTAGCATAGGCTGCACATTGCCACAAAAATTTGGCCTCCTTACTTCTACCAAAGCCTGCTAGTCTACAAGAATTGGTCCAGCGACCTAGGACCCACCCAACATTCCTCAAAAATGCCAAATAAAGAATTCCATAAAGAAACAGCAGCAGAACAGTGTAAGAACAGGTGCGGAACTGATTTTGTGTAAGCACCACACATTACACGCATATTAGGGAAAAGAGCCTTATGCAGCCTATGAACCTGCAACATGTCATTAGTATTGATTGTATTAAGCCCCACAGTTCAAATAGAAGACTTGAACTTAGGGAGCTTTGAAAAATTATTCTGCATTATTATCCCCTCATCTATACTCTTGGAAAGCTGTTCCTTTTCCTTTTTTCCCCCTATCATATACCTCCAGAGTCTTTTGTAGATGTTAGGAAGTTTTGGAAGAGTTCTTAGAGTAGAGTTTTTTATTTTCCTTTTTTTTTTTGAAGAAAAAACCAGTCAAAGGTTATACAAGAAATATGCCGTAACTTTTTATACATATTTTCTATCAAGGTTTAGAAATTTCAGTTTTATGTTTCTCATTTTAATATTGGTTGGATATAGACCTATTGCTAATATTATCTTGGTCAATAAGGAGGCTATGTGAATCTTTAGCTCATTTTAAAAATATTAATTGACCTGCTAAGATTGAAGGATCGTGTAGGAGGGTGATTGTATGAAAAATAAGGGCAATTACTCCTTTTACTGCATCATGGTTTTTATCCTTTGTGCATCTTTGCGATTCATGGTTGCTTTGTCATCTCTAGGCTTTATCCTTGATGTTTTCTTTTTCTATCATTACGCTTGCACAAGATCTCAATCAATTGTATGGAGTCCAATGACATTTAGTAATGCATTAATCATTTTGGATAGATTCTCGACCTAATTGGTGAGATGTTAAGTGCAAATACGTAGATGATAATCTTAATAATGTGTTAATATGGACAATAGTAAGACAGATAATGAAAAGGCATTTATTGCTGTAGTTTCTATTTTCTGAATCATCATGGAACACCAAATTCTGTTAAGAGCATGCGAGAAAGTGTAGAACTAGCTATATATTCTATGGGGTTTGAACTTGGGGTCAACAACAGTAGTGTCACCAGATATTATATTTTTGAAATTCTTTTATTTATGACTTTCCTCTAAGATAGGGAATTTTCATGTTGGCTTGACTTGAAAGGCAATATTATTGTTCCTAATACAGAATATACAACGCAGCTCCTCTTATAGAAAGAAGGAGAGCAGAAAAATAGGATGCCATAATGGCAAATCCCTATGAAAAAGGAAATAACAGAACTGCTACCTCTATCTTAAGAAATAATTGAAATAGTTTCCTAATTACATGCTGATCTGTTTCTAACTAAATCTTTACAATAATAACAGAATATATACAATAAATGGGAGAGATAAAACACGTTTAATGACAATTAATGTAGACTTTTAACACTCCCCCTCAAGCTGGCTTGAAAATGTCGTACATGGACAGCTTGCCAATCATGTCATCAAAGTGTTTCTTGGCTAAACCTTTGGTAAGAATGTCAACTGTCTGGTCTCTGGTTGAGATGTATGGAATGCAAATCTGCCCTTTCTCTATTTTCTCCTTAATAAAGTGTTTATCAACCTCTACATCTTTAGTTCTATCATGTAAAACCGGGTTGTGAGCTATAGAGATTGCGGCCTTATTGTCACAGTATAGTCTAGCTGTTGCTGAATTTTGAATCTTCAGCTCTTGTAGCAGCTTATTAATCCACAACACTTCACAAATTCCTTGCGCCATTGATCTATATTCTGCTTCTGCACTACTTCTAGCTACTACACTTTGTTTTTTACTTCTCCAAGTGACTAAATTTCCTCCAATAAAAGTGCAGTAACCAGATGTAGACCTTCTATCCATAATGCTGCCAGCCCAATCTGCATCTGTATAGGCTTCCACCTGTATGGATCCAGTTTTTCTGTATAATAGTCCTCTTCCTGGAGTTCCCTTTAGGTATCTTAGAATTCTATCCACTGCTTCAAAATGCTTAAGACCGGGTGAGTGCATAAATTGACTCACCATACTAACTGCGAATGCAATATCTGGGCGAGTATGAGAGAGATAAATTAGTCTCCCAACCAATCTTTGATACCTCTCTCTGTCCATTACTTCCTCAGGTTTAGCTGGTTCAAGTTTTACATTTTGCTCAATGGGTGTCTCTTTGCCTTACACCCCAATAAGCCACTTTCCTTTAGCAAATCTAGGATATACTTCCTTTGATTAATAAAGATTCCTTCCTTTGATCTAGCAAACTCGATTCCAAGAAAGTATTTTAATGGACCAAGTTCTTTAATTTCAAAGGCAGCAGCCAGTTTCTTCTTCAAATGATCAATTTCTCCATCATCATTTCCTGTCAAAATAATATCATCAACATATACAATCAAAACAGCAATTTTACCATTCATGGTGTGTTTATAAAACATTGTATGATCAGCCTGACTTTGGTTGTATCCGAGACCTTTCACAGTAGTCCTAAAGCGTTCAAACCATGCTCTTGGGGACTGTTTTAAACCATACAAAGACCTTTTTAACTTGCACACTTGGTTAGATTTCAGTTTTTTCTCAAAGCCAGGTGGAGGGCTCATAAACACTTCTTCTTCCAAGTCTCCATTTAGGAAGGCATTCTTAACATCTAATTGGTGAAGGATCCAATCAAAATTCACAGCAAGAGACAGCAAAACTCTTATAGAATTGATTTTAGCTACTGGAGCAAAAGTTTCCCCATAGTCAATTCCATAAGTTTGAGTGAACCCCTTTGCAACTAGTCTTGCCTTGTATCGTTCTATGCTCCCATCAGCCTTGCATTTAATAGTGAACACCCACTTACAGCCTATTGTTTTTTTTCCTTTTGGTAGCTCAACGATTTCCCAAGTTCCACTTCTTCTAAGGGCATTCATTTCTTCCATAACAGCATGGTTCCAGTTGTCAAGAATTCTGATTTCTTGCCTTCATTGATAGTGATCTCATCAATAAATAGTACAGACTCATTTACAACCATTAATGGCACTAATGACACAATTATTCTAATTCCTATTCTAATCCCTATAATTAGGCAATCTAATTATATACAATGAATGGACAGATTACTAATCCTAATATATACAGCATATAATAGGAAACATATTAATGACAGAATCTCTTATTGACATCCCCCCTCAAATTGATGCGGCTGGTCAAGGAGCAACAATTTGCTGATGAGAAACTGATGTCGAGGTCGTGGGACAACCTTGGTCAAGATATCGGCAAGCTGAAGTTGCGATGTGACATGAGGAAGAGATATAACTTGATTGTCCAATGCTTCCCAAATAGAATGACAATCCACCTCAATATGCTTCGTGCGTTAATGAAAAACTGGATTAGTAGCAATTTGAATGGCACTAGTATTATCAGCATAGAGTGGTGTGGCAATAGTTTGAGGAAAGTCAAGCTCAGCCAAAAGACCACGAAGCCAAATGATTTCAGAACAGGCCGTAGACATAGCCCGATACTCAGATTCTGTGGAGGACTTAGAGACACGAGACTGCTTTTTACTCTTCCAAGAGATTAATGCAAGGCCAAGAAACATGCACCAACCCGTGACCGATCTCCGTGTATCGGGACAACCAGCCCAATCCGCATCACTATAGCCAACCAAACTAAGAGGCTGCCCAGCAGGAAAGAATAAGCCTCGAGTAGAGGTGCCTTTCAAGTATCGAATGATGCGACGAACAGCGGCCAGATGAAGATGGCGAGGAGTGTGCATAAATTGGCTCACTTGCTGGACTGCAAAGGCAATGTCAGGGCGTGTAATGGTCAGGTAATTAAGGCTACCCACTAGCTGACGATACAATAAGGGATCAGACAATAAATCGCCCTCATCACGATGATATTTGACATTAACCTCAAGAGGAGTATCCACTGGGGTGGCTGAAGTAAGCCCGGCTAAAGAAATCAAGTCTTCAGTATACTTATGCTGATGAAGAAAAATACCCGTAGAATCAGAATAAACCTCAAGGCCTAAGAAATAGTGAAGACAACCAAGGTCTTTCATATGAAAAGAAGCCTGGAGCTGCTCTTTAATGTGTTGAATGGCGGCATGATCAGAACCAGTAATAATCATATCATCGACATAAATAAGTAGAAGAACAATACCAGTGGGCGTACGATGAATGAACAAGGAGGAGTCAAAGCGACTCTGAGTAAAAGAGAAACCGAGAAGAGTAGTCCGAAACTTGTCAAACCATGCCCGTGGAGCTTGTCGCAAGCCATATAGAGAACGTTTAAGCTTGCACACACCATCAGAGGAGGAAAACAGCCCCGGAGGAGGAGTCATGTAAATATCTTCTGCCAAGTCTCCATGAAGAAATGCGTTCTTCACATCCATTTGAGTGAGTGACCAACCTTGAGAGGCAAAGAATAGAAAGAATGGTTCTAATACTAGTCATTTTTGCGACGGGTGCAAACGTCTCATCATAATCCACACCATACTCCTGTTTATTACCCAATGCGACCAATCGGGCTTTGTAACGATTGAGAGTGCTATCAGAATTCAGTTTCATCGAATAGACCCATTTGCAACCAATGGGCTTAACACCTAGAGGTCGAGGGACAATGTCCCAAGTGAAATTTTCTTGAAGAGCATGGAGTTCATCGTTCATTGCCTTGACCCAACGAACATCTTTAACTGCCTGGGAATAACATGTAGGAATAGATGTGCCAGATAGAGTAACAGTAAGACAAATAGGCCCAAATTCATACCTATCCGGCGGACGAGACACCCGTCGTGAGCGTCGCAAAGCTGCTGGTGCAGGGACAGGTGGCGGATCAGTGGCGGGAAGGGACAAAGTAGGATTGCGCCTAACATAGACTTTACTTGGTTTGAACCGCTCTATAGAATGAGAAACATCAGAAAAGTCAGGTAGTGTAACAAAACCATTAGAAGAAGGACTAGAACATGGGAAATAATTTTGTTGGTCAAAGAAAACCACATTCCTAGAGATGCGTAAGCGATGAGAAGTGGCATCATAACACAAGAGTCCTTTGTGAGTGGTACTATAACCCAAAAAAACACACATGACGGATTGAGCCCCTAGTTTATTACGTTCAGGAGGTGGAAGGTGGACAAAACATACACAACCAAAAGGGTGAAGATTAGTATAATCAGGATGTGCATGAAAGAGATGAAAGAAAGGAGAATCAAACCCTAGAACCTGGGAAGGGAGACGATTGATTAGAAAGACAGTTGTCGACAGAGCTTCAACCCAGAATTGAGGAGGGATAGAGGCTGCAAGGAGCAAGGACCGTGTGACATCAAGCAAATGCCGATTTTTGCGTTCTGCGATGCCATTTTGCTGAGGCGTATAGGGACAGGAACGCTGAGACATGATACCTTTTTGCTGCAGGTATTCCTGAAAGGCATGAGAAAGATACTCCCCACCGGAGTCAGTGCGCAAGATCTTAATGTTGGTGTGAAATTGGTTCTCAATATAAGCCAAAAAATTCTTAAACATTGTGAAAACTTCAGCTTTAGAACGAAGAAAGTAAACCCAAGTAAAGCGGTTGTAGTCATCAATAAACGTCACAAAGTATTTATAATTGGCATGAGATAAAACAGGAGACACACCCCAAACATCACTATGAATAATTTCGAAACATTTTTCAGCACGATGAGCATGGGAAGGAAAAGGAAGAGTTTTGCTTTTGGCAAGTTTGCACACAGAACATTTAAAGGATGAGTCAGAAGTGATATTATTATTGCCTAACAAACCATTTTTTATCAAATGAGACAAAACAACAGAGTTTGGGTGCCCCAATTTATTATGCCAATCCTCAAATGAATGTGGGACACCAGTACAAGCAAAAGAAGAAAAACTAGGGGAATGAAATTGGAGAGGAAACAATCTGCCCACTTTAGGTCCCTTCGCGATCACTTTCCCCGACACCTGATCCTGCACAAAGCAACCAGTTCGAGAGAAATTAACATTACAATTATTATCCACCAATTGCCCAACCGAAATTAAATTAGAAGCAAGTCCTGGTGACACAAATACATTGTGAAAGAAAGGATTAATGTCACCAACAGCAGAAATAGACAGAGTGTTACCATCGGCAATCTGAATGTTGTGGGTGCCATTGTAAGCATGTACATTGTGTAAATGTTCAAGGGATCCAGTCATCTGATTAGAAGCCCCCGAATCCACAAACCATGGTGTAGAAGCACCAGTAGACTTACCCTGGATGCCCAAGGTAGAGAGAGCAGAGAGAACAATTTGTCGCACCTTCTCTAGAGTCAAAACATCAGGTCTGGTGGCTGTGGAAGGAGGAGACGGACCAGCAGTAGCATGAAAGGCCTGCATAGGGCGCTGTGCAGGTCTCGTGGGGCACTCGGTGATAATGTGGCCACGTTGCTTGCAATAGTTGCAGAATTTCTTACTACAATTACGAGCAATATGACCAAACTGTTTACAGGAAAAACACTGGATACGCCTCATATCACGACCTTTGCCAGTACCTTGAGCCGAATAGGCAACCGTAATAGCTTCGGAAGCACTATGCAACATGCTTCCTTGGGTGAGTAAACGTTGCTCCTCACGAAGAAGTTCACCAACACAAACCTCCAAAGAAGGAACCGGGCTGCGATTCAGTAAAGCAGCACGTGCAACTTCAAATTCTGGGCGAAGCTTCATAAGAAACTGATCGCGTATGCTGACTTCATAAATCTTTTGAATAGCAGCAAGCGAACCTGTAGGAACATCAGCATGTAAAATTTCAGAATGTTCAGCCCACAAATTAAGAAAACTGGAGTAATAGTCCTGAATGGACATAGGTCCCTGTTGATAATTTGCAATATCGAGTTCGAGCTGAAAGCGCTTCGCCGAATTGTGCTGATTGTAAATAGTCTTCAAGGAATCCCACATGTCTTTAGCAGTCGAGAAGGAGCGCAAATTATTAACCATTTGAGGCTCAATGGAGGCAAGGATCCAAGAAATAATCTGCGCGTCCTTGGTTTCCCATGTAACCAACGCAGCCTTGTGAGCAGGGGTAGCAGAAGTCCCATCGAGATGACCTGACAGTCCTTTCCCTTTCACAAACATTTGGAACTGAAATGCCCAAGCAGCATAGTTCTTGCCAGTAAAGCGAGCACAAAAGCTTTCCGTAGCCATGAAACCGCAACCGAGAAGAAAGAAACGACACCCACGAACCAGAAACAGAGGACCCAGAACACGAGAACCAGGAGCAACGAAGAAGACCAAGACAACAGCGACCAAGGATGGTGTCGCTGAAGGAATCACAGGTCTGATCGAGAGCCTGCTGATACCATGTCAAGAATTCTGATTTCTTGCCTTCATTGATAGTGATCTCATCAATAAATAGTACAGACTCATTTACAACCATTAATGGCACTAATGACACAATTATTCTAATTCCTATTCTAATCCCTCTAATTAGGCAATCTAATTATATACAATGAATGGACAGATTACTAATCCTAATATATACAGCATATAATAGGAAACATATTAATGACAGAATCTCTTATTGACACCAGTTGGGATCATTTAGAGCTTCCTGAATGTTTCTAGGCACAAACAAGTTTGTAATTCTAGAGGTGAATGCTTTATGCTTTAGAGATAGATTATGGTAGGACATGAATTTAGATATAGGATGGTGAGTGCTGTAGGTTTTGGCAGTCTTTTGTGTGCAGGCCCGAGTTCCCTTCCTAAGGGCAATGGGTAAAGAGGTGTCTAAATTTTCAGAACTAGACTGGAGGGGAGTAGAGTTACCTGGATCAGACTTAGTGGGACTTTCTGAGGAAGTTGACTGGCTTGGTGCTTGGATAATAGGATGGCATCCTTCTTGTGAGATCTTGTTCCTCCGAACTTAAACAATTGGTTCTTTATGTGATTGTTGCATTTCTCCCCCTGTCTTAGAAACATCTAATGTTGGCACCTCTTCATCATTTTCAACATCTCGAACATTATGTTCAAGTATATCTTCAGGTTTGGATATAGTTTCATAAATGAGTTGAGGTATGGACTGATGAAGGAGATCATTTTCATCAGCCCTTATCTCCCCCTGAAAATGATCTTTATGGAAAAAAGGTTGTTCCTCTAAAAATATTACATCCATACTGACAAATTGTTTTTTGGTGGTAGGATTAAAACATTTGTACCCCCTTTGATTAGGAGCATAACCTACAAAAATACACTTTTCAGCCCGAGGATCAAGCTTAGATTGAGATGCATGGTGAACATGTACAAAAGCAGTGCACCCAAAGATTTTTAGGGGCAAATTTGCATGCATTCTTGAATCAGGATAAGTTTTTTGAAGAACTTCTAAAGGTGTTAAAAAATTCAGAACACGCGTAGGCATTCTGTTTATCAAATAAGAAGCTGTTAGGACAACCTCGCCCCATAGATATTAAGGGACATGCATAGTAAACATAATAGCACGAGCAACTTCAAGTAAGTGCCTATTTTTTCTCTCAGCAAGGCCATTCTGCTGAGGGGTATTAGGGCAAGTGGACTGATGTTGAATGCCTCTTTCAGCCAAAAAATTTCCCATATATTTATTAAAATATTCTGTTCCATTGTCAGAGTATGCTTATTTTGGTGTTAAATTGAGTGGCAACCATATTATAAAACGTTTCAAACAGTTTTGCCACATCAGATTTGTCACGCATTATATAAACCCAACACAACCATGAATGATCATCAATAAAGCTTTACAAACCATCTTTTTCCGAATTGAGTAGTGATTTTTGAGGGTCCCCAAACATCACTATGAATTAAATAAAATGGTTTAGATGCACGGTATGGTTTAGGATTATAAGAAATACGATGACTTTTAGCAAGAACACAATTTTCACACTGAAAAGAGGAACAATCAACATCCTTAAATAAAGATGGGAACAAATGTTTAAGATATTGAAAACTTGGATGTCCTAATCTAATGTGCCAAAGCATTATTTGTCTTTGGACAGTAGACGAACATGTACTACTAAGACTTTGAATCACTTTATTTTCGTAGGATCTTTTATTGAAATAGTAGAGGCCATCTATCATCCTAGCACTGCCAATCATCTTCCCCGAAATCTGGTCCTGAAACATACAATGGGAATCCAAAAAGATAACCTTGCAATTAGTATCTTTACAAAGTTTACTAACAGATAGAAGGTTACAAGAAAGTTTAGGAACATGTAGGACAGATTGTAGGTCAATAGTAGATGATATAGTTATGATACCTTTTCCAGCAATAGGAGAGACACTACCATCTGCAATTCTAACCTTTTCATTACCAGAACATGGAGAATATGTTTTAAATAAAGATGAGATACTGGTCATATGGTCAGACGCCCCTGAATCAATGATCCATGGGACTGATTCTATAGCACAAGATAAACCTCTAAAAATTTCAAAATTACCTGATTGTGCAATAGAAGCACTAGGAACGCTAGATGATGTACTGGACTGTAATAGTTTAATGAGTTGATCAACTTGCTCTTTCTTGAAAAAGGGTATTGTTAGCTTCATGTGCTACAACTGAAACTCGCCCTTGCTTACCACCACTTTATTGCCCTTTAAATGAGTTGGTCTTCCATGGAGTCTCCAGCAAGTCTCTCGGGTATGGCGTGGCTTGTTGCAGTAATCACACCATACACGATTTGATTCATCACTCCTTTTCTAGTGGTAACTATTACTTTTGTTTGCAATAGATTCAGCAAAGAACAAGAGCAAGTGCTATCTGCGATTCTGAGCTCGGTTTTTTGTTCTTTCCCAACATAACACTTCTCCTGGTTTCTTCTCTTCGTACTTTTGAAAACACCTCTCCAAGGGATGGTAGAGTTCCTCTACCAATGATCCTTGCACGAACTTCATCAAGTTCATCATCTAGTCCAGCCAGAAACTTGAAAATCCTTCCTTCCTCAATCACTTGACTGTGATATTTCGAATCTTCAGGTGATTTCCATTCATGAGTGCTGTAAATGTCTAAGTCTTGCCAAATCCTCTTCAAATTATTGAAGTATTTGGTCACATTGTCTCCGCCTTGCTTGATTTCTCTAATTCTCAAGTTTAGTTCATACACTTGAGATTTGTTTCCCATATCGGAGTATATCTCATTAACACTGTCCCAAAGCTCTTTGGCTATTGAGTAACACATGTAATTGGCACCAATCTCTTCTTCCATGGAGTTGACTAACCAAGTCATGATCATGGAATTTTCTGCATCCCATACTTTGCATATTGGGAGCTTTCCCTGGCTGGTTGCTCGGTCTTTACAACGCAGCTCGTCAAATATCCTATCTTGCCCCTGCCGCGGATATACATACGGACTGACTGAGACCAGCGGAAGAAATTCGCTCCATTGAGACGAATTGTAGTGATTTGAACCGAAGGAGAGTCACCCAAAGTCATTTTGGGTTCAAAACCTTGATTCTGCATTGTCGCTCTCCGGTCCACTTTGTGGGAATGACAAGACCCACCTCCGTGGTAGCCGAGGTATCATCTTGTGACTCGGAAGCCATGCCTGGATAAGGATTAGGGCCGGCAGAGCAGATCGTACTCTGCTCTGATACCAACTTGAAAGGCAATATTATTGTTGCTAATACAGAATATACAACGCAGCTCCTCTTATAGAAAGAAGGAGAGCAGAAAAATAGGATGCCATAATGGCAAATCCCTATGAAATAGGAAATAACAGAACTGCTACCTCTATCTTAGAAAATAATTGAAATAGTTTCCTAATTGCATGCTGATCTGTTTCTAACTAAATCTTTACAATAATAACAGAATATATAAAATAAATGGGAGAGATAAAACACGTTTAATGACAATTAATGTAGACTTTCAACAGCTTGCCTTCATAACTTTCTTATCTATATCTTAATATGGGCATTTCTCTGTCTATTTGCTAATATCATTGCTTATTTCTGTCAATTGCAGGCTAGTGGGGTGATCAGAAAGGAATATGACATGAAGTGTAAAATCTTACAGCACCTGGAATCAAAAGGAGAAAAGGCCTCTACAATTGATAAAACTCGTGCTATAGTCAAGGATCTGCATTCAAGAATCAGAGTTGCAATTCTCAGGATAGACTCTATACTTACAACCTCCATCTTCCACCATATGTAAGGCGTAGTCACCTAGTCTTTCATCATTTACCGAGTTTAAATGATTGGAGGTCCTCATCTCTAGGGATTGGAGTGTGAGGGTCGCCTGGAAAACATGTTCAAAGTGTATCCAGTAAAGTTACGTCATGCAGAGTCTCTTTTAGTCTTGTTCATTCTCGAGGGGTCCAAGTCGTATTTCTTCTTTCTTAGATATAGATATTTTGTTACTTTCATCGATGATTTCTCTCGCTCGTTGTACCGCGGTTATTTTTAATGAAAGAACGTCAAAGAGGATTGAGGAATTACGGGACAAAGAGCTTCAGCCACAACTGGAGGAGTTGATTGAAGGGTATGATTCTATAGGTTCCTCTTGTTTACTAAGGCTCTATTTCATGCTGTCTTGTGTTGGCTTTATATTACATTACAAGGTAGTCAATCTAGGATAGCATGCAGAGCGGCCGACCCCAAATCCGCTATAGCGGTATAGTGGATAGTGGGATGACCGCTACATAGAAGATAGCAGGGACAGCATAAATAACTTCTAGTACACATAATAGATGTTCAAAACTCAAAAATTACTCAAAACTTGAGATATATTCATCATTAATACTTTGAATTTATAGCTTAAAAGACACAATCATCATTAATAAAGGCATAAATAATAACAATAAGTCAATATCAGTGATGATGACATATGATTAATGGAGGCTGGAGGCTGGCAAAGCCGCGAAACATAGATGGGCTTGGCTGGAAAAGTCTGAAACAGGCTGAGAAAGTGTGAACAGATGATTGCAGAGGCTGGGAAGTGTGCGCGCACTGCGTGAGCACTGGGAACTTGCCGAAACAGCAAGGAAGTGCAAAACAGAGCAGCATTTGTGAGGACAGAGGGCTGTTAAACAGGTGCGAAACAGAGCAGCCTTTGTGAGGACAGAAGGATGAGATATCTTCTCGGCTCTCGGTTAAACTCTACTGTGGTGACAATATTGTAGGGGAGGTCCTGCAGAAAAATAGCTCGGTGCCAGGATGATAAAAAACTTAACACCTCTTTTTCATATTGAAAAAGTAATAACAATAATAGCAACAACCAAGCATTTTCCCACTAGGTGAGTTTAGTTACATGGATCAAACGGCGCCATTGTGCCCTATCATAAACCAAGTCTTCAGAAATGTCATTCAAATCTAAATCTTTTTTAATAGTTTCACCTATAGTCTTTCTTAGTTTCCCTCTACCTCTAGCTATTGGACTATCCTCCACCTGATCTACTCTTCTTACCGTGGCTTCTAAAGGCCTTCTCCTTATATGTCCAAACCACCTAAGGCGAGATTCTACCATCTTTTCCACAGTAGGTGCTACCTCTGCTTTCTCTGTAATGCATTCATTCATAATCCTATCGTCTTGTATGGCTACACATCCAGTGCAACATCCTCATCTCCGCAATACTAATCTTATGCTCTTGCTAGCTTTTTACCGCCCAACATTCGGTACCATACAACATCGCGGGCCTTATAGCTATGCGGTAAAATTTACCCTTAAGCTTGAGAGGTACTTTTCTATCACAAATCACTCCTGAAGTACTCCTCCATTTCATCCATACTTTTCTATCACAAATCACTCCTGAAGTACTCCTCCATTTCATCCATCCAGCTTGAATCCTATGATTTGCATCTCCCTCTATCTCTCCGTCAATTTGTATGATAGATACAAGATACCTAAACCGTGTGACTTATGGTATGGTGTGGTTCCCAATTTTTACCGCTAAGCTAGTATTAGCACGCTTCTTACTGAACTTATATTCCATATACTCCGTCTTACTCCTACTTATACAAAAGTCATGTTCTTCTAAAGCTCGTCTCCATAGCTCTTGCTTCCTATTTGTTTCCTCCCTCGACTCTCCAACTAAGACTATATCATCTGTAAAAAGCATGCATTGTGGCACCGGCTCTTGGATATGCGCAGTAAGCACATCCAAGACCAAGTTCAAAAGATATGGACTCAAAGTTGACCCTTGGTGCAGTCTTATAGTTATAGGAAAATTTTCTTCTAAAGCTCGTCTCCATAGTAACCCTTCCTTGTGTTCTCACACAAGTTTTAGCCTCATCTTGCTCGAATATAAGCGATACGAACTCCTTTCTTCTCCAGAGCCTTCCACAAGACCTCTCTCGGTACCCTATCGTAGGTTTTTTCCAGATCAATGAAAACTATGTGTAGGTCTTTTTGCTTTCTCTGATACCTCTCCATCAATCTTTGTAGAAGATAGATTGCTTTCATGGTTGACCTCCCAGGCATAAAACCGAATTGATTCTCTGAAATACGAGTCTCTTGTTTTAATCTCCGTTCAATTACTTTTTCCCATAACTTCATGGTATGACTCATGAGCTTAATCCCTCTGTAATTTGCACAGTTTTGTCTTATAAATAGGAATTAAAGTGCTTCTCCTCCATTCATTTGGCATTTTCTTAGATCTCATTATCTCGTTAAATAGCTTTGTGAGCTAGCTTATACCTTTCTCTCTTAGGCACTTTCACACCTCGATAGGTATATTATCTAGTCCGACCATTTTTCCATTTTCCATCATCTTCAAAGTTTCTTTTACCTCGAACTCCCGAATTCTACGATAAAAAGTTTTATTTTGGTCCTCCTCTCTAGTGTTTAGAATGTTCGAGTCCTTTAACGTCCCATGTTCCTCATTAAATAGCTTATGAAAATAACCTTTTCATCGATCCTTGATGTCTTGTTCCGTAACCAAGACTTTTAATGCATTTCACTTGAAAAAGTAATAAGAAAGAAAAATGTAAAGGTAGTCTTGTTCAAAACCCCAATTATGAAATCCCTTCTCTCCCACTACACACTTCGGAACGCACTGTTTTTTTTTTCTAAATTAAGATTAATCTTATAGCTCAATGTAATTCACAATTTACCAAGTTCTAAGTTTAACTTCAGTAACTGACTATACAAGGTTCCTGGCTTTTTGTTTTGTAACTTAGGAACTTACTGATGCTGTACTAACAACCTTTGAATAATCAATCTGTCACTTACGTTTTCTTAGGCATGAAATGTATGGTTTATGCATGTTATTTACTTGTGTCTATTAATATGAAGTTATTAATTTTGTGTTTCAGATGTTTCTATTTTTCTTTGATGGTAGGTTAAATCGGATGTGGGAAGTGATGTTTGAATGCCAAAAGCTTCAGTTTCAGATCATGTCAACAGCGTATAACAATAGCCATGCTAGAATCACCATGCATTCTGAATTACGTAGGCGGATTACTTCATATCTTGAAAATGAACTCTATTATCTATCATCAAGTTTTGCTAAGTGGATTGGAGCTCAAAAATCCTATCTGGAGGCTATAAATGGATGGCTTTACAAATGTGTTTCTCTTCAACAAAAAACAGCCAAGAAAAAAAGGAGGTTTCAACCTCCACCCCTGAGAATTTATGGTCCTCCAATATATGCCACCTGTGATATCTGGTTGGAAAAGCTTGGTGAATTACCTATCCAGGATGTTGTGGATTCTATAAAGAGTTTAGCAGGTGAAACTGCCCAGTTCTTACCACGTCGAGAGAAGAACCAGGGTAAAGGTGCAAATCATCCTCATATAACATCCTGGAAGGCTGATATTGGTAGCGAATCAACAGATTATCTATTGAGAGAAGACACTTCAGAGGACTGGGTTTCAGGTTTTGATCGATTTCGAGCAAGCTTGATTAGATTTCTTGGTCAATTAAATAGTTTTTCCGGGTCTTCTGTTAAGATGTACACAGAACTTAGACAAGCCATTCAGAATGCTAAGAATTACTATAGATGTAATACTCAGGCTCAAGATGGACAGTGGAACTCTCGGGCTCAAGATGGACATTTGAATTCTCAATCTCAAGATGATCATTCCAAGTCACAATCTCAACCTGTTTAGTCTGAAAGGAAAAAACTCGGAACAATTAGAGAAGAGTTGCATTAAACATGGTGGAGTTACAGGATTATAACTTGATGTTGAACTCAGGAATGATGACTTTCAGATACAAGTACAACGGATGTGGCATTTGTACATGAAAAGGACGGAATAAAAACTTTACTGTTTGACCATATTTTATATGATAGTTTCATCCTTTTTAATAATAAAAGGTAGTGGTTACAGGATAGGCAAAAGTTGTAATTATTAGGTGTGTGTTTGGATTATAGTTAGGGTTCCTAAAAGTGAGTTAGGATGTCTCAAATGTAGTGTAATATTGTTTGAGTTTTTTTTTTCAGTTGGCTCAACATACTTTTCTTTCTAAAAGTAAGTTAGGACTAAAGTAATATTTTTTTATTTGTGTTCAGTTGAGCCTAAAAATAATCTTTCAAACTCACTTTTGAAATAAAAGTTCTCAAACATAAGTTAGTTACTGCAAACTCACTTTTAATCAAATTTAAATTTACAAACACATTGTTAACTAAACTTAATTTTACCAACTGCAATTTAAACACACACAAGGTTCTGATGAATAGTCATGTATGCAAAATGAAGGAATTTGTATAGTGTCAATTTTGTAAACAAAGTGGCTCTGATAGGACTTGTACTTGATTTTCTTCACCAATACAATTTTTTTCATTAAATGTTATGCATATATACTTAACTAGTAAACCCGTATCTGAATTTTACAGATATTCTTGTCTTTTTATTTTGTATATTTTGTTATTTTTATATAATTATACATCATTTAATAAATAATTCGATATTTTTATTATAAATAATGTATATATTTATTTTCATACCTTATTTAATACAATTTATCATATTTATTTTTTTTATTAATTTTTCTCTCTCAATCATATATCTTTAAAAAGAGTGTATATAGTATTTACACCTCTAAAAAAAGTGTAGAATCATCTATTTTTCAATAAACTACTAATGTAACATCTTCTTTAAGGTATCACATGTCTGACTTCTGACTCAAAATAAAAAAGAAGTTCGCACAAAGTTTGAGTTATAAAAAAATGGGTTTTAAAATTTTTTTTTTACTGAAACATAAACTTACTGAAATCCATAAGTAATACTGAAAAATATATTGAAACAAATTCATATATAATATTGACACCAATTAATATTTAATAATTTAAAGAGAATATAAAGCTAACAATGACTTTTTTTTTTAACAAGAAGAAACCCTATAACGGGTCTCTACTTAATAAGACGATGACAACACTAACGAGAAAATTTAACATACTCGTTCCTTCTCTTGTATCAACTTGATGCATCAAAACTCTACTCCTTGTCTACCCGACACATCTTCGAACTGGAGACAGTCACTTTTCAATGTTTTCATCAATCTCTGAGTATCTACCACCCATTATGTCTAAGACAACCCATTCTTTCTACTGTATAATTTTAACAATACAGACACAGCAAAACAACATAACAAAGAGGTGAGATCACTTACACCAATACCAACATGGCAGCACAGAGATAACACAAGCGGCATATCATACAGATAGATCATACCACAATTATGATCATGCCATCAACATTAATCAACTATCATCATCCAATCATTTATCAATTCAATTATCATAAACAACAATTATGATAATGCCCTCAGCATTATCATCATCATCATTCAAGTATTCAAAACAATTGTCATACCAATATTCCTCAATTAATATATCACACGATATAAAATGTTCGATTATGCATGTGCATAAGACTCGATTTCCTACTCCATGGAGCTAAACTCAGGTCGAGAAATGATCGAAAAGATCTGTTGGTTACCACACGCCTCGACCACGTCTATAATCCTCATTTTGATTTTGCACATCTAGAATATACACGATAGTCTTTATCAGATCTTGAATAAGAATAGTGTCTCGGTCAGGATCATCGGTGTGTTGCATCGGTCTAACCTACGAGAAGAAGCGCAACCAACCACCCGTGTAAGCAGTCCGATGCCCCCAAGGTCAACAAGTGACTTACACTACGCATATCGCACCCACTCAAGAGGTGTGTTTCTCCTAGGCAATCAGCCATATCCAGATCCTCATCGGACCATTCCAATGTATGTATAATGCACCAAATACCAATCACAGGTATAATACCAATCACAAGTATATCTCATAATTTCTCATATATAGTTTATACAATACACGAATATATCAGTGCAAGTCCAACCACAAGGGTCATTCTGTTCAAATTCGTTTGTTCAATTAAATCATATGTCTCGATGCATATTTTTTTCCAATGCATCTAAAATGCACCACGTGCCAATAACAAACAAAACTCGTTGTTTTCACAAACAGTGTCCATACACTAGTTTTATAGTAATCATACTGTATTTTTCAATAACAAAATCATGTTATCATGTTTTCATAGTTATAAAACATTTTTACCGTATTTTCACAATCGCGTAACATTTTTGTTACGTTTTCACAATCCAAAAACGTTTCTGTTATGTTTTCACAATACCATAGCACTTCTTTTACATTTTCACAATACCGTAACACTTTTGTTACGTTTTTAAAATTCCAAAACGTTTTTATTACGTTTTCACAATACCGTAACACTACTGTTACGTTTACAAAATTTCGTAACATTTCTGCTACGTTTTCAAAATACTGCAACTCTTCTGTTGCACTTTTAAACCACGTACAAATTTTTCAACTTTTTTCTCAATCGCGTAAAAACATACGTTTCTCAAATCGCATAGTATTTTTCTACTGTTTCAACATCGCGTAACTTAAAAATCATTCTTTTAAGTTGCGTAAATCATTTTCCATCATTCTCAAAATATTTAAAATACTTTCCAAATTACATAACGATTTTTCGCCACTTTTCACAATCACGTAAAAATAATTCATCACTTTTCAATTACATAGTGATTTTTCAATTGTAGTTCAAATTACGTAAAATATTTAAACGTTATTCAAATCGCGTAGAAATATTTCAACGTATTTCAAATCGCGTAGAAATATTTTACTGTATTTCAAATCATTTTTAAGATACGTAAAATATTTTTCAACACTTTACAATCACGTAAAATATTTCTCAATATTCCATACATTATTTTGGACTTAAATAAATCAATATCATTTTCAACACGTTTTTCAAATTGTGTAGCTTAAAAATTACGTTTGTAAGATACGTAAAATATTTTTCATCACAATTTCTTTACAGAAAATATTTCTTAACATTCAAAAATTCCTTTTCAACTTTTCTCAAAATAATATAACTTTATACTTCATTTAACATATTTTATTATTGAAGAAAAACTTTTTTCACATTTTTTTACTCAAGAAATCCTTTTCCAAAATATAATCCACAAAATCATTTTTCCATTGATATAAATCAATGTTTCAAATCTTAAAATTCCCTAACGTACTTCAAAACTCAAAAATCAGTTATACGTTAGTAAATTTTCAAAACATCATTATATTCTTCATTTTTCCCAAATCATTTCGAAACACAACCTTCTTCAAAATAAATTAAAGTTCGAAAACATTTTCGTTTACAAAAACTTGATCTCTCAAGTGATAAATGCTCTAATTCCCTTTCCAATTTCTTGTGCGAAAATCATTTTGTTATAAAATCAAGGTATCCGTAAATCTTCAAAAACCGTGAACATGTTCATTGAAAACTGTCAAATCTTTCGAGTGATAAAACACTTCGTTTTATAAAATATCACTTTGTTCCATAAAAAAATCAAGGCATTACAAGCCCTCAAAAACCGTGGTACTTAGCCATTGAAACCATCAAATATCTTTCCTTCTAAATTGATATGGTTTTACACAAACAAAACCATTAAAATCTTTGTTTTCAAAATCGAAATAACGATGGTCATAAAAACCAAACCCATTTGTTCAAATTCATTTTTACTTTCTTTACAAATCCTTTTTCACTTTCTTTGCAAATCCTTTTTCACTTTCTTTGCAAATCCTTAAAATTCACGTTGCCCGTTTCGTTTTTTCGAAATCAAGTTTAATAAACACTTAGAAACTTTTACACAAAACAAATCGATAAAATCCCTTTTAAAAAAAATGTGTTCTTGTTCTCTTGAAAAAACATATCCTTTGTTCATTTTTCATGCTTTTCAAATCAATCCAATTTTATTCTTCCATGAAAATATTAAGTTATAAACACCTATGTTGAGGTGTCTTGGCCGAAAATTCCATAGCCTTTAGAACCAAGGAAATTCATTGTCTCCACTTCATAATTTTCATTTAAACAAATCAATTTTCTTGTTCTTGAAAAATTTCAACATGAAACTCTAATTATGGGCATCAAAACCGTAGCCCTTCCTTGGCTATTGGAGCCAAAAATTGATTTCCTTTCCATCAACACATCATGGCATACACATACATATTTCATAAAAAATACTATAAGCATCTCATATACTCATCATGCATAATATAAGCATACCATCAAAGCCATAAAATCATGCATAGTATATTAAGCATAGACAAATAATTAAAACACATAAACACCCACAAATAAATTACAAGACCATGGATATGAATCCTCACATGGATTCACTATCCATCAAATATAAGACCATCTCTCACCACCATACTTGGTTGGTGAGATGGATCTCCCTCTTACCTCTTGAAGATCCTCAAAAGCTCTTTGTTTTGCTTCTTTTTCCAAGTCCTTCACCACCAAGGGTTTCTTAAACACAAAACAACACATATATTTATTAGTATCTTAAGCTTGAATAAGAAAACCACGGATGTGCATCATGGTTAGAACCTTGAAAATCAAAAGAAAAGTGAAGAGTAACAAACTTCACCATTAAAGCTTTAATCTTTAGCTTGAAGAACAAGGTTGAAGATAGATGATTTAGAGAAAATCTCCAATATGAAAATTGTTTAGAATATCATGTAGATTCAAGATCTATGGTTGGATGAAATTAAAAAGGATTGGATGTTGATTTTGGATGGTATGGCCGAAATTCCTCTTGAAGAACAAAGATGGAATTTTTAATTTTTTTTATGAGAGAAAAGCTTCTTAGACTTGGTTAAGACAAAGGATGACGTGAAAACATAAGACAAAAGATGAAGTGAAAACACTTAGTTTTTTCTTCCACAAATTTCGTGAAGCTCCTTGGGAAAATTCCTAAAAATCACAAACAAATGTTACAATCAATAACAAGTGTAGAAATAGGTAAACCATAGTTCAATCATGGCTTAGAAAATCAAAACTAGAAGATTAGAAGAAGAAATATGAAATTTACCATTTTTGGTAGAATCTTGAAGCTTGGATTTGAAGATCAAGATGAATGATTTAGAGAAAACTCATAACTAGAGATGTTTTTAGAATAAGGTAAGGATTCAAGAAACTAGATTGGATGAAATTTTTGAGTGATGGAGGGTAGATTATAGTGCCATGGCCGTGAGCTTAGAGAAGGAGAATGAGAGAGATTTTTCTAAGAGTTTTGCTTGAAAGAAAGTTCAAGAATGATGAAGTATGGTCAATAATGACCAAGGTGACAAATTATTGTCTTCAAAATTTGCTTTAGCTTCTAAAGCAACCACCCGTCCCCCCCTCCATGCTTCTTCAAAGAGTGCAAATAATTCAACAATGATGCATAATTGACCAAGACCACTTAACAATGACATAAAGTTTTTCTTTAGCTCCAAAATGCTTCACAAAATTGTCCCCCCTCATGCATTATGCATGCAATAATGTTGTCATCTTTTTCAAGCCACCATTTAGAGCATTTTAGACCATTGATTAATTCAATGGTTAGGATTTAGGTAGACTTTTGATTAGAAGACTTAATCTAGGAATTGGATCTTTCTCCTTGAAATCTTAGCCATTAGATGCATCTCCAAAAATGAAGGGTTAAGATTACTCCTTCTTACTTTTAATCCAAGGGTCATAATTAGTCTTTGTTACTTTTTAAGACTAAATCTCTACTATAGATTAAATTAACATCTAATGGTTATAAATGGTCCTTGTTACTTTACAAGACCAAATCTTCACCCTTGATTAATTATTCATCCAATAGTCATAAATGATCTTTGTCACTTTTTGAGACCAAATCTCTACCATTGATTAAATCCATATCCAATGGTCATAATTGATCCATCTCTGTCACACCCTAATAGGGATGTCACATTTTCGAACAATAATAATAACCTCTACCCAAGTTATAAATTATTATGTAATATATAATAATATAAGTTGTAAAAATATTTTTTTTTTAACATTATATTATAAAATAAACGAAACATAAAATAAAACAAACTATTACATACACACCATAATTATACATATGATTTTGTGTTTAATAGGTACAAATAATTTACATATTATAAACTAGTTAATTAAAACGACAAGAACCTGCGGTTTAAAGCAAACCATAAACTAGCCCAAGCATAACACTAGAAGTTCGATCCTCAGAAGAATCCTCCTCGGGAAGTTTATCGGAAGGCAGAAATACTCTGCACAGTAACATCATACCACGCCGCAATCAATCCATATGATATGGATGATCTCGAGGTTCACCGTCCTCGAACCCCGGTCACTCGGTTCTTTGCTCCTCGTTGTATTGACAATCCAACGGTTGCTCCCTTCCACTTCCTCAACGACTTTACGGAACATAAATAATAATACAGAAAATATATGCAAAGAGGTGAGACAATCTACATCATTACCAAAGATAGCGAAGAAGAAAACGACAAAACATACGGATATAGCAGTTAAAGCAACAAAATCATGTTAGCACAACATATATCATATCTCAATCAAGTATAAATGTCACGGATGCGAAATATCATAAATCAAATTATAATTATTCACACGGTGATGCGAGATTAAATATGCCATGTACTCGACTCATTCCTACTCCATGGAGCTAAACACAAACATCGAGAGAGAATGATCCTGGTAGACATGTCCGCACATCAGTCAGTGCCTCGACCAGCTATTACATCACAAATACGTCGTGTAAATAGCACACTGATCAAATACGTCGTGTGAATGACACACGATCAAATACGTCGTGTGAATAGTACACATCAAACACGTCGTGTACATCCAGGCATAGTACCAGGCAGGTCCCAATAGATCCCGATTAAGAATAGTATTTGTCGAGATCGTTAGTGTGTGTTTTTCGATTCTGCCCGCAGGAGCTACTAACCATCCACATGTGGAATCTACCACACACTAACGCCTCCAAGTTCTCCACATGAACACACTACGCCTATCACACCCGCAATACGGTGTAATTCATCTCGTCGATCGATCAATCGATCAATTTCAACCAAATTGACATACCACTCTATGTATGTAATGATCCATAATTATAAAAATACCCTCAGTATCACCGTGAATCATAATTACATAAATATCCTCATTGTCATCATAATTACAGAAATACCCTTCGTATAAAAAAAAAAAGAGTATGTCTCCACTTGACAATACTATTTCCTAACGTGTCCGGATCCACCACTTTGACCCGACAGTAAAAATTTTGTTTCCATAAATCGCGTAAATATTTTATCCCATTTTCACAATTACGTCACATTTTACAGGCGTTTTCAATCACGTAAATATTTTTCAACGTTTTCTCAATCGCATAACATTTTTAAATCATTTTCTCAATCGCGTAGTTTAAAAATCACATATTTTAAATACGCGTAAGCTATTTCTACTATTTTTCACTTTGTATAAAATATTTCTTGACATTCCAAATTAAATTTTTTAAACTTTCCAAACTAAAAACATTATTTGAATATTATATTCTATTTTTCTTACAAAAATTACTCTAAGTAATAATTTAAAGACGTTTTTCCCAAAAATTTGATTTTAATAAATTCTTCTATAGTTAATTTTATTCTTTAACTACGTAAAATATTTCCTTGCTTTCTAAATGACATTTTGAAACATTCTTCAATACTTGCTCATTTTTAATCAATTTTGACAAAGATTTCGTTTAGAAAATTCACTAAATGATATTTTCTACGTTTTCTTTTTAAAAATTCATTTATTTTATTATAACCATAAAATACACTTTGAAAATTGCTAACATATTTTAAAACTCAAAGGTAAGTATTTTTCAAGTATCTAAAATTTATTTCTTTTCTATACTAGACTTCTAATAAAAATTGTTTACTTATTTATTTCTTGAAAATCCATTGTAAATGAATTCTTTTTAGGTTAACTAACTAGTTTACACTTAGAAAATAATTTTTGGATCAATTAAACATTAAAAGTGTATTTTGGCGAAAATCACCACTTTTATACAAACCATATTTAAAATTATTTTTCATCCATTAAATCATTGAAAAATCCTTTAACTTAATTAAATCAATTAGGTTATTCTTTAGAAAATGGTTGAGAACATATTGGTTCTCTTTTCATAGTCAAAATCATAAGCTCTTCATCTTGTGTTCTTTGGAACACTTTTGCAAATCTCAACATATTTGCACATCCAACAATAATTATCATAGATCTATGAACATATACATATATTTATGAACACATACCATATATTAAAGCAATAATAAAACACATACCAAATATCAAAGCTATAAACATGCTTGCATGCATAATAAATCACAAATAGAAAAGATAATAAACATGCACACAAAATTAATCACAACTAGAAAAGACAATAAACATGCACACAAAATTAATCACAAAACAAACAACCAAGTGAATGAATCCTTATGGATTCTTCACCACAATTACATCCATTTTCTCACCACCACACATGGTTGATGAGATTAAATCTCCCTCTTACCTATAAGGAAGACAAGATCTCCTTGGACTCCTCCTTAGAAATTTTTGTGTAGCTTCAAGAAAAATCCTAACAAGCTTAAACAAA
Source organism: Ormosia emarginata (assembly GCA_029884605.1). NCBI lineage: Eukaryota > Viridiplantae > Streptophyta > Magnoliopsida > Fabales > Fabaceae > Ormosia > Ormosia emarginata. Next base: position 2,458,298 of record JAQQTP010000041.1, on the reverse strand, counting down.
TTATTAAGTCATAAACTATGGATGAAAAAGATAAACCATGGATCAATCATGGCTTAGAACATCAAAAATAAAATTAGAAACAAGAAACAAGAATTTTCACCTTATAGGAAAGAAACTTCAAAGTGATTTTCCAAGCTCCAAATGGATGATTTAGCAAAAACTCACAACTAGAGATGTTCTTAGAATATGGTTTAGATTTAGGAAATGAAGTTGGATGAAATTTTTGATGGATGAAAGTAGAAGAAATGGTGTTGGCGAATGGTAGGAGAAAAGGGACTTAGGAGTTTTCTTTGGTTTCTTTGGGTAGGAGAGAAATGAAAGGATGAGGTAGAATGAATGAAATGAAATAACAAAGTGAATATTAGTCCCCCCCCCATCATGCATGGTCGTAGAGCTCAATAAGAGAGCTAGCCATCCTTTTTTGACAAAATTGGCTTAATAATGGCCATAGGACACTCATAATGGAGCTTTGTCTCCTTTGTTGACCAACTAAATGCATAATGCATGCATAGATCCAAAAATAGCTATAGGAAATTCTAATCAAAATTTGATTGATTTTTAATAACTTATTTATGCTTAAGTCCTCCTAGTTATGTTTAATTAAAAATTAGCTAGGTTCCTTTATTATTTAGTTAATCATCTATTTATTTAGAAACACTAATCTCCTTCTTAATTATACTAGACTATAATATGGTAAAAATTAATTAGGTTTTAGTCCATTTAAATATCACTCAAACCCTTTAGATTAACTTAATTAAGTTTTAGACTAATTATTCAATTAAGTTAGGTTTTAAACTAACTAATCTACTAAGTCTAATCATTTTTGTAGATTTTTAACCTTTTGGTTTAGAATTTTACAAGCCTTTTATGTTGGTAAATTTTTCCTAAAAGTGGGGCCCACAAACCCAAACGTGGGTCCCACAAAGCAAATGTGGGTCCCACAAGCCAAACGTGGGTCCCACAGATTTTTCTGCACGATAAATATTTTTATTATACAGAAAAATTCTAAAAATTAAAAGATTGATATATGTATTATTCGGATTGGGTTTAGTAAGATCGCCCACTCCAAATAATCAAACAATATTTTCCTACTAAAATTATTATTTTCTTGACTCGGAACAAATCACACGAAACAATCAAATACGATTACTGAAATAGTCAAATTAATTTTATAACACACGAAATCGAAAAAACAAGTACAATAAGGGCAAAATCGTAATTAACCAAAAATTGGGGTGTTACAACTCTCCCCACTAACGAAATTTCGTCCCCCGAAATTTATCGTACCTTAGAAAAGATGTGGTCTTGCTCCCTCATTTTGTCTTCTAGCTCCCAAGTAAAGATCTCCCGTTATCTCATTCCATATAACCTTTACCAAAACAATCATCTTCCTCGAAGCTCGCTTCACTCTCCCGTCCTCAATCTTAACGGGAAGTGTCTCATACGTCAAATTATCTTTCGGTTGTACTTCATCGGGTTGAATGACATGTATTGGATCGGGAATATATTTTCTCAATGAGACACATGGAATACATTATGAAGATTGGATAGAAAAGGTGGTAAAACTATCGGTAGAGGCTACGGGACCTATCCGACGAATGATTTGATAAGGTCCAATAAATTTAGGAGTGAGTTTTCTGAATTTGATAACCCTTCCGACACCAGTCGTAGGTGTTACACGCAAAAACACATGCTCACCTTCTTCAAATTCAAGAGGTCTTCTCTGTTTATCAGCATAACTTTTCTGTCTGCTCTGAGTCGTCCGCATTTTCTCCTGAATCATCTTCACCTTCTCCGTAGTTTGTTGCACAAGATCAGGTCCAATGGTCATACTTTCCCCATCTTGATACCAACACAAAGGTGTTCGGCATCGTCGCCCATAAAGTGCTTCATAGGGTGCCATCCCTATACTTGAGTGAAAACTGTTATTGTAGGTGAATTCTATTAAAGACAAAATTCATCCCAACTTCCTTGTTGTTCCAACACACAAGCACGCAATGATCTTCCAAATGATTGAATAGTCCTCTCCGTTTGACCATCGATCGGGATGATAAGCGAACTCGGACGTAACTTAGTCCCCATGGCTTCTAGTAAGCTTCGCCAAAACCTTGACGTAAACCTCGGGTCTCTATCGAAACTATACTTGAGGGCACACCGTGAAGTCTAACAATTTCACTAATGTACACCTGGGTTAATCGTTCCAACGAATACTTAATATTGATCGGCAAGAAGTGCGCTGACTTCGTAAGCCTATCAATTATAACCCATATAGAATCATGACCCTTCTTCGTTCTTGGCAATCCGGTAACAAAATCCATCGAGATACTATCCCATTTCCACTCAGGAATAGTTAAAGGTTGTAACATACCGGCTGGTCTTTGATGTTCCACTTTTGCTTTTTGACAAACCAGACAAGACGCCACACGTTCCGTAACATCTCTCTTCATCCTTGGCCACCAAAACATCCGCTTTAAATCTTGATACATCTTTGTCATCCCCGGATGCATACTCAATCTACTAGCATGAGCTTCGTCCAAAATCGCTTGCTTCAGCTCGGGATCATTAGGTATACAAATCCTTCCTTTAAATCTTAAGATTCCATCAGATCCTTCCTCAACCGTTGCCTTATGACCTTGCTTCAAAAATTCTTTCTCATTCAACAAATATGGATCCTTATCCTGTTTTTCTTTGATTTCTTCCATCAAGTCATTCAAAATAATAACTTTACTTAGACGAATCCTTCCCAGTGCCAATTCCACGACAACCGTAAATCTCTAAACCGGTTGATCAATTCTTCCTCCTTTATCATCATGGTAGAAACACGATCACCTTTCTACTTAAGGCATCCGCCACCACATTCGCCTTTCCGGATGGTATTGAAGTTGGAAATCATAGTCCTTCAAGAACTCCAACCATCGCCTGCGCCTCATGTTCAATTCCTTTTGATTGAACAGTATTTTAAACTCTTGTGATCACTTGAAGACATTGAACACGGCTCCATACGAAAAAATGTCTCCACACTTTCAACGCAAAAACCACTTTGCAGCCGAGTTCCAAATCGTGCGTTGGATAGTTCCTCTCATGAACCTTCAGTACATGTCTGGAAGCATAAGCTACCACATTTACGTTTCGCATCAACACGCATCCTAACCCTTGGTAAGAAGCGTCACAATACACCTCAAAAGCCTCGTTAGGATCTGGCAAAATTAGTCCTGGTGCAGTCGTCAATCTCTTCTTTAACTCTTGAAAACTTGCCTCACATTCTTTTGTCCAATCAAAAACTTGACTCTTCCTTGTGAGTTGCGTAAGAGGTCCAACTATCTTAGAAAAACCTTCAATGAACCTCCGATAATATCCGGCCAATCCAACAAAACTCGAATCTCGGTTCTGAGTCTTCGGCCTCTCCCATTGCAAAATAGTTTCTATTTTCGATGGGTCCACCGCAATACCTTCCTTGGAAATTACGTGACCCAAAAATTGAACTTCTTCTAACCAAAATTCACACTTTGCCAATTTTGCATACAGCTTCTTGTCCTTCAAAATTTGGAGAACTATACTAAGATGTTCGATGCTCTTCCTTATTTTGGGAATAGATCGAATGTCATCGATAAAAACAACGACAAATCTGTCTAGGTATGGACGAAAAATCCTATTCATATAGTCCATGAATATTGCGGGAGCATTCGTCACTCCAAACGGCATCACCGATACTCATAATGCCCGTAACGAGTTCGAAAAGCGGTCTTAGGTATATCCTCTACCTTGACACGAATCGATGATAACGATCGCGAGATCTATTTTAGAGAAAATAGGCTTTGCTCCTTTCAGCCGGTCCATCAAATCATCGATCCTTGGAAGTGGGTATTTGTTCTTTATCGTGACCTTGTTCGGTGACGATAGTCTACGCAAAGACGAGAAGTTCCATCCTTCTTCTTGACTAGTAGTACTGGCGCTCCCCACGGTGAAACACTCGGTCGCACAAACTGCTTTTCCAACAATTCCTCCAATTGCTTCTTCAATTCCACCAATTCTGATGGTGACATCCTATATGGTGCAATTGAAATAGGACCTGCTCCAGTACCAAATCAATAGCAAACTCGATTTCTCTTTGCGGTGGTAAGCCAGGTACATCATCAGGAAAAACTTCTGAAAACTCATTCACGATTGGAATAGCATTCACATCTTTTTCACTCTTGACCTCCAAAGAAGACAAGAAGATGTATCCTTGAGCTCGTCCCTCAACAAAGATTTGACTTTGACGGCAGTTAAAAATCCAGAATCCTCATCCTTAGGAAAAACTAAGGTTTTATTGGCACAATCTAATAGGATATGGTTAGAAGATAACCAATCCATTCCTAATATTATATCTATTTCAACAAGAGGTAAGCAAATTAAATTGACCGAAAAGACTCGATCATTTATGGTAATAGGACAGTTCAAACATACTTTAGATGTAACAACAGGCTTGGCAGTTGGTGTAGAAACAATCAATTGAAAACTCAAAGAAGACACAGGCAATTTCAACCGATCCACATAGTCATACGCAATAAATGAATGCGTCGCACTTTGAATCATATAGTACGGTCAAAAGATTACACCGCTACGACACCTTCCCCCGAATAAGATCTTCGGGCCGAGAAGCCTCGGCCCCGCTCATCGTGTACACTCGCCCTCCGGATCGCGGTGAGTAGCACGAACATTGCTCACCACCGGCTTCCTTTACGTACGGTTACATTCCCTAGAAACATGTCCGGGCTTTCCACACTTGAAACAGATTGGCCCTTTGATTGAGCAGTCTCTAGATATGTGGCCACTCTTTCCACATTTAAAACATCTTGGCGTAAACGCCACGTTTGTACCAACTTTGTTGCCACTAGAACTTCCGCCGATAGATGGACGTTGAGGTTGATTCCCGGTGGTCTCGAATACGGCTTGCGCTGAAACCGGTTGTTATTGTTGTTGTTGTTGCCTCCTCTTTGGAACCTCGTTGGTCCAAAGTTACGATTCCTTGGATCACGTGACGGCTCCAACTCCTCGAGTCGTACACATGTGTCCACCAAAGCATGAAACCGGTTCATCCTTAAGGGTAGCACTCCTCGCTTCAACTCTACCCTCGGCCTTCCTCAAACTTACGACATTTCCACGTATCATTCAGTCGAGTTTGAGCATAGTCCGAGCCGAGACAAGCTCTCAAATTTAGAAGCATATTCATTGACGTCATGTTGCCCCGACGTAAACCGAGAAATTCCATCTCCTTGGCATGTTGAGCACGCGAGGAAAGTACTTTTCCAGAAATACCTCACAGAATACCTCCCAGGTAATTTCAGTTCCCTCAGCTTGTAGTAAGCGTCGGGTTCCTCTCCACCGGTTCTCAACATCCCTCTCAGCATAAATGTAGCATTCGTCACCTTTCGATCATTAGCGCACCCCATTCCTTCAAATATCTTTTCGAGATCTTGGATCCAAAGACTCGCTTTCTCTGGATTAAATTCACTCGAATCTGGCGGGTTATTGCGTCTAAACTCGAGACAAGTTTAGAGCATCACGATCGCATCTTCTTTGTTGAGCTGCTCGTTCATTTTGTTGCGTAATCACCTCTCGCCATACGCTTGCATAGCCTCAAGCCATTTGCAATCATTGGGTCAACATTACGGTTCATGTTTGCACGTGTTCCTCTTCCGCGACATCTTTTTCTTCAATCAAACAAGACAAAACAAAGTCGGATGTATCCTTTCGGACACCAATCACGAGAGAATCACACAACACAAGCAAAAACAGACCCAACCACAACCCCAAAAGACTCTAACTTGGGCTCGATACCAACTCAAATGTCACACCCTAATAGGGATGTCACATTTTCGAACAATAATAATAACCTCTACCCAAGTTATAAATTATTACGTAATATATAATAATATAAGTTGTAAAAATATTTTTTTTTAACATTATATTATAAAATAAACGAACATAAAATAAAACAAACTATTACATACACACCATAATTATACATATGATTTTGTGTTTAATAGGTACAAATAATTTACATATTATAAACTAGTTAATTAAAACGACAAAGCCTGCGGTTTAAAGCAAACCATAAACTAGCCCAAGCATAACACTAGAAGTTCGATCCTCAGAAGAATCCTCCTCGGGAAGTTTATCGGAAGACAGAAATACTGCAGTAACATCATACCACGCTGCAATCAATCCATATGATATGGATGATCTCGAGTTCACCGTCCTCGAATCTGGTCACTCGGTTCTTTGCTCCTCGTTGTATTGACAATCCAACGGTTGCTCCCCTTCCACTTCCTCAACGACTTTACGAACATAAATAATAATACGAAAAATATATGCAAAGAGGTGAGACAATCTACATCATTACCAAGCGTAGCGGTAAGAAAACGACAAAACATACGAGATATAGCGGTTAAAGCAACAAAATCATGTTAGCACAACATATATCATATCTCAATCAAGTATAAATGTCACGGATGCAAAATATCATAAATCAAATTATAATTATTCACACGGTGATGCAGATTAAATATGCCATGTACTCGGACTCATTCCTACTCCATGGAGCTAAACACAAACATCGAGAGAGAATGATCCGTAGACATGTCCGCACATCGTGCCTCGACCAGCTATTACACGGTCAAATACGTCGTGTAAATAGCACACGATCAAATACGTCGTGTGAATGACACACGATCAAATACGTCGTGTGAATAGTACACGATCAAACACGTCGTGTACATCCAGCATAGTACCGCATGGTCCCATAGATCCGATTAAGAATAGTATTTGTCGAGATCGCTAGTGTGTGTTTTTCGGTTACCACGGCCCGGAGGAGCTACCAACGTCCACATGTGGAATCTACGCACACTAACGCCTCCAAGTTCTCCACATGAACACACTACGCCTATCACACCCGCAATACGGTGTAATTCATCTCGTCGATCAATCGTCAATTTCAACCAAATTGACATACCACTCTATGTATGTAATGATCCATAATTACAAAAATACCCTCGGTATCACCATGAATCATAATTACATAAATATCCTCATTGTCATCATAATTACGAGAAATACCCTTCGTATAAAAAAAAAACAGTATGTCTCCACTTGACAATACTATTTCCTAACGTGTCCGGATCCACCACTTTGACCCGACAGTAAAAATTTACTGTTTCCATAAATCGCGTAAATATTTTATCCCATTTTCACAATTACGTCACATTTTACAGACGTTTTTCAATCACGTAAATATTTTTCAACGTTTTCTCAATCGCATAACATTTTTAAATCATTTTCTCAATCGCGTAGTTTAAAAATCACATATTTTAAATACGCGTAAGCTATTTCTACTATTTTTCACTGTATAAAATATTTCTTGACATTCCAAATTAAATTTTTTAAACTTTCCAAACTAAAAACATTATTTGAATATTATATTCTATTTTTCTTACAAAAATTACTCTAAGTAATAATTTCTGACGTTTTTCCCAAAAATTTGATTTTAATAAATTCTTCTATAGTTAATTTTATTCTTTAACTACGTAAAATATTTCCTTGCTTTCTAAATGACATTTTGAAACATTCTTCAATACTTGCTCATTTTTAATCAATTTTGACAGCATTTCGTTTAGAAAATTCACTAAATGATATTTTCTACGTTTTCTTTTTAAAAATTCATTTATTTTATTATAACCATAAAATACACTTTGAAAATTGCTAACATATTTTAAAACTCAAAGGTAAGTATTTTTCAAGTATCTAAAATTTATTTCTTTTCTATACTAGACTTCTAATAAAAATTCGTTTACTTATTTATTTCTTGAAAATCCATTGTAAATGAATTCTTTTTAGGTTAACTAACTAGTTTACACTTAGAAAATAATTTTTGGATCAATTAAACATTAAAAGTGTATTTTGGCGAAAATCACCACTTTTATACAAACCATATTTAAAATTATTTTTCATCCATTAAATCATTGAAAAATCCTTTAACTTAATTAAATCAATTAGGTTATTCTTTTAGAAAATGGTTGAGAACATATTGGTTCTCTTTTCATAGTCAAAATCATAAGCTCTTCATCTTGTGTTCTTTGGAACACTTTTGCAAATCTCAACATATTTGCACATCCAACAATAATTATCATAGATCTATGAACATATACATATATTTATGAACACATACCATATATTAAAGCAATAATAAAACACATACCAAATATCAAAGCTATAAACATGCTTGCATGCATAATAAATCACAAATAGAAAAGATAATAAACATGCACACAAAATTAATCACAACTAGAAAAGACAATAAACATGCACACAAAATTAATCACAAAACAAACAACCAAGTGAATGAATCCTTATGGATTCTTCACCACAATTACATCCATTTTCTCACCACCACACATGGTTGATGAGATTAAATCTCCCTCTTACCTATAAGGAAGACAAGATCTCCTTGGACTCCTCCTTAGAAATTTTTGTGTAGCTTCAAGAAAAATCCTAACAAGCTTAAACAAATTATTAAGTCATAAACTATGGATGAAAAAGATAAACCATGGATCAATCATGGCTTAGAACATCAAAAATAAAATTAGAAACAAGAAACAAGAATTTTCACCTTATAGGAAAGAAACTTCAAAGTGATTTTCCAAGCTCCAAATGGATGATTTAGCAAAAACTCACAACTAGAGATGTTCTTAGAATATGGTTTAGATTTAGGAAATGAAGTTGGATGAAATTTTTGATGGATGAAAGTAGAAGAAATGGTGTTGGCGAATGGTAGGAGAAAAGGGACTTAGGAGTTTTCTTTGGTTTCTTTGGGTAGGAGAGAAATGAAAGGATGAGGTAGAATGAATGAAATGAAATAACAAAGTGAATATTAGTCCCCCCCCATCATGCATGGTCGTAGAGCTCAATAAGAGAGCTAGCCATCCTTTTTGACAAAATTGGCTTAATAATGGCCATAGGACACTCATAATGGAGCTTTGTCTCCTTTGTTGACCAACTAAATGCATAATGCATGCATAGATCCAAAAATAGCTATAGGAAATTCTAATCAAAATTTGATTGATTTTTAATAACTTATTTATGCTTAAGTCCTCCTAATTATGTTTAATTAAAAATTAGTTAGATTCCTTTGTATTTTAGTTAATCATTAATTTACTTAGAATCCTTAATCTTCTACTTAATTATACTAGACTATAATATGGTAAAAATTAATTAGGTTTTAGTCCATTTAAATATCACTCAAACCCCTTTAGATTAACTTAATTAAGTTTTATAATTATTCAATTAAGTTAGGTTTTAAACTAATCTAATCTACTAAGTCTAATCATTTTTGTAGATTTTTAACCTTTTGGTTTAGAATTTTACAAGCCTTTTATGTTGGTAAATTTTTCCTAAAAGTGGGGCCCACAAACCCAAACGTGGGTCCCACAAAGCAAATGTGGGTCCCACAAGCCAAACGTGGGTCCCACAGATTTTTCTCTGCACGATAAATATTTTTATTATACGAGAAAAATTCTAAAAATTAAAAGATTGATATATGTATTATTCGGATTGGGTTTAGTAAGATCGCCTTGACTCCAAATAATCAAACAATATTTTCCCTACTAGAAAATTATTATTTTCTTGACTCGAACAAATCACACGAAACAATCAAATACGATTCTGAAATAGTCAAATTAATTTTATAACACACGAAATCGAAAAAAGATCAATAAGGGCAAAATCGTAATTAACCAAAAATTGGGGTGTTACTGACTCTCCCCCACTAACGAAATTTCGTCCCCGAAATTTATCGTACCTTAGAAAAGATGTGGTCTTGCTCCCTCATTTTGTCTTCTAGCTCCCAAGTAGCATCTCCCGTTATCTCATTCCATATAACCTTTACCAAAACAATCATCTTCCCTCGAAGGCTGCTTCACTCTCTGTCCTCAATCTTAACGGAAGTGTCTCATACGTCAAATTATCTTTCGGTTGTACTTCATCGGGTTGAATGACATGTATTGGATCAGGAATATATTTTCTCAACGAGACACATGGAATACATTATGAAGATTGGATAGAAAAGGTGGTAAAACTATCGGTAGGCTACGGACCTATCCGACGAATGATTTGATAAGGTCCAATAAATTTAGGAGTGAGTTTTCTGAATTTGATAACTCTTCCGACACCAGTCGTAGGTGTTACACGCAAAAACACATGCTCACCTTCTTCAAATTCAAGAGGTCTTCTCTGTTTATCAGCATAACTTTTCTGTCTGCTCTGAGTCGTCCGCATTTTCTCCTGAATCATCTTCACCTTCTCCGTAGTTTGTTGCACAAGATCAGGTCCAATGGTCATACTTTCCCCATCTTGATACCAACACAAAGGTGTTCGGCATCGTCGCCCATAAAGTGCTTCATAGGGTGCCATCCCTATACTTGAGTGAAAACTATTATTGTAGGTGAATTCTATTAAAGACAGAAATTCATCCCAACTCCCTTGTTGTTCCAACACACAAGCACGCAATAGATCTTCCAGTGATTGAATAGTCCTCTCCGTTTGACCATCAGTCTGCGGATGATAAGCAGAACTCAGACGTAACTTAGTCCCCATGGCTTCTTGTAAGCTTCGCCAAAACCTTGACGTAAACCTCGGGTCTCTATCAGAAACTATACTTGAGGGTACACCGTGAAGTCTAACAATTTCACTAATGTACACCAGGGTTAATCGTTCCAACGAATACTTAATATTGATCGGCAAGAAGTGCGGCGACTTCGTAAGCCTATCAATTATAACCCATATAGAATCATGACCCTTCTTCGTTCTTGGCAATCCGGTAACAAAATCCATCGAGATACTATCCCATTTCCACTCAGGAATAGTTAAAGGTTGTAACATACTGGCTGGTCTTTGATGTTCCACTTTTGCTTTTTGACAAACCAGACAAGACGCCACACGTTCCGTAACATCTCTCTTCATCCTTGGCCACCAAAACATCCGCTTTAAATCTTGATACATCTTTGTCATCCCCGATGCATACTCAATCTACTAGCATGAGCTTCGTCCAAAATCGCTTGCTTCACTCGGGATCATTAGGTATACAAATCCTTCCTTTAAATCTTAAGATTCCATCGATCCTTCCTCAACCGTTGCCTTATGACCTTGCTTCAAAAATTCTTTCTCATTCAACAAATATGGATCCTTATCCTGTTTTTCTTTGATTTCTTCCATCAAGTCATTCAAAATAATAACTTTACTTAGACGAATCCTTCCTGGTGCCAATTCCACTGACAACCGTAAATCTCTAAACTGGTTGATCAATTCTTCCTCCTTTATCATCATGGTAGAAACACTTGATCACCTTTCTACTTAAGGCATCCGCCACCACATTCGCCTTTCCCGATGGTATTGAAGTTGGAAATCATAGTCCTTCAAGAACTCCAACCATCGCCTCGCCTCATGTTCAATTCCTTTTGATTGAACAGTATTTTAAACTCTTGTGATCACTTGAAGACATTGAACACGGCTCCATACGAAAATGTCTCCACACTTTCAACGCAAAAACCACTTGCGGCGAGTTCCAAATCGTGCGTTGGATAGTTCCTCTCATGAACCTTCAGGTGTCATGCGGAAGCATAAGCTACCACATTTACGTTACTGCATCAACACGCATCCTAACCCTTGGTAAGAAGCGTCACAATACACCTCAAAAGCCTCGTTAGGATCTGGCAAAATTAGTCCTGGTGCAGTCGTCAATCTCTTCTTTAACTCTTGAAAACTTGCCTCACATTCTTTTGTCCAATCAAAAACTTGACTCTTCCTTGTGAGTTGCGTAAGAGGTCCAACTATCTTAGAAAAACCTTCAATGAACCTCCGATAATATCCGGCCAATCCAACAAAACTCGAATCTCGGTTCTGTCTTCGGCCTCTCCCATTGCAAAATAGTTTCTATTTTCGATGGGTCCACTGCAATACCTTCCTTGGAAATTACGTGACCCAAAAATTGAACTTCTTCTAACCAAAATTCACACTTTGCCAATTTTGCATACAGCTTCTTGTCCTTCAAAATTTGGAGAACTATACTAAGATGTTCAGCATGCTCTTCCTTATTTTGGGAATAGATCAGAATGTCATCGATAAAAACAACGACAAATCTGTCTAGGTATGGACGAAAAATCCTATTCATATAGTCCATGAATATTGCAGGAGCATTCGTCACTCCAAACGGCATCACCGATACTCATAATGCCCGTAACGAGTTCGAAAAAGCGGTCTTAGGTATATCCTCTACCTTGACACGAATCTGATGATAACCTGATCGCAGATCTATTTTAGAGAAAATAGCTGCTCCTTTCAGCTGGTCCATCAAATCATCGATCCTTGGAAGTGGGTATTTGTTCTTTATCGTGACCTTGTTCAGCTGACGATAGTCTACGCAAAGACGAGAAGTTCCATCCTTCTTCTTGACTAGTAGTACTGGCGCTCCCCACGGTGAAACACTCGGTCGCACAAACTGCTTTTCCAACAATTCCTCCAATTGCTTCTTCAATTCCACCAATTCTGATGGTGACATCCTATATGGTGCAATTGAAATAGGACCTGCTCCTGGTACCAAATCAATAGCAAACTCGATTTCTCTTTGCGGTGGTAAGCCAGGTACATCATCAGGAAAAACTTCTGAAAACTCATTCACGATTGGAATAGCATTCACATCTTTTTCACTCTTGACCTCCAAAGAAGACAGCAGCATGTATCCTTGAGCTCCGTCCCTCAACAAAGATTTGACTTTGACGGCAGTTAAAAATCCAGAATCCTCGTCCTTAGGAAAAACTAAGGTTTTATTGGCACAATCTAATAGGATATGGTTAGAAGATAACCAATCCATTCCTAATATTATATCTATTTCAACAAGAGGTAAGCAAATTAAATTGACCGAAAAGACTCGATCATTTATGGTAATAGGGCCAGTTCAAACATACTTTAGATGTAACAACGGGCTTGGCAGTTGGTGTAGAAACAATCAATTGAAAACTCAAAGAAGACACGAGGCAATTTCAACCGATCCACACGGTCATACGCAATAAATGAATGCGTCGCACTGAATCATATAGTACGGTCAAAAGATTACCCGCTACGACACCTTCCCCCGAATAAGATCTTCGGGCCGAGAAGCCTCGGCCAGCTCATCGTGTACACTCGCCCTCCGGATCGCGGGCTGAGTAGCACGAACATTGCTCACCACCGGCTTCCTTTCGTCAGGTTACATTCCCTAGAAACATGTCCGGGCTTTCCACACTTGAAGCAGTTGGCCCTTTGATTGAACAGTCTCTAGATATGTGGCCACTCTTTCCACATTTAAAACATCTTGGCGTAAACGCCACGTTTGTACCAACTTTGTTGCCACTAGAACTTCCGCCGATAGATGGACGTTGAGGTTGATTCTCCGATGGTCTCGAATACGGCTTGCGCTGAAACCGGTTGTTATTGTTGTTGTTGTTGCCTCCTCTTTGGAACCTCGTTGGTCCAAAGTTACGATTCCTTGGATCACGTGACGGCTCCAACTCCTCGAGTCGTACACATGTGTCCACCAAAGCATGAAACTGGTTCATCCTTAAGGGTAGCACTCCTCGCTTCAACTCTACCCTCAGCCCTTCCTCAAACTTACGACATTTCCACGTATCATTCTGTCGAGTTTGAGCATAGTCTGAGAACTGAGACAAGCTCTCAAATTTAGAAGCATATTCATTGACAGTCATGTTGCCCTGACGTAAACCAAGAAATTCCATCTCCTTGGCATGTTGAGCACTGGCAGGAAAGTACTTTTCCAGAAATACCTCACAGAATACCTCCCAGGTAATTTCAGTTCCCTCAGCTTGTAGTAAGCGTCGGGTTCCTCTCCACCAGTTCTCAGCATCCCCTCTCAGCATAAATGTAGCATTCGTCACCTTTCGATCATTAGCGCACCCCATTCCTTCAAATATCTTTTCGAGATCTTGGATCCAAAGACTCGCTTTCTCTGGATTAAATTCACCTCTCGAATCTGGCGGCGGTTATTGCGTCTAAACTCAGACAAGTTTAGAGCATCAGCAGTCGCATCTTGCTGTTGAGCTGCTCGTTCATTTTGTTGCGTAATCACCTCTGCCATACGCTGCATAGCCTCAGCAGCTGCAATCATTGGGTCAACATTACGGTTCATGTTTGCACGTGTTCCTCTTCATGCCGACATCTTTTTCTTCAATCAAACAAGACAAAACAAAGTCGGATGTATCCTTTCGGACACCAATCACGAGAGAATCACACAACACAAGCAAAAACAGACCCAACCACAACCCCAAAAGACTCTAACTTGGGCTCGATACCAACTCAAATGTCACACCCTAATAGGGATGTCACATTTTCGAACAATAATAATAACCTCTACCCAAGTTATAAATTATTATGTAATATATAATAATATAAGTTGTAAAAATATTTTTTTTTAACATTATATTATAAAATAAACGAAACATAAAATAAAACAAACTATTACATACACACCATAATTATACATATGATTTTGTGTTTAATAGGTACAAATAATTTACATATTATAAACTAGTTAATTAAAACAAGAAAGCTATGCGGTTTAAAGCAAACCATAAACTAGCCCAAGCATAACACTAGAAGTTCGATCCTCAGAAGAATCCTCCTCGGGAAGTTTATCGGAAGACAAATACTGCAGTAACATCATACCACGCTATGCAATCAATCCATATGATATGGATGATCTCGAGGTTCACCGTCCTCGAGCGGTCACTCGGTTCTTTGCTCCTCGTTGTATTGACAATCCAACGATTGCTCCCTTCCACTTCCTCAACGACTTTACGGAACATAAATAATAATACGAGAAAATATATGCAAAGAGGTGAGACAATCTACATCATTACCAAAGATAGCTAGAAGTAAAAAACGACAAAACATACGGATATATAGCAGTTAAAGCAACAAAATCATGTTAGCACAACATATATCATATCTCAATCAAGTATAAATGTCACAGATGCAAAATATCATAAATCAAATTATAATTATTCACACAGTGATGCAGATTAAATATGCCATGTACTCAGACTCATTCCTACTCCATGGAGCTAAACACAAACATCAGAGAGAATGATCCGGTAGACATGTCCGCACATCAGGCTGCCTCAACCAGCTATTACACAGTCAAATACGTCGTGTAAATAGCACACAGTCAAATACGTCGTGTGAATGACACACAGTCAAATACGTCGTGTGAATAGTACACAGTCAAACACGTCGTGTACATCCAGGCATAGTACCAGACAGTCCCCAATAGATCCTGATTAAGAATAGTATTTGTCGAGATCGCTAGTGTGTGTTTTTCAGTTACCACGGCCCAGAGGAGCTACCAATGTCCACATGTGGAATCTACTGCACACTAACGCCTCCAAGTTCTCCACATGAACACACTACGCCTATCACACCCGCAATACGGTGTAATTCATCTCGTCGACCAATCGTCAATTTCAACCAAATTGACATACCACTCTATGTATGTAATGATCCATAATTACAAAAATACCCTCAGTATCACCATGAATCATAATTACATAAATATCCTCATTGTCATCATAATTACAGAAATACCCTTCAGTATAAAAAAAAAGATATGTCTCCACTTGACAATACTATTTCCTAACGTGTCCGGGTCCACCACTTTGACCCGACAAGTAAAAATTTACTTGTTTCCATAAATCGCGTAAATATTTTATCCCATTTTCACAATTACGTCACATTTTACAGGCGTTTTTCAATCACGTAAATATTTTTCAACGTTTTCTCAATCGCATAACATTTTTAAATCATTTTCTCAATCGCGTAGTTTAAAAATCACATATTTTAAATACGCGTAAGCTATTTCTACTATTTTTCACTTATAAAATATTTCTTGACATTCCAAATTAAATTTTTTTAAACTTTCCAAACTAAAAACATTATTTGAATATTATATTCTATTTTTCTTACAAAAATTACTCTAAGTAATAATTTAAAGACGTTTTTCCCAAAAATTTGATTTTAATAAATTCTTCTATAGTTAATTTTATTCTTTAACTACGTAAAATATTTCCTTGCTTTCTAAATGACATTTTGAAACATTCTTCAATACTTGCTCATTTTTAATCAATTTTGACAAAGATTTTAGTTTAGAAAATTCACTAAATGATATTTTCTACGTTTTCTTTTTAAAAATTCATTTATTTTATTATAACCATAAAATACACTTTGAAAATTGCTAACATATTTTAAAACTCAAAGGTAAGTATTTTTCAAGTATCTAAAATTTATTTCTTTTCTATACTAGACTTCTAATAAAAATTTGTTTACTTATTTATTTCTTGAAAATCCATTGTAAATGAATTCTTTTAGGTTAACTAACTAGTTTACACTTAGAAAATAATTTTTGGATCAATTAAACATTAAAAGTGTATTTTGGCGAAAATCACCACTTTTATACAAACCATATTTAAAATTATTTTTCATCCATTAAATCATTGAAAAATCCTTTAACTTAATTAAATCAATTAGGTTATTCTTTTAGAAAATGGTTGAGAACATATTGGTTCTCTTTTCATAGTCAAAATCATAAGCTCTTCATCTTGTGTTCTTTGGAACACTTTTGCAAATCTCAACATATTTGCACATCCAACAATAATTATCATAGATCTATGAACATATACATATATTTATGAACACATACCATATATTAAAGCAATAATAAAACACATACCAAATATCAAAGCTATAAACATGCTTGCATGCATAATAAATCACAAATAGAAAAGATAATAAACATGCACACAAAATTAATCACAACTAGAAAAGACAATAAACATGCACACAAAATTAATCACAAAACAAACAACCAAGTGAATGAATCCTTATGGATTCTTCACCACAATTACATCCATTTTCTCACCACCACACATGGTTGATGAGATTAAATCTCCCTCTTACCTATAAGGAAGACAAGATCTCCTTGGACTCCTCCTTAGAAATTTTTGTGTAGCTTCAAGAAAAATCCTAACAAGCTTAAACAAATTATTAAGTCATAAACTATGGATGAAAAAGATAAACCATGGATCAATCATGGCTTAGAACATCAAAAATAAAATTAGAAACAAGAAACAAGAATTTTCACCTTATAGGAAAGAAACTTCAAAGTGATTTTCCAAGCTCCAAATGGATGATTTAGCAAAAACTCACAACTAGAGATGTTCTTAGAATATGGTTTAGATTTAGGAAATGAAGTTGGATGAAATTTTTGATGGATGAAAGTAGAAGAAATGGTGTTGGCCGAATGGTAGGAGAAAAGGGACTTAGGAGTTTTCTTTGGTTTCTTTGGGTAGGAGAGAAATGAAAGGATGAGGTAGAATGAATGAAATGAAATAACAAAGTGAATATTAGTCCCCCCCATCATGCATGGTCGTAGAGCTCAATAAGAGAGCTAGCCATCCTTTTTGACAAAATTGGCTTAATAATGGCCATAGGACACTCATAATGGAGCTTTGTCTCCTTTGTTGACCAACTAAATGCATAATGCATGCATAGATCCAAAAATAGCTATAGGAAATTCTAATCAAAATTTGATTGATTTTTAATAACTTATTTATGCTTAAGTCCTCCTAGTTATGTTTAATTAAAAATTAGTTAGATTCCTTTATTATTTAGTTAATCATCTATTTATTTAGAAACACTAATCTCCTTCTTAATTATACTAACTATAATATGGTAAAAATTAATTAGGTTTTAGTCCATTTAAATATCACTCAAACCCCTTTAGATTAACTTAATTAAGTTTTAGACTAATTATTCAATTAAGTTAGGTTTTAAACTAACTAATCTACTAAGTCTAATCATTTTTGTAGATTTTTAACCTTTTGGTTTAGAATTTTACAAGCCTTTTATGTTGGTAAATTTTTTCCTAAAAGTGGGGCCCACAAACCCAAACGTGGGTCCCACAAAGCAAATGTGGGTCCCACAAGCCAAACGTGGGTCCCACAGATTTTTTCTACTGCACGATAAATATTTTTATTATACGAGAAAAATTCTAAAAATTAAAAGATTGATATATGTATTATTCGGATTGGGTTTAGTAAGATCGCCCACTCCAAATAATCAAACAATATTTTCCTACTAAAATTATTATTTTCTTGACTTTCGGAGCAAATCACACGAAACAATCAAATACATTCTGAAATAGTCAAATTAATTTTATAACACACAGAAATCGAAAAACAAGATAATAAGGGCAAAATCGTAATTAACCAAAAATTGGGGTGTTACAAACTCTCCCCCACTAACGAAATTTCGTCTCCGAAATTTATCGTACCTAGAAAAGATGTGGGTACTTGCTCCCTCATTTTGTCTTCTAGCTCCCAAGTAGCATCTCCCGTTATCTCATTCCATATAACCTTTACCAAAACAATCATCTTCCCTCGAAGTTCGCTTCACTCTCCCGTCCTCAATCTTAACAGGAAGTGTCTCATACGTCAAATTATCTTTCAGTTGTACTTCATCAGGTTGAATGACATGTATTGGATCAGAAATATATTTTCTCAATGAGACACATGGAATACATTATGAAGATTGGATAGAAAAGGTGGTAAAAGCTATCTCGGTAGGCTACGGGACCTATCCGACGAATGATTTGATAAGGTCCAATAAATTTAGGAGTGAGTTTTCTGAATTTGATAACTCTTCCGACACCAGTCGTAGGTGTTACACGCAAAAACACATGCTCACCTTCTTCAAATTCAAGAGGTCTTCTCTGTTTATCAGCATAACTTTTCTGTCTGCTCTGAGTCGTCCGCATTTTCTCCTGAATCATCTTCACCTTCTCCGTAGTTTGTTGCACAAGATCAGGTCCAATGGTCATACTTTCCCCATCTTGATACCAACACAAAGGTGTTCGGCATCGTCGCCCATAAAGTGCTTCATAGGGTGCCATCCCTATACTTGAGTGAAAACTATTATTGTAGGTGAATTCTATTAAAGACAGAAATTCATCCCAACTTCCTTGTTGTTCCAACACACAAGCACGCAATAGATCTTCCAGTGATTGAATAGTCCTCTCCGTTTGACCATCAGTCTGCGGATGATAAGCGAACTCAGACGTAACTTAGTCCCCATGGCTTCTAGTAAGCTTCGCCAAAACCTTGACGTAAACCTCGGGTCTCTATCAGAAACTATACTTGAGGGTACACCGTGAAGTCTAACAATTTCACTAATGTACACCTGGGTTAATCGTTCCAACGAATACTTAATATTGATCGGCAAGAAGTGCGCTGACTTCGTAAGCCTATCAATTATAACCCATATAGAATCATGACCCTTCTTCGTTCTTGGCAATCCGGTAACAAAATCCATCGAGATACTATCCCATTTCCACTCAGGAATAGTTAAAGGTTGTAACATACACCTACTGGTCTTTGATGTTCCACTTTTGCTTTTTGACAAACCAGACAAGACGCCACACGTTCCGTAACATCTCTCTTCATCCTTGGCCACCAAAACATCCGCTTTAAATCTTGATACATCTTTGTCATCCCCGGATGCATACTCAATCTACTAGCATGAGCTTCGTCCAAAATCGCTTGCTTCACTTCGGGATCATTAGGTATACAAATCCTTCCTTTAAATCTTAAGATTCCATCGATCCTTCCTCAACCGTTGCCTTATGACCTTGCTTCAAAAATTCTTTCTCATTCAACAAATATGGATCCTTATCCTGTTTTTCTTTGATTTCTTCCATCAAGTCATTCAAAATAATAACTTTACTTAGACGAATCCTTCCCGGTGCCAATTCCACGACAACCGTAAATCTCTAAACCGGTTGATCAATTCTTCCTCCTTTATCATCATGGTAGAAACACCGATCACCTTTCTACTTAAGGCATCCGCCACCACATTCGCCTTTCCCGGATGGTATTGAAGTTGGAAATCATAGTCCTTCAAGAACTCCAACCATCGCCTTTGCCTCATGTTCAATTCCTTTTGATTGAACAGTATTTTAAACTCTTGTGATCACTGAAGACATTGAACACAGCTCCATACAAAAAATGTCTCCACACTTTCAACGCAAAAACCACTTTGCAAATGAGTTCCAAATCGTGCGTTGGATAGTTCCTCTCATGAACCTTCAGCGTCTGGAAGCATAAGCTACCACATTTCTGTTCTGCATCAACACGCATCCTAACCCTTGGTAAGAAGCGTCACAATACACCTCAAAAGCCTCGTTAGGATCTGGCAAAATTAGTCCTGGTGCAGTCGTCAATCTCTTCTTTAACTCTTGAAAACTTGCCTCACATTCTTTTGTCCAATCAAAAACTTGACTCTTCCTTGTGAGTTGCGTAAGAGGTCCAACTATCTTAGAAAAACCTTCAATGAACCTCCGATAATATCCGGCCAATCCAACAAAACTCCGAATCTCGGTTACCGTCTTCGGCCTCTCCCATTGCAAAATAGTTTCTATTTTCGATGGGTCCACTGCAATACCTTCCTTGGAAATTACGTGACCCAAAAATTGAACTTCTTCTAACCAAAATTCACACTTTGCCAATTTTGCATACAACTTCTTGTCCTTCAAAATTTGGAGAACTATACTAAGATGTTCAGCATGCTCTTCCTTATTTTGGGAATAGATCAGAATGTCATCGATAAAAACAACGACAAATCTGTCTAGGTATGGACGAAAAATCCTATTCATATAGTCCATGAATATTGCAGGAGCATTCGTCACTCCGAACGGCATCACCTGATACTCATAATGCCCGTAACGAGTTCGAAAAGCGGTCTTAGGTATATCCTCTACCTTGACACGAATCTGATGATAACCTGATCGCAGATCTATTTTAGAGAAAATAGCTGCTCCTTTCAGCTGGTCCATCAAATCATCGATCCTTGGAAGTGGGTATTTGTTCTTTATCGTGACCTTGTTCAGCTGACGATAGTCTACGCAAAGACGAGAAGTTCCATCCTTCTTCTTGACTAGTAGTACTGGCGCTCCCCACGGTGAAACACTCGGTCGCACAAACCGCTTTTTCCAACAATTCCTCCAATTGCTTCTTCAATTCCACCAATTCGATGGTGACATCCTATATGGTGCAATTGAAATAGGACCCGCTCCCGGTACCAAATCAATAGCAAACTCGATTTCTCTTTGCGGTGGTAAGCCAGTACATCATCGTGAAAAACTTCGAAAACTCATTCACGATTGGAATAGCATTCACATCTTTTTCACTCTTGACCTCCAAAGAAGACAAAGAAGATGTATCCTTGAGCTCTCCGTCCCTCAACAAAGATTTGACTTTGACGGCGCTTAAAAATCCAGAATCCTCATCCTTAGGAAAAACTAAGGTTTTATTGGCACAATCTAATAGGATATGGTTAGAAGATAACCAATCCATTCCTAATATTATATCTATTTCAACAAGAGGTAAGCAAATTAAATTGACCGAAAAGACTCGATCATTTATGGTAATAGGACAGTTCAAACATACTTTAGATGTAACAACAGCTTGCTTGGCAATTGGTGTAGAAACAATCAATTGAAAACTCAAAGAAGACACAGGCAATTTCAACCGATCCACACAGTCATACGCAATAAATGAATGCGTCGCACCTGAATCATATAGTACAGTCAAAAGATTACCTGCTACGACACCTTCCCCCTGAATAAGATCTTCAGACTGAGAAGCCTCAGCCCCGCTCATCGTGTACACTCGCCCTCCAGATCGCGGCTGAGTAGCACGAACATTGCTCACCACTGGCTTCCTTTCTGTCTGGTTACATTCCCTAGAAACATGTCCGGGCTTTCCACACTTGAAACAGATTGGCCCTTTGATTGAACAGTCTCTAGATATGTGGCCACTCTTTCCACATTTAAAACATCTTGGCGTAAACGCCACGTTTGTACCAACTTTGTTGCCACTAGAACTTCCGCCGATAGATGGACGTTGAGGTTGATTCCCGGTGGTCTCGAATACGGCTTGCGCTGAAACCGGTTGTTATTGTTGTTGTTGTTGCCTCCTCTTTGGAACCTCGTTGGTCCAAAGTTACGATTCCTTGGATCACGTGACGGCTCCAACTCCTCGAGTCGTACACATGTGTCCACCAAAGCATGAAACGGTTCATCCTTAAGGGTAGCACTCCTCGCTTCAACTCTACCCTCAGCCCTTCCTCAAACTTACGACATTTCCACGTATCATTCTGTCGAGTTTGAGCATAGTCTGAGAACTGAGACAAGCTCTCAAATTTAGAAGCATATTCATTGACAGTCATGTTGCCCTGACGTAAACCGAGAAATTCCATCTCCTTGGCATGTTGAGCACTGGCAGGAAAGTACTTTTCCAGAAATACCTCACAGAATACCTCCCAGGTAATTTCAGTTCCCTCAGCTTGTAGTAAGCGTCGGGTTCCTCTCCACCGCTCTCTCAACATCCCCTCTCAAAGATAAATGTAGCATTCGTCACCTTTCGATCATTAGCGCACCCCATTCCTTCAAATATCTTTTCGAGATCTTGGATCCAAAGACTCGCTTTCTCGGATTAAATTCACCTCCGAATCATATGGCGGGTTATTGCGTCTAAACTCGACAAGTTTAGAGCATCGGCGGTCGCATCTTCTTTGTTGAGCCGCTCGTTCATTTTGTTGCGTAATCACCTTCGCCATACGCCGCATAGCCTCAAGAAATTTCTGCAATCATTGGGTCAACATTACGGTTCATGTTTGCACGTGTTCCTCTTCCGCCGACATCTTTTTCTTCAATCAAACAAGACAAAACAAAGTCAGATGTATCCTTTCGGACACCAATCACAGAGAATCACACAACACAAGCAAAAACAGACCCAACCACAACCCCAAAAGACTCTAACTTGGGCTCTGATACCAACTCAAATGTCACACCCTAATAGGGATGTCACATTTTCGAACAATAATAATAACCTCTACCCAAGTTATAAATTATTATGTAATATATAATAATATAAGCTGTAAAAATATTTTTTTTTAACATTATATTATAAAATAAACAAACATAAAATAAAACAAACTATTACATACACACCATAATTATACATATGATTTTGTGTTTAATAGGTACAAATAATTTACATATTATAAACTAGTTAATTAAAACAAGAACCATGTCTCGGTTTAAAGCAAACCATAAACTAGCCCAAGCATAACACTAGAAGTTCGATCCTCCGAAGAATCCTCCTCGGGAAGTTTATCGGAAGACGAAAATACTCAGGTAACATCATACCACGCACGCAATCAATCCATATGATATGGATGATCTCGAGGTTCACCGTCCTCGAATCGGTCACTCGGTTCTTTGCTCCTCGTTGTATTGACAATCCAACAGCTTGCTCCCCTTCCACTTCCTCAACGACTTTACGGAACATAAATAATAATACGTAAAATATATACAAAAGAGGTGAGACAATCTACATCATTACCAAAGATAGCAAGTAAGAAAACGACAAAACATACGGATATAGCGAGTTAAAGCAACAAAATCATGTTAGCACAACATATATCATATCTCAATCAAGTATAAATGTCACGGATGCGAAATATCATAAATCAAATTATAATTATTCACACAAGTGATGCAGATTAAATATGCCATGTACTCGACTCATTCCTACTCCATGGAGCTAAACACAAACATCGAGAGAATGATCCCAGTAGACATGTCCGCACATCAAAGTCGTTGCCTCAACCAGCTATTACACACCAAATACGTCGTGTAAATAGCACACGATCAAATACGTCGTGTGAATGACACACACCAAATACGTCGTGTGAATAGTACACGATCAAACACGTCGTGTACATCCAGCATAGTACCATACAGGTCCCCAATAGATCCCGATTAAGAATAGTATTTGTCGAGATCGTTAGTGTGTGTTTTTCGCTTACCACGGCCCGCAGGAGTACCAACCGTCCACATGTGGAATCTACCGCACACTAACGCCTCCAAGTTCTCCACATGAACACACTACGCCTATCACACCCGCAATACGGTGTAATTCATCTCGTCACCAATCGTCAATTTCAACCAAATTGACATACCACTCTATGTATGTAATGATCCATAATTATAAAAATACCCTCGGTATCACCATGAATCATAATTACATAAATATCCTCATTGTCATCATAATTACGAAATACCCTTCGTATAAAAAAAAAAAGATGTCTCCACTTGACAATACTATTTCCTAACGTGTCCGGATCCACCACTTTGACCCGACAAGAAAATTTACTTGTTTCCATAAATCGCGTAAATATTTTATCCCATTTTCACAATTACGTCACATTTTACAGACGTTTTTCAATCACGTAAATATTTTTCAACGTTTTCTCAATCGCATAACATTTTTAAATCATTTTCTCAATCGCGTAGTTTAAAAATCACATATTTTAAATACGCGTAAGCTATTTCTACTATTTTTCACTGTATAAAATATTTCTTGACATTCCAAATTAAATTTTTTTAAACTTTCCAAACTAAAAACATTATTTGAATATTATATTCTATTTTTCTTACAAAAATTACTCTAAGTAATAATTTCTGACGTTTTTCCCAAAAATTTGATTTTAATAAATTCTTCTATAGTTAATTTTATTCTTTAACTACGTAAAATATTTCCTTGCTTTCTAAATGACATTTTGAAACATTCTTCAATACTTGCTCATTTTTAATCAATTTTGACAAAGATTTCGTTTAGAAAATTCACTAAATGATATTTTCTACGTTTTTTTTAAAAATTCATTTATTTTATTATAACCATAAAATACACTTTGAAAATTGCTAACATATTTTAAAACTCAAAGGTAAGTATTTTTCAAGTATCTAAAATTTATTTCTTTTCTATACTAGACTTCTAATAAAAATTCGTTTACTTATTTATTTCTTGAAAATCCATTGTATGAATTCTTTTTAGGTTAACTAACTAGTTTACACTTAGAAAATAATTTTTGGATCAATTAAACATTAAAAGTGTATTTTGGCGAAAATCACCACTTTTATACAAACCATATTTAAAATTATTTTTCATCCATTAAATCATTGAAAAATCCTTTAACTTAATTAAATCAATTAGGTTATTCTTTTAGAAAATGGTTGAGAACATATTGGTTCTCTTTTCATAGTCAAAATCATAAGCTCTTCATCTTGTGTTCTTTGGAACACTTTTGCAAATCTCAACATATTTGCACATCCAACAATAATTATCATAGATCTATGAACATATACATATATTTATGAACACATACCATATATTAAAGCAATAATAAAACACATACCAAATATCAAAGCTATAAACATGCTTGCATGCATAATAAATCACAAATAGAAAAGATAATAAACATGCACACAAAATTAATCACAACTAGAAAAGACAATAAACATGCACACAAAATTAATCACAAACAAACAACCAAGTGAATGAATCCTTATGGATTCTTCACCACAATTACATCCATTTTCTCACCACCACACATGGTTGATGAGATTAAATCTCCCTCTTACCTATAAGGAAGACAAGATCTCCTTGGACTCCTCCTTAGAAATTTTTGTGTAGCTTCAAGAAAAGTCCTAACAAGCTTAAACAAATTATTAAGTCATAAACTATGGATGAAAAAGATAAACCATGGATCAATCATGGCTTAGAACATCAAAAATAAAATTAGAAACAAGAAACAAGAATTTTCACCTTATAGGAAAGAAACTTCAAAGTGATTTTCCAAGCTCCAAATGGATGATTTAGCAAAAACTCACAACTAGAGATGTTCTTAGAATATGGTTTAGATTTAGGAAATGAAGTTGGATGAAATTTTTGATGGATGAAAGTAGAAGAAATGGTGTTGGCCGAATGGTAGGAGAAAAGGGACTTAGGAGTTTTCTTTGGTTTCTTTGGGTAGGAGAGAAATGAAAGGATGAGGTAGAATGAATGAAATGAAATAACAAAGTGAATATTAGTCCCCCCCATCATGCATGGTCGTAGAGCTCAATAAGAGAGCTAGCCATCCTTTTTGACAAAATTGGCTTAATAATGGCCATAGGACACTCATAATGGAGCTTTGTCTCCTTTGTTGACCAACTAAATGCATAATGCATGCATAGATCCAAAAATAGCTATAGGAAATTCTAATCAAAATTTGATTGATTTTTAATAACTTATTTA
This sequence comes from Ormosia emarginata, assembly GCA_029884605.1. Lineage (NCBI taxonomy): Eukaryota > Viridiplantae > Streptophyta > Magnoliopsida > Fabales > Fabaceae > Ormosia > Ormosia emarginata. The sequence goes on along the minus strand of JAQQTP010000041.1, from coordinate 2,432,025 downwards.
TGCTTAAGTCCTCCTAGTTATGTTTAATTAAAAATTAGCTAGGTTCCTTTATTATTTAGTTAATCATCTATTTATTTAGAAACACTAATCTCCTTCTTAATTATACTAGACTATAATATGGTAAAAATTAATTAGGTTTTAGTCCATTTAAATATCACTCAAACCCCTTTAGATTAACTTAATTAAGTTTTAGACTAATTATTCAATTAAGTTAGGTTTTAAACTAACTAATCTACTAAGTCTAATCATTTTTGTAGATTTTTAACCTTTTGGTTTAGAATTTTACAAGCCTTTTATGTTGGTAAATTTTTCCTAAAAGTGGGGCCCACAAACCCAAACGTGGGTCCCACAAAGCAAATGTGGGTCCCACAAGCCAAACGTGGGTCCCACAGATTTTTTCTGCACGATAAATATTTTTATTATACAGAAAAATTCTAAAAATTAAAAGATTGATATATGTATTATTCGGATTGGGTTTAGTAAGATCGCCCAGCTCCAAATAATCAAACAATATTTTCCCTACCAAAATTATTATTTTCTTGACTTCGAACAAATCACACGAAACAATCAAATACGATTCTGAAATAGTCAAATTAATTTTATAACACACAGAAATCAGAAAACAGTACAATAAGGGCAAAATCGTAATTAACCAAAAATTGGGGTGTTACAATCTCTACCGTTAATTAAATCATGATCAAGTCTTTACCGTCGATTAAATCAACAGTTGATATCAAAGTCTTCAATATTAGAGTTGTTTCCTATTGGTCCATAAAAAATTGTCATAATCACTAATATTGACTTAATAGTATAATTTCTATTTTTATCTGCTAAAACTCCACGAAAGAATATATTTACTGTATTTTTATCGCTCGATAAATAAATATAGTACAAAACACAGTACAAGAAATTTTCTAAAACTATTTCCGGATTCAGGTTTAGTAAGATCCCCCGTCTCCGTCTAAACAGTACAAATTTTTCTATGCGTAGAAAAATTTTCACTTTGCAAGACCCACCTGGGCCCACATATAGCCACCTGGGCCTACATACACTCCCTGGGCCCACAAACAGTAAAAAATTTCATAATCATCCACAAAAATCACAATTATTAGAAAACGCACAAACATCAAATCAGATTACGTAAAATAATTAAAACTTAAGAGTAATAATTAAATTACGTAAAATTTTCTCTGGTCCAAAAATTATTATTTTCCTGACACGGAGTAAATCACTCAAAACGATCAAATACGTTGATGGAATAAATAAAATAATTTTACAGTGCATAGAAATTACTAAACAGTAAAATTCTGTTAACTGTCAAAATTACTGTTTAAGAGATAGGAAATTTGGGGTGTTACAACTAACATTTGTATATGTCTTTATATATTTATCCAAATAAAATTTGGAAAGAATCATACAAAATCTATAAATCTTTTGTGTGAAGATAATTTTTCAAGATTTAATTTTCGTCTTTTCGAGTCTCCTCCCTCCTAAAGAAATTCTTATGTCTTCCCGGTAGAAGGATTTTTCTTCCATTGAGAAGATGACAACAATTAGATTGGAGTTATGCTGTGCAGCCCAACTTATTATCTCCAAGATTTGCCCGACTTCACAAAAAAAAGGTTAATTTCTTGGGTCAAATGCACTTTGTCACCATGATTTATTAGCTCTTTTGCATTTTCCACCTTGATTTATTTAATTCAGCATATTACATCCTAATCTAATATCAGCCATTGCAATCATCTCTTTTTTATTATTATTATTATTAAAAGCAATTATTATTAAATATAGAATATCAAAAATACCCTTATCCTCTTCTTTTAATTTTACCTTAAAACAATATCCATGAAAGTGTTCATTCAGCAAAACAGATACTAAGCAAGGAGAAAAACACATGATCTTTTGGTATAAAGCGAAAACAGACCCAAAATTTAACTTGTGAGGGGGTCAATTATAAAAGTTAGGATAAATATATATATTTTAGTCTTTTAAAGATATAATTGACATTACGTTTGTATGGTTATATATATATATATATATATATATATATATATATAAGAACATCAAATTGATCCTTAGATGGTTACTAATGTCATTAGGTTCGTCCACTGATAGATAAATTTAGTGGGACTTGAAGAACTTGTTTGATAGTCTTGATTGACATTGAAGGACCATTTTGTTATCACTAATAAATAGAGGACCAGTATGATGCTAAGTATATATTTGGAGGATCAAAATGTATGTTTACTGTAAAAGTTAATATATTTTAATAAAAGTTTCGTAGCTTGAAAAATAAATGTATCATAAATTTATCAAAGTTGAACACAATGCTCTTAATTTGTGTGTATCTTTTTTAGTAAAAACTTATTTTATTTATTTGTTTATTCAGTGGACCAAATAACTTATAAAAATACACACTTATTATTCTAACGACTACTTCAATTTTTCTAGTAGGGGCCAAATACAAATTAGTGCAAAGGCCTATATATTTAACATGAAATATATTTAACATGAAAACCTATTGCATGTAATCAATAAGAAAGACAAATTTTGGGGGGCGGGGGACATGCTCGCCCCACTCTAAATCCTTCCTTGTGTAAAAGGGCATGAGTTACAGTGTTTGCCCCTCCAAAAATGTGGCTAAAATCCACTTGCCACTCCCTATTGACCAAGCTTCGGAATTTGACACAATGGAGAGTGCTGGGTGTCTGGCATCAGAGCAAGAATGAATAAGAGATAGAGCACACTTAGAATAAACCGGTACCATAACTAATCTACACCAAGATCCCAAGCTAAAGCAATACCAATCAAATACCCCTAATCTTTGGGCCTTGGATCATATCAAGGGAAGAAAGGAAGAATAAGAGAGAGTGATAAACTTTGAAAAATCTTCAAGCTTCACAGGTGCTTGAAAATTTTTTACAACCCTTCTTACACTTCAAGGATCATCCACCTCTACGTGTATAAGTCTCTTTGTTTCCTAAAAGGATCCTCCACCCTTACAAGTGTTTACAACAAAAATTACAAGATACACTCTCTCAAAGAGTAGATATACAACTTAAAAAATAAATGAATAGAAGAATTTTTCAATGAAAAACTCAAAATATGATTTTGATGATTTAATGATTAAATCAAGTATTCAAGAGTTTCTTGAGATGTAAATGCTTCAATATCCACTTATATAGAGAGCCCAAGTGATAAAATAGCCATTGGTAGTGTTTAGAAATGATTTCTTATGAAAACTAGCCGTTTATAACCGTTGGGAACACATTATGATGCGTGATAATAGATGATTTAAGTGGATAATCAATTATTGACATGCAATAATCGATTATCGTACCGTGTTTTCAAAAACTAGCTTTAAATGATCATAACTTCTTTATTTCTCATCTGTTTTAAACAAATGACCTCTCATTGAAAAAATCTTGAGTCTATTTTCATATGAAGCAAGTTTTAGAATAAAATACAAAGTATTTTGAAAGTTATGATCAAAAGAGTAACTAAAAATCAGCTTTTCAAAACTTAAACTTGACTATTTTTTTATAGTTTTGAATTGCCACAATGACTAGCTTTCCAAAACATGTTTGTTGGACATTTTAGCATGTAAGAACCATTTGTAAAGATTTTAAAAAATATTTGAGCTCTTTTCTTGTAAAACTTTTATCTTTACATGGGAGAAAGCCTAAAAAGAATACATATCAATTCTAGTCCTTAGGCTTCTTGATGTAATCCAAACTTCCAAAAAATTTCTTCTCTTCAAATCTTGCAAATGCTTAGAACATCTTATCATTCTCATTCTTCTTGAGTTGAACATAATTGTAATCTTTTTGCTTTCTTGTTACAATGCTCACTCTTTGTACTTGAACTATCCTACAAAGTATTGCTCACTTAAAACAAGCATAGTTAGTCTAAATTCATAATTCAATATCTTCATATGCATGATTCATAAATATATAACTTTAGTTAGTCTAACATGCATATAAGCCTCTCATAAACACATTCAAATAAGACATCTATCAATTACTAATAGATATGCTCTATATAAGATGTAACAAAGAACACTTTATACATTTTCATTTAAATAGAGTCAAATCCAATATTAATTTAATACAACTTATATAACATATTATTGGATACATTATATAAAAGATGCTATAAAGAATATGCATGATTCTTATATGAAATATAACAAGATGAAGTACATGATTATGCATGATCTATTATAATCTATTAAGCCCATCTATGTAACATAATCATCATTCTTTTTGTCTTGTATTTGTCATCATCAAAATTTAACATATTAAACTATTAGGGTAAACTTATTTCCACAAAAAGGATTCTTACTTAATAAAAAAAAAAATTAAATTACATATATATCCTATATTTCTATTATAAGACAAAAAAGATAAGGACTCTATTAGAAATCTAATGTCATAACTAATCTCTCCGCTCTATTTTAATTTTTACCTCTCAAATAGGGGAAGAGAATTCTCTTCTTTTATTTTTTTTTATATAAACACTCAAATAAGGAGAGATATAAGTCCCCTTTCATTCCTTCCCTTCTCCTATTGCCCCTTCCCTTCTCTTTCCACCCCTTTTCAACTCCCAAACATTCAAGTTTATGAGAATGACATTACAAGAAATTTGCAAAATAGCGAAAGAATTTTGCGAAGAAAAATTTCTCTCGCTAATTCCTCCATAATTAGCGAGGGAATTGAGAGGAATTAGTAAGGAAATTCTGAGCCCTCGTTAAATTTGAAAAATAAGTTTGAGGGAAAAATGACGAATTAATAGCGAGGGAATTGCGAGAAAATATTTTTCCTCGTTAAAATTAGTAAGAGAATTGCGAGATATAATTTTTCTTGCTAATTTTAACGAAGAAATTGTGAGGGAATATTTTCCGTCGCTGAAAGCTTAGTTTTTAACTTTGTAAATCTTTACCCGCCTTCCCACTCTGCCATTTTCATTCTCAGCGTCTCTTCTATTTCCTATTTTGAACCCTAGCCGCAGCTCAGCCGCACGCCTCATTCCTCTCTCTTGCTGTTCACCCTCGCTGCTCGCTTGTCCGCTCCCTCCATCCTCTCGCTTGCTCGTCTGCTCCCTTCGTCCTCTAGCTCGCTCGTCCGCTCGCTCCGTCCTCTTGCTCGTCCACTCGCTCGTTCGTCCTCTGCCTTCTCTCTCGTTCGTTCGCTCACGCCCTCTCGCTGGTTTGTTCTCGCTGATGCTCATCTAATCTATTCTTCCTTCTTTTCTGTTTCTTTTATTGTCATCTACATATATACACTTGCAGCAAAAATAAAAAAATAAAAGGATTATCAGTATAGGTGAGAGATTTTAACATATGACAATTTGTTTTTCCTCTATGTACTAGGTGTTGATTCAACTTAGAGATATACTAGATCGAGTTGAAGATGAAATTCTCCTTTATCTTTTTCATTTTCTTTTCTAATGGATGCTTTACATATTTATGTGTTTAATTTTCTTGTTGCACTGGTGTTGTTCTGAGTTATCAATCTGTCGAGGTAGATAGTATGAAGAAATTAGTGGCTGATATCCAAAGGCTTCCCAATGCAAGAACGTTTGCCCTTGGTATGCAGAAATTGCTTGGTATGTGAGCAGATGAGAAGTCAGAAGAGCTCATTTTTAGTTCTGATGTCAAAGTATTTGGTACCAAGGTTACTTCAGATACTGTAGATAAACTCCCAGAACAGATGAGAAGGGCATTTAGAATTGAGGCAGTTGGACTTATGAGCTTGTGGTTTAGCTTTGGTTCAAGTGTCCTTGCTCGTTTTGTTGTTGAGTGGGAATCTGGTAAAGAGGGTTGCACAATACATGTATCACCTGACCAACCTTGTCCTCATACCAAGGTTTGTTTATTTCTCTTCAATTGATTGCTATTTGTTTCTTGTCTTTTTTCCCCCCATTTTGTTTACTTTGGTGTCAGTAATAGAGCATACTCTTCTATCATTCTTTGGGATATTGATAATTATGTGAAATTAGAACAATATATGCATGCTACGTTACTAGTCGTGATTGTTGGCTTCAATATGTTTTCTTGGTTCACTGTGTTTGTTATTTCCCCCAATTATTCTTGGATTTTTTTCCCTTTTCATGAGGATTAATAAACATGATTCTGCAAAGGTATTATTCTCCTTTGACTGTAGCTGGTCCATTTCTAATTTAATCTGATTATTCATACTACCTTTTGGGTGAAATTACTGTAGAACACCTTTCTTTTGCTTTGTCAGCTGATTATGCAATATAGACTAGAAAATGCATTAAATTAGTTTAATTGTTATGGTTATTTCTGCTGATGTATGACAACTAGTGTCATGTTTCTGAAGGAATTTGTCAAGCTTGAACCTGGGTGGAGAGATATCAACGACTATTGGTGATTTAAGAAACTTGCAATCCATGTATGTTTCATTATGTTAGGGTTTATCGATTCATTATCTTTATCTTATATTAGACTTTTTATATTTAATTTGAATTATGCATTTCCGGCAATGACAGAGACCTGTAGGGGAACAAACTAACTGGTCAAATTCTAGATGAAATTTGGAACTATGCTGCACTTATTCATCTGTATGGACTATGCTATCTTGTTTCTATTTTTACTTATCTGCATGTTGTCCTTGTTATACTGTGCTGGAGTGTCCCTGTGACATATGCTGATCACATTTTTTTCTCATGTAATTTGGAAGAGATTTGTCTGATAATCAGCTATATGGTGATATACCTTTCTCCATATCAAAGTTAAAACAACTTGTGTTTCTGTAAGTTTGAAACCAGAATTTGGCATTCGATGTGTTTCTTTTAATATCAACTATATATCTTGAGTGTGTTTGAATTGTTTCTTGCTCTTGAATCATTGAGCTTTGGTAGTTACTAAATATTGCATAATTTGTTATAAAACTCAACAGCAAGGCCCAATTTGTTTTATACGCAATGCTAGAATGATAGAGAAGAGAGAAGGAAGGAGAGAAAGAATGAGAAAAAAAGAGAGGGGGTTGCATGCCATAGTTAGAGGTTGAGTTTGGTCTTGAGCTAGAAGGGAAAAATGATCTAGATGATGAGACCTTATGTTTTGAGCTAGGTTGGGAGGGAATTGGTGAAGCCTCAGGTAGTAAAATTTTCTTAGATGCATGAGTTGGAATGAGAGATTGTTGGGAGGTAGAAGATCAAGTAGAAGCTGCTGTTAAAGTCAACCTAGGAAGCTAACTAGATCATCTTAACAAGTAAGAAACTAGTTGCTAAAGAACCAGAGGAATCAAGGCTGAATTTGTTGCAAAGGCTGTAGCATTTCTCTTTCTTTGGGAAGGATCTTGTGAAGGTAGCTAGCAGAGAACAAGTTTTAATTCATGAAATTTATAAAAATTTTCTCTGCATGTTCTGGTTGCTACTTGATGTTCTCGGTATGTGCATGTTTACCATGCTAGAATGGAATGAAATTACCCAAAAGAGGGTTTAAGTTCTAAAACTGGTCAATTGTTCCCTCTAGGGTGCTAGAACTGAAATACATATAGTTTAGCTCCAGAACTGTAGGGAAGATTAGTTTTCTGCATATTAGATTATGGAATATTAATTCCCTAGAAGCACTTGTACTCTTGTAAAGATTTATGTCAAATTCATGAGCTAGCTACGATGATAAATTTCTATCTTATAAGTGAATTTCCATGACTAGCTAATTTCCAAGTTACTGAGAGAAGTTTGAAGGAGAATTTCAGATCTTATAGTGGCCGTGAAATATATATGTTACTGTTAAAATGTAGAACAATGAAGTCATGAGTCATGCTATAGTTTTGTTAATGTTGATGTGTACCAGAGGTGCATATGTATAAGGTAAATGCAATGTATGTAAAACTATGACGCAGACTTGATTCTTGGTAATAAATGTCATAATCATAATGGTAAACACATTATTCAATCAGGAATGCTCAATGGACCATGTGACTGACAACTCACAATGCAACAAGGGTACCAAAGTTCTTACTCCATGGAGCTAGACATAAACATTTTCGGAGTGAATGACCAAGGAGTAACGCCAGTGTATCGTTAGCCTTAAAAATATAGTGTGCTCATCTCATAAAAACATTTGCGCAAAATGGCTCACACATGGCACCTCAACAGTTGATCGCGACATAGGACATCATCTCAGGCAGGATCGTCGGTGTGTTGCATTGGTCTATCCCACGGCCCCAGTGGAGCTACCACTGTCTATTGTGAGACACCCATACCCCGACGCCCCTAGGGTCAACAACATATGACACCTACGCTTAGTCTATTCGCACCCGCACAAAGGTGTTATTCAAACTCCTAGGCAACATAGCCTTCTCAACAATGTCCCACGGACAATACGCATGCATGATGACACAATGTCCAATCATGTAATGTTTATCAACGATGCATTTAGTATAAGCCTTTCCTCAATGGCACATAAGTAATATTCAATGTCCAACATGACATATCAACAACACATTTATTCAAAACATTGCCTCAATGGCACATCATCATCCTTATCTCATTGAGCACTACATCAATAATTCTCAGCATCAACATGCATTTCTTATTACACATATACCACAATTTCCATAATCATGGATCCAAGGATTCCATATTCAAAATCATTTCTTCCCTATTGGGGTGAATGCACATTTCTATCACAATTTAGTAAAGTAAAACAATCCTTGAATCCAGGGTTTTTAGGTTATGTTTGAGTTTTAAAGGATAAAGAACTATAATCTCAATCATTTCCAGCTCAAAAATCTCATTTTTGGTCTTGGTAATCGATTACAGCACCCTTGTAATCGATTACCTGAGAAACAAAACCTCTGTAATCGATTACAATCTCATTGTAATCGATTACGTGATTCCCAAAATCATGTTTCGTAATTTCAAGGCACTAATAATCGATTACACAGCCATGGTAATCGATTACCATTTGGACAGAACCTCCGTAATCGATTACCCACAAGTTGTAATCGATTATGTGATTCCCAGCAGCACCATTTCGTGACATCAGAGGCTTGGTAATCGATTACACTCCTCTTGTAATCGATTACAAGCTAAACAGAATCTCTGTAATCGATTACACACCAGATGTAATCGATTACCAGATTTCCAGAATCACGATTTTGTATCTTTAAGAGCTTGTAATCGATTACAAGCCTCGTGTAATCGATTACCACACGTAAGTTTGCAGAAAAACAGAGTTCTCAGGTCCCCTAACTCAAACCAAATCATTCCTTATCATATTTAATCAACAAGGTATTCAAATACAGCTTCAAATTATACAAGAGACATCAATAAATCATACAAACTCAATAAAATACATTATCATCAAGAATAACATAAAAATGAAAGAACTTTATACATAAATACAAAAATCAACAACAATACACATACAAGACATTCCCTTACTACCAAGGTTGGTTGAAGAGGATCATCTCCCTCTTACCTATATAGAAAATAACACAATGTGCCACTCCTTCTTGTCTTAGATTTTCGTTTTTCCTCCTTCAAGAAAAACTCCAATGTGAGTGATCACCACAATGTTCACTCAAGCCATGAAAAATAGGTTCTTGGTCACCAAGGTGGCCAAGAGAAAACGAAAATAGAAAGGAAATGGAAGAAAGTTGAAGACTTTACCTTAAAGCTCCAAGCTTTAGCTTTAATGGTGGAAGAGAAATGGAAGAAGAAGAAGAAGAAGAACCAAGAGATAACCAATAAGGAGAACAGTCTTGGAATGGTGGAAGGAACAAGAAAATATGATTTGTTAGGCAATAAGGAAGTTGGTCACCAATGTGATGGTTTGTGTGTGTGTTCGGTGGAGAGGAAGAAGAAGAGAGGAAGAGAGGAGGAGAAATGGGTTTAGAGGAATGAGAGTGAATATTAAGGCAATGGAGGGGTAATATTTGGGCTTCCCCCTTGTAGTTCTAATAGAAGAGTGGAAAAAAGGAGAGAAAAATGTGTTGTAAGGGAAATTGCTAGGAAGCTTCCCATAACAAGCTGAATTTAATTTAATCTTTCTTTTGAAATTAAAACTAATAGATGTGATACAAAAATTAGATTTTTAATAATGTGATAATATTTTTAATACACGTTATTATTTATTGGACAATAGTTATAGTTGGTAGAAGTCGGTATTAACAAATCGACGGATAAATTCTTCACAAGAGTTTTATCATTTTATCTCGTTAAGATTTCTCGAAAAATGTGAAACCTTGTAAACTGTGTCCGGCCTCGGGTTTAGTAAGATCCCCCGTCGACGTTTCCATAGTTCAAGATTCTCGGAGAAAATATCTCATTTCTCTGGTTATGCTCAGTATGCACGTAAAACGAAAAATATATTAAAATATTCTGCGCTCTCAGAAAATTCCAAGAAAATTCCAGAAAATCATAAATATTTTTAGAATAAATTCTGATAGTAGAAAAGTAAATTTTGGGGTGTTACATCATCAACCCAGAAGCCAACCCAAAAACAACCAAACAAACAGACTAGCTCGGACTATGCTGTTGCTATCCCAGCATACCCAATCCAAGTCCTACAGGCCTTCCAACAGCAAGGTCTCACCAAACTACCAAAAGAATCTTGGGCCGACATTGCTGCTCAAGAGGATCTTGAATACCAAATTCAAGCCCAGAAAAACAAGGAAATTGTTGTCAATTCCCCCAGTAGACAAATATCCATGTCCAAACCTGTCCAAACCCAAACTTCTCAGAATGAATATTTTGAAAAAGAAACCACATGGCCGGTCTTCCAAATGGAACCCAGTATCTTTCATGTCAACCCAAACATCGCAGCCTTAAAGATTTTCCCAAAAGGTCTTTTGTTCAAACCTGAAGCTCCCTATAAAACCCACGAGTTTTATGAATTTATCCTTGTTGACACTGGTTCTGTTTCCATCAGACATTATAAAGACGAGAAAATTCAGGACCAAGATATCATTGACTATTCTACTTGTCAAATTTTAAACTTCATTTCTCCAGGTGATTGGGGTAACAATCTGTATAAGCCAAGAGCTTTTTCTCATCCTCATCAGTGGTAGTCTCTTCCTCATCATCATCATCCTCCTCATCAGCAGCCATCGGTGCATTAGCTCTGTCATGAATTGGATCCTGATGTTGCTGTCAGAACCCAACATAATTTCGAGGAGGGAGGTGTGGTATGGGGAAGTCATCGGTGGAAACTTGTAGGCGCTCTGCTAGCCACTTGATTGTCTCCACGGTATAAGCTTCCATGGCAGTCAGGCGCACAAGCTCATTGCACAAGTAATCAAGTGGGGGAGTACGAGCTGTCCTGGGGGCACTCCTAGCCTGTTACTGCCTAGCATGCACCGCGACTGGACCTTGTTTTAGCTATTGAATAATTCTATCATTAAGAGGCTGTTTAACATCAACAAGCTCCTCATGAGGCCCCCACTGAACTTGATGCCGACTGCAAAGTATGTGGATGAGAAAAAGGAAGAAGAGGCTCTTGGACTCCTAGATTGACTTAATCTGCTGATGGATGATCAGCGCAACATCAATGGAGCGGTGCTTAAGAATGGAATAAATCATAATGGCCTGATCTCTAGTCACCTCGGATATATTGGCAGAAGGGATGATTTGAGTGCTAATGAAGTCATACCACACACGGGCTTCTGAAGTCAAGCAAGAACGGGGGAAATACCTTGGTCGTTGATCCTGGACACCAAGGATCCACATCACAGATTGTGCCTCCGGGGTGCAGATTCGAGCACTAACAACATCAAGGTCGATTCCTTCCTTTGGTCCCATTTGGAGGAAATTGGTGTATTCGCATATTTCCAGGGCAAATAATCCCAAGGTTGCCCTTATGGTCTCAACAGAACAGGAGACCTGGTGATTGCGCACTGTGACTTTTGAAGTCTGGGGGTCAGTAAATACATCATTTGCATAGAACTCGCGAACAATAGGCAGAATGGCAGACACTGGTTGTTTGACAAATATCTTCCATTTGTAGTGTTGGATGGTCTGCTCGAGCTTTTGGTGAATAACCTTCTTGAAGCTGAATCCCCTCTCAGAAATTACCCTCTTGGAAACCAGTTTGCAATATCGCTATTGGGCAGCTGCTGAAATGAATTTCCGTCTATCAAACTCAGTAGTGGGAAAATGCTCCCTGCGACGCTGGCTGGTCTCACTCTTTTGATGTTTCAGAGGCATGATGGCAGCAAGAATAGAGTACCTGTTTATGTAAAAAAAGAGACGCATAGTGAAAACAAAGAAATATGCGAACAAAAAGACAAAGCATTTAAATTAAGTACAAAGCATGGTGGCATATGTAAAGCATGGTAAAAAGAGCAAAAAGCATAGCCACCAAAGCAAAAAGAAGAACATGATTCAAAACCTGTAGGAACTAGCAAATAAGGAAGAGAACGCTGCGACGTGCACTTGATCCACCACGGCGTTCAAACCAACCCAAGAACGCTGCAACGTGCATGAGCTTTCTGAACAAAAGGCACACACTCAAAATACCAACCCCTAGAGCATTGAAAGCTCACATAATACACCCCAAAAGCAACCCAAAATGCATATGATCTCACAGAAATCAAGCCAAATTAACTTCGAAAAGGGAGAAAATTCAAATAGAATGGAAAGTAAATTGTGAATTAGAAGAGATCAAGTGAGAGAATGGGTTACTTGGAATGAGAATGGGGGTAGGGATTTGGAGAAAATGCAAGAAATCAACAAGGTAAGATAGAAAGAAGGTTAGGGGAAGGCAGAAACAACCAGAAAGGGGGAATAGGGTTTGTGTTTTAACACAAACCCTATTTCGCTTTTATTAAAGCAATGAGCAACGCGCCGCGACATACAGCTTGCTACGCCGCGGCTCAATTGTTAGTGAAATGCACGTTTCACTTTTTTTTTTGGATAAGCACTGAGATGCAATTGGTACGCCGCGGCGTCATACTCGCAACCAACTTACCCTGATAACCTGAGAGCAAAATGTCGCGGCGTGACATTGGTGTGCTGCGGTGGTAAACTCTCAAGCATCTGACCCTGATGGCACACTGCGGCATGAGAAGCCAGTTTGCAAATTTCTGCAGCAAAAATGATATGGCAGCTACCACTGTTGCCCAAAAGTCCCCACCCCCTGTAAAAATAGTCCAGCTAATTAAATCATTAAATGTGTAACCAAAATAGCATGAAACATCAAAATCAAAGTATCTAAACACTAGACTCAAAATGAAAGAATCAAGAGAAAGGGTGCGTTAAATTCAAAATGGCCCCTTTTAGTTCTGATATCTGAAAATCATGAATTTTATCTTGTAGGAAAGCTAAGAGGAAGCTCTACAACTTTGATGAAGAGCTCGAAGCTCGAAGTCCGATTCAGATGTCTAAGGGACCTAAGTTTACATGGAAGTCAGAATACGGGTTCTGTCAGTAGAATCCGAACAGTGTGCACTCATAAAATCATATCTCAAGATGTAATAATGGAGATGGGCTGAAATTTGGACAGTGGATAGTCAAGATCCAAATAAACAACTTTCATGAAGAACACATTTTCAGAAAAAGAAGTCTAGTAGGTCATTTTGAGCTTGCAAGTCGGAACAGAGGTGCTGAAGTTGGGTTTGAGCAACCTACGGTATTTGGGACATATCTTGGGCTTAAGGAAGCCAAATTGGACGAACCAGCTATCCATTTTATAGCCAAGACAAGGATCTACAACTTTCATGAAGAACACTTTTCGTGGTTCTGAAGTATAGTGGGTCGTTTTTGGCTTCCAAGTCAGACACGAAATTTTCGTCCTCAACCACCCACTCATCCATCCACTAATCCACTCATCCATCCACTAATCCACTCATCCACTCATCCACTCATCCACTAACTCACCCATTCATCCACTCATACACTAATCCAACCACTTAACCACTCCACCCACTCATCCACTAATCCATCCACTCATCCATCCACTCACCCATTCATGTCCATAATTTCCCACTCACCAAAAGTCCTTTGGCATTTTTCACTAATTCAACCACTCAACCATTCCACTCACTCATCCACTAAACCAATCCACTAAACCAACCCACTAATCCATCCACTCAAACACTCCACTCACTCACCCACTCATCCACCCACTTCCCTTTGTCATTTTGTTACCTTAGACTTCTATAAAAGGCACCATTTATCATGAACAAGATGTAACTCTCCTTCATTTTCTCTCTTAGTTTCTTGTTTCTTCATAGTTTCTTCTTGTTTCTTCATAGTTTTTCTTGTGATTTCTTTCTAGCTATGTGTAACTAAACCTCCCTTGGTTAAGGGGTGATGAAACCGCTAGTATTAATGTTGTAAACTTTGCATATTTGATTATTTCAACACGATTATGTTTTTATTCATATATTTACGAATCTATTGTTGGTATGAAGGTTTTTGTACTTGTTCCTACTTTCAAAGTAGTAGATCTAGGTTTATTATGCTTGTGATTGCGGTAGTAGATCTAGTGGGATGTATGATGTTCATGTGGGTATAATTATCTTTGTGCTATTTGCAGTTATAAAAGTGGTAGATCTGGGTTTATTATCTTGTGATTGCGGTATTAGATCTAGAAAATATATGTTCTAAGTAATTTAATCCGGTGTGTGATTAGACCTTAGTGTAATTGGTTTTCTAAATCTTAATGCAATTGTTGGATAGTTGTAAGAAGCGGTTGCTTTATGACTAATCGGTGATTAGGAGTTGATTTGAGCGGTTGCTAAATTGGCCAACACGTAAGGAAAGCAGAGATTTAATATCACATTGCATAAAAACATAATTGAGCATGTTGGAATAAAAAGGATATGTGGATTTACATTATCATATAAATCTAGTGGTGGATTCAATCTCTTAACCAATTTTCTTATATTGTTGATTTCAGTTTGTTTATTGTTATCTTTGAAGGCATTCATTGTTCATCAAAACTCCAAAACCCCTTTTCTTGTTTATTGTTAATCGAGTCTAAATTGGGAATTGTTTAATAGTGTTAATTGAATTGGTTCTCTGTGGATCGACCCTTACTAACTACAACTAGTTGTAAGGTTTTTATTTTACAGTGGGCGACAAGCTGATTTTTATCTTAATTTTAATCACTACATCCATACGCATCGTCGAATTTTGGCGCGTTCTTGGGTGAACCAATTTTTTCAATTACACTATTAATTTATTTCCTATTTTTATTCTGTTTTTTTATTTTATTTTATTTTATTTTATTTTTAATCTTTCTTTACGAGTGTTTTGTAGGTGTTGATGTCCTTTGAAGGAGTAGACGAAGGATTGCTAAATTTGAGGAACTATATTGATCAACTCACTTCACATCCTCAATTTCCCTTCCATCAGGCTAACTTCCACTCACACTGTGACATTGAAGTTTGCCCGTTACATTGATCTATCAAGTTCGGAGACATTTGAGCCATCGAAATATCTGAAGAAGTGACAATGGCGAGAAAACACTTTAAGGGCATTGGGTGCTCCAGGATCTAGATCAACGACCTCTTTGCATAGACATTCTTGAAAATGAAGAGGCATTTGAATTGAAATCGGTTTAATCCATCTCTTGCCATCTTTCAATGGATTACCGGAGAGGACCCCAACAAGCACTTGAAGGAAATCCATGTGGTATGTTCTAGCATGAAACTGCGAGGAATTCATGTAGAGCAAGTCAAGTTGAGAGCTTTTCCATTCTCATTGAAAGACTCGGCTAAGGAGTGGCTTTACTACTTGCCACCGGATCCATCCAATCATGGCGGGACATGGCCCGAACTTTCCTAGACGGATACTTCCACGCCTCAAAAGCTGCAACAATCGGAAAAAAGAAATCATGGTATTCAACAAAGGCATGGGGAATCACTCCATGACTCTTGGGAGAGATTTAAGAAGCTATGTTTCAGTGCCCTCATCATCAAATAAGTGAGCGACTTTTAATTCGGTATTTCTATGAAGGCTTACAAGTGATGGATCGCAACATGATTGATCTTTGCTAGCGGAGGAGCATTGATTGATAAAACTCCTCGAAGCTAGAAACTTGATCTCGAAGAATGGTACATTGCCAATACTCAACAATTCTACTCTAGAAATGACAACTTTGGAGTAAGAAGCGATGAAAGAAGTAGAGACAACCGGTATATATCGACAAATGACTCGATTATTTGCTATGGTTCGGCGGTTAATGGATTCGGGTAAAGCACCGATTCATGCTTGTGGGATCTGTTGTTCATCTGGACATCCCAACGATATGTGTCCCACTCTCCAAGAAGACACAAATGAGGAGGTAAGAAGCGATGGGGGATATCTTTGGACTTTCAAAAAATTACAACCCTACTCAAACACATATAATCCGGGTTGGAGGGATCATCCAAATTTCAGCTATGCAAAGCAACCTCAAAATCAACCTCCGACTTATGGACCTCCGGGATTCCAACAAAGGCAAGTACCTTTCCCTCGAGAGACGCAGCAAAGTTCAAGCTCCTAAGCAATCGAGCCTTCATTAGAGGAGCTAGTAAAACAAATGGCCACTAATAATTTGCGGTTCCAACAAGAAACAAATGCAACTATACAAAGTTTCAAACAAGAAACAAGACGCAATCAATAACTTGCGAGAATCGGATAGGGCGGTTGTCCACGAGAATTCAACAAGTTTCAAAGCCAAGCTTCGGGAAACTACCTCACGGCGGAGAAGTGAATCAGGGAAAATGCTAGTCTTTGTCACATTGAGAAGCGGAAAGACGATGGATGAGCCTACCTCTCTTCCACCAATCATTCAAGAGAAGGATGAACCACCCAAAGAAGCAAATGATAAGGGGCAAACTTCCAAAACCCTAAGGTAAGTATTTATGAACCCCTTCCTAAATATGTCACTAAAGCTCCTTTTCTAGTAGGTTGGTTAAAACCAAGAAAGAAGAAGCGAGAAAAAGAAATACTTGAGACTTTTAGGAAGGTAGAGGTTAATATCCCTTTGTTAGATGCCATTAGCGGTACCTAGATATGCAAAATTTACGAAAGAATTATGCACTAACAAGAGGAAGTTAAAAGGAAATGAAAAGGTCCAAGTGGGAGAAAATGTTTGTTTGTAATTAAAAAGAAACTCCCACCAAATGTAAGGACCACAGCACATTCACCATTCCATGCACTATAGGTAACACAAGGTTTGAAAGGGCAATGCTTGATTTAGGTGCATCTATAAATGTCATGCCATATTCTATTTATGCATCTTTATACTTGGGTCCTTTGGAACCTCTTGGTGTTGTTATTCAATTGGTGATAGATCTAATGCATACCCTAAGGGTGTGGTTGAAGATGTTTTGAGTACAATTGAATGAATTAGTGTTTAAATGGAGACTTCTATGTTTTGGACATGGAAGAGGATGAGTCTCCCAAATCTGCTCCTATCTTGCTAGGAAGACCATTTTTGAAGGCTGCCGCACGGACAAAAATTGATGTGCACTCGGGAATTCTAACAATGGAATTTGATGGGGAATTAATTAGATTCAATATTTTTGAAGCTATGAGATACCCAGTGATGTGCACTCTGCTTGTTTAATTGATTCTTTTGATCCTTTTGATTCTTTAATTTACTGCGACTTTTGATCTTGACCATTTTGATGCTCTTGATACAATTCTAACTCATAGCTTAGATGTACGGGAGGAAAAGAAGAAGAGTGAAGAAGAGCCATGGAGTGAAGACATTGATGAAATTGTTCTTTGCCTTACAAGAGCTCTCTTCCACTCCCGAAAGAGCATGAGGTAACTTTTGTTGATTTACACATTACTGCTTGATATACCTCAACCTTACATTGTGCGGGCACACTGAATTGGGCCCAGAAAGCACTACACAGATCATCTTAAATACATCTTCTTGGGGAGAAGGACACCGCTCCGGTAATAATTGCAAAGTCACTCACCCAGAGCAAGAAGAAAAAGCGGTAGTAGCTTTTTTGCGGGAACATAAGACAGACCATTGGTTGGTCAATAGGCGATATCAAGGGTATTAGTCCCTCCGTTTGTATGCACGGGATATTAATGGAGGAGGATACTAAACTGTGAGAGACCCTCGGCGGAGATTGAATCCTCCCATGATGGAGGTTGTGAAAAAGGAGATCTTGAAGCTCCTAAGTGTGGGGGTGATCTACCCCGTTTCGACGACAAGTGGGTAAGCCCGGTCCGGGTAGTACCAAAGAAATGCGGAATTCTTGTGGTAAGAAATGCTGAAAATGAGCTTATTCCCACTAGGTTACGAGACGGGGTGGCGTGTTTGTATTGATTACGGGAAGTTGAATGCCGCCACGAGAAAAGACCACTTTCCTTTACCTTTCATTGATCAAATGTTAGAAAGATTAGTGGTCATTCTTATTATTGTTTTGGATGGTTTTTGGGTTACAATCAGTTGCCATAGCTCCGAGAAGACCAAGACAAGACTACATTCACTTGTCCATTTGGTACCTTTGCATATAGGCGAATGCCTTTTGGACTCTGCAATGCACCGGGAACTTTCCAAAGATGCATGATGAGTATATTTTCGATTACATTGAAAACATCATTGAGGTTTTTATGGATGACTTTAGTGTCTTTGGAAATGATTTTGAAAATTGTTTGGAACATTTAACTTTGGTGCTTAAAAGATGCATTGACACTAACACAGTGCTTGAATTGGGAAAAATGTCATTTCATGGTGAATGAAGGTATTGTGTTAGGTCATGTAATTTACGCTAGGGGAATTGAAGTAGATAAAGCTAAAGTAGAACTCATGCATTCTTTGCCACCACCCAGTGTGTGCGGGAGATTCGTTCTTTTATTGGTCATGCGGGTTTCTCTGGAGATTCATTAAAGACTTTTCTAAAGTCTCATTGCCCCTTTGCGACTTCTTCAAGATGTTAATTTTAACTTTGATGAGAAATGTATGGAAGCTTTCAATAAACTCGAAAGTTGTTAAGCTGTTGCACCTATCATCGGGCCACCCAATTTGGGAGTTACCTTTTGAACTAATGTGTGATGCCGGTGACTTTGCGGTAGGAGCTGTCTTGGGACAACGAGTTGATAGAGTTCCTTATGCCATTTACTATGCATCAAGGACTCTAAATGATGCTCAACTTAATTACTCAACCACGAGAAAAGGAACTTCTAGGCATTTGTTGTATTTGCTTTAGAAAAATTTAGATCATATCTAATTGGTTCTAAAGTGATTGTGTTTTCGGATCATGCGGCCTTGAAGTATCTTCTAACAAAGAAAGAAGCAAAGCCTAGATTGCTCAGATGGATTTTATTGCTCCGAGGAATTTGACTTGGAGATTAAAGACAAGAAAGGGAGCGAAAACTTGGTGGCCGATCACTTGAGTAGATTGGTAGCGAAGAGGAAGAAATGCCTATCATGGAGACTTTTCCGGATGAATATTTGATGGTTGTCAACACCATAATCCCTTGGTATCTTGACATTGTTAACTACCTGGTTACTAAGGACTTTCCGGAGGATTTGAACAAGGCCCAAAGAGAGATAAATTAAGGAGTATTTGTAAATACTATATACGGGATGACCGTACTTATGGAAGCATTGTGCGAGATCAAGTCATTAGGAGGTGCATTCTGATTACGAGACACACTCCATCCTCTCCTTTTGCCACACCTATGCATGTGGAGGACACTTTGGCGATAAAAGGACAGACCAATAAAGTGCTTGACGGTGGTTTCTATTGGCCTTCAATTTTCAAAGACGCTTACAACTTACACATAAGTCTTGTGGCCATTGTCGAGAGAAAGGTAATATTGGTCCTCGTAATCAAATGCCTCGGACTCCGATCATTTTGTGGAACTCTTTGATGTGTGGGGTATTGATTTCATGGGACCATTCCCTCCTTCATTTGGTTTCACATACATTCTCTTTATCATTGATTATGTGTCTAAATGGGTGGAAGCAAAAGCCACTCGATCGATGATTCTAAAGCTGTTGCGAGATTTTGTTAAGTCACATATTTTCTCCAGGTTCGGGACCCCAGGGCTATCATCGGTGACCAAGGGACCCGTTTACTGCAACAAAACCTTTGATGCTCTATTGAAGAGATATGGAGTAATGCACAAAATTTCCACTCCTTACCATCCACGACAAATGGGCAAGCCGAAGTGTCCAATAGGAGATTAAGTCAATCCTTGAAAAGGCAGTGAATCCCTCGAAAGGATTGGAGCACTCGACTTGAAGATGCTTTATGGGCTTATAGGACTGCCTATAAGACTCCCATCGGCATGTCACCATTTCGGTTGGTGTATGGAAAGCCTGTCATTTGCCGTTGAGTTGCAACATCGATCTTCTTGGGCCATTAAACAAGTTAATATGGAATTGGAAGGTCTTTGGAAAGCAAAGGAAGTTCCGATTACGGGAATTAGAAGAACTAAGAAATGAGGCCTTTGAGAATGCCACGATTTATAAGACTAAAGCTAAGGCATTCCACGACCAATTGATTTCCGAGAAAGAAATTTCACGAGAGGACAAAAAGTCACTGCTATTCCAATCAAGACTCAAATTATTTCCGGGTAAGCTGCGTTCTAAGTGGATTGGGCCGTTTGTGGTAACTAATGTTTTCCTTTTGGTGCGGTTGAGATCGGGAGTGAAAATTACGGCAAAGCATTTAAGGTCAATGGTCATCGTCTCAAACCATATCATGAACTTCGACGGTGCGAGAGATGGAAGTGATGACCCTCGTCCTTCCACAATATGAGGAGCGGTGAAAGTATCATCATGTCGGTGAGGACAATAAACTAGCGCTCATTGGGAGGCAACCCAACCAGATTTGCTCTCTTTATCCCTTTTTATTTTGTGTTTTCATTAGTTCCTTAGATTATGTTTTTATCTGTTTGTTGGTTGTAAGCATTTGAATCTCTAAAAAAAAAAAAAAAAAAAAAAAGCATGTGTGCCGACAATAAGGTAGGTAGTGCCATTAAATTTTGTCACTCGGAAGCATGTGAAGGTCACTTTTCTTCGGCGACAACAAGCTGCGAAAATCTTGCGGTATGGATTTTATTGGCCTACTTTATTCAAGGTCATTACACCTTTTGCAAAAGTTGCGGAAATTGGTCAAAAAGGTTACTTTTTGAGATTATCATCTGCACCTACTCCTTGAAAAATTGAGATCTAGGTGGCGCGGTTCTTTTCTTTGTCAAACACGTGTATCCTCTGGGGCGTAAATATTGAGGATCCTAGGAATGGTAATGCGCGTAAAGTTAATGGACAAAGACTCAACCATTCTGGAAAATCAAGTTCTTGAGTTCTTTGTGTTCTTAGGTTAAGTGGCGGATACGGTACTCCGTGACTCTCAAAGTCGGTTTATTTTTCGGTTTCCCAAAATAAGCTGAATCCTTCTTCTCCTTCAAAATGGATGTCATTCTTTCAAACACGAGAAAACATTTTCCTTCTTTTCCTCAAAATGCTCGAGAAAAATCTACAAAGTTCGATGTGAAAGATTGAGGCTGTTAATGCACAAAGGTATGCCGAAAGATGTCTGTTGGATAATTGAAGCAAAGGTTCGATTAGCGGTGAGTCCTCAATTTCATTTGACTCATATATGCCGGTCTTGGAAGAAGTTCATATTCTAAAAGGAGAAGAGCAAAAAGGTTACAAGTACATTACAAATGTGGACGATGGAGCTGTAACAACAAGCGATGTCATACTTTGGGGATGGTTTCGCAAATAGAGAAGATAAAATTTTCTTCATTAAGAATGGGTGAGTAAGGAGTCATTAGATGATATCTTATCGACTCTTGAGACGCATTCTTGTGGATTGGTGCATCGTGAAATTCTTAAATTGTGGAATCTCTTCAAGGATGAAGAAAAACGCTACGATCTTGGGAATCGACTCTAAAAGACCACTGTTTGCCGGTTTATAAAAATTGGATGGGAAGCCTATCCCGACTCATAGAAGGCGTTTAAGCGTTTACGGACGTAAAACCGAGAGGAAGATGTGAGCCACAATCACAACAATCTGTACATATCATCATCATCTTCTTCTTCTTCTTCTTCTTCTTCATGTCATCTCTCAAAAAAAAAAAAAAAAAAAAAAAAAAAAAAAAAAAAAAAAAAAAAAAAAAAAAAAAAAAAAAAAAAAAAAAATGTATACGTCTTAGGGTTGGCTTTGGTAACACACACCGTGAATGGGGGAAATGCATGCATCTGATCCAGCCTTCTTAATTGAAAAACAAAGAAGGTAGATTGTATCCCACATGTGAGCGACCGGGCGTATTATGGCCACTTGTCCCTTTTGGGAGCCATGTTCTTGTTTGGTCTTGAATGGGTCGAATCTTGGTCAACAATGCTTTGGCACAAAGCCGAAAAAAGAACTACCTCCATCCCATCTTAAGTAAGTATACACTTTCGTCTTTCATCAAGTTTTCTAACAAATTCAAAAAAAAAAAAAAAAAAAAAAAGAGGGCGTGATGTCTCTTTGCACTCATGTGCCTTGATATAAAGATACGCCATGGACATGGACTTTGTACATACGGTATGTCATCATTTTCTATTTCTTTTATCTTTGTATCATTTTGTTGTATTTTAATTTTTGTACGAGACGATCCTTTGAGCGGGGTCCTTCGGGGTTTCTAGACTTCTTTACCTTGATGGTTTTCTTGAAGTCAAACAAAAAAAAAAAAAAAAATAAAAAAAAAAAAAAAAAAAAAAAAAAAAAAAAAAAAAAAAAAGGAGAAAAGATTACTGTGTTTCTTAATTTCAACCTTTTCGACAACGACCAACCTACCCTCATAGGTGCAATTATTCCCTTTCCATTCTTTTTCCTACTTAAACACTCCATTTTCTCCATTTTCCTTCAACTCGAAACACTCAAAGGGAGGAAGAGTATAGAATGGGGCCTTATTAAGTAACCTCAAAAATGTCTGTGTTTTTTGGGTCGAGTTATGGGAAGGGATTAGAGTTTGTAAACGCTTGACTAGCACTCTTGGTCGATCACTTCTTTGCGAGGAATATTCATCTTGTATATGGGGAGGTTGTCGTGGGTTAATGGGGGTTGTATCACTTGCTTGCTTCTTCTATAGGAGGCGATCGGGTTTTAGGTGTTATTCCTAAACCTTTGGTGAAAATAACATCCTTTGGAAAGGCAGTTGGAGAAGAAATTCGGGTAACATCTATGCATGGACGAATGAAAACAATGGTTGACAATTCGATGCATTTATTGTCTTACAGGTGGATTTGGTACTTTAGAAGAAATTTTTCAAATTGTCTCTTGGGCGAACTAAACATCCACCATAGACCCATTGGTTTGTTGAATGTTAATAATTTCTTTGATCTTTTGTTATCTTTTCTTGACAAAGGCGTGGAGCAAAATTTATCACTCCTTGACAAGACAACTTCTTATCTCTGCCTCCACTTATTGATGAGCTCATTGATAAATTAGAAGCTTTTGAGTATGTACGATCCGGTATTAGCTCGGATAGATTGGTCAACGAGGAAGCGGCGAAGGAAGTAACAAGAAACAAAAGCGGATCTGCGACTTCATCTTTAATGGGTTTGATTTTATTGTACCTTGTTTTTTACATTTAAATTTGTGTCGACTTTCTCCAACGGGTAATATCTTACATCCTTTACTCATCTATATTTTAACATTGAGGACAATGTTGTGATTTAGTTGGGGGGAAGGATAGTTGACCCAAAAAAAAAAATAATAAAAAAAAAAAAAAAAAAAAAAAAAAAAAAAAAAAAAAAAAAAATTTGTTGTCTTTGTTTGGAAAGTATGATATGATTGTCATGTACTTATTAAATCAATTAGTGATGGCGAGTAAGGAGTAATTTTACTCTTGAGGCAGCATCTTAATTGGTGGCGAGTAAGGAGTTTTTAGGTAGTAACTAATTAGTACTAAAGTTTTATTGTTTGATTTCTTTTCGAGTCGATGCGGTCTTGACGGTGTGTTTCTTTTACGCTTGGCGTTGATTCACTTCTTATCAGGTTGTGTTGCTCTTTTCTATATCTCTCTTTCACATTGAAGGCAATGTTATATTAAGCGTGGGGGAGAGATTTCAGCATGTTCTTTTTGTAAAAAAAAAAAAAAAAAAAAAAAAAAAAAAAAAAAAAAAAAAAAAGGGGTTCATTGCATGATTGAATAACTTTTCTCCCTTCTTGAGCTGATATGCTTGGTGATGGATGATTAAATTGATGAATTGAGTTTGATGGATGCATACCTTGTGAGATTTTGAGCCTAATGGATGGATTCAACATTTATGCCATTCTCTTCTTTCTTGTGTGATTTTCACTCATGTTAATGACCACTCTAGAACTTGCTTTGATTCTTTTTGAGGCTACATTTCACTTGCATGCATGAACATGATTGAGGCCCTCTTTCTTAATTAGCTAGTTTAACCAAATAGCCAACCTTGTTTTCAATATGATATCAAGCACTCTTTTGATTTCTTGAAAATTCTCGATTCTGCCAACCTTGTATATTTTCCTTTGCTTAACCCCTTTGAGCTTATTTGACCATTCCTTGTTTCTAGCTCATCATGTGCCTTAAATGAGAAATCGTGTTCTTACTTTACCTTAGGGAATAAAAGAACATTAGCTTGGTTAATGGATGAGTTTTTGAACAAGTGTGGGGGTGTGTGTACAAAATGGTTGTTGAAAAAGAAAAGAGTGCCCAAAAAAAAAAAAAATGTATGTATATAGTTATGTTCATATATATAAAAAAAAAAAAAAAAAAAAAAAAAAAAAAAAAAAAACCAAGTGTTTAAAAAAAGAAAAGGATTGGGAAATGAATATGTAAAGGGATATACTGTTAGAGTTGGGATGAACTTTTATGCTTGTTATTTGAACTCAGCTCTCATTTGCTTTTATTCTCTTTGGTATTTATCTTCTCATATCCATTTTATCCTCTCTGTTACCTTGACCTCACTACAACCTTGAATAAAGTCCTCATGATTTGTGTGTGCATGTGTTTTGAGTAGTGGAGAAGTAGAAGATAAGCAAGCTTATGGTAGTGCAATTTTCATGGGTTGAATTGAGTGAAATACCTACCCTTTAAACACTTGAGAGATTGAGAGGGAATCTTGTGAAGATCTATCATTCTCGATTCATGTTGAAGATACCTTGCTTGATGGTTTGAGATGTGGAGAATTGTTAACTCATGAATGTTTTGATCCATGAACCTTTGGTTGTTCTTCTTGATTGTAAAATTTTGGTCTTGAGTTTTGCCCAGGAGTGCAAAAAGCTAAGTGTGGGGAATTTGATAAACACATATTTTATTCATTAAGAAACCCTTATATTTAGTCATTTACACTCTCCATATTCTTAATTGATTGAGTTTGACATGATTTTGTGAGTTTGAGCTCAAATTGGTCCTAATTGAATATTTTCAGCATTATTGAGATTTTACACTGTTTCTGTATTTTGGTCATAACTTGAGTTCCTGATATCTGAAAATCATGAATTTTATCTTGTAGGAAAGCTAAGAGGAAGCTCTACAACTTTGATGAAGAGCTCGAAGTCCGATTCAGATGTCTAAGGGACCTAAGTTTACATGGAAGTCAGAATACGGGTTCTGTCAGTAGAATCCGAACAGTGTGCACTCATAAAATCATATCTCAAGATGTAATAATGGAGATGGGCTGAAATTTGGACAGTGGATAGTCAAGATCCAAATAAACAACTTTCATGAAGAACACATTTTCAGAAAAAGAAGTCTAGTAGGTCATTTTGAGCTTGCAAGTCGGAACAGAGGTGCTGAAGTTGGGTTTGAGCAACCTACGGTATTTGGGACATATCTTGGGCTTAAGGAAGCCAAATTGGACGAACCAGCTATCCATTTTATAGCCAAGACAAGGATCTACAACTTTCATGAAGAACACTTTTCGTGGTTCTGAAGTATAGTGGGTCGTTTTTGGCTTCCAAGTCAGACACAAAATTTCGTCCTCAACCACCCACTCATCCATCCACTAATCCACTCATCCATCCACTAATCCACTCATCCTCATCCACTCATCCACTCATCCACTAACTCACCCATTCATCCACTCATACACTAATCCAACCACTTAACCACTCCACCCACTCATCCACTAATCCATCCACTCATCCATCCACTCACCCATTCATGTCCATAATTTCCCACTCACCAAAAGTCCTTTGGCATTTTCACTAATTCAACCACTCAACCATTCCACTCACTCATCCACTAAACCAATCCACTAAACCAACCCACTAATCCATCCACTCAAACACTCCACTCACTCACCCACTCATCCACCCACTTCCCTTTGTCATTTTGTTACCTTAGACTTCTATAAAAGGCACCATTTATCATGAACAAGATGTAACTCTCCTTCATTTTCTCTCTTAGTTTCTTGTTTCTTCATAGTTTCTTCTTGTTTCTTCATAGTTTTTCTTGTGATTTCTTTCTAGCTATGTGTCACTAAACCTCCCTTGGTTAAGGGGGTGATGAAACAGCTAGTATTAATGTTGTAAACTTTGCATATTTGATTATTTCAACACAGTTATGTTTTTATTCATATATTTACTGAATCTATTGTTGGTATGAAGGTTTTGTACTTGTTCCTACTTTCAAAGTAGTAGATCTAGGTTTATTATGCGTGGTTGCGGTAGTAGATCTAGTGGGATGTATGATGTTCATGTGGGTATAATTATCTTTGTGCTATTTGCAGTTATAAAAGTGGTAGATCTGGGTTTATTATCTTGTGATTGCGGTATTAGATCTAGAGAAATATATGTTCTAAGTAATTTAATCCGGTGTGTGATTAGACCTTAGTGTAATTGGTTTTCTAAATCTTAATGCAATTGTTGGATAGTTGTAAGAAGCGGTTGCTTTATGACTAATCAATGATTAGGAGTTGATTTGAGCGGTTGCTAAATTGGCCAACACGTAAGGAAAGCAGAGATTTAATACTCTCACAATTGCATAAAAACATAATTGAGCATGTTGGAATAAAAAGGATATGTGGATTTACATTATTATATAAATCTAGTGGTGGATTCAATCTCTTAACCAATTTTCTTATATTGTTGATTTTAGTTTGTTTATTGTTATCTTTGAAGTGTTTCATTGTTCATCAAAACTCCAAAACCCCCTTTTCTTGTTTATTGTTAATCGAGTCTAAATTGGGAATTGTTTAATAGTGTTAATTGAATTGGTTCTCTGTGGATCGAACCTTACTAACTACAACTAGTTGTAAGGTTTTTATTTTCTGGTGGGCGACAATGATTTATTGCTAAATTTGAGGAACTATATTGATCAACTCACTTCACATCCTCAATTTCCCTTCCATCCAGGCTAACTTCCAACTCACACTGTGACATTGGTAAAATTTGCCGTTACATTGATCTATCAAGTTCGGAGACATTTGAGCCATCTGAAATATCTGAAGAAGTGACAATGGCGAGAAAACACTTTAAGGGCATTGGGTGCTCCAGATCTAGATCAACGACCTCTTTGCATAGACATTCTTGAAAATGAAGAGGCATTTGAATTGAAATCCGGTTTAATCCATCTCTTGCCATCTTTCAATGGATTACCGGAGAGGACCCCAACAAGCACTTGAAGGAAATCCATGTGGTATGTTCTAGCATGAAACTGCGAGGAATTCATGTAGAGCAAGTCAAGTTGAGAGCTTTTCCATTCTCATTGAAAGACTCGGCTAAGGAGTGGCTTTACTACTTGCCACCCTGGATCCATCCAATCATGGCGGGACATGGCCCGAACTTTCCTAGACGATACTTCCCTGCCTCAAAAGCTGCAGACAATCGGAAAAGAAATCATGGTATTCAACAAAGGCATGGGGAATCACTCCATGACTCTTGGGAGAGATTTAAGAAGCTATGTTTCATTTGCCCTCATCATCAAATAAGTGGCTGACTTTTAATTCGGTATTTCTATGAAGGCTTACAAGTGATGGATCGCAACATGATTGATCTTTGCTAGCGGAGGAGCATTGATTGATAAAACTCCTCAAGAAGCTAGAAACTTGATCTCAAGAATGGTGCCAATACTCAACAATTCTACTCTAGAAATGACAACTTTAGAGTAAGAGCGGTGAAAGAAGTAGAGACAACCGATATACTGACGACAAATGACTCAATTGTTGCTATGGTTCGGCGGTTAATGGATTCGGGTAAAGCACCGTTCATGCTTGTGGGATCTGTTGTTCATCTGGACATCCCAACGATATGTGTCCCACTCTCCAAGAAGACACAAATGAGGAGGTAAGAGCGATGGGGTATCTTTGGACTTTCAAAAAATTACAACCCCTACTCAAACACATATAATCCGGGTTGGAGGGATCATCCAAATTTCAGCTATGCAAAGCAACCTCAAAATCAACCTCCGACTTATGGACCTCCGGATTCCAACAAAGACAAGTACCTTTCCCTCGAGAGACGGCAAGTTCAAGCTCCTAAGCAATCGAGCCTTCATTAGAGGAGCTAGTAAAACAAATGGCCACTAATAATTTGCGGTTCCAACAAGAAACAAGGACTATGCAATCAATAACTTGCAGAGAATCGGATAGGGCGGTTGTCCACGAGAATTCAACAAGTTTCAAAGCCAAGCTTCGGAAACTACCCTCACGGCCCGGAGTGTGAATCAGGGGAAAATGCTAGTCTTTGTCACATTGAGAAGCGGAAAGACGATGGATGAGCCTACCTCTCTTCCACCAATCATTCAAGAGAAGGATGAACCACCCAAAGAAGCAAATGATAAGGGCAAACTTCCAAAACCTAAGGTAAGTATTTACAACCCCTTCCTAAATATGTCACTAAAGCTCCTTTTCCTAGTAGGTTAGTTAAAACCAAGAAAGAAGAAGCGAGAAAAAGAAATACTTGAGACTTTTAGGAAGGTAGAGGTTAATATCCCTTTGTTAGATGCCATTAAGCGGTACCTAGATATGCAAAATTTCTGAAAGAATTATGCACTAACAAGAGGAAGTTAAAAGGAAATGAAAAGGTCCAAGCTGGGAGAAAATGTTTCAATTTGTAATTAAAAAGAAACTCCCAACCAAATGTAAGGACCACAGCACATTCACCATTCCATGCACTATAGGTAACACAAGGTTTGAAAGGGCAATGCTTGATTTAGGTGCATCTATAAATGTCATGCCATATTCTATTTATGCATCTTTATACTTGGGTCCTTTGGAACCTCTTGGTGTTGTTATTCAATTGGTGATAGATCTAATGCATACCCTAAGGGTGTGGTTGAAGATGTTTTGGTAATTGAATGAATTAGTGTTTCCGGAGACTTCTATGTT
This sequence comes from Ormosia emarginata, assembly GCA_029884605.1. NCBI lineage: Eukaryota > Viridiplantae > Streptophyta > Magnoliopsida > Fabales > Fabaceae > Ormosia > Ormosia emarginata. The sequence goes on along the minus strand of JAQQTP010000041.1, from coordinate 2,402,792 downwards.
TTGGAAATGGAAAAGGATGAGTCTCCCAAATCTGCTCCTATCTTGCTAGGAAGACCATTTTTGAAGGCTGCACGGACAAAAATTGATGCGCACTCGGGAATTCTAACAATGGAATTTGATGGGGAATTAATTAGATTCAATATTTTTGAAGCTATGAGATACCCAGTGATGTGCACTCTGCTTGTTTAATTGATTCTTTTGATCCTTTTGATTCTTTAATTTACTGCAGCTTTTGATCTTGACCATTTTGATGCTCTTGATACAATTCTAACTCATAGCTTAGATGTACGGGAGGAAAAGAAGAAGAGTGAAGAAGAGCCATGGAGTGAAGACATTGATGAAATTGTTGCTTTGCCTTACAAGAGCTCTCTTCCACTCCGAGAAAAGCATGAGGTAACTTTTGTTGATTTACTGTTACTACGATATACCTCAACCTTACATTTGTGCGGGCACACTGAATTGGAACCCAGAAAGCACTACACGATCATCTTAAATACATCTTCTTGGGGAGAAGGACACCCTTCCAAAGTAATAATTGCAAAGTCACTCACCCAAGAGCAAGAAGAGAAGCTGTAGTAGTTTTGCGGGAACATAAGACAGACCATTGGTTGGTCAATAGGCGATATCAAGGGTATTAGTCCCTCCGTTTGTATGCACGGGATATTAATGGAGGAGGATACTAAACTTGTGAGAGACCCTCGGCGGAGATTGAATCCTCCCATGATGGAGGTTGTGAAAAAGGAGATCTTGAAGCTCCTAAGTGTGGGGGTGATCTACCCCATTTCGACGACAAGTGGGTAAGCCCGGTCCGATAGTACCAAAGAAATCGGAATTCTTGTGGTAAGAAATGCTGAAAATGAGCTTATTCCCACTAGGTTACAACGACAGGGTGGCGTGTTTGTATTGATTACAGGAAGTTGAATGCCGCCACGAGAAAAGACCATTTTCCTTTACCTTTCATTGATCAAATGTTAGAAAGATTAGCTGGTCATTCTTATTATTGTTTTCTGGATGGTTTTTCAGGTTACAATCAGATTGCCATAGCTCTAGAAGACCAAGACAAGACTACATTCACTTGTCCATTTGGTACCTTTGCATATAGGCGAATGCCTTTTGGACTCTGCAATGCACCGGGAACTTTCCAAAGATGCATGATGAGTATATTTTCGATTACATTGAAAACATCATCGAGGTTTTTATGGATGACTTTAGTGTCTTTGGAAATGATTTTGAAAATTGTTTGGAACATTTAACTTTGGTGCTTAAAGATGCATTGACACTAACACAGTGCTTGAATTGGGAAAAATGTCATTTCATGGTGAATGAAGGTATTGTGTTAGGTCATGTAATTTACGCTAGGGGAATTGAAGTAGATAAAGCTAAGGTAGAACTCATGCATTCTTTGCCACCACCCACTAGTGTGCGGGAGATTCGTTCTTTTATTGGTCATGCGGGTTTCTACCGGAGATTCATTAAAGACTTTTCTAAAGTCTCATTGCCCCTTTGCGAGACTTCTTCAAAAAGATGTTAATTTTAACTTTGATGAGAAATGTATGGAAGCTTTCAATAAACTCAAGAAGTTGTTAAGCTGTTGCACCTATCATCGGGCCACCCAACTGGGAGTTACCTTTTGAACTAATGTGTGATGCCGGTGACTTTGCGGTAGGGAGCTGTCTTGGGACAACGAGTTGATAGAGTTCCTTATGCCATTTACTATGCATCAAGGACTCTAAATGATGCTCAACTTAATTACTCAACCACGAAAAAGGAACTTCTAGTTTGTTGTATTTGCTTTAGAAAAATTTAGATCATATCTAATTGGTTCTAAAGTGATTGTGTTTTCGATCATGCAGCCTTGAAGTATCTTCTAACAAAGAAAGAAGTAAAGCCTAGATTGCTCAGATGGATTTTATTGCTCCAGGAATTTGACTTGGAGATTAAAGACAAGAAAGGGAGCGAAAACTTGGTGGCCGATCACTTGAGTAGATTGGTAGCGAAGAGGAAGAAATGCCTATCATGGAGACTTTTCCGGATGAATATTTGATGGTTGTCAACACCATAATCCCTTGGTATCTTGACATTGTTAACTACTTGGTTACTAAGGACTTTCCTGAGGATTTGAACAAGGCCCAAAGAGATAAATTAAGGGTATTTGTAAATACTATATACGGATGACCCGTACTTATGGAAGCATTGTGCAGATCAAGTCATTAGGAGGTGCATTCCCGATTCTGAGACACACTCCATCCTCTCCTTTTGCCACACCTATGCATGTGGAGGACACTTTGGCAGTAAAAGGACAGCCAATAAAGTGCTTGACAGTGGTTTCTATTGGCCTTCAATTTTCAAAGACGCTTACAACTTCGTAAGTCTTGTGGCCATTGTCGAGAACAGTAATATTGGTCCTCGTAATCAAATGCCTCAGACTCCGATCATTTTTGTGGAACTCTTTGATGTGTGGGGTATTGATTTCATGGGACCATTCCCTCCTTCATTTGGTTTCACATACATTCTTTTATCTGTTGATTATGTGTCTAAATGGGTGGAAGCAAAAGCCACTCGATCGATGATTCTAAAAGTATTGCGATTTTGTTAAGTCACATATTTTCTCCAGGTTCGGGACCCCAAGGGCTATCATCAGTGACCAAGGGACCCATTTCTGCAACAAAACCTTTGATGCTCTATTGAAGAGATATGGAGTAATGCACAAAATTTCCCCTCCTTACCATCCACGACAAATGGGCAAGCCGAAGTGTCCAACTGGGAGATTAAGTCAATCCTTGAAAAGACAG